>CM026414.1:11366160-11966160 GCA_014858505.1 Corymbia citriodora subsp. variegata
TAGCATAGTATATGCGTGATTAATCATCCACAGAAGAGCATTAGGATATATGTAGATCAGTTGCAATTTTGCAATTACCAGTGGGTAAGAACACGGTGGCTTTGATTGTTGCGCACCCACATTACTTCTTGAATATCTGTATCGTTCCCTTGCAGAGTTCATCATCAGATCAAGCCAACTCTCGGTTGTGAGTCAAAGCTAGACTACCTGAAGCTTGGGAAATATTATGATATATTCGATTGATGATTAGTAGATGATACTAGACATTGTATGAGAAACTCCACTCTTCTTACAATATGTCTTCTCTTTAAGTAGCATGCATTATCTATTTAAAACTTTTAGTTTCTTGACCTTTTGTCGATTGTTTAGTCGGAGGATGGAGTGTCCTGACATGCACTTTGCATCACTAGAGAAATTGAAAAGAGAAGGTGCAGATTCATGCGTAACTCGATCAAAAACATAGTGGAAGTCTGTTTTAAGACATCCTGTTTTGTCATCATAAAAAGAGTTAACTATAAAATAACGATACCGTACTATAACTTATACTAAAAGGAGAAACACACAAACATAAATTCACTAATCATGTCATAAAGTCATCTATTATGAAATGTCTTTCAACTTTTTCAGCAAGCTCTCTCAATATAAATAACCAAATAATGAACATGATACTCATCTTCCGTCTTGTTTTAAGTGCATTATTTACTATATTCATAGCCAAAAAAGATCTCTTCCTATTGTTGCAGTCGACGCCGAATATTCAAAAGTCAACAGCAAAAGAATCAAATGATCAACAAGAGGATGTGCCATAGATTTTTTTTCCAGATTTCATTGATCCTTGACAAAGCTTCGAAATTGTGGAGAAAGTTACAGAATTTAGACGTTGGCAAATGCGAAGATCATAGTGTTGAGCTGAATTCTCCATATACTTATGATGAGCTTATTCAATTGTTGAATCCTCGGTTTTTGTCTTGAAGCTGAGCTTATGTCGTCTCTCATACGGCAGTCTTTTGAAGCTGAATTGGGCTCTTGAAGTTAATAACTGTTATTTGCATTTTGTTTCTGGTCCAGTTGCTTCAGTTTTTTCATGGGGAGAAATGTTTCTCCTGTGATTTATCTCCGTGATCATAAAAGTTGGCTTCATTGTTCTGAGCTGATCTGTGCACGTAATTATTTCGTGTCAATTTCCATGAGCATGAAGGTTTGTAGGTATAAGATAGTAAAGCTTAGGGTTCAATAATGCAGAACGAGGGCATTGGGTGGGAGTCCAAGGCGTTTTTACAGTACGTCTCACCGGTCTGCACATTGCATTTTATCGACTATGATTTTTGAGTGCAACCCTAGAATGCATGATATAATATTTCCTCCTATTGCAATTCTAAGGCTGAATTTCTCTTGAGGAACGAGTTCTTCCTCTTTTTTCCTTTAAAATAAGCAAATAATCCCTTCCATTGTCATCTAGAATCTTACCTCCCTACACTCTTTCTTCAAGTCCCATTACAAATTTCCCCCGTGGAGAGTGCTCATTTGACCAGGATTTGAAGGGAAGAATTGAGCTACCATTTCACGCTTTCCTCTCTAATTCATAGGTGATCTTGACAATAATGACGTGTCAAGCTAGTCCACTGTTTCATGGATGCATGTGAAAGAACTTCTTTAGATTTGTTTCTGAAACGAGAGTTGATATTATTGGCAAGGTTGCACAGTAGTAGATGGTTAAACTGCGTCTTATCTCTTTTTACTGTAATATGAAGATGAACAATTTCTTCTGGTAATGAAGTTTTGATCCTACATCACCAGAAATCACTCTCATGGACACTATATGTCCAGGTGCCCCCATACACAGTTATGTCTCGATTGCCTAGAGTTGCCAAGCATGTGTCAATTCGCCGGTGATCTTTAATCCTGAAATTGCGCTCTCATGGACACTTAATCTCAAAGTGCGCCTTGTACCCAGGTGTGTCTCGATTACCTCAGACTTGCCAAATTTGTGTCAGTTCACCCAAGACGCAAGTACAGTTTGCCTTGAGTGAAATTTAACTCTGTTGGTGTAATAATCTATCTCTGCTTTCCATTAGATGACTTCAGTAAAAGCTCCATTCACCCACTCTAACTTTATTATCCATATAGTTCTAATTTCTCAGATCCATTTCCTAAAATCGCAATGTCCAGTGAGATTTACTGAATTATTTAAGCTTCTCCGTGTAATTTAGGCTAAGTACCGGGAGTTAGAATATAAATGATATGTCAATCACAACTGAGAAATGATAAGGGTATGGAGGATGTTTGCTGGTAATTAACTCTGAAAGTAAGTAGAGCACTTAGAATATTTAGATCTTTTTCTCAAAACTGTTGAACTGTGATCCACTTTTGGCAAACTCTAGAATTAACTAGCTTAAGCATGAAGTATACTTAATTAAGAAGGAAAGTCTCGGCGGCAACAATTGTCCAAGTCGGCAAAGAAGGGTGCAAGAGAATTAGAAGACAAGTTGAAGAAGGAATTGCACGTGGGAAGCAAGCAAGCTGCAGCAAAAGAAATCTTGAAAAGTCAAAAATAGTGGCTATGAAGAAGAATATGGAAGTGAGTTGAAGAATGAAGAATAATCTGGACGTGAGGAGAAGAAAGCAAGCAAAGTCCAACTTGGACTTTGGCACACTAAAGTCGGTCAAGCAGCAGGCGGTGGAGTTCAGGCGGTGGAGTGCAGGCGGTGATCCACGCCTATAAATAGGAGGTGGACGTCTTTACTAGGAGAAGAAGAATAAAAACTAGAAAAACTATCCTCTTTTGTAATACCAACTAGTACTAGGAGCATTTTCCTTCCTTTGTTGTTCCCTTGTACTTCTCATGCAGTGAAAGTTGTTTTCATTTACACATACTTTCTTGCTCCCTTGCCATATTTCATACACACTTGCACACACGCTTCCGCACAAAACCCAACAAAAACAAATGTGATGTGCTTGCTTCTGTCTTTTCTGCACCAAACTTTCACTTAAGGTCATCTTCGAGAGGAAGTTGATATACCTTATTGCTTCTAGTTGATTCTTAGCTATATTTAAGAAATTTAGACTTACCTTTCTGTGTGCTATGTGAACCTCTTTCCTGAAATCACAAAGACGATCAGTTTATTCATAAATTCATTACTTTCTGGGAAATCAGGTGGAAATATTCCAGTTTAGAATTTTTGGTCTTGGCCAAGTTCTTAATATTGACCAAATGGCAAATGAAAAGGAGTTCGCATGCTTAACTTGTGATTAAAGTACTTGCAGGATCACCAGTCATCATCTGGATAGTCACAATTAAATCTTTTACAAATGTACTGGTTTGATTCTCTCTGTCATTATACTAAGGCTTGAAATATTTAAGATAGTCTTATACAAAAGACAGCAATGACAATTCACTTTGGAGCTTTTAAGAAGCTTAATAGGCATAGATAACAATTTGTCCAAAAGCTTAAGCTGTCACAAATGAGTTCCTATAATATAATAAGTAAATCTCTTTCATCTCATTTGTGTGAAAAGGCAAGCCTTATATGAAAATTAGAGGCTGTTAAGTGAACACATTAGAAAAGGCCAGCGGAGTGTTTGAGGTAATATGAGAAGACTTGAGTCAAATAACTAGAAAAGAGAAAGAGAAGGAATTTGAAGCCATGGTCTTAGCTTTGATATCACTTAGGCTTTTCTCCCCAAATGTTTGAGCTATCGTGAAATTAGTCCACAATGTTGTCAAGTGCAATCTTCCTTGCAATTATTATTTAGTCCCCCTTTCCTATCAATACATTGTTCTAGATAATTTATGAGCCTAACTTGTCAATTTCAAGTTTGGTTTTCAATTTGTTGGGCTGGGAGGAACTTTATATAAGATACATAGTTGATGCCAAAAGCAGCTGACTTGCATACAAAGTCAACCTGGTCTTTGGGCTACTGATAGTTTCAAACCCTTTTCCTATGTCCATTTGAAAATGTCAAAAACAGGTATCATTGAAGCACAACTTTTGCCGACAATAGCAGAGTGCTGTCTATGGTTTGAATGGAGGCTTGCTGCAAGTGAAGAAGATCTACAGAAGGCTGAGGCCGCTGCGAAAGATGTTGAAGATGTAGGAGGACTTCTGGACCTTTCGGCTGCTCTCGAGAAGCTTCAGGGTCAATGGAAGCTGATATTTAGCAGTGCACTTGTACTCCAGGTGGCAGCCTTCCTGGACCCGCCACTTGAAGGCTAATTCCGATAACTCTTGGTCAGGTGTGCTTTGGTCGTTCCCATGAGTTCTTTTGCCTCACTTCAGCATATCTCTGTTTTAGCTGGTTTAAGACTTTTCAAAACTTCGAGGATGAAGTTGGTCTTGTCATTGCATTTCTTCATATACGATATGGAAAAGCTGTATACTGAGCACCTTCTGAGATACATTTTCACTTTTGCAAGCAGTTTTATTGTTGAATATTTCCTTAAGTGTGAAAATCGAGTTTTTGTAAATTAGTTTATCTTCTAAGAGTTCCTCGTTGGAAAAACTTTTTAGTCACTCCTCTTTGAACTCATTGTAACTTCACTTTTTATACTTCCCACTTCAAACATTTTGATCCATCTACTCATCCATATTATTTCTTCTATCTTGGAATTTCTTCAGGTCTTCCAACAGACTGGTCTGGAGCAAAGATTTCAATAACATAGTGAGCTTGTGTAAGGGGCACCATGGCCTCGTCCTCCCGTTGAAGTAACCGCCACTCTTGCCCACAAAATGGTACACATTGGTTTGTCACTGCTTCAAATCACATCTGATTTCCACTAGTGTATATCTCAGGTTAGAATCACCCACGTATAAGCGAAACCCTTTTCCTGATCAACAAAGTAACCTGTTCATTCATAGGATCCACAAAGGTCAAGATAACGTTCAAGAAAATGACGGTGAAGATGATGGGGAACTTATCACAATGCCGACCATTAGATAGAGATACCTAGAATACCAGACGCATGAAAGGCCTCCGAGCACAGGGAGCGGTGAATTTGAAGTTTCGTATCTGGATTCTCATATTAGTATTACCAGAGGAGGCAGAGCCCAGCTCGGAGGATAAATGATATCTTGATTCTTTCAACTGTAGATTCTTCAGGTAAGGACCAAAGTTCCAATACCTCGTGCTGTTCTTCATTTTCGTTACTTTTTTGTTTTTCTCAATTGTTCATGTATAACTTCAGAAAATACGCAGCATTTGTGAGGCTGTTCCCTGGTGAAGCAAGGAAATTTTGTATGTAAATTTGTGTATCTGATGCAAAATAAAGTGGTTCTTTTTCCCACTTTAATGTAACAATGCTTACTGGGGAGTGTCGATGACTCACGTGCCCGTACACGGGTGCCCACCTGCATGCACCTCCAGGTCTTAGGATAGGCAAGTCCTCCCCCCCCCCAACAAAAAAAAGGGTCGGGTCGTCAAGGAAGGATATATATGTCTAAACACTAGAAAATGTATCTTCATTCAAACAAGAAAAAAGATTAGGAAGAGTTTGAGCTGGGTCACCATTTCAAACTCTCCAAATCAAGTTGCGTATCATCTAGACCAAAGCTTGCCTGCATTGAAGGATTTAATTGAGAACGCACGAGAAAATTGATTGTGGGACCAAGTGATTATGTTTGTGGGTGATTTGAAATTCGAAATTGAATCAAACATTGTATTATGTCTATGAAGTACCCATAGTCTAATAATACATACTCACGCGCAAAGATTATATCTATGTTTGTGCTAAACAGGCCATCAGACTATCACCAAATCATCGAACTTTTGAGTTAATGGCTTCATGACTGTTCCATTAGCCTTTTTGTCTTCTGAGATGAGAGGATAGTGAAAACAAGTCCACTTGCACCAAAAAACCTGAGAAGAAAAAAGATATCATAAAACAGCCGTAAATCTTCAACCCACTATTTCCGTTAGTACTTAATAGTATTGACGCTCTGGTATTATTTTCTTAAATTCTCAACTGCAATCATAGAAGTCAAGTATCGATATAAAGTAGCAAAATTAAATGGCAATTAACTAACTATGGGTTTTGCATCATGTGGGAAAAGTAATTGTTCTCACCAAAAGCTTGTGATTTTTCTCTATGAAGTTTAGCACTTAACTATAGCACTTCTCTGTATGTTGTCTCTTATCTTATGAAGTCACCTTCTATGTGTTCATATCGAAATTTCAAACCACGGTCAAATGCACATCAATATATAGCAAATTGCAATAATTGTGTCCATGCAATTTCTCAGTGCGTATTCCACACTAGAATATCATTAGGGAAAAATTGATGGATATTATATAGAGAAATGATATCCTACATGAATAACCGACACATGTCCCGGTTGTAACTAAGATCGACAACAATAAGGATCAATCACCATGAGCTTGATGGACATTTGCTTGAGAATATCATGTGGACTTAATCAGTGTCATCAACTAGAACGTTTATTTGCGTTTGAGTTGACATGTTAGAGCACTTAAATGTTATATTTTGACAAAAAAGAAAATTTATATCCCCATTTGCATTTAATTACTCAAGCTATAAGTTGATCAAATCACGATTCTATTTGTTTTAACATGTAAGATCTAACAAGTGTTGCTTTTGCTCAAGTCGATCATCAATCACACTCTAGCTTTACAATGAAGTTATGTGTTCATAACATTGCTATATCTCCAATAGTAACTTATGTTAGCTTGAATACATGAACAATGCCCAAGTTGAACCTTCGCAAACTAGTAGAGTATAATAGCCAAAGTTGAACAATGCCTAAGGTGATTTAATTACTTTATGTTCCTATTAGAAAACTCTTCTTATTAGTTTTCTAATAACAAGAGTTTCATTATTATATTTGAAGCCACGTTATGGGATTTTGACAGGTGAATTTTAATTGATAATCAATCCCACATTTTAACAAAATGAAATGAATAATAAAAAGGACAAAATAGCAAATACAAAGGGAGAAAAGTACCCAAAAAATCCTAAACCAATTGTATTAGTATCAATTCGGTCCTAAACATTTCAATTGGATCAATTTATACCTAAACATTTTCACATTGGCATCAATCAGTCTATCTAGCCAATTTAAGGTATAAATTGCTAACATGAACATTGATTGTTTTATGTGGCATAACTAATGCTAATGAAAATAATTTTTAAAATTTTTAAATATCTTTCGATTTTTTATTTTATTTTTTGGATTAATATTACGAAAAACCCTAAACTATTGCACTCATGACAAACTTATCCAAATAATTTTTTGACCATCATAAACCCCAAACCAACTATTTGCGATAAATTTATACTCCGTTAGTTTTTGTTAAATTAGATTAATAACATAGAAAACCACAAAATCGGTACACCTAACAAAGCATAAAACCTTAAATTGGTATATTTGTAAACTACCACTTGTCATCCAATTTAGTAATTTAACAATAAAATTTAACAAAAAATAATAGAGGGTAAATTTGAGATTTTTTGTGGTAAAAGAATTAGTTTTGAATAAATTTATTATGAGTATATCAGTTTAAATTTTTCGTGATATTGACAATCTTTTCTTCTTCTTTTTGCCCTTCTCTTCCCATTGGCCACTGATGGATAATTGGCCATGACTAGAGGTGTCAAAATGGGTCATAAACCCATATTATGACTCACTTTTAGTTAAATGGGTCAAATATGGGTCAAGTAAAAGTTAAATATAGGTCAAATATGGGTCAAGTAAAAGTTGAATATGGGTCAAATATAGGTCAAGTGAAAATTAAATATTTGTCAAATATGAGTTAAGTAAAAGTTAACTATATGTCAAATATGGATTAAGTGAATCATTTAACATAGAGTTTCGAGTAAATTTGGATTTCTCTACAATAATAATGGCTTTTAGCAATACGGTTCGGGTTGGGTATGGGTCATTAGATTTACATTACATGAATTTGGGTCAAAACGGATTAAATGGGTCAATACTCGACCCAAACCCGACCCGACCCACCCATTTGACGGGTCTAGCCATGGCCAGCGTCTAGTAGCTATGAAGTCCGCTGATGTGCAGCTTATGGAAAGAAGTGGATGGAACTTACTGTTGGTCGACGGCCATGGCCGAGTATTGACCATAGGCCAAAGGAAAGATAAGGAATTTTAAAAAATGAAAATTTTGAAAATGCAATAAAAAATTGATTTTTTACGTCAGTGCTCCCTGTCCCATGTAGAACGGCTAGTGTTTATGTTAGCAATTTTTTACCTAAATTGACTAGATAAACTCAATTGATACTAATGTGAAAATATCTAAAACTAAATTAATCCAACTAAGAGATTTATGACTAGATAGATTAATTCAATATTTAGGACCTTTTTCTAACTAATAGAAAAGGCAATTTGGACCATTACAGCAGGCCATTTCGTGTGACCCGGACTAACTACCGGACCTTAAACCTTAAAACTCGATTCACACTCAAACTGGGCTGGGGGAAAATCAACAAAAAAATTTGATTGGCAAGCCCACGTGGATGAAAAAACCCATGACGCGGCTCAATAAAAAAAATAAAAGAATAAAAGAGGCTAGCCCGTCAAAGCAAAGAGGCCCGTCGAGGATAATAACGAGGCCCACTACAGAAAAACCCAGGGCTCATCTCTAATTTAATGGGATTTGGCTCATTCAACAGTATGCACATACAAGGAGAATTAGGGGTGATTGGTTTTTGGTCCGTTCTAGTCTCACCATATCATTTGCATGTAATGGACTCGTCTATTAATCCCTTGATCCCGAGAGGCCTTTACTCTTTGCTTTTAAAGCCGAGACTTCAAATAGCTTTATTTTCCTAATTCAACTTCGATGAGGTGGAAACAAAAGGCACTGATTTGCAACTCGTAGACACAAATGCCTAAAGCGTACACGTACAAAATGCATAGACGGAAATCTCTTTGGGTTTTTTATTTTGAGAAAGAGGCAAACAGCATGATCCTATAAAACATAACAAGTTAATATGGTTACAACCCTTCCTCTAAAAGTTGTTACTAGATAAAGTAACCGAGAAAAAAAAAACTGAGAATATAACAAAAGCTCAGCTAAACCTCAAAAACAAACTCGATCCTATGGTATCTTCTAATAAAAAATAAAATATATCAACTCATTAAAAAATTTGAAATGATAGACAATAAACTCAAATATTATATACTAAGTGAATATCCTAAAGCAACTTACGCAAAGAATGATATATTAGATTTAACCATCATAAATTCATCAAGTAAAAGACGTAAATCCAAACTTAAGGCGTTCGGCATCATTATCCCTTTATTAGAAAAAAGCTCAACCTCGAGTTATAAAAGTTGAGATGTTTTGATACTGTCTCAATCTGCACAAATTGGAAATAAAATCTCGATGCATTTACACAATAATATTAAGCCCTAATCTATGATGCTTAGCACGGGCTAATAGACCAACATTGCAATGTAGATCTTCAAAAGAGCAATCTTACAAGCACAAAATTTGATATAAACTAATTTAAAGTGATGCAACAATTTTACATATTTTCCATTATCGATAACAATCTATACCTAATTATGTTTGTGGGCAATGACAATTTTTCCATTTATTTATTTTTATAAGAGAAACAAACGATTATTTTTTGAAATTTTTTTTTCAAATTATTCAACTTTCGAGAAATGAATGCATCCAAAATTCTTTCCATTTTAAGTGATGCTAGGAATACTGAAATTAATTTATAAAGTATAAAACTACAAGATATTCATACTCCTAATTTAAATGTGTTTTAATCTTTAATAATTTATCACATGACTTTACAAATTATATTTTTTAATTTATAAATTAATTTTTCAGTTAATATAACCTATTTCCATGCCTCCAGCTCGCGCGCACCACGGAAAAGAACCTCCTCTGAAGCGGGAAACACTTCTTTTAAAACGGCATTTCATTATTACATCATCACCTCGAAACTACTCAACATGGCTCGTCCAAAAATTGCCATAAAACCCTAGAAAAATCCCCCAATTCTCGTTTCTGCAATCTCGATCCGACAGCAACGATGTCCTGGTCTTGCAAGAAGTGCACCTTCCTCAACCCTTATTCGCAGAAACCCACTTGCCAGATTTGCTTATCGCCGTCTTCTCCGCCCCCATCAGCGCCGTCATCATCAGCCGTGCAAAGCTTGCACCTTTCTCAACTCTTACGAGAACGCCAACTGCGAAATCTGCGATACGAGAGCTTCCTTGTCGACGATATCGAGCTTCGAGGATTCGAGAGACACGAGCGACGGCGACCGCCGCGGCCTGGACTCTCCGGTGGGGACCGTGTTCTTCCCTTTGCAGCGCTGCAAGAGGAAGAGGGGTGATCATGTTGGTGGTGGTGGCGGGAATTATGTGGAAGTGACTAAGGATCGGCGGAGCTAAGGATGGGAGTGCGAAAATTGTTGCGAAAGGGAGGATGGTTTGTGCTGCGCTTTTGTTTGGATTTGTTGTTTGGTCTGTCCATTTTAGCAGGCATTTCGTGTGCTAATTGCATGAGAATTTTCAAGGATGATTTTGTTTTCTCGGATTTGATTTTTTCATGTGTGTTTCCGCTTTGAAGTTTGAAATTTTGAACTAAGTCGGATTATTTTTCGCCGTTCACCGTGGCACACGAGGCTTCAGGACAACGTGGATACAATCGCTGCGGTTGAATGGACAGGAGAACACTCAGTATGGAGTTGTTGGCTTGTCTGCTCTTGTATGAACCAACTTTCCTTGGTTTTGATGCCTGATCAGTCTGTTCAGCACTTATTGTTAGAGATTTCTTTTGTTTGATGGATAGCTGGCTTATGGACATTGCTCGACATCACCCACATCAACAGTCATAAGACGCGATTTATTGGTGATGATTGAATTGATGGAGCTGAGTACTCGTTGCATGAATTTTGCTTGCCTTTTCTTTTTCTTTTATTGGGTTGCTGCAGCAATGGTGTCGGGTAGTTCTTGTTGAGATCGTTATCCCTCATTCACATAAAAATATTGGTTGTCTAGACAAATTTTCTTATATTATTGTCCCCACCCCTGAAAGACCTTGCTTTTGTTTTGGCGTCTCTGATGGTAAGTTTAATGTGCTGCAGAGGATGGCAAGTCATTGCCAGCTTCGAATTCATGGAAAATACTTAGTTATAATGCTTGGTTCCGGGAGGATTTGGAAATGCACAAGAAGATGAAAGCAATCAGCGACCTTATTCAGATGCACTCTCCACATGTCATTTGTTTCCAGGTCCCCATTTGTGAATGTATATGCCCTTTATATTTTTGCCACTTCTTGTTTGTTCCTTTTATCTGAAGAATGACTGCCTCAACGTGCAGGATGTTACTCCAAACATTTATGACATTTTTTGGCTGTCAATTTGGTGGAAGTTATATCATTGCTCTGTTTTGGGTGATGCAGCGAGTCTAAACCTACTTCTGCATGCTGGTGAGAGCAAGATATCCTGTTTAGTCTTAGACCCTATCCTTCTTCAATTAGTTTGTTTTGTGACGTGTCATAGGTCATAGTGTAGTTGTTTGACGCGACCTCCATATGCTCTTGATCTAGATTACAACTAGACATGGCACTTCATTCTCATCTGCCGGATGAAAACACTACCTTTTGGGAACTCTGTGATGAGGAGAGAACTTTGTATAGTCAAGGTTGAAGTTGAAAGGAAGAAGCCACTAACCATTGCCGCGAGTCACCTCAAGAGTCCCTGCTCAGCTCCTCCAAAATGGGATCAAATGCACAGTAATGAATGATTAGATCAAGCAAAAGAAGCCATGGATTATCTCAGCAAGCATCCAAATGTGATTTTACGTGATGATATGAACCGGGATGACAAATTGGATGGCCGTTTTCCATTATGTGATGAATGGGTCAATGCCATGGAGGAGTTTAGGGTGAAAGGGGATGGACGTACGATACAAAGTCCAACTCTATGTTGTCTGCTAACCGCACGTTGCAGAAGCATCTGGATTGGTTTCTCTGTAATCTGCACAATATGAAGATAACAAGTATTGATATGATTGGGAGGGAGGCAATGGCCGGGCTGGCTTACTGCAAGAAGAAAAAGTTAGGAAAGAGTTAACTAATTTGGTGCTTCCAGTTCTGCCAAGCAATCATTTTGGTTTTGCTTCTAACCATTGGCAGCAAGTAATGTCCCAGGTTCTGAAGTTGTTGAATTGATGCTTATGTCGAAAAGTATCATCGTGTGCTTCTCATGCATCTATCTGTCAATGAAATCCTGTAAACAAAATATAACTGAAAATCCTACAGAGAACCATGATTCTCGTTTTGCAAAAGCCATGGCTGGCCATTTCAAATGATTGTTGAATATTTTGCTGTGGAACACTAGTTGATCTAAGGAAACTGTAATTACTTATGCTAAAGGGGTAATGATGTTGATCTCATATCTCTGTGTTCTTTTCCCCGAGATGTAAGTATTGATCATTTTGGATGGTAGTTGCCGAACAAAACTAGCAGTCTTGTAATATCTACTTTCTGCTCTTTTCACAGAAATTCATCTGCATATTGTCGGATGGTGAGCTAGATCATTTTAACTATGTACTTGCTTCAAGAAAAATCTCCCTAAATAAAGAAAGACCAACAGCTTGTGTTTTAGTCGAATCACAAGAGAAACTGAGGGGTGATAGACGAGCAACGACCAAGTCTTGTATGATACTCTGGAAACGTGGAGCAGCCAAATGTGCTTCTGAAAATGAAATAAGGAAACAGGAAATGTGGAATGAATTATTTGCTGATGGCGGGAATCTACTTTTATCAGAGAGCTTTCATGGTTTTCTCTGCCTAGCAAAATACTCTTCATCTCTTCTCTGCAATAGGTCGTCGTAGTGATTTAGATTTCACTCAGAAGCAAGGTCCATAGCTGCATGAATACGCTCTAACCAGTGGCTGGCACTTCAAGGCATATATAAAGTCATAGCGGATTCTGTGATGCGCATCGCCTCCTCTTGCTTGTGCAAGATACGTGGAATTGTCTCCCTTTAACAACGACGACGAAGAAATGTCAAAGTTAATTATGTGGTTTACAACGGGTCTCATATGTTTTTCACATTTATGTGGTTTCCTTGTTATTTATCAGTTTAAATTTTTGGAATGGACATTTACAAGCACGTGAGAGTTGTGGCTATAGATAAATCGACTTTTATGCAACGGGGGAAGTTCAACAAGAGAGAAAAACGTGTATAGATCAATACAATGATTGGGACCAGACTCGATAAAAGGACTAGAGAGAGGTCAAATCCACAATATGACCATGGCACATGGGGGTGAAGGCACAAACATGATAGAGGACTAGAGAGAGGTCAAATCCACAATATGACCACGGCACATGGGGGTGAAGGCACAAACATGATAGAGATAACGTTATCTCTGATATCACATGAATATAAATATCATATAAAATCCGTTATTAAGTGATATGAGATAATATTTTAATAAGAGAGATAAAACGAGTGGTGAATAAGGACCTTTCGGGATATTTAACATTATTAAAAATTTTCTAAAGAAAACTTTAAAATGAATTTTGTCTTTATAAAAGGTTTGGTTCAAGTAAATCATAAGTGACTGCACAATTTGCAATTAATGACTTGCGTGAATACTTAAGGTTTTTTTTCATCAAGAAATAATAAAACATTTGGGACTTCATTACATGGGTTGAAATGATTGCATTTGATAAATAAGGTTTAGTAAACTTTTTCCCACAATACATAGATCGTTGCATCATTAGTATCACTCAAACTTATATGGCATGAGCTCATTTTGTGCACAATAATAAAGATAGGGATAAAGCAATAATTGAAATTGAAGAGATATATACTTCATTTTGTTCCCTTTGCATTTCTTCCAAATCAATGGCCTATTGACAAGGTTCTAGATCACCTATCTGCTTGTTGGGCATGTCAAATTGAATTCTAGTGGCCATCAAGATCTTGCGGATGAGTCCATGACCTCTTACTGGCAACTTCTCTCTATAATGGCATTTGAGGAGGGAACTAACTGTCTTTCCCTTTCCATTTAATCATCGACAAAACTTACCTTTCAATTCAACTTAGAAGTATGACTTTAACTTTGGAACAATCAATCGAATGGCCAAGGCCAAAGTAAGGGCCTGTTCATAATCTCCATTTAATTGGCTTGCATGACTGATTAAGGTAGCATCGACCTTACTTTTAAATCTTTGCTTTGTCTCGACACTCTCGGCATCTCGCAAGACTGCCGGTCCGGCCACCACGAGCAACACTCTGACCTCCAAGGCTACTCGACCCACAACCAAGGTTGGTTTCTGTCTTTACAAGAGAAATTATATGTCAAACAAGCTCTCATGACGTAAACCTTAATACAATATTTATACAATCACAGCAAAGCAAAGTGGGATCTGGTTTGCTCATTCGATGTTGGTGTTTTTTTTTTTTTGGGTCATACATTCAACGTTGCTTTGTCAGTTCAATGATTGATTGCTTTTTAATAGCATTCTCCTGTCACAACTAAGAAGTAGTGAACTCGTTGCGTTATCGATACTCTTGTCATCATTAACATTGCCTTTAGCATATTAAACAATATGAGGCGTGAGTTGATCATAAATAAATTAGGATTTCCGTTTTATCTTTTGGATTCCCCATTTTCTAGAAAAGTGGATCACGACATACACTTATGATATAACAATTCACTAAAAAAGGTATTCTTTCAAATAGTTGGCGATATTCCCCAAAAAATGGATGCTGCAAATTTCTGTTTTTCTCCTACACGAACCATCCTCAAGCACCTAATACACACGACACTACGATCTAGGCAAATCATGCTTTCGAAGGCATTGTGGATGTTGGCTTTTGATGCAAGGAATTAAAATCTCTGATTTTGGTCCAAGCCCTGTTTTGTGGACCTGTGACCACACTTCTCCTCAACTTAGGTCACCCTTTTGACAATTAGATGGCACTTGGGACCTCAGAAATTGTGTGGCTCTGTGAATGGGGCAATAAAATTGGATTGGTAATTCTGAGAAAGACAATAACTTGAGGCATTTGTGGGATAATCCTTACAATCAAGAATCTAAATCGTATGTAAACTATCGAGTCTACGATTCTCCTAACAAGCACGGGCTGTTGCCATTGTTGTAGTTGTAGTTGGGCCAACATAACCAACAAACTTCCAGGAAGGACAGACAATGAGATAAAGAAACACTCGAACACTCCCTTAAAGAAATGTTTTCTTATGGAAAATTTGCAAATGCCAACTGCATACGATGTGAAAGTTAACTCCAACCAAAATGCTCCTTAATACCAAGATTCATCAATTGCCCTCATGGATGCTACAAAAGCACACCTTGGGCCTCCTAGTGGATCCGATTGGATTGACAAAACCCTTGTCGATGGCTTGATTTCACCGGACAACAAAATTGACAAAGAAGAAGAAAACATATGAGAACAATTGGTCGCACTAAAAGATCTTTGCATATTAGAAGATTTTGATAGTCCATGATCAAACTTACGATTTGCATCTCCTGCTTCTAAGTGTGTGTACCCCACAATTATTGGAATCACGACATTGATTACCAAATCACCTTCATCTAACAACTTAATTACTCTTACTATGCAAAATTTTTTGGTTGGTATATTAATATTCTTTAAACAAACTTAAGCCAATGAGTTATATGCCAATCATAATATATTAATTCCTCCAAACCGTTTTTTGAACATCCCTAAAATATCAAAACTACTCACCTTCTGGAATTCAAAAGAAAATTTTTTTACAGAGCTAAAAATAGAAATTCGTATTGTTGAGATTTGATTACAATAAACATAAATTAGGATGTGCTTGTAGTGCTTGCTAGAAATCTAGTACAAAATGACGTCATTTAACAAAAACAAACTTAATAATGGTCACTCTCTTATTTTGAATGACATTCACTAGTTGATTGCAAATGTTTCATCTTCTTTTTTCTATGTGTAAATAATCAAATTATGAAGAAGCAATTCACCTTTTATCAAAGACATTAGCAATGGATATTATAGTCCCGCTATTTTAGCTTAGTTAAGTAAGGTAATCTTCCAAGTATTTTGAAAGATTAGAAAGGCTTGGGTAATATCGAACCTAAAATATACACCAAAAATACCTTTCTAACTCTCAAAACGCATGGACATAACTGGTTTGATGTCCTAAGTCACTCGTTAAATTAGCATTGCAAAAACTCAATAGAGCCTTCTAACTTTGATTTATCTATGTGTTTAGCTTCGTGAAATCAAGCGAATCGATCTCTAAAAATGTACCAACAAAACATGAGACGTTCGAAAAACTTAATCGGTCTGAAAATTTTCTAAAATCTAGGGTTTGCGGTTCGGCCTAGAAATTTTGATAACAGTTTGTCTTCCCATTGCTGATGAATGAGATAATGGAAGCATTAATAGCATTGTGATGATCAATTGATAATTCCACCAACCAAGCATGGCTTAAGCAAGAAATGATAAATACCAGAGAACATCTATAACGATGGCCTACGAATCACGTCTTCATGAAATAAAAATAAATCCAAATCCCACTCGCAAGAAGGATTATTATTTTTTGCTCTATGTTCAATTATCTTGAACATTAATTTTGAGAAAAAAAAAAAAGCAAAAAGACAGACAAGATAAATACCTACGAATTTAAATCTCCACCACAGGCCACTCTTCTTCTATTTCAAACGACGTAGAAATCGAAAGCAGAGCAAACCTAGACACCACTTTAATTACTCCTTTGCCCATCGGTTTCCCCCATTTGGAGGAGAATTCTACCTTCGCCAGCACTTACTAGCCAACGAGGCGGGCCTTTTGGGCTTCTTGGCAGCTATATACTTTACTTTTTGTCTTCAACTTCTCCTTCTTCTTCTTTTAATGAAGTGAAGATTATTACGATAGATGATTTAAATTAAAACCTTAATCGATCTCAAAATTTACCAACAACCCGTGAGATTTTAAGTGTCTTGATCCTCCCTCAAAATTAACCAACATGCAAGACGCAGGAAAAGCTTTAATTTTTTTTTTAATTTCCTTCAAGAATGACCACAATATGCATTAATCCACCCAGCAATGATCAAGCAATAGAGAAGAAGAGAAACAAAGAAAAATAAAATTGGATGGGACTAAACATGTAAAAGTTGATGGGTCCCCTTGAATCTCAATGGGGCCAGGGTGCTCGGCAAGCGAAAGAGAAATGCCGCCCTCCGTTCGCTTTCTTCGGAAGACTTGGAGGAGGGTTTGAAATCCGGTTCGTCGCATAAAATTTCAAGCTTGTTCAATATGTTTATTCAAAAATGATTTTCGTTTCACAGAAAATCTGAAATTGTTACTTTTAAACTAAATTCACTATTTATTAACACTTATACATGTCGACACACATGAAATTCTTTTCACATCAGAAGTCTATCCCATCGCTTATGTTGATACGCATGCAATTTAGACAGAATGCAAAAAAAAAATATTCATCCCGGTTGGGGACACTGATTTGAGTGAACATGTCATGGCGGTGGCAATTTTGGATTCTCAGTTAAATACAAAAATCAGTTTTAAGTAATAAAATTAGTTTGAGATTTTTGATTTAATTTTCCACGGGACATCCTTGGTTGCTACTAGTTCCCTCATTGGGGAAGTTTATAGGTAAAAAAGAAGAAGAAAAAAGCCCAAAACGTTATGATAAATAAAATTGAAAATCTCTCGCTGGACATGTAATAATGGATCAAAAACACTTTTACTAATCATAATTACGCAATGGATTCAAATTGTTTTAAACCTTCAAAATGTCGATATTAGAAATGACCTTAAAGACTTAACTTGCTAGTTTTGAGATATATTATAAACATGTATGATGGGCTTTTGGAGTTAGCATGTTATGAATTTAAGCTTGGCAAAAGTTGAGATCTTGAAAATTAGCCATTAGATCCCCCTACTAAAATTATTTGGCCTAGAAATCTAGATAATGTTTCATACTTCTTTTGCCTACGAATGAGATAATAGAAACATTGATAACATGCAATGATCAATTGATAATGATAACACTGACCATCAATTATAAGGAATGGGGTTTATGTAAAAAGTTATAAATACTAGCGATTATCCATGACAATTGTTTGTCAATCTCATATTTTATTGGATAAAAATGAATCTAAATCCTTGTTTGCAAGGAAGATTGTAATTGAGATTATTTTTTTCTCTCTATATATATTTAATTATCCTGCTCAAAATTTGTTAAATTGCTCTATGTATTATTGATAAAAATAATAAGAATTGACATTAATTTTGAGAAAAAGAAGCAAAAAAGACAGACGAGACAAAAAGCTGCAAATTTAAACCCCAACCACGCGCCACCATTTCGTCCATTTCAAAAGACGTAGAAATCAGAAGTTATAGTAAACATCGTTTAATTACTCTTTTTCCCTCCTTTAAATTTTAAAGGAGAAATCTGCCTTCACCAATGCTAGCTGACAAGGGAGGCCTTTTGGGCTTTTCCTTACGACAATAGACACATCTTTGTCTTTTTCTCAATTGTTTCTTTATCTTCAAATGAAGTGAGGATCATTATTAGGCATATTATCTAAAATTTAAATCTTAATCGGTCTCGAAATTTATCAACAACCCATGGGGGATTTAAGTGTCTTGATCTTCCTTCAAAAAAATTTAACCAACACGTGAAAAAGTTTTATTTTTTATTTGCGTTTCCAAGTTGACATTTTAGGGAGAGGGGATTAGTGTTTATAACCACATTAATCCACCTTGCATGACCAAGAAAGAGAGAAAAAAATGGAAAAAGAGATTGTGTGGGACAACTACATATAAAGTTGATGATGGGTCCTCCTAAATCTCAATGGGGCAAGGCTTATTTACTTTGTCCTTTATACTTCGTTTTAGTTGCGATTACATTTAACTGTGAATTAAACGCTTTCCTTAACTAATCTGGGTCATCTCTTTATTGAATGCAACATAATAGTTACTTTAAGTTATGTGGATAATAATTAGTATTTCGATAGTCTAAATATTATATTGAATTGTGAGGGGAAAACATGATGGCGACGACTGTTCGATATTCTTAAAGTTAAAGTGCCTCTAATTTATAGGATGTTGATGTTGATGTTGATGTTCATTATGATTATGATGTTGATGTCAGAATTGTTCTTGTATTCGGAGGATTAATGTGTATGATAGTTGTCCTCATAAATATTAACTTAGAAAGCTATAAATAATAGTGTGGAAATGAAAAAGCTGAAATACCCAAGTATTTGAAAGCTATAAATAAAAGTGCGGAAATAAAAACTCAATAATTGCACGCTAAGAATATACATACCCACATTACCCCCAAGTGAGTTACTCATTAGGAGTATCAACTTATTATTCCTATAAGTATTAACACCCGAATTTTTTAACATGATGTTGATGTTGATGTTGATGTTGATGTTAATGTTGATGTCAAAATTGTTCTTCTATTTGGAGGATTAATATGTACGATGGAAAGTTATAAATAATAGTGCAAAAATAAAAAAACTGAAACATCCAAGTATTTGAAAGCTATAAATAAAAATGTAGAAATAAAAACTCAATAACTGCGCGCTAAGAATATGCATACCCGCATTACCCCAAAGTGAGTCGCTCATTAGGTGTGTCAATTTATTATTCCTATAAGTAGTGACATCCGAATTTTTTAACATGATGTTGATATTGATGTTAAAATTGTTATTATATTTAGAGGATTATGATTATAATTATTATGATGTTAATGTTGATTATGATTATGATTATGATATTGATGTTCATTATGATGTTGATGTTGATATCAAAATTGTTCTTCTATTCGGAGGATTAATGTATATAGTGATTGTCCTCATAAATATTAACTCAAAAAGCTATAATAATAGTGCAAAAATGAAAAAGCTGAAACACCAAAGTATTTGAAAGTTATAAATAAAAGTGCAAAAATAAAAATTCAATAATCGCGCGCTAAGAATATGCATGCCCACATTATCCCAAAGTGTTGACACCCGAATTTTTTAACATAATGTTGATATTGATATTGATATAAAAATTATTCTTATATTTGGAAGATTATGATTATAATTATGATTATTATGATGTTGATATTGATTATGATTATGATGATGTTAATGTTCATTATGATATTGATGTTGATGTCAAAATTGTTCTTTTATTCGAAGGATTAATGTGTATGGGGGTTGTCTTCGTAAATATTAAATCAGAAAGCTATAAATAATAGTGTGAAAATGAAAAAACTGAAACACCTAAGTATTTGAAAGTTATAAATAAAAGTGCGGATATAAAAATCCAATAATCGTGCTCTAAGAATATGCATACTCGCATTACCCTCTAGTGAGTCACTGTTCATTAGGAGTGTCAATTTATTATCCCTCTAATTTTAGTTAAAAAATTGTTGTTTAAATATTGTGGGAGTGTGCGGGCCTCACATATAAAAATGTGAAAAGTCCAAATCTATACAGAGAATGATGCCGTTATCGTTGTCCATTTACATGGACACTATGCAATTACTATAATCAATGAAATAGTTTAGTGGTATATACTGCTTGAAGACTTTCACCACAAAATTATAGTTACTTAAGTTATATGAACAATAATTAATGTTTCCATATGCTAAATATTCCATGGATAACAAGGGGAAAAACATGAGGATTGTTCTAATATTCTTATTATGAGATTCGATTTTTCTTGTTTATAAGTTTCAATCAAAAGCCATGGTAACAAAGTATACATTAGTTTGGATTTGGATTGATTCATGGCTTGCTGAATTCAAAACCTTTTTTTTTGGACGAATTCGACCAACACTTGCACTGGCCAAGAAATAGACTCTCTTCAAGCAACATCACGTGAGACAGAGGTGTATGGGGAAGAATAGATAATTATATTGTTTCCTGTCGTTCTCTTTCTCGTAGTTCAGTTCCAAAAGCATCTCGCCTCGGGTGCCCAAGCCTCACCGGACCCTGACCTCCTCCTCCTCCTCCTCCTATCACCACCATCGCCCACCGTTCGGTTTATAGCAAGCGGCCTAGAGGAAGGGAAGCAAAATGAGCGACCTTTGCCAGTTTCCGAGCCTAGAGCTTCCTTACTCGTCTCCGGCTCCAGCTTCGGCTATGGCCTCTACTCTGACTTATGCTCTGTCTCAGGTGCCGTCGACTTCCTCACATAAATGTCTCTCCCCCTCTCCGTGTGTGAAGGATTCCTACTTTGCCTAAAATATGTGGAATTTGGAGGGGAAATGTCTGAGTTTTGGTCTAGAGAAATGTATTGTTAGTGCGATGGATATTTATATGTGTATATTTGCAAAATAAATGGATATTTAAAAATGGGTCGATAAAAATTCAATGCCAACACTTATAGGAATAATATGTTGACACTCCCAATAAGCGATTCACTTTGGGGTAATACAAAAACATTAATGTTTGTCCTTTTATGTGCTCTTTCGCCCTCATTCTTTGAGGTAAGTTCCTTAAAAATTCATGTTTAGGTATCCACAAAAAATCCAATCTTTCACCAATGTGGCAAGCAAGAACGTCTTAAGCTTCTCCGATTATCAAATGGAAAAGTCATGCATAATCATCATTTTGTTGATTTTTTCTAAAAAATATATTGAAAACATCAAGTCCAGTTTTGTTTTAAAATTTGATGTATTGAAAACATCGAGTCCTGAACTTTTCGTAGGTGGAAAAATTAAGTCAATAAATCTGGTGAAATTTTCGTAGGGATTAATCACTCAGCAACAATCTGCAATAGAAATGATGGAATTCAAAAGTTTGTTATGTCTACTAACATGTATCATTGATAATACTTTAAAATTTGATATATTGAAAACATTGATTCCTGAACTTTTCGTAGGTGGAAAAATTGAGTCAATAGATCTGGTGAGCCTTTCGTAGGGATTAACCACTCAACAACAATTTGCAATAGAAATGATGGAATTCAGAAGTTTGTTATGTCTACCAATATGTATCATTGATAATACTTTAATATTTGAATTAATGGAAAAATAACAAGAAGTCGGGCCCTACGGGCGCTCAAATTAAGGAGGCCCAACATATTAATCAATCTCTGTCTGCCGTGGTGAATGTTGTCGATGCCCAAAATTCTGGTGCTAAGTATGTGCCTTATATGAATAATAAGTTGACACTCCTAATGAGTGACTCACTTGGAGGTAATGCAAAGACATTGATATTTGTCAATATATCATTTGCCGAGTCAAATTTGGAAGAGACATATAATTCTTTGAGGTAAGTCTTTTTATGTGCTCTTTCACCCTCATTCTTTTAAGTATGTTTCTTAAAAATTCATGTTTAGGTATGCACAAAAAATCCAATCTATCACCAATGTGACAAGCAAGAACGTCTCAAGCTTCTCCGATTAAAACAATGGATTGCACACGGGAAGCAGCTGGCTAGGAGGAGGGGAGATGAAGATCTTGAGGAGATTGATAACAAACAACCCAAATGACCAACCTAAAATTGTCAAATCTATTGATTTCTGGAAAGATAATTAGCTTCTCTTCTTGTGATGGGGGCATACGTAGTATGCTTATGATTGGTTATGCATGCTTTGTCCCCATTATGAGGATCAATTATATAAGACATGAGATCGTGTGATTTATTAGTATTCAAGAGAAGTTTCTGCTTGTAAAATCTAATGCGTGTATCAAATATTATTGTGACTTGCTTTGGTAATCTTGTTATTGTTACTTTATTTTCACAATATTCCTAATACTTAAATAGGTTTTAAATCTACAGGTTATATTGAACAAAAGAAAGACACTGCCCAGAGGTTCCTTTTAAAATTTGTAATTTTCAACACTCGGATATTCTTCCTTGCAAAAAATTGATTTTGAATCCTCGGGGATTTGGGTGTTATTAAACTTGCAAGTTTATTTGTTTGTTAAGTGCCGATCAGTTTTTACTACTTCCACCTATTTGATGGAGGTTGTTTCATTGCATACGAAGAAGCTGGCAAGATCACAATATACAAAAAGAAAAAATCCTAAAGACTTTGCACTTCTATATACATCATTAATTAGATTTCAAGTTTTTGCTGGCTTATTTAAATTAAGCAAGGATGAGAAGGTAAGCCTTTAGTTGGATTCCCCTTGCACAATTTTTAGGTACTGTGTGACAGAACTTATGTGCTATGTCACTGACTTGTGGATAGACAGTTAAGGGAAGAGGAAAGAAGTTCTTGTCTTTATTGACACCCGATTTTTTTTTTTTTGGTCTATTTTGTTTAAAATGGTTATCTATTTTGCATATATAAATATATATTAATTTATAGAAAGGATAAAAAAATTTTGAAATTTTTTTTTTTGGTCGGCTGGGCCAGCATAGTCCGGCCCACTCCTTCTTTACAAGGTTTCGGCCCCCATGAAATCTCCCCCCTGGGCCTATTCTCTTTTGTTTCCTTTTGGCCCATTTCTCTTTATTTCTCTTCCTGGCCCATTTTCCTTATTTTTCTTTCGGCCCGTCAAAAAAAGAGAAGAGATAAAATACGAGGCCTGGGCCCTAGCATTTTCCCTTTTCCTCTCGGCACACTCACTCCCTCACAGACGCACACGGACACAGAAAAGACAGACAGAAGAACAGGCAGTAAAAAAAAAAAACGGACGACACCGTTCGAACGCAACCCCACCGCGGCGACGTCGGCCGCGTGACGCCAGCATCCCTCGCTGGGATGTCACGCGGCGTGGGGGGAATGAGGATTTTCGGTTAAGGAAAGCGGAGAGAGGAGCTCGACGGAGGGCTGGCTGAAGGGTGGACGGTCTTCTGGTTTTGAAGAGAAAGCTGAGGGATGGGCAGAAAGGAGAATCTGGTCGGAGGAGCGGAAAACGCAGAGAGCCAGGAGCCGAGAGAGAGACTCGCGAGAGAAAAAAGGCAGATTTGGAGCTCGAGGGGGCAGCAAGAAAAAAAAAACGCAGAAGAAGATTGAAAAAAGAAGAAGAAGAAGAAGAAGAGGCTGGCTGGTTTTCTGGGTTTTGGAGGAGGAAAAGGGAGAGAATAGAGCTGGACTTTGAAGGTTCTTGAGGAGGAGAGAATTGGTGGGGGCTGGCCAGAGAGAGTTCTGTCGAGAGGGAGATGGGGTGACTGGGCAGAAAGAAACCAGAGAGAAAAGAAAAAAACCGTAGGAGAGCACCTCGCGCGACCGCCGGCCATCACCTTTGTCCGCGGCCGAACGAAGGTCTTCGTCCACTAATCCGCTTCTCAGACGAAGAGGAACTGTCCCGGGGGCGTTCTGAAGCCACGTCGGCGAACGTAGGGTAGCGGCGATCTCATTCCCGAACCGGGTAAGTCCCTCGTTCCGAATGCTCTGTCTTACCTGTGTTTTTGGCAGAGAGAGATACACCTGAATCGAGTGTTGGTCTCAAGGAAATCTTGATGAAACGAAACTGATTTGTTGCTAGCAATGATGTTTTAGGTCTGTACATATCGCTGTAAGCCTGAGATTCGCGTTAAAACCAAATCGGGAAATCATTGTAGAATCTGCATATCACATGTTTGATAGAATGCGTAAGAGAAGGTCGAATCTCGGTCATTCTCAAGATCGATTTGAATTTGCTTCTGTATTGGTTGGAATCTAGTCTGATATTCATCTTTTCTATGTGATTTGTTGGAAAAATCCTTGCTCGTCCTGTATGCATCACCCATGCTGGAAAGACCCTCGTCAAAAACTTACCCCTTGCCGGGGAGCCCTACCGCTCGAGGCTTTTCTAGTCAGTATTTCTCTTCATTTTAAGTATATTCGTGATTGTTTGTTTGCTGAAATCGCTAGTGTCGAAAATGTAGTCTTGGTGAGGATTTGTCCGTGTTTTGTGGTCGCTGGAGTGGCCGTATAGAGGTGATGGACGACCGGTGGATAATGGTGCTTTGGCAGCGGTGTGGGTGCTGGCGGCGACGCGTTTGGAAGATATTATGGCGAAAGATTATTCTGGTTCGGTGAAGGATGGTTGCAGGCGAAGAAGGGGATTCGGGGAGGAGATAAGTCAAGGAAAGGAAATCTGCAGGGGAAAGAGACAAAAAGTGAAAAAAGATTAAAGAAAAATAGAAACGTAAAAAAAAAAAGGCCCAAAAAATGAGATGTGGGGCGAGGAGGTGGGCTTCGCCGCGGGCCCTCTTCCGTTGGGCTGAACGTCACGGGCCGGTTTTTTTAACTGGGCTAGGAAAATAGAAATCTGACATAGCTCGTTGGAAATCTGATGTGGGTTGCTGTTGGCACTTAAATGTTCTTTTTTTTCTCTAATTTTGGCATTTAAATATACATTTTGGAAGTTTTGACATTTATGTGTCTACATGTATTATGTTTTGACACTTGGGATGCTCGCACATCTTTTTTTATATACATGTGATCTCACTCCACCTATCAGCTTAATATGAATATTTGCAAAATATATGGTTAATTTTTTTGCAAATGAGGTAAATTTGAATCTAGATGCACATAAATTAAAGCAAGGCCAATGTAACATGCGAGATATCATTAAAAGCATGCAAATCAATCAAATAAGGGACAACTACGGATTCCTAAGGGGGCCGGCCACGCAATCCAATGTAACTCAATATTATCATGCAAGAGAAATCATTGATTCAATCCAACAAGCAAAGGGCATAGATTTAATGTGACTGGGAGTGATTTTACGCATATGAAGACAAGTTCAAGCAATACAGATACAAACTTTATTTATTAGATCAAATTCATGCAATCTTCTAGAAACATGGAATCATCAATCTCTTGTGCATTTTACAACCTATGCACATCTAAGGGGAGAATTACCTAAAAAGTCCTAAACCTATGTCAGTTGTGCCAATTCAATTATAAATATTTTTTTTTATCAATTCAGTCCATCCAGCGAAATTTGGCTAGCTGATGCTAACATGACCACCAGCCGTCCGGCGAGCAATTTTTTAATAATTTTTTATATTTCCTTTTTTCCTTTTCTTTTTTTCTCCTCTTCTTTCTCTTTGGCTTCTTCTCCATGCAGTGGCCGGCAAGGCTCACTAGTCATTGCGTGGAGAAGAAGCCAAGGAGGAAGAAGAGGAAAAAAAGAAAAAGAAAAAGAAATTATTAAAAAGTTGCTCATCAAATAGCCGGTGCTGGACGGTGGCCACGTCAGCATCAATTGGCCAAATTTCACTAGATGAACTAAATTGACATAATTACAAAAAAATTATAACTAAATTGGCACAATTGCAATAGGTTTAGAACTTTTTGAATAATTCTCCCCACATCTAAGCACAATTTGACATCATGAATCAATGCAAAAATCATGTATGCTCCTCTAGCTAGAATTGGACCTCTATGTTAAAGGGACGAAATCCCACCTTAGATGAACACCTTGACAAAGGATGCCAAGATTTTGATTGATCGCCAACATCAGGATCACAAGGTACATCTTTTATTAAGAAAAAATGATTCTTCTTTTCTTCATCTACATTAACATTAGTCACATCACATTTTATCATAGAGTTAGGAAAGAAAGAAAGAATTCCTTATTTATTTATACAAAGTCATGAAGATTGATAGGGTATGCCCTATAGAAAAAAGTTGTCCAAATAATTATGAAAGGTTATGTATGTGTAAGATTTCATGAGATCATCATCAAAGATTCTAAAATTTAAAACCATTAGATAGATACGATATTTAGTATTTAAATATTCTAACACTTTCTCTCACATGTATGCTAATTTTTAACTTAAAATTAAAGCATGAAAATATATAATTAAAGAGGCAAATGTGGGCCTACAAAGATTTGTAACTCAAGACTTCCCATTTTAATACCAAATATTCCGATATGGTATTAGAGCTTAAATATTCTAATTAGGGAGGCAATGGAACCATGTTAAAATATTTAAATATTAAATAATATTTTTTATCTACTAGCTTAAACATGTCGAACAATTAACAGTAACCCATCAAATAAATATACTATCAAAGTAGGATGTTCTAAGTTCAAATCTTACAGCTTTTAATTGTCTCCACAATTACATATCCACACTATAGACTTAGTCCAAAGTCCAGCCTCCAAATAAGGAAGAGAATCAAACTATTTAAATATTAAACAACGGTTTCATCTAATAGTTTAACCTTGGCAATTGGCAACAATCCCACCAAATCTTATAGTATGTATCCAATTGATGATAATGAAGATAAGAAACGTGAATTGAAGGATGTCTTTCGACAAATTCGAGTAGGTTCCTTTAATTTCCCTTGTCCATCGACTTTTCTGTTTCTTAATTGCTCACCCCGATTTGCTGACTTGTCCATGACCAATTAAGATTGGGCCAACATGGATTCTATCTCACCTCCCATGCCGAATTGCCCATTGGACTGATGTAGTTCATAACTGAGCTCCTTTCTCATCTAATACGACCCCTACTTGATACAAACGCATTAAACCTAAATATAAATGCCTCTAGTACCTATAAGCAAAAAAAGCAATAGAGAATGCAATAGCAAAGTCATGCAATATTTTATTTTTGTTTAGAGGTCGAATCCAATCCCTAATTTTCCTTAGATGAATGATAAATTTATGAGCCAAAAATTAAGGCGTAACAGAGGGTGAAAAACTGTTAGTGCTAGTGGGAAGTGGATGCTAATGAAAGCTGGTAGACTGGACAATAAATAACAGCTCCTCTCTATCTTTGGATTTGTCCACATACTTCCAGAAAAATCCAGCCTTATCCTCTCTCTCTCCATAATGTTCAGCTTTGTCCTTTTGTTTAGAAGTTGACATAGGTAAGGGCTATTGGATTTGAATAAGTCCTTAAATTGCTTAATTTAAACTTTAGAAAAAATCAAAGATATTCCCTTTTAGGTGGGAAAGATAAAAATACACTTGGGAATTAAAGGGACTCTTGAGAAGGGAAGGTAGGCTTCCCGTCTCTTCTTTGGAAAAGGTACCATCAGATAGGCAAATATAATATCCTCTCGAGTTCAAGGTGACAAGAGTAGAGGTGAAAACCCTTCTACTGAGCCGATATATGCTTCGCATAATGTCTTGTAATCAGTTTATCGGCTCAATACCCCTGGTTATAAGATGCTGTGTGGACGGAGAGTTAAAAACTATTATTATTGAGTAGTGGAAATTGAATGCTGATGAAATCTAGTAGACTGGACAATACAGCACACCCCTCTCTCTGTGGATTTGTCCACATACTGCCAGAAAAATCCAGCCTTATCCCTTCTCTCTCTCCATAATGTTCAGCTTTGTCCTTTTGTTTAGCAAGTTGACATAGGAGGGGCTCTTGCCCTTCCTGTACGCGTAGGGTGTCTTGTGCGTGAGTGTTGAGTAGCATAAATTGAATGTTCTTAAAAATAATAACAAGAGAGATTTATTTAAGTTGGGATATTCACTTGAATCTCCACGGACAATGGTTTTACATGATCATTTGCCATGTTGTAAAAAATGTCACTGATATTTAGACAAAATTAAAATGAACTGTAATAATAAGAAAAAGTCTCGTCATTGATAATATAGATTGAAATTGTGCGATGTCCAGTGCAAGCAGACCACCGCCTCTAGAACTCTCTAGCTGAAAATATACACAGGACCCGAAACGTTTTGCTCTTGAATCAAATGACTTCATCTTCTGGTCTAACTGATCTGAAGAACCAATAGATAACAGGATTTCTTTCTACTATTACAAACAAAAGCAGCATAAGTTCTTTTCAGACCTAGGTCTAATTGAGAAGATGCTTAAAACATGATTAATACTGGCAGGTTACTTTTATTTCGTAGAATTGAGCTGAAGAGCCTTCAGACTAATGAAAGATCTATCTCGACATGTAGAGCTCCGGAGCGGACAATCTCGGTCTTGGGATGGCAACCAGGGGCTTCATTTTCTTGACCACAAGGCCAAACTTGTCCGATAAATCCATCTCAAACTCAGGCGGTAATTCCCACTCGAATGAGTGCAAAAGAGAGGCCAAAACATACGGTAGCATCCTCTCTGCCAGCGCAAGCCCTGCACACATCCTCCGACCAGAACCGAAGGGCATGTATGTGAAGTTGTTGCCCGAGAAATCATACTTGCTGGGATCTTCCAAGAACCTCTGGGGTCTAAACTCGGACGGTTTGTCCCAACTCTTGGGGTCCCTGTGGATATAACCCACGTTCAAGAATACGTTGCTGCCTTTCGGTATCATGTAACCCCCGACGACACAGGAAGCACTTGGGGTCCGTGGCACCAGTAAGGGTAGTGCCGGGTGCAAGCGAAATGCTTCCTTGATGACGGCATCGAGATACTTCAACTTGGGCAAGTGATGCTCTTCGACCATCTTGTCCTCCCCCACGACTTCTGTCAATTCGTGGACTACTTTATTCATCACATATCGGTTATGCAGCAACTCTGCCATCACCCATTCGACCATTGTTGCAGTCGTATCAGTTCCACCGATTATAATGTCCTGTTCCACACATTCCAAGTTCCATCAGTTTGATAAAGCCGAATACAGAATGAAGCACAACAATAGAGAAGAATTGACATTCTAGTCAAAATATGGAGCTTTTAGAGATGAAGAGGGCATGCAACCAAAGTTAGGCAATAGGATACGAAGGTATGAAAAGAGATTTCAATCTTGATATGATACGATCAACTTAATACAAAAATTGGCAAACAATAATTGAATTACCTTTGCATTATATCAACTTTGCTATCTTTATTTCACTATTGTATATGACCCTTGTTGAAAATTAATAATTATTCTAGAGCTACTATTGAATTGCAAAGCGAGTATGATACTATAGTAAAAATCACTTGACATCTACTCATGATTATGGCAGCTAAAATTTCAGATGAATTTACCAAGAACAGAGTTACAGAGTTTCAGAAGAGGATTAACAGCACTTTTAGGTCATTAAATAGCCGTGCATATTCATATTAGTCACCGAGATTGATAGCTTACCCCGAGAATGGCTTTGAGTGCTTCACCCTTGTCAATTGGTGACTGGTTATCTTCAAGATCCATCTCCATATCCAGGAAAATCTGCAAAAAGTCCTTTCTCTGTTCATTACTTTTAGATTCTCCTCCCTTCTGCTTGAACATTTCATTTGTTGTTCCTTTGGTGGCGCAATCAATAATCGACTGAATAAAATCATCTAACCACTGATGCACCCTTTTCGTGTCCCTTTCCACTCCTTCCAGGTCAAGCCAAGCGAGTGCTGGGAAGAAGTCCGAAACATTCGGACTACCTAAGAGCACCATGAGTTTGGCCGCCACCTTTCGAAACTCGGTGGCAATGGCTTCGCGCTTTTCTCCCTGAAGCGTTCCGCCCCACAGCATTGCCATCATCGTGTTAACCAAGATCAGAAGGGCCAATTCACCGATGTTGACTGGCACCCCAGGTTTTCTATACATATCGCCGAGAGCTTCCCTGACCTCCTGCCTTCTAAAACCATAACAGGCGTCGAGGCTTGAGTTGCTCATCAACTGCCGTACAAACAATTTGCGGAGGTTCTTCCAATAAGGGCCCTGGCTTGAGAAGGCAATGTCTCTTCCACCGTATGTTGCGATAGCACCAGCAATATTTGGGTCCCGATTGGCAAATGTTATGTCTTGGTCCCGCATGATTTCTTTGGCCAGTGACGGGGAGTTAACCACGACATATAATTTGCTTCCGAGCCAGAGTTTGTAGATGGGGCCGTAGGTCTCAGCCAATTCAGTGAATTTCCAGTGGAGATTAGTCCCTAGGAATGGGAGGTACCCAAAGAAGGGCACGCCTCGGGGCCCTGGAGGCAATGAAGCCTTGTGTGGTTTCGCCTCCTGAACAAAGAGAAATAACTAAGAGCTGCTATTGCAATGAAAAGCAGTGTTGTGGTAGCTCTAGGAATTGCATCATTCGCTTCTTTAGCATGCCACAACCACGGCCAGGCGCTTCCAGAATCTGCGTTTGACATTTTGGCTCGCGACAATGTTGAAGAGGACTGGTTGAGCAAGAATTAGGAAATTACTAGACACAAAGTACAGGTGATCTTTGTAGATACGGTTTGGTCTCTTATAGATGATTTAGGATATATTGGTTCGAGAGTTGAGTGGTTCCAGTTAGCATATGTACAGGAAGTTTCTAGCCACACAAGCCATTGAAGGTCTTTTGTAAATACGGCAGGGCATCTGATAGATGATTTAGGATATTTTGGTTGAAAATTAAGGGTTTTTTTTTTTTTTTTGGTCGGAAAAAAGGTAAGGGGTTTTAGATAGTATCTGCACACACCAATACGCGACCAATCACTGTAAATGAGGAAAACTGCCAGAATATTTTAAACAAAAAAGACCCGGGTGAATCATTTTTTGTCTTATTAGAAGGATTTGTAGTTTATTAATAGCAAGTCTAACATTCTTATGGATCTCAATTTAGTTATATGTCATTTCATTTCTTTATATTGATTTTCTTATAACGAGTTTGAGCATAATTAATCATTTCTGTAATATAATACTAAGTCTTGCTACGAAAGACTAGGAATTTGGGTGAGGTTATTGACTTGTTCACGTGATTAGTTAATTTTTGCATTAATACGTAACTACCAGCCCTGTTTAATTAAAAGAACGTTCAGTATTGGCAAGCAATAGTCAATCGGCCCACGTACATTGATAATTTATGATTTCAACTACATACTTCCAATATGACCAAAAAAATAAAAATAAAAATACACGCTTTCCAAAACGACGTGGATCTGATTTTGCCCAGACGGGTTGTGTGGATGCCAGTTTGGCATTGAATAAAAAAATTTTAAAAAAGAGTTTGGCATTGAACTGGCTTGAAAAGGACAGCACTGTGGTCGCAACAGTTCATAATTGGGCCATCTTGTTAGTTTCTATTATCATCTGATGCATTCTTCTGCTGTCTATATCCAGATTTCCGATCATTTGCCATAAATTATTAGCATAACAAGTGTGGGAGATATTTAGGCAAAATTAAAATGGACTTTATTAAAAAGTTAGTCTATGGAAAATTGATGAAAAAAATTTACTTTATAAGGTTCTATTCGTTTCATGAAAAATAACTTTCAGGAAAATATTTTCCGAATCTTTTAATGTTTGTTTCACGGAAAATAAATTAGTTAGAAAAAACATTTTCCATCAAAAGAAAAAAGCCTTCTAAAATAGGAGAAAATGTTTTCCAATTTTAAGAAAGAGGAAAACATTTTTCACACATTCTTTCACCTCACTTTCTTTTACCAAAATTTTTTTCTTTTTCTTTTTTCCTTTCCCTAAAAAATCGATATTTTAATTATTTTTTAATCTTTTTCTTTTTATTTATTTACCTTTTCTCTTTTTTCATTTTTTTTCATTTAGTTGATCGCCTGCCAACGATTGGTCGCAGGTGAGCTGAAGCCTCGCCATAGGCTGGCTAGGCTCCAACTTGCCAAATCCTAGCAAGGCCGAGCTTGCCCAACATTGGCAAGCTCAGGCCTCATCAAAATACGACGACCTAGGCAGGACCCGAGCCTCGCCCGAGGTTGCTGAAGGTCGACAAACCTCCAACAACCTCGAGCAAGGCTCAAGTGCCACCTGGTTCAATGGATCTAGCGAGGCCCAAACTCACCGAACTGGCCTCGAGCGGGCTTAGGCCTCACCAAATTCAACGACTTGAGTTGGGCTCGAGTCTCGCCCAAGGCCGTCAAAGGTTTGCCGACCTTCAGTGACCTCGGGCGAGGCTTAGGCCCCACCCAGGTCATCGGACCTAGCGAGGCCCAAGCTCCCAAGCGTCAAGCAAGCTTAGCCTTGCCACAGGCCAGTAAGGCTTGACCTCGCTGGAATCAGGAGAGCTCGAGCCTTGCTAGCCTGTGGCGAGGCTCGAGCTTGCCTGCGAGCTTGCTTGCGGCAGACCATCTAAAGGGAGAAGGAGATGAAAAAAAGTAAAATAATGTTTTATAAAAAATAAAAATCGGTTTAAAAAATAAAATTATCAAAAAAGAGTGTATGGAGGAAAATGAAGTAAAAGATTTTCCTAACCAAATTGCAGTACCTCATTTTCAGGTTTTAGAAGAACACCGAAAAATAATTATATTTTCCTGAAAAATATTTTGCAAAAGTACTAAAAAAAGAAGAAGAACGAACCCTAAATTTCTCTGATTCATCCCAAATCTTTAGAGTTCGTGTGGATATAAGCCCCGTTCAAGAATACATTACTGTCCTTTGGGACCGTGCAGCCTGGCCACAAGGAAAGTATGTGGGGTCCCGTGAAACCAATTATGGCAAAGCCGGCTGAGAGTGAAATGCCTACTTGATGACATTGTTGAGGTACTTCAATTTGGCCAAGTGGTGTTCTCCAACCATCTTTATCCACCCCACGACTGGTGGACTACTTTGTTCATCACAGTTCGGTTATGCAGCAAATTCGGCCATCACCCACTCCCACTACCATTTTTTGAAGTTGGTGCGGGAGCATCAGGTTCCATCGATTAGCTCACGAGCTCAACTCAATCAATTGAACCCATAATGACTATTCATGAAAGCAAAAACCAATTTATTCCGCAATTTAATCATGTGGTTCATGCCACATGACTATTAATTTACAAGATTGTTATCGATTTCGAGATTTTCATTAACAACCTAATGATTGGAGGTTGTCTTTGGTCAATTTCTATCATTGTTTGATGACTTTCTATGGTAACTATTAGCTTCCAAGCTAGTGCATGAATTAAGAGACTCATCAAGTTTTAATGCATCAAATAATTAGTCACATTCATTTAGGTCTCTTGATTCATAATTTTTCACAAGTCTTTATTATAGTATTATTTTTAAGAGTCATAATTAGATGAATTCCCCTATGAGTCTATTTGGTTTCAGGGAATTTGTAGAATCATTTCTTTTGTTTGGCAATATCTCTATAAATATAGGTGTGATCTCATTATAAAGCAAACAACACTTTAAATATATGAATATATGATATTTTTCTCGATGTAAGTGAATTTTCCTTTTTGAGTTTGGATGACTCCTTCTTGGTTTCTTTATCCTTGGAGAGTGGATTACTTCTCAATAGTAAGTTAATAAGCTCCTTATCCATAACTGGTGGTTTATTTTTTAGATCATGATAGTGAGTCTCTCTATCCCAAAGTCCTTTATTCTTAATGAGCGGTTCGTCTTTTAAATCTTGGTAGTGAGCTTCGTCGATCCTGATTTTCTTCATTGACTTGTGGTGCATCCTATAAGCTTTGGTGGTGATCATATTTTATATCATATTTACGATTATCCATCGATATCCATCAGCACACACTCTAATATATCCGTATTGTAACACCCCAAAAAATTTACATTCTAAAATGATGGAAAGATTAGTATGGGCTCAGGGGATTGGCTGATGGGCCAATCGACGGGCCTGTTGGGCTGTGTGAGAGCCGCATGCATGGGCTCAATAGGCCATGTGGAGGTTACGAGAGTGGGCTCGATGGGCCAGGTGATTGGGCCACGAGTTGGGTAGCATGAAATGGGCTCAACACGGCAATCATGGGATGTGAATTGGGCTTAGCGTGAGGAAAGTGGGCCACAAATTTTGGGCTGGTAAGGCAAGTTGGGCCTAGTGGCCCAGTGGGCTGAGTACGTGTGCGTGATGCCCAATTTGGGCTGAAGAAGCCCTAGCTCGAGATGAGAAATTTTAGAGGGGCTATACACATGTTGAGCTTAGGGACTTGTTAAATTATGCATGACTTCCTTTAAGCTAGTCCTAATATCTATTCTTGTAGTGCCGAATTTTAGGGGGTAGAAATGGAACAAGAAAAAGGCATTAGAGGCTAACCAAGATTAACTTTAAATTTTTCCCTAAAATTCTCACATTTGTCTCTTCAAACCCCTCGGCCACCGAATGCATGCATGGAAAATTTTCAAGTATCATTAGCTCATGGGGACTCATGAAACCAAGACACTAGTTCACACCCCAAATTTCCCTCCCTTTTTTGTCTTGCTTGCATGACCGAACCCCTCCCTCTCTCTCCCTCCATCATTTGCCTCCATTGAACAATGCACCATGGGGATCGCCAACTTCACTATTGGATTTTTGGGAAAATCTTTGGACATGCAAAACCCACCCCCCTAAGCAACCGCCCTTTCCCCTCCCTCTTGCTCGTCTCTCTCTCTCTCTCTTCCTTTTCTCTGTTTCTTTTCCTCATTTCTTCTTCTTCCTCGGCAGAATGTCCCTCCCTCTCCCATCTCACTTTTCCTACTCGATTTTTTAGCCTTTGGAGCTCGAACTTTGAAGAACTAGCAAGGAGAAGGGTCGGAGAGAGTCGTGTAGTCAAAAGGTAAGGGAAAAGAGTATGTGCTAAGCTCTGAAGATCCTCGTGTTGCTCGAGGAAGGGCAGAAATCCATTCCATTGGCTTTGTTTTGCTGTGGTTTTGTTGGTTGCTGCTTGCAGACAGTTTTCCTCTTGTTGCATGAGGAGTTCATGGCTGTAGATAGACGTAGGAATCCATTTGGTGGCTTTGATGTGCTGTTTTGGCCAATAGAAATCTAGGCGCATTGTGAAATTGAGCTTGCATGCTGGTTTTGCGGAGGTAGAAGTCTTGCGTGTTGATCTTGGTCGATGGTTTGCACTGTGGTGATTTCTCTTGGTGGTTGGTTTTCAACTGAAAGTTGTGCATGTGTGCCTTGAAGCTGGAAATAAACTCCCTTGTTTGTGGTTTAGGCTATAGGTGCTGAAATGGGATAAGTACAGCGGGAGTGCCATAAATTGGCATGGAGGGACACTTAAGTACCAAAACTTACAAACGGTACACTTAAATGCCAAAATCGGAGCAAAATGAATCACTTAAGTGCCAACGGCGAGAAAATCCGGCCAAAATGCTGACGTGGCCTTTTTCCGGCGATCTAGGGTCGAAATGACGTCATTTTTGTTGCTGATGTGGCGAAGTAAACCCAAAACGGCATCGTTTAGGTGCTGATGTGGCCACCGCACCCAAAACGATGCCGTTTTGACTAATATTTATTTTTTAATAAATATTAATTAAATAATATTTAAAAAGTAAAAATTTAAAAAAAAAATGTGTGGGGAGATGGACGGTGAGGGCCGCCGGCTCCAGCGGCAAGGGCCGGACAGCCCTCGCCAGACGCCGGGAGAGGGCGGCGACCCTCTCCCCAATCTGGGCGAGGGTCGGCCGCCCTTGCCCCAGCGCCGACAGCCGCCCTCTCCCAGATCTGGGCAAGGGTTGGCCGCCCTCACCCCGGCGTCGGCAGCCTCGCCCAGGGCCACTGAGTTTCCAGCGGCGCTAGGCGAGGCTGCCGACACCGGGGTGAGGGTCGGCCGCCCTCGCCCCGAAGCCGGCAGCCTCGCCCAGCGCCGCTGGAAACTCAGTAGCATTGGGCGAGGCCGCCGGCTTCGGGGCGAAGGCCGGCGACCCTCGCTTAGGCCGGGGCAAGGGCGGCCGACCCTCGCCCAGATCTGGGAGAGGGTCGCCGCCCTCTCCCGGCGTTTGGCGAGGGCCGTCCGGCCCTTGCCGTCGGAGCCAGCGGCCCTCACCGTCCGTCCGTCGCCGCCGCCCCATCGCCAGTGGGGCGGCGGCAACAAGCTGCTCCCCACACTTTTTTTTTTTTTAAATATTATTTAATTAATATTTATTTTAAAAAATAAATATTAATCAAAATGGCGTCGTTTTTGGTGCGGTGACCACATCAGCACCCAAACGACGCCGTTTTGGTTTACTTCGCCACATCAGCAACAAAAACGTCGTCGTTTCGACCCTAGATCACCGGAAAAAGGCCACGTCAGTGTTTTGGCCGGATTTTCTCGCTGTTGGCACTTAAGTAATCCATTTTGCTCCGATTTTGGCATTTAAGTGTACCGTTTATAAGTTTTGGCACTTAAGTGTCCCTCCGTGCCAAGTTATGACACTCCCGCTGTACTTATCCCGTGCTGAAATGGCAAGGAATTTGAAGTTACTCGTTGTATTCTTCAAAACTGAGTTCATTGAACTTCTGGATTTGTTAATTTTGTACCGATCGATTTGTTGGAATTTAGACAAAACACTCCCCATGAAATCTACTCTAGAGATATTAAACTTTACCGTATATTTTTCTAGGATTTTTCTAAAATTATATAAGTAGTGAAACTAGATATTTTTCTCTGTGGTAATAATCTGCCCGTAAGTGGAAACCAAGTACAACCGCATGCTTTTTGATTTTTCTGTAATTTGTGGAGTAGATTCGGGTTATCGTCTTCATGAAAGTGATAGAACCCGTCCTCATGTATAACATACTAGAATTTGGTTGCTATTGGACAAATGTAAGTGTCGAAATGCTTTTTATTAGGGTGAGACTATTCTGGAAAAATTGAAAAGTTTATAGACTAAGTTCATTGAATTGCTGCACCTTGTATAGTGTGAACTAGATCTAGAGCCTCTCACAAAAAATGTTTGTCAATATATTCTTGGTAACATACTATTCCATAATTTTTTGAAGTAGTTTATTGTCGCGACCTCCCCGAAGGGTGCACCACCTAGGATTTGGCTAATGGATTACTAAGCCTAAACTTAGTTCGGGCTCTCCCAAGCCCATACCAATTCGCGACTTAGGGTTTAAGTTTTTTAACATGCCAATGATTTTTATTTAGGAGTCGCCATTAATCTATTTTTGGTGGGTCGATTAGAAACCCAAGTAAAGTACGGGAGAGTTACTTCACTCCTACGAACCAGAGACCATGGGATCGGGGACTTGATTACATTAGATTTCTCTAACGCCCTTTCGCTACCTTTTGTCTTTTATTTAAAAAAATGCTTTGCAGGCAATTTGGATTGCTTTTAACTTATTCCCTAACATGTAAGGTGATCAAGCACATGCACAATCATTATTTAACACTCAATGATCAAAGCATTAAATAAATTGCAAGGAAAGGGAGGAAGTTACTTACCTTGAAGCTACGAAAGCATCTGCAATGTTAGCTTAAAAATCACATCACAAAATCCTAGATATGATTTCTAATTAACATGCAATTATTCAATTGTTTTTTAAGGTTTTCACTTATTTAATGAGGCCTAAAAAAAACTAAGTGCAATGCATGCGATGACGTGCGAAAGTGTCTAACTATGATAACATGCAACGTGCAACCTAATATGCAAATTATATGTCACGTGACATTAATTATTTAATTTAATCTAAAGCTAGAAAATATTTAATGCAACTATCCTAGTATGTCACGCATTCGAGTGGCCTTAAACATGCAATGACTAGATGACACATGGAAGATGACCTAATTCTACATGACATGAACATGGCAATTTTTATTTTTTTATTTTTATAATCAAAATTCGAAATAAAAAAAAGACCTATATGTAAACATGGAAACTATCACCTATATGTAAACATGGAAACTATCCTAAAAGAAAATATTCTAATAAGAATCATATCTAACGCAACTATATTTTTTTTGGGTTTCCTTTAATAAGCTAAATCAATTCGAGCAAAGGCCTATCAACACATAATGCAACTAAATCATATAAAGCATGCAATTTTCCCGATCCTAGAAAATCAAAACAATCAAAAACCTGATCCGACGTCTCGCGGCTCAATATTTTTGATTATTGAGATTTTTATCACGACACAACGACCTCACTCAATGGGAATATGCCAAATATCTCAAAGGAAATCACATATTGCTAATTAGGCAATTTTATATTCAAATAAGCGAACGGATTAGGAAATTACCTTGATGGTCTTTCTCTAGTTCTCACAAACGATCCGAGATGGTTTTCGACGGTGGCCTCGACGGAACACAATAGCGTAGACGGCGGGTGATGGACGGCGGGCAGCCTCTCCAAGAATTCACTTCAAGGACACTTGTGAATTCGCTGGATAATGTTGGAGTTCATGCAAAGTCAATGTTCTTCCCTGGTCAACAAGAGCTAATCTGTGAATATTAGTTTCCGAATTTGGTTCACAAACAATCACTCGCAAATCACGATCGTCAGGGGGTGGATCGGTGTGGCTCCTGCAAGGTATCTCGGTGGTGAAGCTTGAATTGGCGACAGCTTCTTTTCCGAAATTTGCACGTCACCCAAAGAAGGCAAATCCAACCCTTGGACTTTCACGAATTGAACATGCACAGAATTTGCTGGGCGTTGCTGGAATTTATGTGGCAACCGCTAGAATCGCTGGATGAAACACGTGAAAGCTGCGGAGTGAGTGAGGACGGGCTAGTTGACTTTGGTCTCGGAGATGCGGCTTCCGAGACGTGAGAATTACCAAAACACGACTCACAATTCTTGTGAAAATTGTGGCCGTGATCGCCGGTCGCCGCCTCAAGATCGAAAGTCGTGATCCGGATCCCCTCCTTTTCTCTCCTCTCTTGTCTCTCTCTTTTCTGTGGATTTTTTTTTTTTGTGTCTTCAGTGTGTGTGGCCCCCCTTTTTATAGGTGTGAAGACTATGATATTTAAGGAAAGATGATAAATTTGCACGTTGTCTATTTAGCTCTTGTATCCCACGTGCAATATTTTTCAAATATTTCATCCAACGCTTTCCTTGAATATTAAAAGAATAATGAGAATATTCTCGGGAACATTCTCATATTCCCAGGAATATTCTTATATTCCAATTCGTCACCCCTTAACGAGAATATTTCATCGGACACATTCCTTAAATATTGAAAGAATAATGCGAATATTCTCGGGAACATTCATATTCCCGGGAATATTCTCATATTCCAACTCGTCACTCCTTAACGGGCCTAGTCAAATTGTTTTCCTTTGTGGGTTTAGTCCAACTTATTAAATTAAAGCTTAGAACCATCAATTGAAGCCATGCCACATGTCCAATGCAAATGCAATAATAAATGCTCCTAAAACTATATGCTATGAATTTAATCCTAATATTTTTTGTTTAGGGGTTAAAATTAATCCCTAAATTTTTGTGCATTAAATTACGAATGATCAATCAAAATTTAGGTGTCAACATTTATTATGTTTTTTGCTCTAATGTTTCCAATCGTGCAGCTCTGTCTATGCTCTGTTTTAGCTCGATTTTTGTGAGTAGTGATGAGAAGCTGATTGAATTCTATTGGTGACTTTTTAGGGTGCGTTTGGTAACATTTCTACTCCCGTGAATAATTTCTTTTGAGATAACTTTTTTTCTATTTTTACTTCCTAGAATAATTTATGAATATAACAAGACGTTTGATAACTACAAAATTTTTTGATTATTGGAATAGAAAAAGAATAGAAATGCATTTGATATCGACAAATTTTTTTATTTCTTTTCTCCTCAATGGTGGCGACAACCGGTGGCCGGTCGTGGTCCGCCAGGCCGCCAATTCGTCAAGCCACCGGGTCGCCAGTTCGCCATTTGTTGATCGCTGGGTGAAGGGTGGCGGTTGGCAGCCAGTGGGTGGAGGTTGACAAGTGGTAGTTGGCAGACGGAGGACAGTGGACGGCGATCGGTCATGAGTAATGACCCATGAAATAGTTTCTAAAAATTGTTCCTAGAAAAAAAAAACTACTTTTTTCTAATTTTAAATTCTACTTCAAATCTATTTCTTGGAATAACTTTCTATTATGGGGAATAGAAATACTAGTAGACGTTACCAAATGGATTTCTATCCTTTAAAGAACAAAAGAACAAAGAAGAAGGCTTTGTCCATTTCCTTTGTCTTTTGAGATAATATAGGATTTTTATTCCTTCCTGGTAACCCTTTCAGTGTCTTTGTTTCCATCTTCATTTTCGTGACAGGAGGAGAAAAAGAAGGCTGCTTCACTTAAAAGTGCATATGTCTTGCTAGGGGGACATCAGCTAGAGTTTGCAATTGCTTTTCTTTCTTCTTCTTTTCCCGCTTGGAGTGATATTTTTTCTGCAGTGACTGTTTGTATTATGAATCTCAAGGATGAGCTGGTTGCTCTAGTTATATGTTGGATGAACATCATATGCGATGTTTTTGATTTTTTGAACAGGCATTATTCATTAACTCCATCAATTAGTGGCAGCTGGCAGTTTCTAGTAATAGAATTGTGAGTTTTTCCTACACATAGATACTAGTATCGGTACTGGTCCTCAAAGCATTCTGTGTTGCGTGGACTTTTGCGAGCATTTGAATTGTATTGATAAAGGGGACAATTTTTTTGGCTACTCAGACATGTTGGCATCCCTTAATGCAAGTTAATGAAAAATTTACCTTATCTGCAATAAAAACTATAGCCAAGTGCATGAGGCTATGATCCCCTCGGTTCAACTTTCGAGTGAATGATGGCTTCAAGATGGCTATCTCCATGGCCATTTTAGTTTTCCCCTGGTTAGCGGCATCGTGGAGTGGGGTATTTGGGAAGGGGCCCTCGGTAGATCCATAATCTAAGAGATATTCTTCCTGCCCAATTAATCTATATAGCTCGTTAACGTCATCAGCTGCTATTGCGTCTTGAAGGGTCATTGTTTGAGGAAGGAAATATAGGAGCAGAGGAGGCCTCTTGGTCGTTAATATGGTCGATGGAAGTAGGGAACTTGCAAAATCGTATATCATGTAGTGCCACGATCAACGAATATTTGATTAGGGGAGTCCACAAGTGTACCGGTGGGCAGCTCGGGGGTGAGTGGGGCCCAATACATCATAGACCGGCTTGTAGCGTATTGGTCAGAACCTCAGGAAGTCGTCGTACTGCTGCTCTTTCACTTCCTTTTATGAGAATAAAGAGCGGTTTTATCTAGGTAAGTAAACTTTTACCACCTTTATGTCTTGCAAGAATTGGATGACATGATTTATCTATGTTGAAGTCAAACTGCAAAGTACCGTATGAAATGCTCTTTTTAAAAATTGAATTAAGCATTTAATACTTTGGGGCATTTTATTTGAAAATATTCTAAATGGAATTTTATTCATATTAGTGATATATATATATATATGTCGGCATGTATTATGATTTCAATTTAATTTTCATAGTCAAACTACAAAATGAGACATGACGCGATGTACATGTGTACGAACCAATTTTATTTCAAGCTTAATTGTGGCTAATGCATTTTTTGAGACTTAACCATAGTGGATATACTTTTTGTGCCTCATCACTGGGCAAAGCATGACCCTAAGGTCTTCTTGACATGAGCATATGATGAGTTTGACATATGTTGCCTATACTATAGTACATTGTTTATGATATGGTGCATATGATTTGTTGGAATATCTGCATTGTTTGTGAAATGAATGAATGCGACGCTTACTCATTTCTAAAGCAACAATATTCTTTGCTTGATCCCATAGGAACAATGACGGGGAGTTCTCTCTCCCCTGTCAATTCTCTTTTTTCCTCCTTTTTATTTCTTCATGTAAATAAGGAGCGAATAAAGCTGAAAGCAAAATAAATAACGAAAACAAACAAAAGTGTGACTTCCTTCCCATTAACCCATCAAATCTTTCCAATGTAAGAGAAATAGCCACATTTTACTTGTTATTGATAATCCCAAACTAAAGAAGATAATTTTCAGAATGTAATTATACTAGGGTTGTGTGACAAGAACCGCCCAACCTAGGAACTACCCAAATCGGATCGGACCAGCCGGTTTTGAATGGTTCTCGTAACCGACGATCCTGTTCCCGATTCCAAGATGGGAACCGGACCGATAGTTTTTAATATAAATATTTTAAAGTTTCTCAAGAATTCAAAGAAAAGAAAAGAAAATTCTTCAGAGTTTTAGGAAAATACAATTACATACAAATTAAAAGGACAAATCAATAAAGCAATATATAAACAAAGTGGATTGTCTTTGAGAATGTATTGTAATATTAAAAAAAAATTTCCCGAAAAAAAAAACTACCGGTTCTTGGTTCCAAGACCGGTCGGTCCGGTCCATGGTCTTCGAATTTGAGAATTGGTCATCTCGGTCCAGTTCCCCATTCCACTTTGGAACTGGACCGAACTGGGAACCGATCACCCCTAAATCATACATCCAAGGAGTTAATAGCTCTAGACCCCCTTCCTTGTTTATTCAAAACAAGTCCACTTATAAGGCTAAGCCATTCCAACAAAACCTCGAACTTGCACCGGATTGTATGTTGAAATTAAACTGTAAAGTACTGTATAGTATGCTCTTTCTAAAAGTTGGATTAAGCATTTAATGCTTTGGGGCCTAGTATAAATTTTTCCTAGAAATATTTTAAATGGAATGTTATTCATATTGGTGATGTATATATATGTTAGCATGTTGTCTTATGGTTTCAATTTGAATTTCGTAATGAACCTACATACTAACGCATGACATAATGTACATGTGTACAAACCAATTTTGTTTCAGGCTTAATTGCAATTAACATGTTTCTTTGAGACTTAATCAAAACAAAGTGATTCTTGGGACTTAACCATAACGGCTATAGTTTTTTTCCTCATCACTAGGCAAAGCATGACCTTAAGGTCTTCTTGACATGAGCATAGGATGAGTTTGACATATGTTGCCTATACTATATTACATGGTTTATAATATTTGCAATGTTTGTGAAATGAGTGAATGTGATGCTACTTGTTTCTAAAGCAACATTATTCTTAGCTTGATTCCATAGGAATAGTGACATGGAGTTCTCTCTCCCTTGCCAATTCCCTTTATTCCTCTTTTTTATTTCTTCATGTAAATAAAGAGTATATAAAATATTGTGAGAAAAATTTTTCTCCTACGCAATCAAAAAAATTAAGATTGGAGACTTTGATAACACTAGTTAATCAACTAATACTCTTTCGATATCTAATTTTGTTTAAACATTAAGTAAAGCCTTTATGGAGAATTTTTTACCAATCACAAGTCCCAAGATTCAATTCCTAACTAGCATGAGGAAATAGTAATTCATGCATCGTGAGAGCATGTGCAAACAACAATCCGCCATTTGTTGTAAATATTTTCATATATTTTAAAGAATGATCAATTTAAAAAAACACCACAAACTTTAGGTCCAATCTCAAATCTAACCTGAACTTTTTTTTGTCTCAAGAAAATCTCATTCTTTAGGTTTAGTCCTAAATCTACTCCGAACTTTTTTTTTGTCTCAGAAAAAATCCTAAACTTTAATTTCAGTCCCAAATCTACCTCGAATTTTGTTTTTTCTTTAAAAATGGTCAATACAATGAAAAATCCCAAACTGATACATATATGACAAATTTACCCAAAATTAATTTTTGATCACCAAAACAAATTACCATCCATTAGTTTCAGCTAATTTTTCCTGTCAAATTGCTAAATTAGTAACACGTGGCAATTGACAGATATACTAATTTGGGATTTTACCCTCCATTTGTACTAAAAAAATCACTAATTTTTGATTTGTTCTCAAATATACCCCATGGTCTAATCCCAACTTAACATGTCATTTCCACATAGATAATAAATATACATCAGAAAATGTCATAAAAAATTATTTTCAAAATAAAACCGTTTTAGGATATAAAAAAATTAGGGATTACTAATATGGCTTTTGGATAGAGGCTAATGGACGAAAATTTAGGGCTGGAGTAAAATTTGATGATTTTCTTTCTGACAAAAATCAATGTGTTTAGTACGATCATGTTGGACTAGATAATGAGAAATATTAATGGCCACCTTATTGGCACAAAATAAGCTCATCATAGAATTGGGAGCAAAACCAATCTTGATTAGTAATCTCCTAAACCAAAGAAGTTCACAAAGTCCTTTGCCCATTCTTATGAACTCACTCTCAACACTAGATTATGCCACTACCTTCTACTTCTTATTCTTCCACGTGACAATATTGCTTCCTACGAAGGTGAAGTAGACTAATGTAGACATCCTGTCAAAAACACTCCCTGCCTAGTTTGTGTCTGTGTAACCCACTATATTAAGATGATTATTCTTTGAGAACAAAAGTTTGTTCCCTAGAGCGCACTTCAAAAATTGAAGAATTTGAACTATCGCATCTACATGATCTTCACTAGGTGCATGCATAAATTGACTAACTTTGCTTACGACATAAGCGATATCCAAACGAGTATGGTATAAATAGATTAGCTTACCTACTAATCTTTGATACCTCTCCTCATTAGTTGGTTCCTGATATAGATACTCTCTAAGCTTGTGATTCTAAACAATCGGAGTATCAGTTGGCTTACAATCTAACAATCTCAACTCAGACAATAAATATAGCACATATTTTCTTTGAGAAAGAAATATACCTTTTTTTCGTTTTATCTAGCTACTTCAATCCCTAAAAAGTACTTGAGACCACCAAGATTCTTCATTTCAAACTTGGTTGCCAATCTCTTTTGGAGTCTAGAGATTTCTTCCACATCATCCTTGGTGATAATCATATCATCCACATAGATTATTTAACCTATTACCTTCCCCTATTGTCATTTGAAGTAGAGTATGATCTGAATTACTCTAGTAGAAACCATGTTTTTTTACAGCTAAGCAGGATCATCCAAGACATGCACAGGGTGATTGTTTTAAACCCTATTTTTGAGGAAACAGTGTACCCTGGTGGAATATCCATATAAATCTCCTCCTTTAAGGTTGCCATGAAGAAACGTGTTTTTTACATCAAACTGGTGTATGGCCGGTCAAAATTTGCAGCACGAGACAACAAGACCCTGATGGTATTTGGTTTTGCCACTAGTAAAAAAGTCTCTTGATAGTCTATGGCACATATTTGTGCATATCCCTTGGCCACAACTCTCACTATATCTTTCAATAGATCCATCTACCCTATTCTTAAAGAAAAAATCCATTTGCACCCAATTGTCCTTTTTTCTTCTAATAGTGGAACAAGATTCCATGTTTTTTTTTTTCTTGTAGCACCTCCATTTCTCATGTATTCCGTTAGGAACATGGACTAAAGACACGTGTAAAAATGCCTTGAGACGTTTTGATAATCTACAATACATGGTTTGCAATCTAAATGCAACTCTAATCTATTATCATTAAGGACGAATTAAACCTAAGAAATACTATAGCTGTCGAAATAGATAAACCAAAGTGCGAAACTAATTAAGTGCCGAGATTCACTAAATAGCAATCGATTAATTGAATTTTAAATTAAATAAAAAGCAAGACCAATTAAATCGAAGCTAGCCAAAAACCAAAATTATTTCTATTAACTGAATACTGAAACTAATTAATTTAAACCCATTAAAATAAAGTAAATCTAAATGCTAAACCAAAGTTAATTAATTAAATGCTGAACTGACAAATAGCGAATCAATAGAATAAATGCCTAAATTCTTTAATCAAAAAAATTGAAAATTAAACAAAAGCCGAAATTAACTGCCTACCTCTAAGTTAACTAACTAAAGGGAACAAACATATTTAATTAACTAATGAAAGACACATATTACTTAGGTATGAAGACGCACTGTATAGCAAAAATTTTCCCGACACATCTAAGGCAACTTTTTTGTTATGTTATGTTTATTTTGTTTTGTATAACCTAGTTAAATGGTAAAAATTATCTACGCTCAAAAAGTGCCTTCATGGCCGAAGTCGCTCTAAACCTAGGCAAAATTAAATTGGACTAGAAAAAGTGGTTCAGTCTTATTGGAAAACTACAAAAATTGCTTAAAAAGTGTCTCTGAATATCGATAATAAAAACAATAGGATTTATGCAGCGTCCGGCGCAAGAGGACCGTCTCCTTGGGAGCTCCATAGTCCAATATATATGCAAGGCGAAAAACCTTTTGCTCATAAAACCCGTGACTGCATCTTCTGGTCATACTGACCTGAAGAACCTATAGATAACAGATATTCTTTCTTCTATCACAAACAAAGCAGCGCAAATTCTTTCCTTGGTAATGTTTTTAGCCCACATTTCCGTGGTATCTGGGGTTGAAACCCGGGTGTCGGACTTGAGCCCTCACTCTGGGGTTCGTGGTTGTTCGTCTTATTGAGTAGATGCTTACAACATGATTGGTACTTGGAGGACACTTTGATATCATAGAATTGATATCAAGAGTCTTGAGACTCTAATAAAAGATCTATCCCGACAAGTAGAACCCTGGAGTGGACAATCGCAGCCCTGGAATGACGACCAGGGGCTTCATTTTCTCGACCAAAATTTTTCGAACTTGTCCAATAAGTCCAGCCCCCGCCTCTTGCAGAACCCTGCCAGTGCAAGCCCCACACACATCCTCCGACTGGAACCGAACGGCATGTGGGTGAAGTTGTTGCCCGAGAGATCACACTTGCTGGGATCTTCCAAGGATTCCTCAGGTCTAAGTTCTGACGGTTTGTCCCAAATCATGGGATCTCTCTGGATATAACCCATGTTCAAAATATATTACTGCAGTTCAGTATCGGGTAACCCACCAAATAAATATACTATCAAAGTAGGATGTCCTAATTTCAAATCTTATAGCTCTTATTTGTCTCCACAATTACATATCCACACTATAGACTTAGTCCAAAGTCCAGCCTACAAATAAGGAAGAGTATCAAACTATTTAAATATTAAACAACAATTTCATCTAATAGTTTAACCTTGGCAATTGGCAACAATCCCACCAAATCTTACAGTATGTATCCAATTGATGATAATGAAGATAAGAAACGTGAATTGAAGGATGTCTTTCGACAAATTCGAGTAGGTTCCTTTAATTTCCCTTGTCCATCGACTTTTCTGTTTCTTAATCGCTCACCCCGATTTGCTGACTTGTCCATGACCAACTAAGATTGGGCCAACATGGATTCTATCTCACCTCCCATGCCGGATTGCCCATTGGACCGATGTAGTTCATAACTGAGCCCCTTTCTCATCCAATACGACCCCTACTTGATACAAACGCATTAAACCTAAATCTAAATGCCTCGAGTACCTATAAGCAAAATAAGCAATAGAGAATGCAATAGCAAAGTCATGCAATATTTTATTTTTGTTTAGAGGTCGAATCCAATCCCTAATTTTCCTTAGATGAGTGATAAATTTATGAGCCAAAAATTAAGGTGTAACAGAGGGTAAAAAACTGTTAGTGCTAGTGGGAAGTGGATGCTAATGAAAGCTGGTAGACTGGACAATAAATAACAGCTCCTCTCTATCTTTGGATTTGTCCACATACATCCAGAAAAATCCAGCCTTATCCTCTCTCTCTCCATAATGTTCAGCTTTGTCCTTTTGTTTAGCAAGTTGACACAGGTAAGGGCTATTGGATTTGAATAAGTCCTTAAATTGCTTAATTTGAACTTTAAAAAAAATCAAAGGTATTCCCTTTTAGGTGGGAAAGATAAAAATACACCTGGGAATTAAAGGGACTCTTGGGAAGGGAAGGGGCTTCCTGTCTCTTCTGGGAAAAGGCTACCATCAAATAGGCAAATATGATATCCTCTCCAGTTCAGGGTGACAAGAGTAGAGGTGAAAACCCTTCTACTGAGCCAATATATGCTTCGCATAATGTCTTGTGATCAGTTTATTGGCTCAATACCCCTGGTTATAAGATGCTGTGTAGAGGGAGAGTTAAAAAACTATTATTGTTGAGTAGTGGAAATTGAATGCTGATGAAATCTAGTAGACTGGACAATAAAGCACACCCCTCTCTCTTTGTGGATTTGTCCACATACTGCCAGAAAAATCCAGCCTTATCCCTTCTCTCTCTCCATAATGTTCAGCTTTTTCCTTTTGTTTAGCAAGTTGACATAGGTAGGGGCTCTTGCCCTTCCTGTATGCGTAGGGTGTCTTGTGCGTGAGTGTTGAGTGGCATGAATTGAATGTTCTTAAAAATAATAATAATAAGAGAGATTTATTTAAGTTGGGATATTCACTTGAATCTCCATGGACAATGGTTTTACTTGATCATTTGCCATGTCGTAAAAAATGTCGCTGATATTTAGACAAAATTAAAATGAATTGTAATAATAAGAAAAAGTCACGTCATTGATAATATAGATTGAAATTGTGCGATGTCCGGTGCAAGCAGGCCACCGCTTCCAGAACTCTCTAGCCGAATATATACGCAGGACCTAAAACGTTTTGCTCTTCAATCAAATGACTTCATCTTCTGGTCTAACCGATCTGAAGAATCAATAGATAACAGGATTTCTTTCTACTATTACAAACAAAAGCAGCGTAAGTTCTTTTCAGACCCAGGTCTAATTGAGAAGATGCTTAAAACATGATTAATACTGGCAGGTTACTTTTATTTCGTAGAATTGAACTGAAGAGCCTTCAGACTAATGAAAGATCTATCTCGACATGTAGAGCTCCGGAGCGGACAATCTCGGTCTTGGGATGGCAACCAGGGGCTTCATTTTCTTGACCACAAGGCCAAACTTGTCCGATAAATCCATCTCAAACTCAGGCGGTAATTCCCACTCGAATGAGTGCAAAAGAGAGGCCAAAACATACGGTAGCATCCTCTCTGCTAGCGCAAGCCCTGCACACATCCTCCGACCAGAACCGAAGGGCATGTATGTGAAGTTGTTGCCCGAGAAATCATATTTGCTGGGATCTTCCAAGAACCTCTGGGGTCTAAACTCCGACGGTTTGTCCCAAATCTTGGGGTCCCTGTGGATATAACCCACATTCAAGAATACGTTGCTGCCTTTCGGTATCATGTAACCCCCGACAACACAGGAAGCACTTGGGGTCCGTGGCACCAGTAAGGGTAGTGCCGGGTGCAAGCGAAATGCTTCCTTGATGACGGCATTGAGATACTTCAACTTGGGCAAGTGATGCTCTTCAACCATCTTATCCTCCCCCACGACTTCTGTCAATTCGTGGACTACTTTATTCATCACATATCGGTTCTGCAACAACTCTGCCATCACCCATTCGACCATTGTTGAAGTCGTATCAGTTCCACCGATTATAATGTCCTGTTCCACACATTCCAAGTTCCATCAGTTTGATCAAGCCGAATACAGAATGAAGCACTACAATAGAGAAGAATTGACATTCTCGTCAAAATATGGAGCTTTTAGCGATGAAGACGACATGCAACCAAAGTTAGACAATAAGATACAAAGGTATGAAAAGAGATTTCAATCTTGATATGATACGACCAACTTAATACAAAAATTGGCAAACAATAATTGAATTACCTTTGGATTATATCAACTTTGCTATCTTTATTTCACTATTGTATATGACCCTTGTTGAAAATTAATAATTATTCTAGAGCTACTATTGAATTTCAAAACGATATGATACTATAGTAAAAATCACTTGACATTTACTCATGCTTATGCCAGCTAAAATTTCAGATGAATTTACCAAGAACAGAGTTTCAGAAGAGGATTAACCGCACTTTCTGGTGCATTAGGTCGTTAATTAGCCGTCCATATTCATATTAGTCACCTAGATTGATAGCTTACCGTGAGAATGGCTTTGAGTGCTTCATCCTTGTCCATTGGTGACTGGTTATCTTCAAGATCCATCTCCATATCCAGGAAAATCTGCAAAAAGTCCTTTCTCTGTTCATTACTTTTAGATTCTCCTCCCTTCTGCTTGAACATTTCATTTGTTGTTCCCTTGGTGGCGCAATCAATAATCGACTGAATAAAATCATCTAACCACTGATGCACCCTTTTCATGTCCCTTTCCACTCCTTGCAGGTCAAGCCAAGCGAGTGCTGGGAAGAAGTCCGAAACATTCGGACTACCTAAGAGCACCATGAATTTGGCCACCACCTTTTGAAACTCAGTGGCAATGGCTTCACGCTTTTCTCCCTGAAGCGTTCCGCCCCACAGCATTGCCATCACCGTGTTAACCAAGATCAGAAGGGCCAATTCACCGATGTTTACTGGCACCCCAGGTTTTCTATACATATCGCTGAGAGCTTCCCTGACCTCCTGCCTTCTAAAACCATAACAGGCGTCGAGGCTTGAGTTGCTCATCAACTGCCGTACAAACAATTTGCGGAGGTTCTTCCAATAAGGGCCCTGGCTTGAGAAGCCAATGTCCCTTCCACCGTATGTTGCGATAGCACCAGCAATATTCGGGTCCCGATTGGCAAATGTTATGTCTTGCTCCCGCATGATTTCTTTGGCCAGCGACGGGGAGTTAACCACGACATATAATTTGCTTCCGAGCCAGAGTTTGTAGATGGGGCCGTAGGTCTCAGCCAATTCAGTGAATTTCCAGTGGAGATTAGTCCCTAGGAATGGGAGGTACCCAAAGAAGGGCACGCCTCGGGGCCCTGGAGGCAATGAAGCCTTCGTGTGGTTTCGCCTCCTGAACAAAGAGAAAAAACTAAGAGCTGCTATTGCAATGAAAAGCAGTGTTGTAGTAGCTCTAGTAATTGCATCATTCGCTTCTTCAGCATGCCACAACCACGGCCAGGCGCCTCCAGAATCTGCATTCGACATTTTGGCTCGCGACAACGTTGAAGAGGACTGGTTGAGCAAGAATTAGGAAATTACTAGACACAAATGACAGGTGGTCTTTGTAGATACGGTTTGGTCTCTTATAGATGATTTAGGATATATTGGTTCGAAAGTTGAGTGGTTCCAGTTAGCATTTGTACAGGAAGTTTCTAGCCACACAAGCCATTGAAGGTCTTTTGTAAATACGGCAGGGCATCTAGTAGATGATTTAGGATATTTTGGTTGAAAAGTAAGGGTTTTTTTTTTTTTTTAGGTCGGAAAAAAGGTAAGGGGTTTTAGATAGTATCTGCACACACCAATACACGACCAATCATTGTAAATGAGGAAAACTACCAGAATATTTTAAACAAAAAAGACCCGGGTGAATCAGTTTTTGTCTTATTTGAAGGATTTGTAGTTTATTAATAGCAAGTCTAACATTCTTATGGATCTCAATTTAGTTATATGTCATTTCATTTCTTTATATTGATTTTCTTATAACAAGTTTGAACATAATTAATCATTTCTGTAATGTAATACTAAGTCTTGCTACGAAAGACTAGGAATTTGGGTGAGGCTATTGACTTGTTCACGTGATTAGTTAATTTTTGCATTAATACGTAACTACCAGCCCTGTTTAATTAAAAGAACGTTCAGTATTGGCAAGCAATAGTCAATCGGCCCACGTAGTCTAGAAAGCCACTAGGAAAGTACATTGATAATTTATGATTTCAATTACATGCTTCCAATATGACCAAAAAAATCAAAAACTACATGCTTCCAAAACGTGGATCTGATTTTGCCCAGACGGGCCATGCGTGTGGATGCCAGTTTGGCATCGAATAAAAAATTTAAAAAAAAAGTTTGGCATTGAACTGGATTGAAAAGGACAGCACTGTAGTCGCAACAGTTCATAATTGGGCCATCTTGTTAGTTTTTATTATTATCTGATGCATTCTTCTGCTGTCTATATCCAGATTTCCGATCATTTGCCATAAATTATTAGCGTAACAAGTGTGGGAGATATTTAGGCAAAATTAAAATGGAATTTATTAAAAAGTTAGTCTATGGAAAATTGAAGAAAAAAATTTACTTCATAAGGTTCTATCCGTTTCATGAAAAATAACTTTCAGGAAAATATTTTTCGAATCTTTCAACGTTTGTTTCACGGAAAATAAATTAGTTAGAAAAAACATTTTCCATCAAAAGAAAAAAGCCTTCTAAAATAGGAGAAAATGTTTTCCACTTTTAAGAAAGAGGAAAACATTTTTCACACAATCTTTCACCTCACTTTCTTTTACCAAACTTTTTTCTTTTTTTCTTTTTTTCTTTTTCTAAAAAATCGATATTTTAATTATTTTTTAATCTTTTTCTTTTTATTTATTTACCTTTTCTCTTTTTCATTTTTTTTCATTTAGTTGATCGCCTGCCAACGATTGGCCGCAGATGAGCTAAAGCCTCGCCATAGGCCGGCTAGGCTCCAACTCGCCAAATCCTAGCAAGGCCGAGCTCGCCTAATGCTGGCAAGCTCAGGCCTCGTCAAAATCTGACAACCTGGGCAGGACCCGAGCCTCGCCCGAGGTTGCTGAAGGTCGACGAAGCTCCAACAACCTCGAGCAAGGCTCAAGCGCCGCTCGGTTCAATGGATCTAGTGAGGCCCAAACTCATCGAACTAGCCTTGAGCAGGCTTAGGCCTCACCAAATTCAGCGACTTGAGTTGGGCTCGAGTCTCGCCCAAGGCCGTTAGAGGCTTGCCGACCTTCAGCGACCTCGGGCGAGGCTTAGGCCCCACCCAGGTCACCGGACCTAGTGAGGCCCGAGCTCCCAAGCGTCGAGCAAGCTCAGCCTTGCCACAGGTCGGTAAGGCTCCACCTCGCCGGAATCAGGCGAGCTCCAGCCTTGCTAGCCTGTGGTAAGGCTCGAGCTTGCTTGTGGCCGACCATTTAAAGGGAGAAGGAGATGAAAAAAAGTTAAAAAATGTTTTTTAAAAAATAAAAATAATTAAAAATCGATTTAAAAAATAATATTATCAAAAAAGAGTGTATGGAGGAAAATGAAGGAAAAGATTTTCCTAACCAAATTGCAGTACATCATTTTCAGGTTTTAGAAGAACACCGAAAAATAATTATATTTTCTTGAAAAATATTTTGCAAAAGTACTAAAAAAAGAAGAAGAACGAACCCTAAATTTCTCTGATTCATCCCAAATCTTTTGAGTTCGTGTGGATGTAAGCCCCGTTCAAGAATACATTAATGTCCTATGGGACCGTGCAACCCTGGCCACATGGAAAGAATGTGGGGTCCCGTTGCAAATGAACGAACCCTAAATTTCTCTGATTTATCCCAAATCTTTAGAGTTCGTGTGGATATAAGCCCTGTTCAAGAATACATTACTGTCCTTTGGGACCGTGCAGCCCTGGCCACAAGGAAAGTATGTGGGGTCCCGTGAAACCAATTATGGCAAAGCCGGCTGAGAGTGAAATGCCTACTTGATGACATCGTTGAGGTACTTCAATTTGGCCAAGTGGTGTTCTTCAACCATCTTTATCCACCCCACTACTGGTGGACTACTTTGTTCATCACATTTCGGTTATGCAGCAAATTCGGCCATCACCCACTCCCACTACCATTTTTTGAAGTTGATGCGGGAGCATCAGGTTCCATCGATTAGCTCACGAGCTCAACTCAATCAATTGAACCCATAATGACTATTCATGAAAGCAAAAACTAATTTATGCCGCAATTTAATCATGTGGTTCATGCCACATGGCTATTGATTTACAAGATCGTTATCGATTTCGAGATTTTCATTAACAACCTAATGATTGGAGGTTGTCTTTGGTCAATTTCTATCATTGTTTGATGACTTTCTATGGTAACTATTTAGCTTCCAAGGCTAGTGCATGAATTAAGAGACTCATCAAGTTTCAATGCATCAAATAATTAGTCACATTCATTTAGGTCTCTTGATTCACAATTTTTGACAAGTCTTTATTACAGTGTTATTTTTAAGAGTCATAATTAGATGAATTCCTTTAAGAGTCTATTTGGAATCAGGGAATTTGTAGAATCATTTCTTTTGTTTGACAATATCTCTATAAATATGGATGTGATCTCATTATAAAGCAAACAACAATTTAAATATATGAATATATGAGATTTTTCTCAATGTAAGTGAATTTTCCTTTTTGAGTTTGGATGACTCCTTCTTGGTTTCTTTATCCTTGGAGAGTGGATTACTTCTCAATGGTAAGTTAATAAGCTCCTTATCCATAACTGGTGGTTTATCTTTTAGATCGTGATAGTGAGTCTCTTCATCCCGAAGTCCTTTATTCTTAACAAGTGGTTCGTCCTTTAAATCTTGGTAGTGAGCTTCGTCGATCCTGATTTTCTTCCTTGACTAGTGGTGCATCCTTTAAGCTTTGGTGGTGATCATATTTTATATCATATTTACATTTATCCATCGATATCCATTAGCACACACTCTAATATATCCGTACTATAACACCCCAAAAATTTTACATTCTAAAATGATGGAAAGATTAGTATGGGCTCAGGGGATTGGCTGATGGGCCAATTGACGGGCCTGTTGGGCTGTGTGAGAGCCGCATGCATGGGCTTAGTAGACCATGTGGAAGTTACAAGAGAGGGCTCGATGGGCCAGGTGATTGGGCCACGAGTTGGGTAGCATGAAATGGGCTCAACACGGCAATCATGGGTTGTGAATTGGGCTTAGCGTGAGGAAAGTGGGCCACAAATTTTGGGCTGGTACGGCAAGTTGGGCCTAGTGGCCCAGTGGGCTGAGTACGTGTGTGTGACGCCCAATTTGGGCGGAAGAAGCCCTAGCTCGAGATGAGAAATTTTAGAGGGGCTATACACATGTTGAGCTTAGGGACTTGTTAAATTATGCATGACTTCCTTTAAGCTAGTCCTAATATCTATTCTTGTGGTGCCGAATTTTAGGGGGTAGAAATGGAACAAGAAAAAGGCATTAGAGACTAACCAAGATTAACTTTAAATTTTTCCCTAAAATTCTCACCTTTGTCTCTTCGAACCCCTCGGCCACCGTATGCATGCATGGAAAAATTTCAAGTCATCATTAGCTCATGGGGACTCATGAAACCAAGACACAAAGTTCAAACACCCAATTTCCCTCCCTTTTTGTCTTGCTTGCATGACCGAACCCCTCTCCCTCTCTCCCTCAATCATTTGCCTCCCTTGAACAATGCACCATGGGGATCGCCAACTTCATTATTGGATTTTTGGGAAAATCTTTGGACATGCAAAACCCACCCCCCTAAGCAACCGCCCTTTCCCCTCCCTCTTGCTCGTCTCTCTCTCTCTCTCTTCCTTTTCTCTCTTTCTTTTCCTCATTTCTTCTTCTTCCTCGGCAGAATGTCCCTCCCTCTCCCATCTCACTTTTCCTACTCGATTTTTAGCCTTTGGAGCTCGAACTTTGAAGAACTAGCAAGGAGAAGGGTCGGGGAGAGTCGTGTAGTCAAAAGGGTAAGGGAAAAGAGTATGTGCTAAGCTCTGAAGATCCTCGTGTTGCTCGGGGAAGGGCAGAAATCCATTCTATTGGCTTTGTTTTGCTGTGGTTTTGTTGGTTGCTGCTTGCAGACAGTTTTCCTCATGTTGCATGAGGAGTTCATGGCTGTAGATAGACGTAGGAATCCATTTGGTGGCTTTGATGTGCTGTTTTGACCAATAGCAAGCTAGGCGCATTGTGAAATTGAGCTTGCATGCTGGTTTTGCGGAGGTAGAAGTCTTGCTTGTTGATCTTGGTCGATGGTTTGCACTGTGGTGATTTCTCTTGGTGGTCGGTTTTCAAGTGAAAGTTGTGCATGTGTGCCTTGAAGCTGGAAATAAACTCGCTTGTTTGTGGTTTAGGCTATAGGTGCTGAAATGGCAAGGAATTTGAAGTTACTCGCTGTATTCTTCAAAATCGAGTTCATTGAACTTCTGGATTTGTTAATTTTGTACCGATCGATTTGTTGGAATTTAGACAAAACACTCCCCATGAAATCTACTCTAGAGATATTAAACTTTACCGTATATTTTTCTAGGATTTTTCTAAAATTATATAAGTAGTGAAACTAGATATTTTTCTCTGTGGTAATAATCTGCCCGTAAGTGGAAACCAAGTACAACCGCATGCCTTTTGATTTTTCTGTAATTTGTGGAGTAGATTCGGGTTATCGTCTTCATGAAAGTGATAGAACCCGTCCTCATGTATAAGATACTAGAATTTGGTTGCTATTGGACAAATGTAAGTGTCGAAATGCTTTTTATTAGGGTGAGACTATTCTGGAAAAATTGAAAAGTTTATAGACTAAGTTCATTGAATTGCTGCACCTTGTATAGTGTGAACTAGACCTAGAGCCCCTCACGAAAAATGTTTGTCAATATATTCTTGGTAACATACTATTCCATAATTTTTCGAAGTAGTTTATTATGTTTTTTGCTCTAATGTTTCCAATCGCGCAGCCCTGTCTATGTTCTGTTTTAGCTCGATTTTTGTGAGTAGTGATGAGAAGGTGATTGAATTCTATTGGTGACTTTTTAGGGTACGTTTGATAACATTTCTACTCCCGTGAATAATTTCTTTTGAGATAACTCTTTTCTATTTTTACTTCCTGGAATAATTTCTGAATATAACAAGACGTTTGATAACTACAAAATTTTTTTATTATTGGAATAGAAAAAAAATAGAAATGCGTTTGGCATTGACAATTTTTTATATTTCTTTTCTCCTCAATGGTGGCGACAACCGGTGGCCGGTCATGGTTTGCCAAGCCGCCGATTCGTCAAGCCACCGGGTCGCCAGTTCGCCATTTGTCGGTCGCCGGGTGAAGGGGGGCGGTTGGCAGCCGGTGGGTGGAGGTTGACAAGTGGTAGTTGGCAGACGGAGGACGGTGGACGGCGATCGGTCATGAGTAATGACCCATGAAATAGTTTCTAAAAATTATTCCTAGAAAAAAAAAAACTACTTTTTTCTAATTTTAAATTATACTTCAAATCTATTCCTTGGAATAACTTTCTATTATGGGGAATAGAAATACTAGTAAACGTTACCAAATGGATTTCTGTCCTTTAAAGAACAAAAGAACAAAGAAGAAGGCTTTGTCCATTTCCTTTGTCTTTTGAGATAATATAGGATTTTTATTCCTTCCTGGTAACCCTTTCAGTGTCTTTGTTTCCATCTGCATTTTCGTGACATGAGGAGAAAAAGAAGGCTGCTCCACTTAAAAGTGCATATGTCTTGCTAGGGCGACATCAGCTAGAGTTTGCAATTGCTTTTCTTTCTTCTTCTTTTCCCGCTTGGAGTGATATTTTTTCTGCAGTGACTGTTTGTATTATGAATCTCAAGGATGAGCTGGTTGCTCTAGTTATATGTTGGATGAACATCATATGCGATGTTTTTGATTTTTTGAACAGGCATTATTCATTAACTCCATCAATTAGTGGTAGCTGGCAGTTTCTAGTAATAGAATTGTGAGTTTTTCCTACACATAGATACTAGTATCGGTACTGATCCTCAAAGCATTCTGTGTTGCGTGGACTTTTGCGAGCATTTGAATTGTATTGATAAAGGGGACAATTTTTTTGGCTACTCAGACATGTTGGCATCCCTTAACGCAAGTTAATGAAAAATGTACCTTATCTGCAATAAAAACTATAGCCAAGTGCATGAGATTGTGACCCCCCCGATTCAACTTTCGAGTGAATGATGGCTTAAGATGGCTATCTCCATGGCCATTTTAGTTTTCCCCTGGTTAGCGGCATTGTGGAGTGGGGTATTTGGGAAGGGGCCCTCGGTAGATCCATAATCTAAGAGATATTCTTCCTGCCCAATTAATCTATATAGCTCGTTAACGTCATCAGCTGCTATTGCGTCTTGAAGGGTCATTGTTTGAGGAAGGAAATATAGGAGCAGAGGAGGCCTCTTGGTCGTTAATATGGTCGATGGAAGTAGGGAACTTGCAAAATCGTATATCATGTAGCGCCACGATCAACGAATATTTGATTAGGGGAGTCCACGAGTGTACCGGTGGGCAGCTCGGGGGTGAGTGGGGCCCAATACATCATAGACCGGCTTGTAGCGTACTGGTCAGAACCTCAGGAAGTCGTCGTACTGCTGCTCTTTCACTTCCTTTTATGAGAATAAAGAGCGGTTTTATCTAGGTAAGTAAACTTTTACCACCTTCATGTCTTGCAAGAATTGGATGACATGATTTATCTATGTTGAAGTCAAACTGCAAAGTACCGTATGAAATGCTCTTTTTAAAAATTGAATTAAGCATTTAATACTTTGGGGCCTCAGATGAATTTTATTTGAAAATATTCTAAATGGAATTTTATTCATATTAGTGATATATATATATATATATATATATATATGTGTGTGTGTGTGTGTCGGCATGTTGTATTATGGTTACAATTTAATTTTCATAGTCAAACTACAAAATGAGACATGACGTGATGTACATGTGTACGAAACCAATTCTATTTCAGGCTTAATTGCGGCTAATGCATTTTTTGAGACTTAATCAAAGCGGAGTGATTTCCGAGACTTAACCATAGTGGATATACTTTTTGTGCCTCATCACTGGGCAAAGCATGACCCTAAGGTCTTCTTAACATGAGCATATGATGAGTTTGACATATGTTGCCTATACTATAGTACATTGTTTATGATATGGTGCATATGATTTGTTGGAATATCTGCAATGTTTGTGAAATGAATGAATGCGATGCTTACTCATTTCTAAAGCAACAACATTCTTTGCTTGATCCCATAGGAACAATGACGGGGAGTTCTCTCTCCCCTGTCAATTCTCTTTTTTCCTCCTTTTTATTTCTTCATGTAAATAAGGAGCGAATAAAGCTGAAAGCAAAATAAATAAGGAAAACAAACAAAAGTGCCACTTCCTTCCCATTAACCCATCGAATCTTTCCAATGTAAGAGAAATAGCCACATCTTACTTGTTATTGATAATCCCAAACTAAGGAAGATAATTTTCATAATGTAATTATACTAGGGTTGTGTGACGAGAACCGCCCAACCTAGGAACTACCCAAATCGGATCGGACCAGCCGGTTTTGAATGGTTCTCGTAACCGGCGATCCTGTTCCCAATTCCAAAATGGGAACCGGACCGATAGTTTTTAATATAAATATTTTAAAGTTTCTCAAGAATTCGAAGAAAAGAAAAGAAAATTCTGTAGAGTTTTAGGAAAATACAATTACATACAAATTAAAAGGACAAATCAATAAAGCAATATACAAACAAAGTGGATTGTCTTTGAGAATGTACTGTAATATTAATAGTTTTTTTCCCGAAAAAGAAAACTACCGGATCCTGGTTCCAACATCGGTCGGTTCCTGGTTCCAAGACTGGTCGGTCCGGTCCATGGTCCCAGAATTTGGGAATCGGTCATCTCGGTCCAGTTCCCAATTCCACTTTGAAACTGGACCGAACTGGGAACCGATCACCCTTAAATCATACATCCAGAGAGTTAATAGCTCTAGACCCCCTTCCTTGCATCGGATTGTATGTTGAAATTAAACTGTAAAGTACTGTATAGTATGCTTTTTCTAAAAGTTGGATTAAGCATTTAATGCTTTGGGGCCTAGTATAAATTTGTCCTAGAAATATTTTAAATGGAATGTTATTCATATTGGTGATGTATATATATGTTAGCATGTTGTCTTATGGTTTCAATTTGAATTTCGTAATGAACCTACATACTAATACATGACATAATGTACATGTGTACAAACCAATTTTGTTTCAGGCTTAATTGCAATTAACATGTTTTTTTGAGACTTAATCAAAACAAAGTGATTCTTGGGACTTAACCATAACGGCTATAGTTTTTTTCCTCATCACTAGGCAAAGCATGACCTTAAGGTCTTCTTGACATGAGCATAGGATGAGTTTGACATATGTTGCCTATACTATATTACATGGTTTATAATATTTGCAATGTTTGTGAAATGAGTGAATGCGATGCTACTTGTTTCTAAAGCAACATTATTCTTAGCTTGATTCCATAGGAATAGTGACATGGAGTTCTCTCTCCCTTGCCAATTCCCTTTATTCCTCTTTTTTATTTCTTCATGTAAATAAAGAGCATATAAAATATTGTGAGAAAATTTTTTCTCCTACGCAATCAAAGAAATTAAGATTGGAGACTTTGATAACACTAGTTAATCAACTATACTCTTTCGATATCTAATTTTGTTTAAACATTAGGTAAAGCCTTTATGGAGAATTTTTTACCAATCACAAGTCCCAAGATTCAATTCCTAACTAGCATGAGGAAATAGTAATTCATGCATCATGAGAGCATGTGCAAACAACAATCCACCATTTGTTGTAAATATTTTCATATATTTTAAAGAATGATCAATTTAAAAAAAAACCACAAACTTTAGGTCTAATCTCAAATCTAACCTGAACTTTTTTTTTGTCTCAGAAAAAATCCTAAACTTTAATTTCAGTCCCAAATCTACCTCGAATTTTGTTTTTTCTTAAAAAAAACTCAATACCATGAAAAATCCCAAACTGATACATATATGACAAATTTACTCAAAATTAATTTTTGATCACCAAAACAAATTACCATCCATTAGTTTCAGCTAATTTTTCCTGTCAAATTGCTAAATTAGTAACACGTGGCAATTGACAGATATACTAATTTGGAATTTTACCCTCTATTTGTACTAAAAAAATCACCAATTTTTGATTTGTTCTCAAATATACCCCATGGCCTAATCCCAACTTAACATGTCATTTCCACATAGATAATAAATATACATCAAAAGATGTCATAAAAAATTATTTTCAAAATAAAACCGTTTTAGGATATAAAAAAAATTAGGGGTTACTAATATGGCTTTTGGACAGAGGCTAATGGACGAAAATTTAGGGCTGGAGTAAAATTTGATGATTTTCTTTTTGACAAAAATCATGTGTTTAGTATGATCATGTTGGACTAGATAATGAGAAATATTAATGGCCACCTTATTGGCACAAAATAAGCTCATCACAGAATTGGGAGCAAAACCAATCTTGATTAGTAATCTCCTAAACCAAAGAAGTTCACAAAGTCCTTTGCCCATTCTTATGAACTCACTCTCAACACTAGATTATGCCACTACCTTCTGCTTCTTATTCTTCCACGTGACAATATTGCTTCCTACGAAGGTGAAGTAGACTAATGTAGACATTCTGTCAAAAACAGTCCCTGCCTAGTTTGTGTTTGTGTAACCCACTATATTAAGATGATTATTCTTTGAGAACAAAAGTTTGTTCCCTAGAACGCACTTCAAAAATTGAAGAATTTGAACTATCGCATCTACATGATCTTCACTAGGTGCATGCATAAATTGACTAACTTTGCTTACGACATAAGCGATATCCAAACGAGTATGGGATAAATAGATTAGCTTACCTACTAATCTTTGATACCTCTCCTCATTAGTTGGTTCCTGATATAGATACTCTCTGAGCTTGTGATTCTAAACAATCGGAGTATCAGTTGGCTTACAATCTAACAATCTCAACTCAGACAATAAATATAGCACCTATTTTCTTTGAGAAAGAAATATACCTTTTTTTCATTTTATCTAGCTACTTCAATCCCTAAAAAGTACTTGAGACCACCAAGATTCTTCATTTCAAACTTGGTTGCCAATCTCTTTTGGAGTCTAGAGATTTCTTCCACGTCATCCTTGGTGATAATCATATCATCCACATAGATTATTTAACCTATTACCTTCCCCTATTGTCATTTGAAGTAGAGTATGATTTGAATTACTCTAGTAGAAACCATGTTTTTTTACAGCTAAGCAGATCATCCAAGACATGCACAAAGTGATTGTTTTAAACCCTATTTTTGAGGAAACAGTGTACCCTGGTGGAATATTCATATAAATCTCCTCCTTTAAGGTTGCCATGAAGAAACGTGTTTTTTACATCACACTGGTGTATGGCCGGTTAAAATTTGCAGCACGAGACAACAAGACCCTGATGGTATTTGGTTTTGCCACTAGTAAAAAAGTCTCTTGATAGTCTATGGCACATATTTGTGCATATCCCTTGGCCACAACTCTTGCCGTATCTTTCAATAGATCCATCTACCTTATTCTTAAAGGAGAAAACCATTTGCACCCAATTGTCCTTTTTTCTTCTAATAGTGGAACAAGATTCCATGTTTTTTTTCTTTCTTGTAGCACCTCCATTTCTTATGTATTCCGTTAGGAACATGGACTAAAGACACGTGTAAAAATGCCTGGAGACGTTTTGATAATCTACAATACATGGTTTGCAATCTAAATGCAACTCTAATCTATTATCATTAAGGACGAATTAAACCTAAGAAATACTATAGCTGTCGAAATAGATAAACCAAAGTGCGAAACTAATTAAGTGCCGAGATTCACTAAATAGCAATCGATTAATTGAATTTTAAATTAAATAAAAAGCAAGACCAATTAAATCGAAGCTAGCCAAAAACCAAAATTATTTCTATTAACTGAATACTGAAACTAATTAATTTAAACCCATTAAAATAAAGTAAATCTAAATGCTAAACCAAAGTTAATTAATTAAATGCTGAGCTGACAAATAGCGAATCAATAGAATAAATGCCTAAATTCTTTAATCAAAAAAATTGAAAATTAAACAAAAGCCGAAATTAACTGCCTACCTCTAAGTTAACTAACTAAAGGGAACAAACATATTTAATTAACTAATGAAAGACACATATTACTTAGGTATGAAGACGCACTGTATAGCAAAAATTTTCCCTACACATCTAAGGCAACTTTTTTGTTATGTTATGTTTATTTTGTTTTGTATAACCTAGTTAAATGGTAAAAATTATCTAAGCTCAAAAAATGCCTTCATGGCCGAAGTCGCTCTAAACCTAGGCAAAATTAAAATGGACTAGAAAAAGTGGTTCAGTCTTATTGGAAAACTACAAAAATTGCTTAAAAAGTGTCTCTGAATATCGATAATAAAAACAATAGGATTTATGCAGCGTCCGGCGCAAGAGGACCGTCTCCTTGGGAGCTCCATAGTCCAATATATATGCAAGGCGAAAAACCTTTTGCTCATAAAACCCGTGACTGCATCTTCTGGTCATACTGACCTGAAGAACCTATAGATAACAGATATTCTTTCTTCTATCACAAACAAAGCAGCGCAAATTCTTTCCTTGGTAATGTTTTTAGCCCACATTTCCGTGGTATCTGGGGTTGAAACCCAGGTGTCGGACTTGAGCCCTCACTCTGGGGTTCGTGGTTGTTCGTCTTATTGAGTAGATGCTTACAACATGATTGGTACTTGGAGGACACTTTGATATCATAGAATTGATATCAAGAGTCTTGAGACTCTAATAAAAGATCTATCCCGACAAGTAGAACCCTGGAGTGGACAATCGCAGCCCTGGAATGACGACCAGGGGCTTCATTTTCTCGACCAAAATTTTTCGAACTTGTCCAATAAGTCCAGCCCCCGCCTCTTGCGGAACCCTGCCAGTGCAAGCCCCACACACATCCTCCGACTGGAATCGAACGGCATGTGCGTGAAGTTGTTGCCCGAGAGATCACACTTGCTGGGATCTTCCAAGGATTCCTCAGGTCCAAGTTCTGACGGTTTGTCCCAAATCTTGGGATCTCTCTGGATATAACCCATGTTCAAAATATATTACTGCAGTTCGGTATCGGGTAACCCACCAAATAAATATACTATCAAAGTAGGATGTCCTAATTTCAAATCTTACAGCTCTTATTTGTCTCCACAATTACATATCCACACTATAGACTTAGTCCAAAGTCCAGCCTACAAATAAGGAAGAGTATCAAACTATTTAAATATTAAACAACAATTTCATCTAATAGTTTAACCTTGGCAATTGGCAACAATCCCACCAAATCTTACAGTATGTATCCAATTGATGATAATGAAGATAAGAAACGTGAATTGAAGGATGTCTTTCGACAAATTCGAGTAGGTTCCTTTAATTTCCCTTGTCCATCGACTTTTCTGTTTCTTAATCGCTCACCCCGATTTGCTGACTTGTCCATGACCATTTAAGATTGGGCCAACATGGATTCTATCTCACCTCCCATGCTGGATTGCCCATTGGACCGATGTAGTTCATAACCGAGCCCCTTTCTCATCCAATACGACCCCTACTTGATACAAACGCATTAAACCTAAATCTAAATGCCTCTAGTACGTATAAGCAAAAAAAGCAATAGAGAATGCAATAGTAAAGTCATGCAATATTTTATTTTTGTTTAGAGGTCGAATCCAATCCCTAATTTTCCTTAGATGAATGATAAATTTATGAGCCAAAAAGTAAGGTGTAACAGAGGGTAAAAAACTGTTAGTGCTAGTGGGAAGTGGATGCTAATGAAAGCTGGTAGACTGGACAATAAATAACAGCTCCTCTCTATCTTTGGATTTGTCCACATACTTCCAGAAAAATCCAGCCTTATCCCCTCTCTCTCTCCATAATGTTCAGCTTTGTCCTTTTGTTTAGCAAGTTGACATAGGTAAGGGCTATTGAATTTGAATAAGTCCTTAAATTGCTTAAATTGAACTTTAAAAAAAATCAAAGATATTCCCTTTTAGGTGGGAAAGATAAAAATACACCTGGCAACTTTTGAGAAGGGAAGGGGCTTCCTGTCTCTTCTTTGGAAAAGGCTACCATCAAATAGGCAAATATAATATCCTCTTAAGTTTAGGGTGACAAGAGTAGAGGTGAAAACCCTTCTACTGAGCCGATATATGCTTCGCATAATGTCTTGTGATCAGTTTATCGGCTCAATACCCCTGGTTATAAGATGCTGTGTAGAGGGAGAGTTAAAAAACTATTATTGTTGAGTAGTGGGAATTGAATGCTGATGAAATCTAGTAGACTGGACAATAAAGCACACCCCTCTCTCTTTGTGGATTTGTTCACATACTGCCAGAAAAATCCAGCCTTATCCCTTCTCTCTCTCCATAGTGTTCAGCTTTGTCCTTTTGTTTAGCAAGTTGACATGGGTAGGGGCTCTTGCCCTTCCTGTATGCGTAGGGTGTCTTGTGCGTGAGTGTTGAGTGGCATGAATTGAATGTTCTTAAAAATAATAATAAGAGAGATTTATTTAAGTTGGGATATTCACTTGAATCTCCACGGACAATGGTTTTACTTGATCATTTGCCATGTCGTAAAAAATGTCGCTGATATTTTGACAAAATTAAAATGAATTGTAATAACAAGAAAAAGTTGCGTCATTAATAATATAGATTGAAATTGTGCGAAATCCGATGCAAGCAAGTCACTGCCTCCAGAACTCTCTAGCCGAATATATATGCAAGACCCGAAACGTTTTGCTCTTCAATCAAATGACTTCATCTTTTGGTCTAACTGATCTGAAGAATCAATAGATAACAGGATTTCTTTCTACTATTACAAACAAAAGCAACATAAGTTCTTTTCAGACCTGGGTCTAATTGAGAAGATGCTTAAAACATGATTAATACTGGCAGGTTACGTTTATTTCGTAGAATTGAAATGAAGAGCCTTCAGACTAATGAAAGATCTATCTCGACGTGTAGAGCTCTGGAGCGGACAATCTCGGTCTTGGGATGGCAACCAGGGGCTTCATTTTCTTGACCACAAGGCCAAACTTGTCCGATAAATCCATCTCAAACTCAGGCGGTAATTCCCACTCGAATGAGTGCAAAAGAGAGGCCAAAACATACGGTAGCATCCTCTCTGCCAGCGCAAGCCCTGCACACATCCTCCGACCAGAACCGAAGGGCATGTATGTGAAGTTGTTGCCCGATAAATCATATTTGCTGGGATCTTCCAAGAACCTCTGGGGTCTAAACTCCGACGGTTTGTCCCAAATCTTGGGGTCCCTGTGGATATAACCCACGTTCAAGAATACGATGCTGCCTTTCGGTATCATGTAACCCCCAACGACACAGGAAGCACTTGGGGTCCGTGGCATCAGTAAGGGTAGTGCCGGGTGCAAGCGAAATGCTTCCTTAATGACGGCATTGAGATACTTCAACTTGGGCAAGTGATGCTCTTCGACCATCTTGTCCTTTCCCACGACTTCTATCAATTCGTGGACTACGTTATTCATCACATATCGGTTCTGCAACAACTCTGCCATCACCCATTCGACCATTGTTGAAGTAGTATCAGTTCCACCGACTATAATGTCCTGTTCCACACATTCCAAGTTCCATCAGTTTGATAAAGCCGAATACAGAATGAAGCACTACAATAGAGAAGAATTGACATTCTAGTCAAAATATGGATCTTTTAGTGATGAAAAGGGCATGCAACCAAAGTTAGACAATAGGCTACGAAGGTATGAAAAGAGATTTCAATCTTGATATGATACGACCAACTTAATACAAAAATTGGCAAACAATAATTGAATTACCTTTGCATTATATCAACTTTGCTATCTTTAATTCACTATTGTATATGACCCTTGTTGAAAATTAATAATTATTCTAGAGCTACTATTGAATTTCAAAATGAGTATGACTATAGTAAAAATCACTTGACATTTACTCATGATTATGGCAGCTAAAATTCAGATGAATTTACCAAGAACAGAGTTTCAGAAGAGGATTAACCGCACTTTCTGGTGCATTAGGTCATTAAATAGCCGTGCATATTCATATTAGTCACCTAGATTGATAGCTTACCGTGAGAATGGCTTTGAGTGCTTCATCCTTGTCCATTGGTGACTGGTTATCTTCAAGATCCATCTCCATATCCAGGAAAATCTGCAAAAAGTCCTTTCTCTGTTCATTACTTTTAGATTCTCCTCCCTTCTGCTTGAACATTTCATTTGTTGTTCCCTTGGTGGTGCAATCAATAATCGACTGAATAAAATCATCTAACCACTGATGCACCCTTTTCGTGTCCCTTTCCACTCCTTGCAGGTCAAGCCAAGCGAGTGCTGGGAAGAAGTCCGAAACATTCGGACTACCTAGGAGCACCATGAATTTGGCCGCCACCTTTTGAAACTCGATGGCAATGGCTTCGCGCTTTTCTCCCTGAAGCGTTCCGCCCCACAGCATTGCCATCACCGTGTTAACCAAGATCAGAAGGGCCAATTCACCGATGTTTACTGGCACCCCAGGTTTTCTATACATATCGCTGAGAGCTTCCCTGACCTCCTGCCTTCTAAAACCATAACAGGCGTCGAGGCTTGAGTTGCTCATCAACTGCCGTACAAACAATTTGCGGAGGTTCTTCCAATAAGGGCCCTGGCTTGAGAAGGCGATGTCCCTTCCACCGTATGTTGCGATAGCACTGGCAATATTCGGGTCCCGATTGGCAAATGTTCTGTCTTGCTCCCGCATGATTTCTTTGGCCAGCGACGGGGAGTTAACCACGACATATAATTTGCTTCCGAGCCAGAGTTTGTAGATGGGGCCGTAGGTCTCAGCCAATTCAGTGAATTTCCAGTGGAGATTAGTCCCTAGGAATGGGAGGTACCCAAAGAAGGGCACGCCTCGGGGCCCTGGAGGCAATGAAGCCTTGTGTGGTTTCGCCTCCTGAACAAAGAGAAATAACTAAGAGCTGCTATTGCAATGAAAAGCAGTGTTGTGGTAGCTCTAGGAATTGCATCATTCGCTTCTTTAGCATGCCACAACCACGGCCAGGCGCCTCCAGAATCTGCGTTCGACATTTTGGCTCGCGACAATGTTGAAGAGGACTGGTTGAGCAAGAATTAGGAAATTACTAGACACAAAGTACAGGTGATCTTTGTAGATACGGTTTGGTCTCTTATAGATGATTTAGGATATATTGGTTCGAGAGTTGAGTGGTTCCAGTTAGCATATGTACAGGAAGTTTCTAGCCACACAAGCCATTGAAGGTCTTTTGTAAATACGGCAGGGCATCTGATAGATGATTTAGGATATTTTGGTTGAAAATTAAGGGTTTTTTTTTTTTTTTGCTCAGAAAAAAGGTAAGGGGTTTTAGATAGTATCTGCACACACCAATACGCGACCAATCATTGTAAATGAGGAAAATTGCCAGAATATTTTAAACAAAAAAGACCCGGGTGAATCAGTTTTTGTCTTGTTAGAAGGATTTGTAGTTTATTAATAGCAAGTCTAACATTCTTATGGATCTCAATTTAGTTATATGTCATTTCATTTCTTTATATTGATTTTCTTATAACGAGTTTGAACATAATTAATCATTTCTGTAATGTAATACTAAGTCTTGCTACGAAAGACTAGGAATTTGGGTGAGGTTATTGACTTGTTCACGTGATTAGTTAATTTTTGCATTAATACGTAACTACCAGCCCTGTTTAATTAAAAGAACGTTCAGTATTGGCAAGCAATAGTCAATCGGCCCACGTACATTGATAATTTATGATTTCAACTACATACTTCCAATATGACCAAAAAAATAAAAATAAAAATACACGCTTTCCAAAACGACGTGGATTTGGCATCGAATAAAAAAATTTTAAAAAAAAGTTTGGCATTGAACTGGTTTGAAAAGGACAGCACTGTGGTCGCAACAGTTCATAATTGGGCCATCTTGTTAGTTTCTATTATTATCTGATGCATTCTTCTGCTGTCTATATCCAGATTTCCTATCATTTGCCATAAATTATTAGCGTAACAAGTGTGGGAGATATTTAGGCAAAATTAAAATGGACTTTATTAAAAAGTTAGTCTATGTAAAATTGAAGAAAAAAATTCACTTCAAAAGATTCTATTCGTTTCATAGAAAATAACTTTCAGGAAAATATTTTCCGAATCTTTCAACGTTTGTTTTACGGAAAATAAATTAGTTAGAAAAAATATTTTTCATCAAAAGAAAAAAGCCTTCTAAAATAGGAGAAAATGTTTTCCACTTTTAAGAAAGAGGAAAACATTTTTCACACATTCTTTCACCTCACTTTCTTTTACCAAACTTTTTTTCTTTTTCTTTTTTCCTTTCTCTAAAAAATCGATATTTTAATTATTTTTTAATCTTTTTCTTTTTATTTATTTACCTTTTCTCTTTTTTCATTTTTTTCATTTAGTTGATCGCCTACCAACGATTGGTCGCAGGTGAGCTGAAGCCTCGCCATAGGCTGGCTAGGCTCCAACTTGCCAAATCCTAGCAAGGCCGAGCTTGCCCAACGCTGGCAAGCTTAGGCCTCATCAAAATACGACGACCTGGGCAGGACCCGAGCCTCGCCCGAGGTTGCTGAAGGTTGACAAACCTCCAACAACCTCGAGCAAGGCTCAAGCGCCGCCCGGTTGAATGGATCTAGCGAGGCCCAAACTCACCGAACTGGTCTTAAGCGGGCTTAGGCCTCACCAAATTCAGCGACTTGAGTTGGGCTCGAGTCTTGCCCAAGGCCTACAGAGGTTTGCCGACCTTCAACGACCTCAGGCGAGGCTCAGCCCCACCCAGGTCACCGGACCTAGCGAGGCCCGAGCTCCCAAGCGTCGAGCAAGCTTAGCCTTGCCACAGGTCGGTAAGGCTTGACCTCGCTGGAATCAGGCGAGCTCGAGCCTTGCTAGCCTGTGGCAAGGCTCAAGCTTGCTTGCGGTAGACCATCTAAAGGGAGAAGGAGATGAAAAAAAGTTAAAAAAGGTTTTTTAAAACATAAAAATAATTAAAAATCGGTTTATCAAAAAAGAGTGTATGGAGGAAAATGAAGGAAAAGATTTTCCTAACCAAATTGCAGTACCTCATTTTCAGGTTTTAGAAGAACACCGAAAAATAATTATATTTTTCTGAAAAATATTTTGCAAAAGTACTAAAAAAGAAAGAAGAACGAACCCTAAATTTCTCTGATTCATCCCAAATCTTTAGAGTTCGTGTGGATATAAGCCCCGTTCAAGAGTACATTACTGTCCTTTGGGACCATGCAACCCTAGCCACATGGAAAGTATGTGGGGTCCCGTGAAACCAATAATGGCAAAGCCGGCTGAGAGTGAAATGCCTACTTGATGACATCGTTGAGGTACTTCAATTTGGCCAAGTGGTGTTCTCCAACCATCTTTATCCACCCCACGACTGGTGGACTACTTTGTTCATCAAATTTCGGTTATGCAGCAAATTCGGCCATCACCCACTCCACTACCATTTTTTGAAGTTGATGCGGGAGCATCAGGTTCCATCGATTAGCTCACAAGCTCAACTCAATCAATTGAACCCATAATGACTATTCATGAAAGCAAAAACCAATTTATGCCGCAATTTAATCATGTGGTTCATGCCACATGACTATTGATTTACAAGATTGTTATCGATTTCGAGATTTTCATTAACAAACTATTGATTGGAGGTTGTCTTTGGTCAATTTCTATCATTGTTTGATGACTTTCTATGGTAACTATTAGCTTCCAAGGCTAGTGCATGAATTAAGAGACTCATCAAGTTTTAATGCATCAAATAATTAGTCACATTCATTTAGGTCTCTTGATTCATAATTTTTCACAAGTCTTTATTATAGTATTATTTTTAAGAGTCATAATTAGATGAATTCCCCTATGAGTCTATTTGGTTTCAGGGAATTTGTAGAATCATTTCTTTTGTTTGGCAATATCTCTATAAATATAGGTGTGATCTCATTATAAAGCAAACAACAATTTAAATATATGATATTTTTCTCGATGTAAGTGAATTTTCCTTTTTAGGTTTGGATGACTCCTTCTTGGTTTCTTTATCCTTGGAGAGTGGATTACTTCTCAATGGTAAGTTAATAAGCTCCTTATCCATAACTGGTGGTTTATCTTTTAGATCATGATAGTGAGTCTCTCCATCCTGAAGTCCTTTATTCTTAGCGAGTGGTTCGTCCTTTAAATCTTGGTAGTGAGCTTCGTCGATCCTGATTTTCTTCCTTGACTAGTGGTGCATCCTTTAAGCTTTGGTGGTGATCATATTTTATATCATATTTACGATTCATATCCATCAGCACACACTCTAATATATCCGTATTGTAACACCCCAAAAATTTTACATTCTAAAATGATGGAAAGATTAGTATGGGCTCAGGGGATTGGCTGATGGGCCAAGCGACGGGCCTATTGGGTTGTGTGAGAGCCGCATGCATGGGCTTAGTAGACGATGTGGAGGTTACAAGAGTGGGCTCGATGGGCCAGGTGATTGGGCCACGAGTTGGGTAGCATGAAATGGGCTCAACACGGCAATCATGGGCTGTGAATTGGGCTTAGCGTGAGGAAAGTGGGCCACAAATTTTGGGCTGGTAAGGCAAGTTGGGCCCAGTGGCCCAGTGGGCTGTGTACGTGTGTGTGACGCCCAATTTGGGCGGAAGAAGCCCTAGCTCGAGATGAGAAATTTTAGAGGGGCTATACACATGTTGAGCTTAGGGACTTGTTAAATTATGCATGACTTCCTTTAAGCTAGTCCAAATATCTATTCTTGTGGTGCCGAATTTTAGGGGGTAGAAATGGAACAAGAAAAAGGCATTAGAGGCTAACCAAGATTAACTTTAAATTTTTCCCTAAAATTCTCACATTTGTCTCTTCAAACCCCTCGGCCACCGAATGCATGCATGGAAAATTTTCAAGTATCATTAGCTCATGGGGACTCATGAAACCAAGACACAAAGTTCACTCACCCCAAATTTCCCTCCCTTTTTTGTCTTGCTTGCATGACCGAACCCCTCCCTCTCTCTCCCTCCATCATTTGCCTCCATTGAACAATGCACCATGGGGATCGCCAACTTCATTATTGGATTTTTGGGAAAATCTTTGGACATGCAAAACCCACCCCCCTAAGCAACCGCCCTTTCCCCTCCCTCTTGCTCGTCTCTCTCTCTCTCTCTCCCTTCCTTTTCTCTGTTTCTTTTCCTCATTTCTTCTTCTTCCTCGGCAGAATGTCCCTCCCTCTCCCATCTCACTTTTCCTACTCGATTTTTAGCCTTTGGAGCTCGAACTTTGAAGAACTAGCAAGGAGAAGGGTCGGGGAGAGTCGTGTAGTCAAAAGGTAAGGGAAAAGAGTATGTGCTAAGCTCTGAAGATCCTCGTGTTGCTCGAGGAAGGGCAGAAATCCATTCCATTGGCTTTGTTTTGCTGTGGTTTTGTTGGTTGCTGCTTGCAGACAGTTTTCCTCATGTTGCATGAGGAGTTCATGGCTGTAGATAGACGTAGGAATCCATTTGGTGGCTTTGATGTGCTGTTTTGGCCAATAGAAATCTAGGCGCATTGTGAAATTGAGCTTGCATGCTGGTTTTGCGGAGGTAGAAGTCTTGCGTGTTGATCTTGGTCGATGGTTTGCACTGTGGTGATTTCTCTTGGTGGTCGGTTTTCAAGTGAAAGTTGTGCATGTGTGCCTTGAAGCTGGAAATAAACTCCCTTGTTTGTGGTTTAGGCTATAGGTGCTGAAACGGCAAGGAATTTGAAGTTACTCGCTGTATTCTTCAAAACCGAGTTCATTGAACTTCTGGATTTGTTAATTTTGTACCGATCGATTTGTTGGAATTTAGACAAAACACTCCCCATGAAATCTACTCTAGAGATACTAAACTTTACCGTATATTTTTCTAGGATTTTTCTAAAATTATATAAGTAGTGAAACTAGAAAAAGTGAAACTTTACCGTATATTTTGAATTTTCTCAAAATTTTTGTAGCCAAAGTGAAATTAAGGCCAACAGGAATCTTTTTGTAGAAAAAGTTAAATTTTCACCTTAGGTTGACTTTTGGTCAAATAACTGATCAAAAAGTTATCTCAAAGTCAACTTTTTGACTTTTTACCTTTTTATCAAAAATATTAGGAAATTATCTATTAATGTAATGCCAATGAGAAATGACACTTTTTGTTTGAAAAATAGGCTTCATTGAATTAGAAAACCTTAACCTCAAGTTTTCCTTTTTTTTACTTTTGGTAACGCATTGACACTATTGGTAATGAAAATGCATGTTTTACCATTGACTTCGATTATAAAAGGCAAGATGATATCTGAATAAGAGGCAAAAGTCACAAGAAGAGAAAATTGCTAGCATTTCTATAATGTTCTCTCCAATGTTTCTTTTATTCTTTTCCCTTTAGGCCCGGTGATATTGGTGTGGTTGAATTACAATCTTGATAAGATAAGATGACCTTTTTCAATAGGTATACTCTCCACATGCCACTTTAACTAGATCATATGGATTAGAAAGTTTTTTAAGGTCTGAGAATCTTAAGAGAATGGCTAATGGTATTACGATACTAGCAAGCAGTCCTATTCAATGGTCAAAAGAGAGAAGGGCCTATTTGTTGGGATGTCATATCTTTCTCAAGTCTCATGAGTTCTCCTCTTAACACTCACATACCCAAATAACCATAAATAGCTACATTTTTACATCAAATACAAAAGAATCAAAACTAACGAGGTGACCCATATTCTCACGAACTGTTGTAACAACATCACTTTCATAATCATTCCAATCTTCAATCATTCAAGGTTTTCACTTTTCATACCTATTCAATGTTGAGTGCGGCATCTGCCCACATGGCCCAGCTGTGCAAAAAGCAGATTCATGCTGTTTTCAAAGCATGTCATCAAATTCATAATTCTCAATCAATATATGCAAACATTATCTTCCAACTCAAGCTTTGTTTGAAGATTCCTCATATAATATCCAACGAAGTTCCACAGCGGCGATGATTGCGTTTCAAGCAAATGACCCCACATGCATGTACGAGGCAGGGGGTTTGCTTTCAAGAGCTGCCATGCTCATTAATGATGGCTTTGGCTTTGAGTTTCCCAAGCCTGTCATGCCCGTGCAAATCTCTAGGCTTTCAACGCCCCAATTATATTAATCTGGGATGTCTAAGAAATTAAGGAAAAGCACGCACAAAATGCTTTGGTGGTTGTCTTTCTTTAATGGGTGGGAGCGGTCTGGGTCCCCCCCTGCCCCGAACAGGTTCAAACTTTGGAATCTTCTCGGTTTTGTATTTTTGGGCACGGATAAAAAGGGAAATTTTTAAGCTTCTTCGGTTGAGAGTGGGGAACTGCTGGGTGGTTTGACCTCGATTCCTTGACCTGTTAGAGTATATTTCTGTTTCCTGGCTGGGATTTCACTGGGGATTTTGTGGGCTTCAATGAAGTCATTCTGGGTCTCTGTTGCCTCCATGGCTTCTTCAGTGCATTCCTGTTCTTGGAGAGGCTAAAAGTTCAAGTTCATGCATTGCTGCTGTCTCTGGTGCTGCTTCGGCCAAGAGAGTTGTATTGAATTTGCAGGATTTTGGGTAGTTTTATCAGAGAATTTGGTTTAAGGGGCTTCTTCTTCGGTTGGGGTTTGAGAATTTGGTGGGTTTTGGGTGGTCCGACCAGGTTCTTGAAAAATTTTGGGCGATAGAAAGTGCTTGAAGTGGGTTGATTTTTGTTCTTCAGCTTCGGCCTCAAATCCTCAAGTTATCGATTGTTGAATTGTGAGAAAAATGGCGTGTGTGAAATTAGGTTCCAAAAGTGATGCGTTTCAGCGGCAAGGGCAGGCCTGGTAAAAACCTCAAACTTTTTTTTTTCAGGTTATTTTAGCTGAATTGTCTCATAACTGAATGTCTTATTTTGGGCTGGACATTGTGCTGCGAGGAGTGTTCATTTTTACGCCGTGATGTTACTAGGAGTATTCTGTTCAGCTACCTCACGTGTATAATCGAGTGCTTGTTATGGAGATTTGAAAGCTTTTCTGCATCATGTTCTTCTTTATTCCTCAGATCATGCCTATCACGGTACTGTTTTTGCTGTTGAACCACTAGATTCCTATGCTGAAAACAGAGTTTCTGCTTCAAAGATGGGCACACTTCACATTACTCTTTAATTACTTCAGGGGTTTAGTACCAACATTCTTGAGCAGTGAGGATGACGAATGTTGGGTCATGTAATAGGAGACACAAGCAATGGCTCTCCACAATTTGAAATGATGCCTTTTGGATTTGACCAATTTGTTTAGGGAACTTTATAGTGGGGCTGAGTTAACTTTCAAAAACTTCCAAGACGCATATATCAAAGAATCACCATGATTATGTTGGGTCCTATGATACTTGTTTTCACTAAATACTCAATAGGGAGTTCAAAGAAAATTGTAATTTTCTTTCATTGATATGTGGTGAATGAAGGTAATATAGTGTTCATACTAAAGTTGCTTAGGTAAAGAGAGTTGCTGGGGTTGAATGGCTGAATGTCTCTGAAAAATAACACATCTTCTGGAAGCCTTTGCTGAATCCTTCTATGGCGGCAAACTTTTAGATTTAGAAGAGAAAGTTGATTTGTACGAGTAGAGAAATCTCCTTTGCCAGAATCGGCCTTTTTAAAAATTTTAGTAATTAGATATTGATCTAAAAGATAGATGGCATCTATTTTTAGTGCATGGTTTGATCATCCGATTTGGATTAGTTTCTGGTTTCTCTTAAGAGATATATTCTCATCCTTGGGTGACAAATGATTGCTGAACAGTATTTTGTATGCTTGGGCCTGAAGAACACTTACACGATTGTGACCTCAAACTGCAGGTTTTGTACAACTGGCCTTCCCAGTGATATTGTTGTGGAAGTTGGGGAGATGTCTTTTCACCTACACAAGGTAACTGGTCTTAACTAACCAGAATATATGTACATATACAAAAATTCATTGATTTCTTAAGCAGAGCACAACTTCAGTAATTAACTACTCATAGTTGCAGATAATGCTTCAGTTTTGACTTGTATTTGTGATGATACAAGATGGGCAAGCGAACCATGAGTTCTTCAATATTTCATTTTTGCCTACTTTTGCAGGCTGAGCTTTTGCTCAGAGTTCTGTTCCAGTCGCTCTTTGCTAGAAAAGCTTTTGCATGGTTGATAATTGTTACTACTTGTAGCTGCTCTCTTTGTTTCATTTGAGTAAAACTGTGTAGGTTTTAAAAGTTTGAGGTTGGTTTGCTGGACTCATAGTTAATGTATCATTTGCAATTCACCACAGCAGGATGTTACATTGATAAGTTGGTACTTACTGCAAAGTGCAGGCTTATGCCTCCAGCTTGTTTTGCTTCCCTGTATTTTATTCATGAATCCATAATTCTGCCAGAAGTTGAGTTTTGATCTGGATGATACGGCAAAGATCTTACTTCTGTCGGTCTTGCATTGTCTGTTTTCAGTCTGTGTGAACTTAGAAATCTGCAATTCCCAGATGTACGTGTCTAGTTAAAGTACTCCAAGAAACCATTTAAGCAGAAACTGCTCTAGCGCATTCTGATGTGTTGGTTTTCAGTCAGACCTACCCAACAATAATCACTGAGGGCTTTTTGCTGCATCAGTCAAATAGGCATGGGTATATGTTTAGTATATTTCATCAATCAATAATCCTATGATGTAAAAAATGAAGTCTATCGGGCTGACAAGGTGGTGGTCCATAGCTTATAAGTGAAATCATGTGAACTGAATCCATCTGTTATTTTTATTTTTCTTAACTTTATGTGGTCAATCATCGGTACCTCTACAGTCATGTTGCTATGAACAATGCGAAGTATCACCGATGAAATTTTCATGTCTTTCATGTCATTTGAAAGTTGGAGCCGTTAATAGGTCCTTTGGAAATTATTACTATTAACCACTTTCATCTTCTTTAACCATCATCTTTGGTTTTAGGGACAATCCTAAATCTTTCATTTTCTGTATGTGCAGTTTCCTCTGCTCTCCAGAAGTGGGGTTATGGAGAGACTCATTGCTAAGGCATCAGAAGAAGGTGAAGACAAATGTGTAATAAGACTGCCCGCCATCCCTGGCGGAGCCAAGACATTTGAGCTCATAGCCAAGTTCTGCTACGGAGTGAAACTTGAACTCACTGCCCCAAATGTTGCTTACCTTCGTTGTGCTTCTGAGCATCTTGAAATGACGGAAGATTATGGTGAGGGTAATCTAATTACGAGGACTGAAAGTTTTCTCAATCAAGTTGTCCTACGAAATTGGAAAGACTCCCTGAAGGCGCTTAAAAGTTGTGAAGACATTCTCCCTCATGCTGATGAGGTCAATATCACAAAGAGATGTATTGAGTCGCTGGCCATGAAAGCATCCACCGACCCAAATCTCTTCGGCTGGCCTATAATGGAGCATGGTGGGCCCATGCAAAGTCCAGGGGGCAGTGTACTTTGGAATGGGATAAGCACTGGAGCAAGGCCAAAAAAAGCAAGCTCAGATTGGTGGTACGATGATGTGTCAAGTCTGAGGTTTCCTCTTTATAAAAGGTTGATTTCAGCTATGGAAACCCGTGGTATCAAACCAGAGATCATTGCTGGGTCCCTCACTTTTTACGCAAGGAAGTACCTTCCTGGGCTGAATCGACGTCAGGTTGTTACTGAGTCCAGTACCCGGATAGCATCTGTGGGTCTTGGAACTCCACCTTCAGAGGAGGAGCAGAAGGATTTACTAGAAGAAGTAGATAGAATACTTCCAATGCAGAAGGGCCTTGTCCCGACCAAATTTTTATTTGGTCTTCTTAGAACTGCAATGATTCTCCGTGCAAGCCCCTCTTGCATATCAAATCTAGAGAAAAGGATCGGGATGCAGCTTGATGAGGCAACGCTGGAAGATCTCTTGATGCCCAGTTTCTCGTATTCCACAGAGACTCTGTACAATGTTGACTGTGTGCAGCAGATTCTTGAGCACTTCCTTGCCATGGATCAAACTACTGGTGGGGCCTCACCTTGTTCAGTTGATGATGGCCAGTTGATTGGCTCACCATCGGCTTCACTCACTCCAGTCACTATGGTGGCCAAGTTAATTGATGGTTACCTTGCTGAGGTCGCACCTGATATTAATCTGAAGCTGCCCAAGTTTCAGGCTCTTGCTGCTGCTGTTCCAGACTATGCCCGGCCATTAGATGATGGTCTTTATCGTGCCATAGATATTTATCTGAAGGTACTAATGGCTATTAATTGAGCAATGCATGCCTTAAATGACCTTCATGACACAATATTTTCATGAAGCTCATGTAAACCTATCTGCTCTGCATTCACATATATCATAAAGAAAATAAATGATTTAATAGTCGACAATGCAAAACTTGTTGGGTTTTAGCTTGTGTTTCAGTTTCCTACCAGTGTCTCTATAACATCACCATTATTAAGCCAATATCATTGCAGTTTCTCCTTCATATGTCTATGCATTTTGAGTTGTTACTCATGAAGCACAAAATTCTTTGTTGTTGGGTTGCTTGAACAGCACAATAGATCTTCAGCTATCATTGCATATTCTCTGTCAATATTTGTTTTTTGTGATTCCTGCAGTCACATCCATGGTTGGCCGAGTCTGACAGAGAACAGCTCTGCAGGCTAATGGACTGCCAGAAGCTCTCTCTGGAAGCATGCACGCACGCTGCACAGAATGAGAGGTTGCCCTTGAGAATAATTGTGCAAGTCCTCTTCTTCGAGCAGCTTCAGCTCAGGACTTCGATCGCCGGCTGCTTCCTTGTGTCCGACAACCTTGATGGATCGAGGCAGCTGAGGAGCGGGCTGGGCCCGTCCGGTGAGGGAGGGTGGGCCACAGCCGTGAGGGAGAATCAGGTACTGAAGGTGGGGATGGATAGTATGAGGATGCGTGTCTCGGAACTCGAGAAGGAATGCTCAAACATGAGACAGGAGATTGAGAAGCTGGGTCGGGTAAAGGGTTCCAGCACTTGGGGAACCGTCTCGAAGAAGCTGGGGTTTAAGATGAAGTCTCAGATGTGTAGTGCTCAAGAAGGATCAGTCAGCAACCAGAGTAGAGGTTCAGCCAATACTGAGAAAGTTAAGATTAAGGACAGATATGGCAAGAATAAGAAAAACTCGTTGCCCGAGGGGTAAACAACCGAAACTCCATAACTTTTCCACGTTTCTTTTTTTCTTTTTTGTCATTTTGTTGGTGATTGTCTGAATTAGGTTTTAGATCAGCCACTGAATTTTCCACCTGTGTATGTACCATAGCTGCCAATTATTTGTAGTGTACTCATCGCTTGCTCAACTGTGTAGTCGGACAATTTGAAATTCTTGAAGTGGTAATGAATGATTTCCAGTACATGAGTTTATCAGATCTAACTAATAAAATCTGTCAACCAATGTGAAGATGTTTATTTTTATGTAGGTTTTGCATAATTTGAAGTCTCTCAATATAGTAATATTTACTGATTATGAAAAGCACATGAGATACTGTTCTCTGTTTGAGCTTAAAAGTAGCTCCGGAGCTTGGTAGAACTCCTAATTTCCATCGGAAATTAGGCCAACTGGATGTTTGGAGGGTTGCTGGAAATAAGGGCTGTAATGCTTCTTTTCCCCGTTTCGGTTTATACGAGGAGCACACAATATCGGATGCATCGATGTTCGGTATTGTCAAAGAGAAAAATTAGGTAGGAGATGTCAGGATTGAATTGACGGGCTAAAGCAGAGATGCTCTACTGATCTATTTGCTGCGTCTAGAGTGGTCCTTTCTTCCTCTATTCCGGCTGAGATTTGATGATTTTTGGAGTTTGGTGGTTGGAGAAGCATCCGAGTTCATTGTTCTTACATGAATAGTAGGTTTCAAATAGCTAATGGGACGCTATGTTGGCCCAGAATGACACAAACCTTGGTTTAGGCTTCGGTTTCAAAGTGTTCATTGCTTTTATTTTATCTTTTCTTTTTTTTTTGAGAAAATTATAAAATGATTTTATCACGATACATTACTTAAACGGATAGTCAGTCGAGATGTATTTTACGATACATTACTTAAACGGATAGTCAGTCGAGATGTATTTTACGAATGATGTGTTGGGATCTTATCGGTCAATTGAGTTGAATAATAAAGAGTGTGCTAGTCTATTTTTTCAATGTGACATGCTTGACTGGGCATATAGCAAATAATTAGATTGGAATTATCTGCTAAAACAAAAAATTCTATCGTTGGTAACTTAAGAAAAAAATTGCGAAAGACTGGGATGAATTTGGACATTATAAATTTTTTTGTTCAGTATAGAAAATAAAACGTTACACTATGAACATTAGGCAAAAGTGAGAAGTTAGAAATCAAACTAGACACCTTAGGGCTTCTGCCATAAATCCACAGAAACAGGTACGTCTTCACCAAGATTACTTGCCCATGTCATATAGGAATAGATCTAAAGTAAAGAATTAGACAATTTTCATCTGATCTGACTTAATAGCATAAGCAATAAGAAACATTTATAAACCTCACTAGTTACTTGTCAATTGAGATTTGACGTGGTTATTTGTGTATGTCCTCCCGATGCACTAGAGAGCATAAATTCTATGGTTATGTTTTATCGTCTAAATTTCTAATCAAAATAAGACTGGATATGATATGATATAAAATCAAATTGTTTGATAAATCGTAATAATAAACTCAGATGTATTCATACACACCATATCATATATATTATTTGGTATAAACAGCATATTAGTATATATCGATGTAAAAGTTCACAAATGAAAATGGTGCAAATCTCTCACGATACTCTAACTTACTTTCTTTCTATTTGCTTTTTTCCCCCTCTTCTTCTTAAGTATTTTCTTTTTTATTTCTTTTTTCCCCTTCCATTGTTCTCAAATTAAAATTTATTACATAGTCAAATGTATTAATATACCTCAAATATGTAATAAATAGACATTTATATTTATATTTGTATTATAAGATAGAATTAAATTTGAATATATAAATACAAATAATATTAAATTAGAAAATTATTTTTGTTATTTTGAATTTCTTATATTATAACTCAAAAATTACTTATATTGAAATATAATTTTAATTTTATTAATTTAATATGTTTGTTATTCGAGAAAAATAATTTAGAAATTATATCCACTTTCATCTCACCTTTCTCATAATAATTTTATATAGGTTATATTCCTCTTATATCCGACTTTATCCTATCTTAAGTAGCTACCAAACCAAACACAGGATATGATAAATAATATAGTAGTTTGAATTTTATTATAACTTCTATATTTCTCTAAATACTCCATGCAAGTGCGCAAGAAAAGGATCGCTCTCATACTTTTATCTTGTCTCTTTGTAGATGTGAGAATCAAAATCCATACTTAAAACTAAACGTCCCCATCTCAACCCTCTTGAGAATATGAATATTCGAACCCTCACATTCATCTTCCTATGTTGAAAGGGTGACCACTAGGGCATACTCTAATATAAATCATACACTTTAGAGGCTTCATCAAAAGACAATATAATTTAGAGAAAGTAAAAATAAAGAAATCCCGCTAGAAATGGAAACGTATGCAATGCAAATGGCGTGATGGAAAGTGACTTCAAAATATTTATGTGATAACCTCATTATTAAAAAAGGATAAAGGCACCCTAGGTCAATTAAATTATTACATTAGTGTCCAAAAAAGTCATATAGCCTAAGCTATGTGACTTTTTTGGATCGAATTGATCCTCTCGTTAAGATTGTAAGTCAAAATACTAACGTGGCATTTGATTATTATAAAAAGTTTATTAACAATAATTTATATTTAAATATTTTCGAGGACGATTAAAATATTTTTCATTCATTCATTTTCGAAATGATATAATTGATCGTTTTAAAAAAAAACAGTTTTTCAATAATTTATTTTTATAAATTAAATCGGACCTTAAAAAAAAACCTTAATAACCAATTAGAGCAGGGGAAATAACCAATTAGAGCAGGGGAAATTTTGATGGAACGCGAAGGGAATAGGGGTGAGGTGGCGACGCGCCCACGCACCGTTAAGGGGCTGGCGTCCCTCGTACGACTCGAACATCATTTTGCCACCTTCGATAGTGAACAAGAAAACATTAAGAGAGTACGCATGCGAATGAGATAGGTGAGGTCTCGGCCGTCAGCATCCTCGCAAACTCACCATCGTCGTCCGCCACAACCTCACCACTTCGACGGAGATGGGCCGCAGCCCTCCTCATAGATCGGGGCAACATCAGCCTACTGAGGGTGTCCTTGTCTAGATTTGTTGCAAGTGTTACCTACCTAGCAAATGAGGCCTAAACCCCCTCCTCTCTCTCTCTCTAGGTTCGAGGTGTTAGGCCTTATCGTTTGTTGACGATAGGAGAGCGCCTATACCGAATTGAATTAGTTGATTTGATCTTGTTCTTGAGAATGTTAGTCCAATCTCGATTCCAAGTTCCAAGGAAGAATTGGAACCTAGAAACTTGGAAACGAACCGGACCACATCGACTACATATATTTACTATTATTATTTTTATCAATTCAAAAAAATTAATGGATTTAGTTTATTGTTTCTAAAGAAATATGAGTTTGTAATTGGACAATACTATATTCAAACGGAATAATAATATTTGTCTCGAGTTTTGAATTTGTTCCTAATAATGCTTTCAAGAATACGATATCCGATTGGAAATAGGAAAAAAATAGCGACCAGTTTGGTCATTCCGATTCAGTTCACAATTCCATCTTGGAATTGAATTGGATTGAAAACTAAATTATTTCTAATTAGAGATGTTCATGGACTCTAATTTCTACCGGTCGAATTTGCTAGAATATGTTACTATTAGTAGTGAATATGAGCTTGCTCGAGCATGGTGCCGTTTGGATCTAGTTTCGACTTTTTATTCCATCCGTGGAACATCGGTCCATCATACGAGAGAAAATCTTCGAAAAGTCGATCTGATAAGAAAAGTCGATCAATTGATAAAATTCCCTATTTATTATTATATGATGAAAATGAATTTTATAACGTTAAATAATATATTGCCCAAAAAACAATGAAAAAACAGAATTGAATAATAATGTCGATGTGAAAGACCGTCAACACGCTAGCCGTCTTTCTCCTGCGTTCTCCCTTCCGAACTCAAAACTTTTCCTTTTCCAGCATTTCTTCATCCATCGATCCATCCCATTCCAAGACGTCTCTCCCTCTCCCTCGCTCGCTCGCTCGCTCGCCATTCCCGTCGATTCCACGTTGCACGAGAGTGCCCCTCCTCTTCCGGCGGATCCTCGTCCCCCGCCGCCGATTCGATCGGATCTCCGCCGCGCCCGATTCCGGATCTCCGTCCCTCGGAAACCAGAAGCTCCCGGGAGGGGAGTCTCGAGATCCGGCGGGGTTTTCCTGATCCGGGCGAGATGGACAACGGCGACATCGAGAGCGGCGCCGACGATGACTTCCCCCAGCCGGGCCGGCGGAAGTACAGGCCCGTCGTGGCTCACGACCGGGCGGTCCTCGAGATGTCGTCCATGGATCCCGGATCCTCTTCTTCTTCCTCCTCTGCCCTCCCCCATCACGACGTGCCTCTCAGGTTCTCTGGTTCTGGCTTTCGTTTCGTGTTACGATCGGTTGAGTTGAGTGGAAAGGCGGGAACTTGGGTGTGGATGTTGGTTTCTCGTTTAGGGAGTGTCGTTTGTGTCGAGGAGTAGACTTTAAAGTGCCGAAATTGGAAATGGGATGAATGGCTTAGCATCGTATCGGTGCATTGATTTGCTAGGCGAATTGGTGTTTTGTTATGATCTTCGTTTTCGAATTTGGAGTTCGATGCGGGCACAGTTTCTTCTATTCTTGTTGTCTGGGTTTCACCCGCACCATATTTATACTAAAGTAGGGCGTATTTATTTTTTCACGGGGAAATAGGGCTTCTGAGTATGAAAGATTAGAAGGAAAGTATTTTTTGTGCAAAAGTTGCTGTAGAGTTTCGTTAAAGCTTGACTTTTCTTTGATGTACATTCTTGGACTTGTTGGATCGAATCCAGAATCACTTCAGATACTTCTTCACTGAGGAGTGGGCATGCAGAGGTTACTTAGGAAAGATTCACCTGCGTTCTATTACTTTTCACTTGGTGTGCATCGAAAGAACATATCAATGTACTTGATAAACTAATTTGGTTTGTGAAGCTTCACTTCGTATGACTCAGTTGCTTTGAAAGGACAAAGTTGTTGTGCACTTATTCTACATCTAGAGAGCAGCATCAATACAGAAGCTGATGCTATCTTTACGGGATTAATATTTTGGATTAGATTTTTAGTTCATTTTTCTGCTGTGAGAGGGATGAGTGGGTATGATGCAATTGCTCTGGGGCAATTGTGGAGGTGTTTGAACTTCTTAGTGGCATTGTGGTTTACTGCCCAATAGTCTATAGTTTTTCCCTACTCAGAATCCATGGCAAGGAAGATCTTGTTGTTATGATGGTCCAAGTGAATGAAACTAAATTGTGGCACGTTTGTTGGGTTGGTGGATGACCTTTTTGCTTTGTCATATTAAGTTGATGGATGCTTACATAACTTCCATAAAAAACTTTGCATCTTGATGCAAGTTGTCAAACTTCAGTTTTAAAAAATTTGGGAACACTATGTTGCGAAATTTGCTTGGAAGGATTTGTCTGTAAATCATCAAATTAGGCATCTCGCATTGAATTTGACATCCCGTGTCAAAGCAATGCCATGTCTGTAGTTTCGCATTAGGGGAGATAGATTAAATAGGAATCTTTTTTTTTCTGTGTTAATAGAGTTGGTAATTTTACCTTAATGTGGTAGGATCTGATAAATTCTAGCAGTTACATCTGCAGTCGTGGGTGTCTTAATTCATGTTCATGATTCACTGTCTTTGCAGGAATATAAAAGTTGGCCAACAAGCAAATATGGGTCGAGATGCAAATGAAGAAGGGCCATCCCCAAGGCATGCAGCTGTTAATGGCTCTCAGAATGAATCCAAGTTGGAACTGTTTGGTTTTGATTCCCTTGTGAATATTCTTGGTCTTAAGAGGTATGCAGGTTTGCTTGGTTTCTTATTTCTTTTAAGCCAGTATTTAAGGATTTTAAGCTTTGTTTTAAACCTATAGTGTTTTCTGTCTTTTATTTTCTAATTCTTCTCTTAGTCCAGCCTCTTTGCTAGAAAGTTTGCATAATTGGAGCAGTTCTAATCAGTTTATTGTTTTTGTTCTTTCTTATGTTTATAAGTTAATCAAGCTGAATCCTTTATAATCTTGAGTCATATCGATCTGTAGATGGTTTAAATTTGATTTGCTATATCAGTATGACAGGGGAGCAAATTCCAGCACCTTCTAGTCCTAGAGATGGTGAAGATGTTTCCATCACTCTTGGTCATCAAAAGGTGAATATTCTTGATCTTGTTACCATCTTTTGCAATTGGCATTGTCGCTATCGTCTTTTAAAATATGTTCTATACAGGAGCAATTGCACAGGTTTATTACACAATCCTCTGGTCCTTGTGAAGTAGGAACCGAGAATTAAATATTAAGGAGATTTCAATCGACGAATATGATTGCATTTTAAATTTTAAATTTAGCACATAGTCAATTGTCATGAAGCATGATACATTGTACTTTTCCAATACTTGAACAATTTGATGTTTGCATGCTAGGAGTACATTTCTTCTCTCTTTCCTTTATGGATACAGATTATACAGCATGTAAAACATGTTTTGGAACTCATTGATTGTGTATTGTGTATGGCAAATGATCTTTTTCCAAGTTCAAAGCTAAGCCTTTATGGCTAGAGATTGTTATACATAATTCAAGTGTATCCTCATGGTGGATTAGGTACTGCTGTCTATTCTTAATGGTAACTGCTCATTTCTTGCTCTTTTGTACATCTGATTTGGACTAAACTGTCACTTTTGTAATTTGACCTTAAATGCAGAACTCTTCGATAATTCTGATGCCTTTTCGTTTTCTTTCTCTGTGCAAATATAATGCAGGCTTCGGACCTCAAACTGGGTACATTGATGGGTGTATTTGTCCCTTGCTTGCAGAACATTCTTGGAATTATTTACTATATCCGTTTTTCTTGGTAATTCTTTTGTAAGTCTTTCAATTTGGATTCCATGAATTTCTTTGTTTCAACCAATGTTTGCTCAGTGCCTTTGCCAATGTGCTCTTGTGGATGGATTTAGCATGCATTAATAACAGAGGAAATTTGCGAATAGGCTCTTTTTGTTATTTCAACTAGCTGCTACTCTTTTAAAGGGCTCTGCTGCCCTCATTCAGGGTAAAATCGTCTGTGGTTGATAGGCGGGGTGGGGCAGTAATTAGGATTCCATTCTCTTAGATCTCGTCTACATGAGTCGTGTTTGGGTTCTTTGGACAATCTTAGGCATATTATTTGAATGGTCCAAGCTTGGTACTGATCATTGCCCAACTCAATAATGATGCTGCGCCCGACTTTTAAGCTTTGATGATATGAGACTGCTTGTCATTGTCATAGGTTTCATTTTATCGACTTTAAGTATTGTAGATTACTAGAGAACTGGATAGCATTTTTCTGGAAGTTTCCTCATATCATTTGATATTTCAGACATCATCTCATTTACTCAGATTTGCTCTCTCTCTCTCATTAATTTTTAATTTCCTTGTTTATTTTTCAGTTTTCTTGTTGTTTGACTAGAAAAATTTTGTATACACCGTATCAAATCGAACAACTAGGAAACCTTCATGTTGTTAGAAGTTATGTAAAATCTAATGCTTTTTCAAATTTTCCACTATTTTTCTTGTATATGTTGATGAGCCAAGAGGCTTTTGCTGTAGAACATGATCTGTAGATCTTTCCCTGTTTGAGTTATGGAGTTGTGACCTTTATGGTAAATCTTGAGTGAAATAGTGTTCTTTCCTCTAGAGAACCTTGCCTGTTTAAATAATTTTCAATCCATTACGAAGGCAGTTTGTCCAAATTTTTGCCTTCTCCCTCATATATCATGGATGTTTTGCATTTGTTTTACTGTGTTAGTAATTTTAACTAACGGTTGTTTTCATATTTTTTGCAGGATTGTTGGTATGGGGGGCATAGCTGAGTCGTTGTTGCTCGTATTCTTTTGTGGCTTGTGTACATTCTTGACTGCAATATCACTGAGTGCTATTGCTACAAATGGTGCAATGAAGGTGCAATCTTATTTTATAACTATAATTACTATAACTCATGATAATGATAACTTATCGATAATGAGAACTTATCATAATAAAAATGAGAGAGTTAGTTCCTTTTTTTATTACAAAGCATTGTCCTTGTTCTGTTACATCAATTTGCTTGTAAAGATTTAGTTGAAGACCAAATATTTGGCTTCTCAGATATGATTTTTTGGCTCTTTATCTGTTTCATATATGCTTTAGGATTTCTCTCGCTTGTGGGGGAATTATGATGAGGGAACTGATGCTGATTGTCGTCATGCATTTGCAGTCCACCTGTAGATGTCTCTCTTTCATTCACTGCTCATAGATAGGTCAACAAGATTGCTCATTTGCAGCAGTTTCTGTGTTCTTGATTTTCATTTGATCTGTTCTTTTTGCAGTAAGACTTCCCAATAACTTCATCACTAGCTATTTTACGTTTTTGCATCTGTGTAAGTGTAAAAAGCTCTCTCAGCGCAATCTCTCTTGCTTCTAGGGTGGGGGACCATACTATCTGATTGGTCGTGCTCTGGGTCCTGAGGTTGGAGTGAGTATTGGCCTATGCTTTTTCCTTGGGAATGCCGTTGCTGGATCTCTGTGAGTGTAATCTTTGAACTTCATTGAGGTGATAACTTGGTTTGAGCCTTGGAGATCTATAATGAAAATGGGGATATTTTGATGAAATGGTGTAGCTTAGAGTGATCTCAATTGCTTTAACTAATCATGTTAACATCCATGTTTTCTTTTTACTTGTGGTCTCTAGATATGTATTGGGAGCTGTGGAAACTTTTTTAAAAGCAGTGCCAGCTGCTGGAATTTTTAGAGGTAAGTTTATGATCTTTTCCACAAATATTCATCCGCATGTGCTATGCTTGTATTGTTCTTGGCTGAAATTTGAAAGCCAATAAATAGCTGAGCTCAAATAATTACTTCTTGACGATGTTGAGTCTTCAATGGTTTGTAATTTCACCTAAAAATTGTCTTCTTAATGGCAGAAAAATTGAAAACTTACTTTTGCATTGGGCCAAGTGGCTTAACCTTGATGTTGTTTGTGCAGAGACCATCACTAAAGTTAATGGCACAGATGTTCCACATCCAATCGAGAGTCCTAGCTCCCATGATCTGCAGATTTATGGGATTGTTGTCACCATAGTCTTATGTTTTATCGTCTTTGGTGGAGTGAAAATGATCAACCGGGTTGCACCTGCATTCCTAATTCCTGTCTTACTATCAATTTTCTGCATTTTTGTTGGGATCTTTCTGGCCAGGAAGGATGATCCAGCAGGTAGGTTATGAGTATTCTTATATAGCAGTCTTTTGGCCTTCTCAGAATTAATAACTGAAATAAGGCACGGTGCTGCCAATTATGTACATTGTCTCCCCCCCCCCCAAGTTCCCCTTTTATGGGTCAGAATTACGTACATTGGTCAAGTGTTAAAACCTTTTCATCTTGTTTGGCATGTGTAATGTCCTGTACAACTTGTTGTAAGCTATGTATGTTCTAAAATTGAGAAATTGATAATATTCTGCAATGGTGATGTTGATTAATGGAATATGTGTTGACACTGCTTCTTCCATTCTCCTGTATTAGCTGTTGTATTGTTTTAGGAATTTTTTTACTTGTCATCCAGGCAACTTGCAGTGAATATTGTTTACTGAAGGAATGACATAAACTATACATTTTGGTATTCTTGGTATAGAGGGAGTCACGGGATTGAGTTTGAGCACCTTTAGGGATAACTGGGGTCCTGATTATAAGAAGACCAACAATGCGGGGATCCCTGTTTCTGAGGGGAAAGTAGATTGGAGTTTCAAGTAAGTCAATTTTATTACCTTGTGAACTGTCAGCATTTGTTTCTATTGAGTCTTAATACAATTACTTGCAATATCTACTTTTCTTATGCTGGGATAGCACCTAGCCAAGTGCATTCACTGGCTAAACCTTGGTATTGGAGTTCAATGAAAACTTCTGCTGACCATATTGAAGTGGGCGCTAAAGTTGAGTCAAAAGGACCACTTGATTATGATGCATGAGATAGTCCAACTTCCATTTTGTTCAAGTAGATGTGCAATCGTACTGTAAATAATCGGTTATTAGAATGTCACAAGGTGATTGCTTTAATCTCCCGGTCTATGTTACCTGGACTTGCGTGTGGGTGCTGATTTGGGTGTCTGACTTACTTTTTGAGAAACTCTTGAGACACAAAGACTCATCTGTAAAATAGACATGGGAACAGGGCCACTTCATGCAGTTTATACATAGATATTACTGTTTTGAAGAACTTGTGTTTTCTGTCGATTTCATTTCAAAGATACAACAGATAAGTTACTTGGACCTTTCTTGCTTGAAAGTTGTCTGCGCCTTCTTGGTGTGACAAGGTTGCATATTGCCTTTTAATAGTATTTGTTTGTCAAGTGTTAGTCATAAAGATACCCCATAATTTTTACTGTTTGATCCCTGATTTGTCATGTTTAAGCCCAAAGTTTTTCAAGACTGATGGTCCAATTAAGTGGCAAGTCTAATCTATCCCAATCACTTGAAATTTTAATCAAGCCATTTAAATTTGCACAATATTCCTTTTTCCTCCACATGATCTTTCTAAACTCTCTCTCTCTCTCTCTCTCTCTCTCTCTCTCTCTCTCTCGTGTGTGAGTAGCAAGTATCACTGCGACTTCATTATGGAACTTGAGTCTGAGCTATTTTAGGGTGATCTACACAGATTCATACCCAAAATATGGTTGTCTCGTGTCTGACATGGGTGCGTGGGGGGAAAACTTCTGGTGCCTAGTATTAGAACTTCACTTAATCAAGTTGGTTTTCCTGGGATCTGAGGTCAGAGGAATCTAAAACTATTACTTAGAACCACTCTTGGCATTTGAACTCTAGTAGATGAGATTAAAACTGAGAACAACTCCATAGCCATTGGTGTAGCATGGACTCACATGTCATACTCTTTCAATTTCTCTAAAGTTTGAGTTTCTCATTGTTAATTGGGTTTTAATATCTTCTACCAACACTAGGGTTGAGTTTGGTAAAACATTGAAGAGTAGTTCTGGAATTCAAAAGTCTTTTGATAGAAAGTTTTAGTCTTTGCTAAATTATTCTAAAGCTTGTTGAGCTCAAATCTGCCTTTTAAAAGCTCAAAATCCAAAACAGGTACCCAGTAGCTTTTGCCTGAAGTCCAAAGCTGCCTTAAAAGAATTTACTACTCAACTTTATAAGGCGTACAATAAGGAATATCATCTTGAATGTATCCTGGAAACTTATCCATTATCTCACATCTACCATGAACAATTGATTGAGTGAAATTTTCTGGAGCTTTTAGACTGCTTGTTTTATTTCAGGGTCTCGTCTAGATAACTTCTTTGAAGATTCATTTGTTTGTTTCAGCTATGATATTAGAACATGATTTGGATGATCTCTTGTTGGTATAATGCTCTCCCTATTCCGATCCTCCTTTATTAATCAATGACCGTTGTGCAATTAACTGAAACCTGTCCTTTGTTGAATCGTATCTGATTAGAAGCTCCTGCAATGAGCTTATCTCAAATTTGGTTGATTGCAAGAAAGCAGTATTTTGTGGATCTCACTGACTTGGTTTTCACTGATTGGTGGTTTTCTTTTTCTGTACTATTTTGCGGATCTCAAAATTTCAGTTGTCATTCCACATTTGTTCATCCTCAGGCATGCTAGGTGATTTCTAATGTGGGGTGGAATGCTTGCTGACTTTTTGAACTATTGGTATTTTCACTATTTTTTACAGTGCGCTGGTTGGTCTCTTTTTTCCTGCTGTTACTGGAATTATGGCTGGTTCAAATCGATCAGCCTCCTTGAAGGATACACAGCGGTCAATACCTGTTGGCACACTTGCTGCAACTCTTACAACTACTGCCCTATATCTGATTTCTGTTTTAACTTTTGGGGCTCTGGCAACTAGAGACAAGCTACTGACTGACAGGTAGCTTTTGATTGTTTTTTCTTCTTGGTCATAAATAGTTTATATTGGATTGGAGCGTGAATTGTTAGTTATTTTTTCATGCTAATTCTAAATTTGTAAACCATCTTGAATTTCTGCTTCTTTCCTTTTCAAAGGAGTACCTTGCAGAATTTTGTTTTCAGCAGCCATAACTTTAATGCCTTTGGATTACCTTAGCCTTGGATTTTGGACATTCTATCATCTTTAGTTAGATAAATGTAGCACATTTGCAGTTGTTTCAGCTCTTATTTTATTTGTTGACTCAGGCTGCTTACAGCTACAATTGCTTGGCCTCTCCCTGCCATTGTATACATTGGTATTATCCTTTCAACTTTAGGTGCAGCTCTCCAGAGCCTCACGGGCGCACCTCGCCTTCTCGCAGCAATAGCAAATGATGATATTCTGCCTATTCTCAATTACTTCAAGGTTGCAGAAGGGAGTGAACCTTACATTGCTACACTTTTTACTGCATTCCTCTGTATAGGGTGTGTTATAATTGGGAATCTGGATCTGATCACACCAACTATAACCATGTTTTTCCTACTATGCTATGCTGGGGTGAACCTATCTTGCTTCCTCCTGGATCTTCTAGATGCACCCAGTTGGCGTCCACGGTGGAAGTTTCACCACTGGAGCCTCTCTTTGCTTGGAGCATCACTCTGCATTGGTATGCCTCAGTTCCACTTAGGAGCTTATTGGTTATTCAAATCTATTCAGTTTGACTATTGGCCCAGAGGCTAGTAATCCTGGATGTCCTTTTAGATATTGTTTAATATGGCTCTTGAAGGAGGAATCATCGAATGCTTCTTAATGACCCCAATTGAAGGTGTTTCAAATTTAATGAAAGTTGACATTATGGTTGGGAACGATGCCCTCCTCTTGTTTCTTTTTTAATCTTTTGGTTTTATTCATTAGAAATGTCTGATCTTATTGATCACATAGCAGATTACTACTTTTTAGTGGTGCATCAGTGTGAACTACCATGGACAATTCACATTCTTGTTTACCTGTTCTTTGGTGCCTGTGTTTGTTTGTGAGTCTTCCAGCATTGTATTCATTGTGTTTTTTTTTGTTATCTGTGCAGTGATCATGTTCTTGATATCGTGGTCATTTACTGTTGTTTCTCTGGCCCTTGCAAGCCTTATATATTACTACGTGAGCGTTAAAGGAAAAGCTGGGGACTGGGGCGATGGTTTCAAAAGTGCCTATTTCCAACTTGCTCTTCGCAGTCTTCGATCATTAGGAGGTATGTATCATCATGCTAATAGAGAAGTGGTTTTCTAGATTACAGCAATTCCTTTATCAATTTTATCATTGTCAGACTAGACCTTAAGCAATTGTGTCATGTTTCGTCATTATAGCCCGAAATGATTTGCTCATAATCTTTTTGGATTTGTTGTGGCATTTGTCAATGATAAAGATGTCTGATTCATATCATTAACAGAGTTCATCTTAGTGTGTGACTCAATTATCACTTATTCTAGGAGTCAGTGGAATCAATTTGCATTTGATAGTCTCGTATGCTGTTCATCAGTATCTTGGAAAGGGAGGTGTTTTTAGTTAGTTTCCAAAAACATATTCTGGTATAGTTGAAATTTTTCTCGTGATTTGTTGGAGCAAGACATTATCTACTTGAATATATAGGTTCTGCACTGATGTGACTTGTAGGGGTTTTCAGAGAAACCAAAAAACAATAACCTGACTTCAATTGAGCCAAATCTGTGAATTCAGGTTATTATCTTTCTATTATAAGTTGTTATGGAGTGTTTTTTTCCTGGTTCTTTGTGGACAATAGAAGACCAGGGTTGATAGTCCTATCCTTCTGTGTTTGGCTGAGAGCTAATGTTTTTATGCCTTAATGGTATCGATAACCTAAGTAGCACCGATATTGACACACGACATGCGACGCGACACGACACAACATGCTAACACATCATTTCTGAAAAAAATAGAAAATTCCGATACGTTGGAACATGTCATATATTAAATGTATTATACATGATAAATTATTATTTTTATAAATATTTTAATCAAATTAATTAGATTCAAATTCTTGAATAAGTAAATAAGTGCATAGAATGAATTTACATTAAAGGTATTAATCCATCATTTGTTAATATCATTCATTGTTTCAATTTGGCAAATTCAACTACACTCCATTCCAATGATCCATAAAACTTGAAGGAAAAAAAAAAAATCAAGCAATCCACATTCTATACACGCGTGTCAGAAGAGGAGAAAAAAAACATTGGGGAAATTTTATGTCACAGGGAGTGAAAGTCAAAAGAGAATAAAAGATTAGGTTTTTTTCTATTCCCTTTATAATTTTTTTAAGTTTTTTACATATTTACATTTTGATTCCTCATTTATTAAATTTTTTTAAAATTGACCTTGTGTGTGTCGGAATTCCAGACTCGCATGTCGAAGCGTGTTAGAATAGTTGATCACGTGTTGGATTTTCCAACACTTGTTGACCGCGTGTTAGAACGTGTCAGAGTGTGTTGGAGTGTGGGACACGACAAGAACGCTCCTAGAGAGTGTCGGTGCTTTCTACTAATAACCAATCAACAGTATTTTCAAAGCAGACTTGTCCAGCTAGTTCTACCAGTAGGATTGCAGACCCATCCATGGCCAATGGGTTTTCCTACAAGAATGCGGGTAGTCAAAAACTGGATTGAACCAGCATTGACCCTGTTCAAGCTGTCAAAATGGGCTGTTTAAACTGGATCTAAATCCAGTTCAAACTAGTGCTTTGATGATGTTAAGCTACTCATGGGGATGACCCATGGTCCTCTCAGATCTTTAGGCTAGCCTCTTACCAGTGTGCTGCAATTTTTCTTTATGAATAGTATTAATAGAAAGAGAACATCTAATGAGAAGTGCATGATCCCATAAAATAAATTAAGGTTCCTTGCAAGCAGCCTACTGTAAACTGATGATTTTTTTGAGTGCTAAAATAAAGTGGCTACAAGATTAAAATGGAACAGTTAAATTGAGAGACTGGTCAATGCTTGCCCATTGTCCAACAATCTCTTTATGTGATGTCCAGCAAGGGAGGTTTTTGTCACTTGTGGAGCACTTCTTATTCACAGTTTCATTGCACATTCTCTTTGTGCCTGGTAGCTTATTGATTACCCTTCGCTGTCTCTGCAGCAAGCCAAGTGCATCCAAAGAATTGGTACCCTATACCCCTTATTTTCTGCCGGCCCTGGGGAAAGCTTCCAGAAAATGTACCCTGCCATCCAAAGCTGGCAGACTTTGCAAATTGCATGAAAAAGAAAGGTAGGGGAATGTCCATCTTTGTCTCGATTCTCGACGGAGATTACCATGAATGTGCTGAAGATGCTAAAGCGGCTTGCAAGCAGCTTGATACTTACATAGACTACAAGAACTGTGAGGGAGTAGCAGAGATTGTTGTTGCCCCAAGCATGTCTGAAGGCTTCCGTGGGATTGTCCAGACCATGGGCCTGGGCAATCTAAAGCCCAACATCGTGGTCATGCGGTACCCGGAGATATGGCGTCGTGAGAACTTGACTGAAATACCCACCACGTTTGTGGGCATAATCAACGATTGCATTGTGGCTAACAAGGCAGTTGTTATTGTCAAGGGCCTTGATGAATGGCCGAACGAGTATCAAAGGCAGTACGGTACGATTGATTTGTACTGGATTGTGAAGGATGGTGGCCTCATGCTCCTCCTCTCCCAGCTCCTCCTCACAAAGGAGAGCTTTGAGAGTTGCAAGATCCAGGTCTTTTGCATTGCAGAGGAGGATTCAGATGCTGAGGCACTTAAGGCTGATGTGAAGAAGTTCCTCTATGATCTCCGGATGCAAGCAGAAGTCATTGTCGTCTCGATGAAATCATGGGACCTGAAGGTGGAGGGTGGGTCCCAGAACGATGAGTCGCTGGAAGCATTCTCAGCAGCTCAAGGCCGCATCACCGATTATCTCAATGAGATGAAGGAGGCTGCTCAGAGGGACGGGACTTTGATGGCCGACGGGAAGCCTGTGGTGGTCAATGAACAACAGGTGGAGAAGTTCCTTTACACTACTCTTAAGCTGAATTCGACTATACTCAGATACTCGAGGATGGCTGCGGTGGTGCTTGTGAGCCTACCGCCACCTCCATTGAACCACCCGGCGTACTTCTACATGGAGTACATGGATCTGTTGGTGGAGAATGTACCTCGGCTTTTGATGGTAAGAGGGTACCGAAGAGATGTAGTAACTTTGTTCACATAGTCGGCAATGAATTTGCTTCCTTTTTTGTTTTTTTTCACCTTCTAGGGCGATTACTGTATCTTAGTTGTATAATTTTTTGTTACAACCCCTCCCCCCCTTTTTTCAGCAAATTTTGCAGGTTGAATGTAACATTCTTTCATTGAACCAGTTTAGTTTCTCAAAGAAATTGGTTTTTAATTAATTGGAGGCCATGATACGGCTGGTGATTATGTTCGTCTCCCTAATGTTCGTACTACGAGGTCAATACACAAATTTACCCGAATGTTCTATGAATAAGAGACTAAAAGAAAAGGAATTAGTTGTAACATTACAGAGATGGAAACCTCTGCGTTCATAATAAGGGTAAATTGTCAGTATTGGATATTATTATCAAGTCCTGGCTGGAGCAAGGAAGTTATGGCCAGAAACCAGAGCGATCTGGTAATCAGCATAAGTGAGGCCCATGTTCTGTTGTTCCTCACACTGGCCCATCTGGAAAGAGCGGAGTCTAATTACGATCCAGAGCCCAAGCCCTTCACGGCTGAAGATTAATGAGAAAAATGGCGACGCCTCATATAGAATTTTTATAGAATTAAATTGAATTAATTAAAAATCCAATGTTGTGCGAGCTGAGGGTTTACAAAAGTGCCTTTTGTCCGCCTTTGGCATTACCTTTAAAATCGTCTTTCCCTCAACACCCATTTGGAAGAGTGATGACAAATTCGTCTTAATTGGGGAAAGTCAATGGCGGCTAAGTTGGCAAGGATTTTGCATGTTACTCTGCGCTCCTTCAACATGAATTTCATTTTCGTGAATGTAATGCAGACAATTTCGTTTCATCATTTTTCCGCTTAATACTAGATTTTGAGTCTTTTTTTTCTTTTTCAAATATTAAGGACTTAATCAATCAAAATAAAAGGTCAAAAATTGAATTGATCAATGAGTATGAGCTAATATACAAACCACTCCTGCAACAAATATATAAACCATGCCATGGTTGGCTTTGGCAACCCTCCTTGAATTCTCATTGGTTTGGATAACGATTTGAAAGGAATTTGGTAGATTTGTCGTTAATTATTAAAATCGTAATTTCTGATGATGTAACTTACTTTTATAAAGTAAAAAAAAAGAAAAGAAGAAGAAGAGAGAATCCAACAACGTCTCCGTGGAGTCTGCGTCTAAAAAAAGAAATGGGATTTTTCAATTTAGCAAATATTATAATAATAATAATAATAATAATAATAATAATAATAATAATAAGGGTCCATTTCATTCCAGTCATTCGTGACATACCGACAAAATGTCAGCATCGTCCTCCAATGCAGGATGGAGATCTTTAAATATCTACGGGCGAAAACGACAGAAATACACGCTTATACTAAAATAAAATCGCCTTCGGTACAACAATCCGGCCCTCTCCCTTTCTTTATATTATTATATGATGCATTTGATTAAAAAGAAAAGAAAAGAACTCACGGTATCGGCATTGGCATAGCATAACCATTTTTCTACAACTTACTTAAATCTAATTCGATTCTATAAATTTCTTTTTTTTTTTCTTACTATCATTTGATCTCGCACCCACCCAATATGAGTTTTCAAAAATTGGTTGAAAATAAAAATGTTTTAAAAATGTGGCTTGAGTTGGGTCGGGTCAAATAAATTTACATTGCATGTAAAATATGTCAAACGGATTAAATGGTCTACTTGCATTAGGTCATATTCGACTCAAATTCAACTCAACTCACTTGTTTGACTAATAGCACATCTAAATGCACGTGAATGACATGAACAAGATTGTTTAGGTTTTTCATGAAATGGATAGTGTATGAGAAGTCTCTTTATCTTTGTTCACTTATCATACTTGAAAACTATTTCCTTTGCACATTAAATATAAAGGGAAAATTCCAATAAAGGCGTGAAATGTACTCATTTTTCCAAATAAGGACATGAACTTTTGTATTAAATAAGGGTCTTAAGTGGCATGGCAAATTTAAATAAGAGCTTGACTTCGCCAGTTATCAATTGGCTAAATATTTTGGCCGATCAAAAATATTTTCATCAAAAGACAGTTTTAATTTCAAAATGTTGTTTTTTTTTTTCTCTCCTCTCTTTTCTTTTCTTTCTTTTTCTTTCCGACGAGCGCCAGCGAGGGCCCAGCAATTGTCATTGGTCATTGGATGAGGGCAACCCTTGCCTATGGTCGGTGAGGACAACCCTCACCCAGCCCTCTTCGGGCATTGCTGATGGCAGGCCATTGTCAAAGAAGAAAAAGAAAACCAAAAAGAAGAAGAAGAAAGAATTTAAAAAGGTAAAGCACGAAGATGTCATTGACCAATTGAAAAGCAAAACCCTTCTTTAAATTGACATAGTCATTTCATGTCCTTATTTAAAACAAAATTCACTTAAAGTTTTTATTTGAAATTTTCATTGACATAAATGTATCTCTCTCAAGCTTGAAACTCTACCTTTTTTTTTTTTTGGGTCGGATTGAAACTCTACCTTGCGAGGATAGTTTCTTGTATATTTCAAATTTATCAATGAGTTATAAACATGAATCACACGTGCCCCTATAATATTAGTAACTTTCCAGGAACGTTTAATGAACGGTAGAGATCTATTGAATTTGATCCAAGGTTCTATGTTACAAGGAAGGGCACGGGCAGCATCGTCAAGAAATTAAAAGTGAAAATTGAAAGAAAAAAAATACAAAGAATATAACTCTCTTTTTACCCAATGATCATGTACTTACATTAATTCTTGCAAATACCATTCGCATACCTCTAAGCAAAACCCCATACTGAAAAAAACAAAATCATCCCTCTTTTCAAGATCATTTTAGTTTCTTCCTTAAAGTTCGCGGTGATTTGGCCTTCAGTTGATTTTGAAGGATGAGAGTTTAGGATTTGGGATTGGCATTTCTGGAAAGAAAACAGCCTTTTCAAAAATAGAAACACAATGATAATTGATGTCGAGGTGCAAAGTGGTCTATGAAGGTAGAAAAGAAGAACAAGCAACATAGCTCACATAATCCACTGAATACCTGTAAATCTCAAATCAATTTCAGTCTAAGGGAGGACAAAAGAACACCCAGAAACATTTGCGTCCCAAATGAGACAAAGGGACAGGCACCGGCGATTATCATACCACACAGGGAAGGAAAAGGAGAATCTGATCACATTAAAGATGACTACTGGTCCAATGTATTGCAGATTCACCGAAAAGAAGAACAAAACCGAGAGCTCAAGCAAATCCAAAGAGGAAATGCTAAAAGAGCTTTACGAAGCAGAGAGAGAGAGAGAGAGAGAGAGAGAAATAGAGAGAGAGAGGGGTTCCGTTGGCTGTCTTCCCAAATTTAACTTAAAATATAACTTAAAATATCTGTTTCATTACATTGTTTGGTTTCACGAATTATGCATATAATAAGAGGGAAATACACAAAATCCGGAATTAGAGGAAAAATAAATAACTGTCACGTCAATAGTGAATTATGTTCCGTGAGCTTAATGCCCCGTATAAATTATTAGATTTATATACAATTGTTTATATCATATATACGTTTATATTTCAATAATTTAATCATGATTATAAATAAACTTAAAAGGACATAATAGGTGATTATATCAGAATTAATATTATACGATAATAATTATCACGTTAACAGTCAATTATACATTTGCAAGATAGATTTATTTTAACCATTTAAACGATGATAAAATAAATATTATTTATTAAATAATTAATTGTATGATTGGAATAATAATTATGGTTTGAGATTTAATCGATATAATTAGTATTTAAGTCAATCATCATATTATCAGTAATATAATGTTTATTTTGGTCAAATATAATGTGAAAGAATGTAGATTTACACATCGTACCTAGTAGTGAACAACTGATATTATGCTATTTACTATATTATGAATAAAATTTAATACAATAAAAAATCATTTAATATCGACATAACAAAACTAACATCACTTCAATTATTTACTGATTATTTAATATTTTATTCATTTATTTTATAATATGTGATTAAGACAAACTAATTATAATTGGCATTAACAATATATAGATAACATAAATAAACTTGTTTATAACCAATATAAATTACAATTATAGTCAATAATCTAACTCTAGGAAAATTTCGTTTCTACCCAATTGTGCTATAAGAACTATAAGAATTGAAAGCGTATGATGATGTGGTAAAATTCACCTGTGGATAAATTCCCCTGCACTCGAGGCACTGACTCGAGTTAATTTCAATTGATAATCATGTGGACCTTACACATGATGTCACTCCACGGGATTAATGACTGAGATGAATTCAATATAGTGAGCTCGAGCCAAGCCCCTCGCCCACTTATGATTGGAGGAACGGGATATATGTTTAAAACTAGAAAATATGGTAAATGCAAATTACCTGTAAATGTCAATCTATAATAAGTCACATTCAATATATAGATCCATTGTAGTATATGCCCGGCATTATTCCAATCTAAACCTTACAAATAAATTGCATAGGTCAGTTGCATATTGAGGGATGAGGAACAAAACATGTAGGCCTTGTTCCCAAGGATAATCCTGTCAAGCAGAAAGATTATGTTCTCTTTAGCTGGTAGTTTAATCTTAACTGGAAACTTTCGATGTGGACAATTTTGAATTTATGAATGCTTGGTAAGTATTATTGTGAAATTTATTAAAATAATAAACTATACTAATGTGTCTAAAGGACTAATATACCATGCCTAAAATATATAATAGATATAAATACTAAATATGTATATAAAAAATAGATATATTATAGAATAACCATTCAAATATATAAACGGAATTGCAATTGTTTGGAGAATTGAATTCATCTTTGTCAGTCTTATCCCATATGTAAGCATTCAATTGCCGGGGAACCTCCGAAAATAAGATGAACTTCATAATTAGACTAATTATAGCATACAAAGATTATCTTTCGTGTAGTCTAAGTCTAATGTTTTTTTTTGCATGAAAAAAGAAACTGAGCAAACGAAGGAATGCAACCGAGAAAGTGTCAAAGATGCCTATGAAAGTGAGTTTATGCATACCGCAGTGGCCCCAATCTCACGGGAAAATGGAGAGGTGGCCTTCTCAAAAGAATTGGAATGGAGATAATTTACTTTTAAGTGTGGGTTTCGACTTTTAAATTTTACAATGAGACATGACAAAATTTGATAGTGAAAGTTAGAGTAGGAATGTAATATGGTTAAATAAAAAGTTTATACATAAACTTCTTCAAATGAGAAGTAGGTGAGCTCTCTTTAAAGGAAAATGAGAGATGAAGGGGTTTTATGTGAAAGGCCACCTTTCTAGCACCATCATGATCCCATGCGTTATTTTATACAAAATCTCATAACGCACAAACATTGAAAATAGTTCCAGTCCTTGGGTAAGATCTAAGCCCCCCAATGAAACAGGCTTTTTCGCGTTTCAGATATACTTCCCTAAATCAATTAGGGTGCGCATGAAAATATTTTTATATTTATATTTTTTATTTCTTTATTTCAGGAAATAAGTTTGGAATAGAAATTCATTTGGTAATGCAATTTTATTCTTTTATTTCTAGAACAAATATCTACTTTAGAAATAGATTTAGAACATAAATAAAAAATTAAATTTTTTTACTTCTCTATTTTTGAAACAAAAGTAAGAAATAATTTTTTTTAACAAAAGTGAGAATAAAAATTTATTTCATTACTTGCTCTCATTATCGCTTAATAATCACATCGATTGGCCACTGCCGCCATTGTCGCCATTCGAGAAGAGGAAATTTTATAATATTATCAAACGAATTTTTATTTCGAAAATAAAAATTTTATATCGTTATCAAATATTTATTTTATCTCAGAAATTCATCGAGGGAATATAAATAGATAAATCAATTTTCAGATAGAAATAGATTTCTAAAATAAAAATGTTATCATGCGCTCTCGCTCTCGCTCTCTTTTATCCCGAGGGCACTTTGTTCATCCCAAGAAATAAAGTGATGGGGTACTTATTTCAGGAAACTCTGGGGCTTCACCTTTTGCTTTTTTTGGGTGAGGCATAGCTGACCTAACGAGCATGATGCAGGTGGAAAACCCCAAGCTGAACTCACTACTGAGATAGCAATCTAACAGGTAAAAAAAAATGAGGTGCTACAGACAGAAAAGAAAACCACTTCGAGGATGCAAATACCATGATTCCAGCAGATCCATATCGATACAATTTAAAGTTCCACATAGAACTGTTTCCTAACCAACAGATAAAATGACTTTGAAAATGGTAGCCAATCTCAAGCAGAAGCCACGGGTACATCCTCGACAGACTTACGCCATGCATATTCTCGCGCACCATCCTTGTCGACAATCTTGATCACAAAGTTTGGAGGCGCCACGACCAATCGGGACCTGATCTCCATGATGCACTTGTCGACCAGATCTATGGCTTCTTCAAGCGACATACTGCTGTGGTAATGTCTGTCCATTATGGAAAAGGCGAAGTAGGATCCATAACCAAATGCACCCTTATCTACCTTGTGGAGGGTGGCGATGTAGTCGATGAAATAAAGGGAAGGGCCTGTCTCCTTGTCATGACCAGCCAGAAGGATGTTGACAGAATATGGATTCTGGAACAAGTACCATAGTCAGAGAGGGAAAAAGAAATTTTATCGATCATGAATAGCATGCCTTATGAGATCTTAAAGGGAACAGGTCCTTTAGTGGCACAACAAATCAGCAGTATCAGACAAGCAAGAGACGGTTATCAGCAATTACGGACAAAAAAGGCCAGTATTTTACTGTTACAGCCAAGGACAAATGCAAGATTCAGCACAGAAGTGAACTTAAATCCAAAAATTTATGTGCTTTAATAGTTCTACTGCACATAGCAACTTCATGTACCGGCTGAATGAAAGAACACGAAAATAGAGAAGTAAAATGGAGAAAAGTAAACTCTCTACAATTAAATATCATCATATTTATGGTAACTGATGCATCTACGTGTATGTAATACCTCCATTAACAGATAACATTATCATCAGAGCTAAGCAATATAGGGTAAATTATGTAAGTTCTTGATTGGCACTTTAATAGCCATAAGTCAATGAAGCCAAAGCAAGAGGAAAATAGCTGTCAAAGTCAACAAAATATACCCAAATATAGAGCAAATAGGACCCCAAAAGTAAAACTCAATCTACACCCCTAAAACCAGATGCTCAGTGTGGAGGCAAAAGCACGAGTAGGCCACTTGCAATCCCATCCTCAGTAATGCTACTCCATTGAGTTTTAACAAGGACATCATAGTCACATCCATCAATATACATGTTGATGAACACAATCCCCTAGTAATTTTACGCCCATGATACAACTACTTCAATCAGTAACCACATTGCTTTGAAGTATATATAATGTTACGACAATAGCCTGAAACTGCTTCCCAATAAATTTTTTATGGCCAAAGATACAAAAATCATCCCAAAGACTATTAAAACCTACATCCCCTTCTCCCATTTTCATTATGACTGCTTACAAAAAGTAGATACCAAACATTTACTTAAATTATTCATTATTTCACAACAGTACAATTAAGAGGAATAATTCTGCAAGGAACACCAAAAGAATAAAATCTACAGGGTCTCTACTATGAAATAGCATGTAAAATGTCCTCATAGTTACTCTATACTCTAAAGCATCCTCCATCTGGAAAGTCATATCATTAATACATCTGCATTTTGAAGGCATGCAAGAAAAGGCAAATATGTCATTTGTGACCTCCTTATGATGTAATCATAGTACATCAAAATTAACTATCTCCAGCCGATCTAACTCCAGAGGATCCAGCTTATTTTAAGGATAATATTCAACCTCCTCTTACTTATTGAAAGATGACCTAGACCATAAAGCTTTAATGAAGGTGACAAGAAGGGAAGCAGGTATGAATATAAGAAGGCCTAGAATAGCCAAGCAAAAGGGGTCAAAGGAAGTGCAGAAGCTGACCCCAACTTTCAATGCGATGGGTGAAAGCACAAGCAATCTGTCAGAATGTACAAGAGCAATTACTTGAGCAAATAAAATGCTACAGGCTTCCCCATAACTCTCTCTCCCCTACTGAAAGAAGTATGGCTTTCTGCTCTTCAAGTTAAATAAGGACTTGGACCATATGATTACCGACTTTGCAAGATCCTTGTGTCCACACTGGCAAGGATGACCCCTCTCCCAGGCTAGGTTCAATTGGTAGAGGCTTCTGAAACTATAGAATTAGTACTACTCACTGGCTCATATTACCAAACTCTCACCAATAAACAGGTGCTTTGCACTGTGAATGTCTCTTAAGCACTTTGTCTGAGGCAACTAGAAGCTAAGCAGTTTTTTCCTCACTGCATTACTAGGACAAAGAACTTTCTGTAATTGAACTTCACCCTCCTCTTTATGAATAAACTAGGCTTACTATGTCCTCATCAACCATTTGTTTTTTGAGAAAATGTCTTTATAGATACAATTAGAGAAAAGGACCATCCAAAAAAAAAGAGTAAAGGAAGGAGTGGGCCGAACACCCTCACTTCATAAGAAAAGATCCGTGCTATGAAGGAGAAGCAAACCCATCAAACAATAGTTTGGCTAATAGGCTACAATTAGATTCAATATGATCAGCACTCAAAAACTATCCACTCTTGAATTTATTAGAGATGCCTTTTGAAATGGAGAAAAACCCGAAAGCCCTTAGTTGATCCCAGAAACTTGCAATAAGTGGCAGCTCCTAGGCCAATGACTGAATCTAGAAAGTGGGCTTGGCATAACCTTTAAATGCATTATGTAGGCCCATTGCCCTGGCAGTCAAGGGTTTCCAACATGTCCTAGTGACATGATCCCTGGGATCAATACTTCATTGCATTCCATAGCACAACCTCATCATTCTTCAACAGTAAAAATTCCCCCTTTTTTAAAAGCATAGCTCAGTAATTTCAATTACCCAAAACTCCTTAATAAAATTACTAGCTGAAATCCCATGATCCTATGCCACACCTCCAGGACATGGTTTCCTAGTAGCTGAACCTACTAAAAACCCTAATTCCCCTTCTCCACCAGAACCTAAAGCAAAAACCAGAAAATTGCCAACAATTTGAACTCCAAACTTGGAAAAAAGAACAAGGGCAGAAACAATCAGCCACTTCGATCCAAAAATCAATACACAACAAAGAATCTCGACCAAGCGGACCTTCCTCAGAGCAGTGGCGAGCTCGCCTCGCGTGAAGTTGGCAGCAGCAGCGGTCGTCAGAGGGATCCCATTCCTGAACTGATACAACGCCACGTTCTTCTGTATATACTCCGTGAACTGGACTCTGCAAGAACGAACGAATCGTCACACACGCCTCAAAACGAAATCTTTCCCCCCTCCCCCCCGGGAATCGCCGAACCACCACTGGGGTCATCCAAGCGCACGATCGATCTAAACAAAACGCAGGAAAACGAACGAATCGGGCGGGGGAATTCACCTGTCGCCGGGCTCGCCGCTGGCGGCGACGAGCTTGTGGGAATCGAGTACCATGATCTTGTCCTCGTTGGACTTGTGGACCAAGATGCTGTGGACCGCCGACGTGTCGGCGGCCAGAATGGCGAATCCGTTGCCGACCAAGCCGAATACGCACTCCATTTCCTTCCTTTCGATTGCCCGGAAGGCGCAGTTGTTTCCTGCTCTTTGGTCTGAGACACTGAGGGAGAGCGAGAGGGAGAGCTTGGTGGGGGTGATATGCTGTCTGCGAGCTTGAGAAGCAAGTCAAGTTTCTTTCGGGTATCAGGGACGATGATGGAGAATTCAAGAAAAGAACAAGGGCAAGACGGTCATTCCGTTCCTGTGAGTAGAGGTTTCGGCGTGGGCTCATTGGGCCTGTTTTAGGCTGGCCCAGCTGAGGCGAAGCCTATTCGCCTCAGAGTCAAAACTCGGCCTTTTTAAATAGGCACTCAATAAAATGAAAGACCACACCAGTGACACCACACGCTCAATCAATCATCTAATTTCATCGCTATAAATACTTACTAGTCATTCCTCCTAATTTCGCGCGAGGTGACCTGCGCCGATTGAGCGATTGAGTGTCGTTGCTACTTAACTTTAAACTCGTATCCTCTTTAGGAGAGTCATGGTAACTTTTGCCATCTCTTGCTAGAGAGAGAAATGAGATCCAAATGAGAAAGTGAGCAAGGTGACGCCGAAGCGAGTGTAAATAAGTAGAAGGTAATACAAGTAAAAACTTTTCCATAGGTTATTCGCCACCTGAAGGGAATATGCTTGAGGGATAAGAGCAAATTGAGAAAACTCCTTATTCTCAAGCCAAAAAAGTCTTGAGTATGAATCAACTAAGTCTTGCCTTTTTATTCATCATAACATGCTTATATAAAAAGTATGAGTATTTACAAGACTCATTGGCACTCATAGGAAAGACAAACTAGTTTTACTAAAACATTATTCCAATTAAATAAGGACTCTAAAAACTTAAATGACATTTACTTGACCTTAAAAATGTGATAATAAATATAGTTGAATGTAGGTCTCCAAGTTGTAATAGTTCCGAAGTAGTCAAATTGATGGACTTCGAGAAATGCTTCGGCATCAAAAGGGAACGAAGGAGGTAAAGTGGGAGGTTGGTCTGTATTTATAAATGCTCTCATTGTTGGGCTCTGTGTTGGCGCTAGCCATGTATGAACCTTAGATCTTGGGCCACCTTGCTTGATTAATCAGACATGTCATTTGATCCAATTAGAGAACTTCACCTCGCTTGATTAATCCAAAAAATCATATGGTCCAATTAAAAAGTTTTTTCTTCTTCTAAAATATCATATAAGAATGAGTATATCTAAGTTCTTTTACATGCTTGGATATATGGAAGAGCTTACCCATAATTTGAAATCAAAAGAAATGCTTCAACTCTAAGATTTCATTTGTTTTGCGGGGAATGTTTTTCAGAATGTTTTTTTTTGAATTTTCCAATTTGGAGCGTGAAAAATGAGTGGTGAAAGAAAATATTTTTCATTGACTGGAAAATATCCTTCTAAAGTTGAGGGAATTTTTTTCCATTTCCTAATAAAGGAAATCACTTTCCCATCTTTCCCAAAGTGGGGCTTCTTTCTCACGGCCTCCCTCTAGAGCTTCATTTCCCCCTTTCCTCGCTCCACCGCCGTGAGCCCCCTCCTCTGCCGCTGGTTCTTCGGCCTCTCTCGTGTCCCCAGCCGCCTCCACTCCTTCGTGACATGCTCTACATCGCTCACTTAGGGTTCAATCCCAAACCCGAGAGCGCAGAGGTTTCCATCAAGGAGCTCTTCGGCAGGGCCAAGGGATTGCTCTACACGATCGCTGTTGCTGCCATCTTGTCCTCCTCCAATGCTGTCACGAGCACTAAGGTCGCTAAGCAGGACAGCAATTGGCTCTCTGGCATCACCAATTACATGGATAGTGTTCTCAAGGGGTCCAGAATCAATCTTTGGAGCTAATTTCAGCATATTGTGGTCTTTTGCTACTTTCTCATCGGTTAGCTCGCGATTGATTGGTCAATGTTGAAACTCTGGCTGGAATGGGGAGCTTCTGTTGAAGCGAGGATGGTGAATTGTGGATTCAAAAAGGAAGCATCAATGACTGGATATGAATTGTTGAACGATGAATTGTATTATTTGGCTAAGTAGTAGTGATACCAACACATGATAGACATGACACAGTATGCCAACACATTGTTTCTAAAAAAATAGAGCATTCCCACATGTTGGAACTGGTTGTATATTAAATGTATATTTTTATATATAAATGATAACTTTATGATCATTTGAATCAAATTAATTTGATTCAAATTCATAAATATATAAATAAATAATAAAAAAGCCTAGAATGAATTTACACTAAAATTTTGAAGTTGAGTGTGATGCAAGCGAAGTTGGCATTGGTGTTGTTCTTGTATAAGCCTAGAAAGCTTTGGCATATTTCAATGAGAAGTTGACTGGTGGTTCGAAGAACTATTCAACTTATGATAAGAAGTTCTACGCCATTGTTCTTGATCATTTGAGGCTAAAGCAATTTGTCCTTCATTCTGATCATAAAGCTTTTAAGTTTATTAGTGGCCAAAACAAGCTCAATTCAATACATGTAAAATGGTTAGAATTTCTTCAATCCTTTTCTTTTGTCTCAAAAAATAAACCAGGCCACACAAAGGTTGTTGCGGATGCACTATTGAGAAGACATTCCATGCTTGCCATTCTAGATTTTCAAATCCTTGGCTTCTAATCAATGAAGGAATTATATTCCGAAGACTTGCATGTCTCATTGATTATCAACAACTGTACGTAAGGAGTTCAAGGTATTATTTTTTGCAAGATGGGTTTTTTTTTTAAAGGAAATAGTTTATATGTGCCCAAGAGTTTTTTTTCGAGAGTTGTTGATTTGAGAGACACATGGTGGAGGATTGGCTAGACACTTTGGTATTAGCAAAATTCTTGAGATTCTACAAGAGCATTTTTATCAGCCAAAAATGATTGGAGACGTGCGTGCTATCATCTCGGGATGTGCAACTTGTCAAAGAGTGAAGAGTCAATTCCATCAGAGATTTATACTTTACTTCTGGTTCCATTCTAGCCTTGGAAGATGTGAATGTTGATTTTATTGTGGCTCTTCCAATAACTCAAAAGGGAAAAAAAATACTATCATGGTGATTGTTAATTGGTTCTCTAAAATGGCTTATTTCGTGCCATGTCACAAGATTGATGATGCATCTCATGTTGCTGAGTTGTATTTTAAGGAGATTATTCACTTTCATGAAGTATCAAAGCTATTGTGTCTAATCGTGATTACTTTTGGAAAACGCTATGGAGAATGCTCGGTATGCAGGTCTTATTTAGCACCACTTGTCATCCCCAAATTGGTGGCCAAATAGAGGTAACCAATCGCACTTTCACTACTCTCTTTTGAAGCATGATGAGTAAGTCTTTAAAAGATTGGGATTTGAAGCTTGCACATGCTGAATTTGTTTATAATCGATCTCTTAGCTATACTATGAGTTGATCATCTTTTGAAGTTGTGTATGGAATTAACCTCTTCACACCGATTGATTTGATTCCAATTCCATCCAACTCACAAGTGAATTTTGATGGCAAAGAAAAAGCTGAATCGATGAAGAGGCTTCATGAGTGGATTCGATCTAAGATTGAGAAAGCCAATGAGTCTTAAAAGAATAAAGCTAATCAGTATCGAAAGAAAGCTCAATTTCAATTGGAAGATCTTGTATGGCTTCATTTGAGGAAGGAGAGATTTCTATCTCATCAAAAGAGTTAGCTCATATTGAGAGCTAATGACCTATTTAAAGTTATCGAGTGAATTGATGACAATGCTTACAAGATTGAACTTCCTAAAGAGTTTGGAGTTTGGCAATTTTTAATATGGGAGACCTTTCCCCTTGGATGAGGATTTCTCAGATTTGAGAATAAATCTCAAACAATCCAGGGAATATGATGCGAAAGCATCCAACTTAGTTCTATCAACAAATTCAGCATCGACACTATCGATGTTGACCCAAGCCAAGATAAACTTTGGATAAAACATGTTATTTGAAATAAGTCTTCTCGTGTTTTTAGATGGAATGATTGATTTTTAAGATTTGTTGAGATATTGCGAGATACGATGAGATATGATTTGATATAGTGAGATATTGCTTTTTGAGATTTGCTGAGATATTGTGAAATGTAATAAGATATGATTAGATATAGTAAGATTTGATGATTATTTTGTTAGTTTCTAGATATTTATGTTTATGATATGCTAGCTATATTTTTGGAAAAAGCCTAGGTTATTATTTTTCCTATAAATTTTTTTTTTTGGTCATAAAAAGCCCCAAATTATATCACTTGGGACAATTTTATCCTAAACTTTTTTTTGGATCACCAAAAACCCTAAACTATGCCACTTGTGACAATTTTACCTTGAACTTTTTCTTATGCCACGAAAAACCCTGAACTATGCCACTTGGGACACATTTATCCCATACTTTTTAACTGAAGGGCATTTTTGTCTTTTCACGGTTTTTTTTTTCTCTTCCTTTTCCTGGCAAGGGAAGCCGGCGAGGGCCCTTGTCGGCGGCGCCGTCCGGCCAGGGGGCACTCCCTGGCGCAGGGCGCGGCCGGCTCTCCCCGACGTCGGGGGAGGGATGCCCTCACCAGATCGCGCGGGGGCGGCCCTCGCTCGGCTCAGGTGGGGCGAGGGTTGCCCCCGCCAGATCGGGGAGGGCCGCCCTCCCCTGGCTCAGGCGGGGCGAGGGTCGCCCCCGTCGAATCGGGGAGGGCCGCCCTCGCCTTTGGCAAATCTGGCAACGGCGGCCCTCCCCGGCGTCGGGCAAGGGTTTCCCCTACCTGATTCGGCGGAGGCGACCCTCGGGTGAGGGCCGCTCGGGCCAGAAGGCGAGGGCCTTGTCGGATTAGGGAGGACCGCCCTCGCCCCACCGAGGGTGGCCTTTGCCCGGTCGGGGGTGGCCCTTGCCGACTTCCCTCTGCCATGGCCGGCAGAGGGGAAGAAAAAAAGAAAAAAAAAGAAAAAAAATTAAAAAAAAGAAAAAAAATGAAAATACGAAAATGCCCTTCAGTTAAAAAGTCTGGGGTAAATGTATCTCAAGTAACATAGTTCAGGGTTTTTCGTGGCATATAAAAAAGTTTAGGGTAAAATTGTCCAAAGTGGCATAGTTTAGGGTTTTTGGTGGCACAAAAAAAAGTTTAGGGTAAAATTGTTCCAAGTGGCATAGTTTGAGGTTTTTTATGACCCCAAAAAAAGTTCAGGGTAAAATTGTCTCGGGGGGGCATAGTTTTATTTTGTTAGTTTCTAGATATTTATGTTTATGATATGCTAGCTATATTTTTGGAAAAAGCCTAGGTTATTATTTTTCCTATAAATAGGTAAAGTCTCTCAATTGTAACACAAATGATTTAATGAATGAAAATTTGTGAGATTTTATCTATGAGAGTGAACACTTTTTGAAGAGTGGATTACGCATTTATTGGTCTCTTTATCCTTGATTATTCTTCGGTGATGAACCAATGAGCCCTTTATTCTCGACTGGTGGGTTTTTCTTTAGGCCTTGATGATGGGCTTCTCCTATCTGAAGTCATTTATCCTTGGCAAGTGGTTTGTCCTTTAACCTTTGGTGGTGAACTTCGTCAATTCCGATCTTCATCCTTGATTGGTGGCATAACCTTTATACCTTGATGGTGATCGTTTCTACCTTTTATTCAGTATTTCTTTCTTCGACATCTATCCTCATACACATCATTTCGATACACTTCATCAAAAATTTCCCATTTCGAAATCACTCACTCATGCATGTATCACTTTTGAGCCGGTCATTCTTCTATCACGGGGGAGCAACCTCCAGTTCATTGGAGTCAAAGAGTCAAAGCCAATGCCCATTATTTTATTTTTTATTTTTTTGGGTTTGGAAAATGCCTATAAATTCAAATCGTCAGGTTTTCTTGGTAGCGGATTGTCTTAAAATCTCACGTGTGGAAAAAGGGGGAAAAATAATATAAAAATAAATAAATTAAAAAGAAAGGAAATGAATGATGCTGACTAATTATAGACTTCAAATAGTGATTTTTTTTTGTGTGCTTATGAGGGGTGAAAGGGAAGAGAGACAAGAGCAGCCGACTACCGAAACGTACAGCAGATGCCAACGAGTATATTCAAGGGTGGGCATTAGATGAACGCAAAAGTTATTAGTATATAAAGCGAAAAAAAAAAAAAAAAGGGATTGACCTCGAGAAGTTGAGAGTCAGTGATAATCATTCTGACCATAAATTGATTTCTAGAACAGAAATATGTTTTTCTATTTTGATCAGGTACGTGTCAAGCTTTTTCACAGAAACTTTATTAGAGGAATGAGGATTCCACTGACGGGACAAATGAAAATAATAATTAAACAGGCAAAATTATATGGTCAACGAGCGTGCCGGAGAAAAAGAGAGTTCGAGCTGACTTTTCCATTTGCAGATGTCTTCTTGGTGGGGACCAAGGAATACGCGCCGTGTGTGGGAGTGCATCATTTCGGGAGGTGAATTTTCCTTTGTAAAAGGGAAAGAAAAATATAAAATTCGTGATTTTCCAATTCAATCAAGCAAATAAAGAGGGAAAAGTTTATTCCAAATTAGGGAAAACATCATTAGCATGTGATGTGTTGAATGTATGGGTGAACATGGTTTAAGTGGACGGTTCTCATCATGGAACCGGAAACCACTTACTAAGGGTTGGTTTCGAAAAGTTGAAATCAAGAACTATCCATTGGTTCTTGAAGTCACCTAGGAATTAGGCCATTAATTCGGTCCAATTCTTGAGTAGGTCCATGGAACTAGTCTCACCAAATTTCACACAATTTGTATTATATTTTCCAACAAGCTAAAGTAAAGCAAAAAATAAAGAACTTCCCTATTCTTAATTGCAATATCAGTAAAAATATTGATTCATATTAAAAGGTGAGAGTCGATGGGTGTTGAGCTTGAGAGTCAAGGCTGTGAGTGAGAGATAGAGGGATGACTCAGACAATGTGAGAGTGAGACGAGACAAGCATTCAATCAATGGGTGTTGAGATTTAGATTAGGGATTTTAGAGTTTTCATTTTTCTTAAATTTTTAGTGGTCAGAATTTTTTCTTAAAAATTAAGTATATTTATGATATACATAAATTACTAGTTCAATTCGAGTGGGCCGGTGAGTGGCTCCATACTTGGAACTAAGAATCGGATCAGTACCTAAGGAACTAGATCAGTTCACTTGGGACCCGCTAGTTCCGGTTTGCTTCAGTCTAGTTCTAATCTATTCTCGGTTCCTTTGCACACCTGTAGACCCTAAAAATTAATTTTTTATTTTAATAAAGAAAGTGCAAACACCCATGCCTTCCTACATCACGCAAGATAAAGTTGGAAAGGCTAAGTCAATTGATTCTAGTTCACATCATTCGTCTAGATCATACACAAACTGTCTCGGTAATCACCTATCTAACTTATGTACTCAAGGAACTATAAAATTCTCGGACCACACACGTAATTGTTGCTCACGACTATCACCAAGCTTATAGTCCAAGAAGAAGAGCGAATTCATTGACGGTTATCTTTACGTGGAATCAAGACAAGTGGAAACGCAGGAACTTGAAAAGTAGAATCTACCTCACAAGAATGGTTGCTTTAAAAATAAATAAAAAGAAAAGTTTTGGTTGGATTTGACTTGATCTGAATCTTTTCAGTCATAAGAGGACTTCAAACTTAAAAATAGAGCACGAGTAATGTCCTTAATATAAACATTCGCCATGACCCATCTCAAATGATATTCATTTACTCTTCTTCGATCCAATGGCCATCCCTGCTTCAAAGATGAGAGTAAATTTCCCATGGCCAATCTCAAATTATTATATTATTCATATCACTTAGTGAAAAAAATAATAATTTGCACAAGCAATGTCAATCATCTTTAAAGGAGTCAACGATCTCACCCATGAGGCGGCCCAAAAATGTTGATTTTTCTAACCGAAAAAGAGGAGTTTTTGTCTCCTCACCAAATGATGAATCATCCTGGTTTTGATCCCATCCTTTTTCAATCATGGGACCATGCCTCCAATGGAGCAGTAATATCCAGCTCATTTAGGGCAAAGTCAATGCTCCAAAAACTTAGATCGCCAGGTGTTCATAGTATTGGATAGTCCTAAAAAAGAGAAAAAGAGGGAATTATATAAAAGGGAATTTAATGATGCTGTACATTACACATCTTGTAATATCACCAAAAATGGGAATTTAATATGTTACCGACAAATTGATAGGAGATATTTATAGAGACGACAACAATCCAATGACGTTTTCTTTTTGGGAATGAAAGGGCAAGGAGAAAGCGAGCGGCCAATGAGATGCGGGTACATCTGAGGTCTAGGGTCAGGTGGTGATTAGATAAAAAGCATAGTAGTTATCGGTAGGTAAAGCCAGAAATAAGATGGATCGTCCTCGAGCAATTGGGAGTCACGGGCCAATCCATCGAGATTTCACCTTCAGGACCCGGAAGCTTCTTTCTCTACGGTCAATTCATATCTAATCGTGCACGTTTTGAGCTTTCACACCACCTTTATAACAGGAATGGCGAATCCACCGATGGGACAAATGAAAAATATCACTAGACAGGAAAATTACATTTGATTTAATGTCGTCGTTTGTGGCCAAGTTGCGGAAATAATGCTATGCTCGAGAAGCATGCTGAAGTAAAAGAAGTGTTCCAGCTGACTTTTCCATTGCGGATGTCTTGATGGCGACCAAGGAATATGCGTTGTATGTGTGAATCCATCCTTTCGGGAGGTGAAGATTCCTTTGGAAAAGGAAAGAAACATATAAAATTTGTATTTTCCCCTTCAACGAAGCAAATAAAGAGGGAAAAGAATATTTCAAATTAGGGAAGACAGCACCAGCATGTGATGCGTAGAATGCCAACCCTAAAAATTTGATTTTTTTTTTCAATAAAGAAAGTGCAAACACCCATGTATTCCTCTATCAAACTAGACAAAGGTGAAAAGGACAAGTCAATTGATTTTAAATTATATAGAAGCGTGAAAGGATTATTACTACACTTGACTATATTTAGACAGGACATATTATTTACTATTTAGTATTTGCATGTTTGCATGGTTTTCAAGCTAATCCCAAAGAATCTCACTTAACTGCAGTTAAGAGAATAGTTAAATAAGCTGGAGCATTTCCAAAGTTAGGATTGTTGTATCCCAAAATTCTATTTTCATGTTATAAGGATACTCTTATGCTTATTTTGCAAGATGTCAAATTTATAGAAAAAGTACTTTTGGAACTTGGTATGCATGTATTGTGGTTTTCAAAGAAACAAAATTCGGCCGTTCTATCAACCGCTAAAGCTAAATATATTGCTCTTAGAATTTGTGGTGCTCAACTTTTGTGGATGAAACAACAAATGATTGATTTTGGTGAAGAAAAATCTAATATACCCATATGTGATTATATAAGTGCAATTCATTTAACTAAAAATCAAAATCTAATATACCCATAACATGTGACAATACAAGTGCAATAAATTTGACTAAATATCCGATAATGAATTCAAGAGCAAAACATATAGAGATTAAGTATCATTTTATCAATTAATATGCCAATAATGGTGATGTAAATTTTTATTTCTTCGATTCCAAGCATCAATTAGCCGATACTTTTAATCAATCTTTTGACAAGAAGTACATTTGAGTTTATTAGAAATGAGCTAGGTACACAAGATCCTCTTGGATTAAAGCACTAAAAACGGATGAAGCAAGAATATGGATAAAAGCATGTAAAATGGATAAAAGTGTAAAGAATGGATAGAAACTAGTCATGAGAAAACGAAAATAGCACACACAAATTTTCAATGATCATGGATCGATGAGCTTGTGTTTTGGATGTTGGGGCGGCGACGACGGTGACGCCAATTATATGTTGTTGGATGTAGTGGCAGCAGCTTTTCAAGTTGCATGTCACGATTAAATTCGTGTCGGTGGCGGCTTTTCAATGTCCTTATGGCGACAAACTTAGTGTTGGCAGTGAATTACCAAGTAGGGGTGAGCATAGTTGCAAGATAGTACCTGAAACTTGAGAATTGTATTGATGGAAACTTGTAGGTTCTAGGTTTTAAAGTATGCATGGTAGGTTCTAGTTTTCAAAATTTGTAGAATCTATACCCGAAGGTAGGTTCTAGATTCTTGGTTTATGAAACTTAGAACTTAGAACTTGTAACTCGGAACTTAGAATTTAGTACAAGTTTTTATATTTTTCTTAATCTATATTTTCACACGATTTTAAGGTATTCCATAGTATTTGATGATAAGCGAAAAATTTGAAACTATTAGTCAAACTTCCATTTTATGATTGAGAATTTTATTTTCGTAGACTATGAGATTAGTAAAAACTCCACTTGCTTTGGTTATACTGTTATGTTGGGTAATTGTTTCTTTCAAAATAATGATTTTATATAATATAAGAGCAATAAATGCATTAAAACCATAAAATTTTCTAAATACTATTCAACATATGCATATAGACACTCACTCTCAAGCAATCGATAATAAAATCTCTGTTCATTTTTATTGTTTTGTTTATTTTCATTTTGTTTAGCTAAAAATGAAAAAAGAACATAACCTATAGCAGGGTAAAGGAGGAGGAGGAGGAGATTTACTTTCATTCCCTTAATATAAAATTCGCCAAACCCGTCTTGAATTAATATTCATTTCAAAGGGTGAGATTTACTTTCATTCGATTTAACTGCCATCCCCGCTTCAAAGATGAGAATAGATTTTCCGTGACCCATTTCGAATTATTATTTCATTCGTATCAGTAAGTGAAAGAAGTTTATTTGCACGAGCAATGCCAATCATCATTAAAGGAGTCAACGTTGTCAAAACCCATGCGCGGCCCAACATTGTTGATTTTTCCAACCGAAAAAATGAAGTTTTTGTCTCCATTCACCAAAGTGATGAATCACCCTGGTTTTGAGCCCATCTTTTTCCGATCATGGGACCACGAGGAGGAGGAGGAGGAGCAGAAGAAGAAGAAGAAGAAGAAGAGGAGGAGGGATTATATAGAAAGGAAATTAATGACGCTGACTTTAATTGTATACATTATTACCCATACCACAGAAAACCGACAAATTGATAGAAGATATGCATGGAGACAACAATCCATGACGACTTCTCTATTTTTTTTTTTTGGCACTGAGTGGACGGAGAGGAATGACCAGCCGATGAGATGCCGGCACATCTAAGTTCATGGTTCGGATGGTGATTAGACAAAAAGTATAGTAGTCATTAGTAAAGGGAAAATTACCAAAAAAAATATCATAAACCTATTATAATTATACTAATTCAATCATAAACTTTTTTGTTTATGTCAATTCAATCATAAAATTTTTACATTTGTGCAAATACAATTTATTGGGTCAAATTTGGCCAGTAGGCGCTAGCCGACCGATGCTAACGTGGCAGTTTTTAAATATTTTTTATTTTTGTGGAATTTTTTTATTAATTTTGAGGTTTTTCCTTTTCGTTTCCCTTAGTGGCCAGCAGTCCTCATGGTGAGAGGCTTCCCTCACCTAGTTTTGGGCGAGGCCACCATTCCTATGACCGTGCCTCAAGATGGAAGGTGGAGCGACATTCGAACTCAGCATCGCCTTGATCCTTCCGGTTTCTCAATGAAATGCTTAACCCCTTGGTGTATTTTGGAAGGATCAATGCGACATTAAGTTCAGACGTGGCTTTGCCTTCCATCTTAACATGTGGCAGCGGGCGAGGCCGAAGGTCGAGAGAGGACTGGGACCCTTGTCGGCAGTTGGTGAGGGCTTTGTGCGCCAGCCATTGAGGGGAAAAGAAGGAAGAAAAGGAAAAGAAAAAGGAAAAATAAAAAGAAAGAAAGAAAGAAAGAAATAATAATTTGAAAAAAATAAAAATAAAAATGGTCACGTTAGTGTTGACTATTGCCTATTGGCATCCATGTCAACCTCGATCGAACAAACTTGACTAGAAGGATTGAATTGACACAATACAAAAAATTTAGGATTAAATTGGCATAAAAAAAGTTTTAGAACTTAATTGCACAAAAAAAATGTTTAAGACCGAATTGCTACATTTTTAATAGATATATGAATTTTTTGGTAATTTTTTTCATTAGTACATAAAGCCAAAAAAAAAGATGGATCGACCTCAAGAATTTGAGAGTCGGGCCAATCCATCCAAATTTCGCCTTCAGGACGTGGATGCTCCTTTCTCAACCGTCAATCATCTATCCGATGAACAAGGACTACAATTGTCATATTACTTCGAGAGTACTCCGAAATTTGTGGCGATAAAGCGATGTTGATAATGTACACATTAAAAAAGGAAAAATTCAAAAAAATATATTAAAAAATTGTAAAATTTATCCACATTAGTGTTGGTCAGACCACATAAAATAACCGTTAACATTCATGTCAGCGAATTTCAAGTAAAATCGACCGAATGAAGTTAATTGACATAAATACAAAAAGTTTATGACTAATTGATCTAATTAAAATATTTATACTGAATCAGTACCATTACAATAGGTTTAGTAATTTTTTTGGTACTTTGCCCATCACATACGCATTAAGCTTTTTACACTACCTTTCCTCCGATGAATCCACTTCATGGGACATATGAACAAGATCATTAAACAGGAAAATCATATATGACTAAAATGTCGTTGTTGGGGGTCTAAGTTGCGGAAATAATACTATTAATCAAGATTCAAGAAGCGTGCTGAAGTTAAAAAGTGCTCGAGCTGACTTTTCCATTGTGGATATCTACTTGGTGGGGGTCCAAGGAATATGCGTGAATGGGAAGGGAATGCACCATTTCGGGTGGTGAAAATTCATTGGATAGTTTGATTGCTTACGTTACCACGGTGTTAGGAGTAAGAATGTTTAGTTTCAAGTATAGAATTCGACTTTCAGTCTTTATAAATAGGCATAATAAAAAATCTGTTAATAACTTTAGAGTTAGAGTAAGACAGTTTGGAAAAAAAAATCTTCAAATAAGGAAAGAAAAATAATAAAATTTTAAATTTTCTTTTCGATGAAGCAAATAAAGAGGGAAAAGTAAATTTCAAATCAGGGAAGATACCATCATAAGCATGTGACGTGCAGAATGTAGACACTAAAAGTTTAATTTTTAAAAAATTTATCTATTGATAAGTAGACTCTCTACTTTAGTTTTGTGTCATTGAATTTAGGCCCGATTTATTTAAGAGAAAATAAATTATTTAGAAAAAAATTTATAAATATAATCTCTTGTGTTATTTGAAATAATTAATCAGTGAAAAATATTTTCATTATTGATGATAATTTATATCCTACCTATGAAAATATTTATTTGTTTATTTATTTTTATAAGCAATATAAGCGATCATTTTTAGGAAAATATTTTACAAATCAATCATTTTTCACAAAACAAATGGAACCTTAGCCCACATATTTGCGTGGGAATAGCAACATTATGGACATATTTAGAGTAGATAATTCCTTAGTAAACATGAAAACAATTGGAAAGAAATACAAACCTACACGATTTAGTACAAATATAAGCACAAAAATGATCAATCTTACTATTGTTGTGTGTGTTATAATGGCGGCGTTGGGGGTTGTTTGAGCACCTTACTAATCTTCATTGGGTGTGGTGATTCCCGCATCCCACATGCCATGAGTAATTATAAGAGAAAAGCAAATCTATACCCTTCCTGGAGGACCCGACCCGACCCTTTACGATTGGGGTCAAAGCACGACCCTTTACGATTGGGGTCAGGTCTGGTAACATCAAGACCCGACCCGACCCGACCCGACCCGGCCCGGCCCGACCCGACCCGACCCGACCTATTGACACCCCTAGAGGTGGCCTCAAAGAGAATGTGCAAGTGTGATAATTCGAATTTAGGCCTAATCAACAAGAACAAACACACTTATCACTTGTCTACTTTATTTTGTTTATATGAGAATTTGCCTATTAATGCCATTAATATAATTTCTAGACATACTTATGAAAAATATTTGACAGAAAATAGTAGCAATATCAACTCAATACAACTCTTAATGAATTTCTACTTTTATTAATATAGATATCATGAGCTAGAATTTTCTTATATGGAACTATCATAATATTGATAAAAAAGTAAAAAAAACAGTTTTCCCTTCGGTGCAAGCTAGAGACAAAATTGGTTTGAATTGAGTGAACAATGGAATATTTGCTGATTTAGGACAGGAAACAATCGAACAGCTCAAAGTAAAATTTACAAAGTTGCCAGCACATGGCTACTTGTTAGTTGTTCATCCTGGGCTGTCATTAATATACAGCATAGTATACTGACCAATGAGTGTAGATTGGCATCCCATTGAGCTTTCAAAGAAGTGACGACGCTTGAAAATTGGAATAAACGCCACTAAAGCAAATTATGGAACTTCATTTAGTGATTAGTCTGATAACCTTACCGCATAGTTCTACTTGCTCTGAATAAGCAAGAAAACCAAGAGAAAACAAAAAATATCAACCATGCGAATATTGTATAGTTTATAGACATAACTAACAGCAACAAAAGATTTTATATGGGAACTTAGAACATGTACCACTCAATCATTCCATCACCTTGCCAATTTGATAAATCAATACAAAGCATGTTGTGAATGCAACGCAACCATAACTAAAGAGAGAACTAGGGACAAGATTGACAAGCCTTCGTGCAGAAAGTTAAGTCTGCACAAAAATTTTCAAAATAAACATGCTGAGCGAAGATGATTTCTCAATTTGTAAAATTGTGCTTTACAACTTATAAATAGTCCAATCTGTAGATGGAGGGCTCACAGAATTTCATATTACAAATAGATGCATTAACATTGTTAAATCCAATGCAAGTAGCTGCATCGAGGCCTCCAACAGACAATATGAACTGAATCTACGATGCTACATTCTTTCCTGAGAGCTTAAGATGCAAAACTCACTTCACAATTGGAACCCCTAAAAGACATTTTACTCGTATTCCTCGTACTCTCGCTCGAAGAATTGTCTCGGGAAAAACTCTTCATAAGGTGACCGTGTTGCAAATAAGTGCCAAACGAGTGTGGTGAACGCAAACATCAACACGGGATTGCACAGTATTATCTGAGTCCCAATCGACCAAATGAAGAATGCTCAAAATCCAGGATGACAGATAAACCGATAGATTGCATGAGCTATAAGCTTGTGATGATCCTCATATTGAATTTTGATCAAATGCGTGAACGCCTGCTCAGCAGTTCTAGTCACTAAGTTCCTAATGATTCCCCCAACTACAATCACGGCAAACCCCAGATTGCTGATCCACCAGCATTCCAAAGGTGAAAAATTACTTTACTAGTAAAAACAACATTGTGAGAAGATAATTCCGGCGAGAGGAGCAGGCTTTGTGACTGTAATTAGAATAGACATTCGGGTTTGGGAAGAGAGCCTCAGGGCCATTGGTATGATGTTCCACGACATGCCCATACCTAGGCGACGTGTTGTTTCAACAAGCTACGACAGCTTCCCTTCAACAGACTGCGACGATATGAACGACACTGACCTTGATCGAAAGTGAGTGAAGCTTGCAGATGACGGACTCGTGGACGACTTAACAGATTGTGGACGATGAATCTGGTAAAGAAGAGCTGACGGTGAATGGCTAAAGGTGGACTGAAGCTCACGAGGAGCGGGCAAGGAGTGGCGAGGACCAAGCGAGCAGCGAGGACCCGAGTGGCTTGGCTGAGGATCAAGGGAGCAGCAAGGACCGGAAGTGGCACGACCAGGATCAGGCGAGAGCAGCAGGGGAGAGGAAGGAAGAAAACGTGAAAAATTGAAACCCTTTTGGGGATTTTCTTCAATTTTTTATCCAATTGTAAATTTTGACCAAACTACCCCTGTTCAAGTCATCGGAAATATGGCAGCCCAATGAACCTAGGCTCTTATTTGAGTTTAACTTGGTTACTTCATGCCCTTATTGGAGACTAATTTGGCTACTTTAGACCATTTTTTTAAAATAGAATCCACTTTATGGCCGCCCATTAGAATTTTCGCCTAATTAAAGGCCATCCATTCAATCTCACCAATTGTGCACATGCTACTCTGAGTTAGGCTACATTTACATATCCAAATGCCCGAACCTAGTATATTCATAGATCTTGTTGGACGGTCCATAGACCTCTGGATGCCTGGGTTCCATCCCTTGAATTATAAAGAAAAAGGTGAGGAGGCACATGTCACATTTCAAAACCAAAAAAATCCTACATTTTCTTTGCCGATTCAACCGCCCGCGCATTAAAAAAATAAGAAATATCACTCACTAATCGATCCATCCAATCCTCCCATGATCCATATTATATGCCATTCCCTTGAGTTGCGGGGAAGGGAACATAGGCAGGCTGTCAAGCCATCGAACCGGGCATCTCTTCTGGGATCCTATCGTAGCCTTCTCACTAGAGATAATCAGTTTCCAATCCTATCCAATTCCACTCAAGAATTGGGAACTAGACCAAGAGGACTAGTACCTAATTTTTGGTATTGTGGATTGGATCGATTGGTCTTGGAATTAGGAACTGGACCAAACCAATCGGTTCGGTTCCAATAAATCAAATCACTTGTTGCCATTACATTGAAAAAAATATACGTCCCATGTGGGCTTTCAAAAATGTACATCCCCCAGTTCAGACTCATATCTCAATATATTTTTCTCCAACATCGCTTTCTTGAACTCAATTTGAGCAAGGGTTAGACGCTTTCGATCTTCCAAATCAAGAGCTCTCTTTAATCAAAGTTTACAAAGTACTTACAAAGTACGCAATACTCCTTGAAACATGTACATAAAGTTGAAAACAAATATCGTTGCTTAGGGTTGTTTAGAAATTAAAAAAAAAATCATATACATAAATGCTCGCTCCGATTCTCACCTTGGAATAAGAAATTGGACCGACCGACCAACCAACCACCGGTTCCAAAAATAGGAACTGAGGGCTAGATCGACACCCTCTAGAATTGCCCAAAATCAATTGGTTTGGTTCTAGTTCGAGCAGTTCCCATTGCATACCCCTGTGTCCCAAAAAAGACTCCCAACATGCAAGCAAACCAGCAGAATGCGCCACGTGTCGGCTTTTTGGTCCCTCATCACTCATATTTCGTCCTCATTCACTAAATCGGTTTACTTAAAAATATTTGGAAAAAGGTTTGCATTTAATGATTTCGTTTATCTCGTAAAAAATAAATAATTTCAATAATTTTTATGAAAATGAATACTTCGCTCGAAATAATTAGACGATGAAAAATATTTTTATTATCGATAATAAGTTATGTTTAACTGATTTATTAATATAAGTGATAAAAGCGATTAATATTAAAAAATAATTTATTTTTCTCGAAACAAAGGCATTTATCTTACATTCATTTCAAGAGAGAGGGAGAGAGAGGAGCGTTTGCGAGCCGTGATAGTGAGCAAGTTGGCAGCTGTCGCCATAGGAATCTACTTACGGCGCCACGCATTCAAATGTTAATTTGAAAAGTATGAGATGACATCTCCCCCTTTTATTTTTCTAAAAGTTACATATTCTATGTACACACTCTAAGCAGTGCCCACAATGATATAATAACGTGCTCACGAATCAAAAATTGTGTGCTCTAGAATCAACCCAGAATAACAATCTCCCGGAGTCAACCCTCTTCTCCATCTGTACTGTGGCCGCATTCGCATTCGCAGTCGCCCGAGTTTAACACGTAATTTCCTTCCTTTGCCTCTCGCGAGGTCTCTTTTCTTCGTTCTCCCTTTCTTGAATTTCTTGTCCACATTCCATTTAAGTAGTTCGCAATCAAGATCCGACTCCACGCGCTCGTCTCTTTTCTAGTTCTGCTCGGTAAGTTCCGCGATGGGTTTAATTCCTGCTTATTTCGATCTTGAATTGTGGGCGTGATCTCGAATGAACAGTCGAGCTTTTGATGTCTTGATCTTTGTCTGCGTCTGCATTTTTGTCATCGAGCTTTCGTACGTTAGCGTGGCCGGACCCAGGAAATGAAGACGGCTTTCTCTATGACCACACGCTTGTTTGCTAACGCATTGCGGCATTTCATAGAATCTGCCATCTATAAAAACACAGGCGCGGAGTTTGCCTTGCGTATGCAGTGTGTCAAACCCCGGTGTCGATATTGTTTCTCTCTTGTAGCTGGAGGCTGTCCTAAGATCGACATGAGCTGATCTCCGTCAATCGTAAATTCTCCTTTTCTTGCAGATCAGTCATGGGAGGAGGCAACGGTGCGGATGGCGGAGGAACGATGAGGAGGAGGTGGAGGGCGTGCTCGTGCTCGAAGAACGACTTCCTCCCCGAAGAATCCTTCAGGACCTGGGGAAACTACTGGGGCGCCCTCAAGGAGACGCCGGCGCGGCTGCGGGACCGGGTTCTCACCCGGTCCCTCGAGACGGCAGAGCTCCACGAGGTCAAGGCCCGGAGCCAGCACGAGATGAAGCGGACACTAACGTGGTGGGACCTGATCTGGTTCGGGATCGGGGCCGTCATCGGCGCCGGCATCTTCGTGGTCACCGGCCTCGAGGCGAGGGAGCACGCTGGCCCCGCCATCGTGCTCTCCTTCGTGATCTCGGGCATATCTGCAATGCTCTCCGTCTTCTGTTACACCGAGTTTGCGGTGGAAATACCAGTGGCAGGTCAGTTCTTGAAACTTATTGTTCTTTCTTTTTCACTCTCCATGTATGCCGATTCTTGTATTAGTTGATAAATTTGGATCTGGGAAACTCTGGTATGATTTCTAGCCGAAAGAATTGACCTCTACGTACGTAAGAAATTTCTAAAGAGGAATCTTGATTCCTGAGAATATCACACAATTTCTTCCCCGGATGTGCTTCGAAAAGAAAAAAATAAAAAAATTTGGAGATTCTTCTGGCTGATGGAAACCCGTTGACCCGATTTGCTTGGATGTGCAGTGGTATTGGATAAGCGTGTTTGAGTGGCCCTTTCGATTTGCCGTATTTTTTCTAATGTATTTTTCCAACGTCTTGACATTTCTGTCGCATAGTTTACCGTTCAGACTGGCCACTGCTGACATGAAAAGTCAGAGATGGTCCTGTTTGAAAAGTCCATTCTGAACTTTTATTTCGCAACGGAGAACGCCAAAAAAAAAGAAAAAGGAAAAGAAAAAGAAAAAGAGGACTGAAAAGTATGGCATGTATTGGTGTTTTAATAAGTTTTACCGGACCGGCCGGTTTGCTGATGTGAATCCAGCTCGTGTCACGAGATTTTATGAGACGGGTTTGATGGGATATCGATTTAATTAGTTTTGCGGTTCATGTTTAGATTCCGAAGTAATTTTAGGGTTATTGAGAAAAATGTCTTAATATGGATGGAGACATGAACGGACCCAGGTGAATGCGGACATCCTTTTGTTTTTGTGCTTAAATGTTTGGAGAGAACGCATACAGTCTGATAAAAAAACAAAAAAAAAGAGTCTGAAGTTCTAAAACCAGAATTCTTCTCGTCTTTCCATAGGTGGATCATTTGCCTACTTAAGAGTGGAGCTTGGGGACTTCGTGGCCTTCATCGCGGCGGGCAACATCCTGCTCGAGTATGTGATCGGCGGCGCTGCCGTCGCACGCTCCTGGACGTCCTACTTCGCCACCCTCCTCAACCATGAACCCGGGGACTTCGTCATCCATGCCCACGGCCTGGCCAATAACTACAACGAACTCGACCCCATCGCTGTGGGCGTCTGCGGCATCATCTGCATCTTTGCAGTCCTCAGCACCAAGGGCTCGTCCCGCCTGAACTACATCGCCTCGATCGTGCACCTCCTGGTGATCCTCTTCATCATCGTGGCCGGCCTCACAAAGGCCAAGGCGAGCAATTACACCCCCTTCGCACCCCATGAGGCCCGTGGCATCTTCACGGCCTCGGCTGTGCTGTTCTTCGCGTACGTCGGGTTCGATGCCGTGTCCACGATGGCAGAGGAGACTAAAAACCCCGCGCGGGACATCCCAATCGGCCTGGTAGGGTCCATGGTTGTGACTACCATTGCGTATTGCTTGATGGTCATCACGCTCTGCCTGATGCAGCCATACACCCAGATCGACAAAGATGCCCCGTTCTCGGTCGCGTTCCAGGCGGTCGGGATGGACTGGGCCAAGTACATCGTCGCCTTCGGGGCGCTCAAGGGCATGACGACAGTGCTGCTCGTCGGGGCCGTGGGGCAGGCCCGGTACCTCACCCACATCGCCAGGACGCACATGATGCCCCCCTGGTTCGCCAACGTCAACGAGAAGACCGGGACGCCCGTGAACGCGACCGTCGTGATGCTCGCAGCAACTGCAGTCATTGCCTTCTTCACGAAGCTCGAAATCCTGTCCAACCTCCTCTCCATCTCCACATTGTTCATCTTCATGCTCGTGGCGGTCGCCCTCCTAGTGCGCCGGTACTACGTCAGCGGGGTCACGACGCCCGCCGACCGCAACAAGCTTATCGTCTGCATTTTGCTCATAATTGGGTCTTCGATTGCGATGGCCACTTATTGGGGCCTCAGCGAGCATGGCTGGGTCGGGTATGTGATCACAGTGCCAATCTGGTTCCTAGCGACCGTGGCATTGAGGGTGTTCGTCCCACAGGCCCGCGCGCCAAAACTATGGGGTGTGCCGCTGGTCCCTTGGTTGCCGTCAGCTTCGATAGCCATCAACATATTCCTGCTCGGGTCGATAGACCGGGCATCGTTTGAGCGGTTCGGGATGTGGACTGGGTTCTTGCTGCTGTACTACTTCTTCTTCGGGCTGCATGCTTCCTATGACACAGCCAAGGAGAGTGGGGAGACCAAGGGCAAGGATGGCTTGGAGTGGAAGAAGATTGAGGAAGGGAATGAGAGCTCCACAACACCAAATGCAGGCCCTGGAGGCGTAATCAACAGCAGCGAAGCTTCTGCCATTCCTAGTACTTGAAGTAAACACGGTGTCTTGTAAACTTCTGTCAATCGCAGAAACCTGCTGTTTAGTGTGTTCAATGACTTGTGTGACCCAAGAAGCGGTTGTTCATATGCAGACTCTGTTCTAAAGATTCCCATATTCTCTCGATGTTAAGTCATTTCTCAGATTGATCATTGCGATTGTTGGGAATATCTCGGATGCCAAACGACAGATGGCAGAACTTTCATCACGATCGTGTGTTATAGAATCAACATAAAAAGGTCCATACCTGTTGAATGTCACCGAGCTGACCTCTTCTCCATCTCTACTGTGGCTGGCCTCGCAGTTGGCTAAGTTACTAAGCATTTTTCTGTTGTTTTCTCTCACGGTTTCTCGCTTTGTTCTCCTTTCTTGAAATTTCTGTGTTTTTTGTTGACTTTTAGTGTAATTTGGCATCAAGATCGACTCTATTCAATCATCTCTTTTCTAACTCTGCTCAACATTCTCAATTATCATGTGAATTCCGTGATGGGTTGAATTACAACTTACTTATCTTGAAATGGGTGATCTCCAACAAAACAGTTGAGCTTTCAACATCTTGATCTTGTTTGCATCTGCATTTTTGCCGTCGAACTTTTGTACGTTAGTGATGCACAGCCGGACCAATGAAATGAAGATGGCTTTCTGTAAAATCACACGCTTTGTTTGCTAATGCACTGTAGCACGACATGGGATCCGCTATTTTAGAAAAATGCAAGAACAGAATTTGCCAGTCCACACCGTGTCGGTCCCCGGTACTGATCTTGCTTCTCTCTTGTACCTTGAGCCCGTTTGAAGATTGACTTGAACTGATCTTCGTCTCGTAAATTTTCCTTTTCTAGCAGATCAGTCATGGAAGGAGCCGGTGGCGCAGACGGTGGAGGAAAGATGAGGAGGAGGGCGTGCTTGTGCTCAAAGGATGACTTCTTCCCCGAAGAATCCTTCAGGACCTGGGGAAACTACTGGGGTGCCCTCAAGGAGACACCAGCCCGCCTGCAGGACCGGCTCCTGAGCCGGTCCCTCGAGACGACGGAGCTCCACGAGGTCAAGGCCCGGAGCCAGCATGAGATGAAGCGGACACTGACGTGGTGGGACCTGATCTGGTTCGGGATTGGGGCTGTCATCGGCGCCGGCATCTTCGTGCTCACTGGCCTCCAGACGAAGGAACACGCCGGCCCTGCCATCGTGCTCTCCTTTGTGGTCTCTGGCGTATCGGCCATGCTCTCGGTCTTCTGTTACACCGAGTTCGCTGTAGAGATACCGGTGGCGGGTTAGTTCCTTTTATCTCCGCTTCGCTCTTCATCCATGCCAATTTTCACATGACTTGATCAGATATTATTTCATATAACTGAATAATCTGGCTTAAATTGGTGATTCCAAAATTGCGCCGGACCGATCGATTTGCTGATGGAAACCTGGTTCGTGTCACGATTTTGCGACAAGTTCGATAGAGTATCAAATTCAAATCAGTTTGCAGTTTATGTTTTGCATAAGAGCTGAATGGACAATAGCCAGACTTAGACAAGGGGAAAAAAGGGCAAATCCCAAAAATTTTAGATTATTGAGAATTACTACGTATCGATATGGAGACTTAAATAAACAATGTGAATGCATACATCCTATTTCCAAGAAATGAGAGCAAAATAATGAGTTATGTTTAATTTTGGCAAGGTACAGTTTGGTAAGCAAAAGCCTAAATTCTCAAAAGCAAAGTTCTCATGTTCTTCAATAGGTGGATCATTTGCCTACTTGAGAGTGGAGCTTGGGGACTTCATGGCCTTCATCGCCGCCGGCAATATCATCCTTGAGTATGTGATTGGCGGCGCTGCCGTCGCGCGGTCCTGGACGTCCTACTTCGCCACCCTCCTCAACCACAAGCCCGAGGACTTCCTTGTCAAGGCCCATGGCCTGGCTGATGGCTACAACGAGCTCGACCCCATTGCCGTGTGCATCTGCGGCATCGTCTGCATCTTTGCAGTCCTCAGCACCAAGGGCTCGTCCCGCCTAAACTACGTCGCCTCCATCGTGCACATCCTGGTGATCGTCTTCATCATCGTGGCAGGCCTCACGAAGGCCAACACGGCCAATTACACCCCATTCACGCCCTTCAATTCCCGTGGCATCTTCAAGGCCTCGGCCGTGCTGTTCTTCGCATATGTTGGGTTCGATGCTGTGTCCACGATGGCGGAGGAGACCAAGAACCCCGCGAGGGACATCCCGATTGGCCTGATTGGGTCCATGGTTATGACTATCATTGCATATTGCTCTATGGTCATCACGCTGTGCCTGATGCAGCCATACTCCCAGATCGATAAACATGCCCCGTTCTCGGTCGCGTTCAAGGCAGTCGGGATGGACTGGGCCAAGTACATTGTCGCCTTCGGGGCACTTGAGGGCATGACAACGGCACTGCTCACCGGGGCCGTGGGGCTGGCCCGGTATGTCACGCACATCGCCAGGACGCACATGATGCCGCCCTGGTTTGCCAAGGTCAACGAGAAGACCGGGACGCCCGTGAATGCCACCATCGTGATGCTCTCGGCAACTGCGGTCATCGCCTTCTTCACAAAGATGGACATCCTGGCCGACCTCCTCTCTATCTCCACGTTGTTCATCTTCATGCTCGTGGCAGTTGCCCTCCTAGTGCGACGGTATTACGTCAGTGGAGTCACCAAACGTGCCAACCGTAACAAACTCGCCATCTGCCTCTTGCTCATAGTCGGGTCTTCGATTGCGACGGCCACTTATTGGGGCCTCAGTGAGCATGGCTGGGTTGGGTATGTGTTCACAGTGCCAATCTGGTTCCTAGCAACTGTGGCATTGAGGGTGCTTGTTCCACAGGCCCGGGATCCAAAACTATGGGGCGTGCCGCTGGTCCCTTGGCTTCCGTCGGCCTCGATTGCCATCAACATATTCCTGCTTGGGTCAATAAACAGGGCATCATTTGAGCGGTTCGGGCTGTGGACTGGGTTCTTGCTGTTGTACTACTACTTCTTTGGGCTGCATGCTTCATATGACACAGCCAAGGAGAGTGGAGAGATCAGGGGCAAGGATGGCTTGGAGTGGAAGAAGATTGAGGAAGGGAATGAGAGCTCCATCACAAATGCAGGCCCTGGCAATGAAGCTTCTCCCATTCCTAGTACTTAAGAAAACACAGTGCCTGGTAAACTGCTGTCACTGCTGTCAGCTGATGTTCAAATGTCTTCATAATACTGGGGACATTTTACTCGAGAAAGTGATTGTTCATGAGCAAACCTTGTTTTAAAGATCTCCTTACTCTCTTGAGATTAGTTACTCTCCGATTGATCATTACGACCATTGGAATTATCTTCGGATGTGAATCGACATATAGCAAACTTATGCGTAAGGTGATCAAACTCACAGCCGATTCAGCTGCAGTGTATGGAGTAAGGCCGGTTGATTACAGAGCCCGACTCACCGTGTACAAACTCAACAACCCGCCTCGGCTTTACACCTCGACAAGTGTATATTCTCAGCCACACTTGATTTATAAGTAAATTTAAGTACAAGAGGCCACGACACTTCATACATGGAATATGGTTCGTCTCTTAACTCCCAAGACCTTAGACGTCTCTATCCTAAAACTAAATATATCTAGCCGTCACACATTCTCCAAACGACTAATTTTTCGATAGCTGTGCTTTTCGGACTGCCGGGCCCAAAATTGAGCAGCCGAAGTCCAGTCCCTTTCATGCACTAGCCAGATGCCCGACTTACGCAAATCACACGGCTGGCTTCTAATCACGAACAATACGGTCATCAACCCATTAAACCGACCCTTTGAAATAGTAAAAGGATTTGATTAAATAAATTAAAAGTACAAAAACTTGATTCAGAAAAATTTGAATGTACACAAACAAATAAAATCTTTCGCTATACAATCTAAATTAATGAGTACACAACAGGTTCTTGATACTTAGATGAATAGATTCTCAAGTTCATAACTAACCTGTATATACTGATATAACACTTAGATAGAGTATTTACTTTAACAATATAATAATGTTAAGTTATTATATAAAATCACGGTTACATTTGCATAATGAACCAATTCAAATTTGTATACCAAACATATATGATTTTATGAAATTTGCTTGGTAGTTTAAGGAGAATATTATGTATTAGCCGCATAGCACATATTCGATTCTCCATTCCATCAAGAACAAAGGACTATATTTGAACCATCCACTTTAGCTCGTGTCCTACCTAATCCATGAGATTATCGTGATATTCCATGGTCCTAGGGTATACCTACCTAAAATGACCTTTCTCATCCATCAAAATGGAACAAATTATCACGGTCCAGATTACACCATTTGATTCCAGACCTCATGCGGATTGACACCAGTTGGAGTAATGATTGTATTTCTTATGTTTTGTCATTTGGATTTAGAGATCTTTCAAAAATAGGAAAACTTCAACAAGTAAATTGAAGACTCCAAAAACTAGGAACAACCTAAAAACATGGAGAATTCAAGTACAGTGCCAAATATGGTAGGCAAGTATCACAGGCAAGTTACATTTGAACAGAAGTGATGTAAACCAATGTCCTCAAATTTCAGAGGGTAATGAGTTTTCCCATAAGCCTAACTGTGCCACGCTACACCTTAAAGTGTTCAAGCTCAACTTACAAAAGCCCTCTTCAGATTCAACACAGCATGAGCCTCAATGACCACAGAAGGCGAATGTTATCTTCCTAAATCCAAGATGTGATATAACCTGGTAAGGCAAAATTGTCAGGAATACAGCTGATAAGTTCAAGTATCTACTCCATTGATCCACATGTCGCAGAATATCCAGCTTCATATAATAGAGAAGGTACCTCACTCATCATGCAATCATCCATGTCCATGCAAAGGAGGTAAGGATAAGGACATGAGTTTTCCTTAGTTTCGCAGCAATTAAGTTACACCGATGAGTAAAAACACAAGAAGAGAATATGACTCATTGCCACTATCCCATACAAGCAGATTGCCACTATCCCATTCAAAAACAAGCAGCTGACATATAATAAGCATGGCACTTTCACCAGTTAAACAATACTTGCTCTAAGAAGTTGGCATTTTGACTTCCAAATACAGTAACAGAAGTGTCAAAGCAAGAACAAGATAACCTGTCTTACCTAACTGAATAGCTCAGGTACTTATACAGCTAGAGAATTTGAAGTCTAAATCTCTGACTGTCTAAAGGATTCCCCGTTCATGTAGAATCAAGGCTTAAAATGGTCCTCCCAATGTGTTCCATTGGACACTCTTCCTAAACCGTTTATTTTAATGAAGTATTTAAGAAATCTCTAGAAGCCAAAGGCATGTAAGACCAGAAAGTTCAACATGGCAATTATATCTCCTTGTACATATTTGCACACTGGTTCTGTAATAGCACTTTAATAGAATCTAGATGCAAAAATTACGCAGCTCCTTTTATTTGCAATCAGGGATCTTAAGTAATACACACAAATGAGCAAAAAGAAAAATCTTTTCTTACCTGCATTTGCAAACCACACTAGTATATCTCATCATCAGGAATATCTGGCGTCAAAAATTTCCTAGGGTCCTTACTGATCTCCTCATAATTCAATCTGGACTTCACCCTTTCAGGTACAGGCATCAAAGGAATAATACTATCTCTATCAATTACTCCGTCAATGATTCCATACTCAACAGCTTCAATTGGAGACATGTACCGATCTCTGTCAATATCTTTTTCGACTTGTTCGAATGGACGTCCAGTGAAAGAAGAAATAATCCTGGTGATATTAGTTTTGTTATGCATAACTTCTCGGGCTTGAATTTCCACATCTATAGCTTGCCCACTTGCACCACCAAGAGGTTGATGAATCATTATACGTGTATTTGGCATTGCAAGACGCTTCCCTTTAGTGCCTCCACCAAGTATTATGGAAGCTGTTGATGCTGAAATGCCAAGAGCCACAGTTGAAACATCAGCTCGGACAAGCTGTACAACATCATATATAGCCATCGTAGCACTGACATAAGAAAATAAGAGAGAAATCCCATCAGAAAATTGAGATAAAACCTGCAGATGTGATAACAGGAGGCAGGCAGCATAACAAGACACTCAGTGAGAACATTCTACATAAGATTGTGCCAAAGACGTCATCATGCAGAAGAGACACATTGTGTGGCCTAAGTAGAATGATGTATAACAATTGAACTGAGGTTATTGGGGACAGGTATCTCTTGGCCTAAAAACGTCTCCAAAGAAATCTCGAAATGCTAGATGAGTACAGGATAGAGTACTTTGGTTCCTATCAACAAGAATAAAGATGACATCTAAAAAATTGTGTCTACTCAGAGATGTCTAGACTTATAGAACTCTAGGAAAGAGTAATTGACTGCAGGTTAATGCAAGACACCCATATTGGATATCCAATTGAGGGGTTTGTGCCATAAAGATCAATTATGGAGACAATCTACTCATTACAAAGATTTGTGGAAAGGTTCATAATTTGGGAATAAACACGTGTCAGAATTCCAGGAGAAACTCTCTTGAGAATTCTAGAGAACAAAATAATACATGTAGCCTATATGCCAGCCTTAAAAGACATTTACAATGAAGTAGTGATATCCATAAGGAAACATGAAGGAGAAACGAAAGACTTCCCATAATTACAAGGTTACTCCTAGGCTCATATCTAAGCTCATACTTAAGGATGTGTCTAAATTGACTTTTATTTTCCTATTGACACGTTGATTTTGTCAAAATCTCAAACTTTCACAACATACAAATGCTGACACGTAGTTTCATACGTAATTTTAATTACAATTTTTTGAAATTTGAATGGTATTTCAATATTTGGTTGAGAAATTATTCTCATGGACATCATCAATCTCATAACGATCGTACCAGAATAACGAAGTTAGCAATAGATATCCTTTGGTATCTACAGTTTGCAAATTGTGTAGTACTGATAAATGAAATCCAAGTGGGAGTAAATAAGAAACTCTAACACTGGTTTTGGAATATAAGGTTTCTGTCTAAGATGATAAAATACAGAGTATGGAGGTACAAGTCCAATGTGAACAGGTTTTAAACAGTACTACAGTGGGAATTGGAAACTGGGAATTCTAAGCAGTGAAAGTTTTTGAAATCCAGGACTTATGTTGTAAAGGGATGAGGAAATTAATCACGATCTCACCCATAGAGTCTCGGCATGATGAAGCATGATGAATGAAGTCAAGAATGAATATGGCGTTTTTTTCAACTTTTTTTACTTTTTTGTTCAACTGTTGAATGCCACTTAAATTGATAGAGATTTCACCCACTAAAATGACTATGGTGTTTTGGCTGAGATCCGAGATACACCAGCTTCGTCTAAGTTCAGGAAACGACGTCCATCTATTTTCAATCTGATACTTAATCATCCATCACCAATCTATTATTCTTAACTAGTCATAGCAAAAGAACATAAATCTGACTTGCAAAGACCACAAAGAGACAACTAAACATGGTACCTCCACTACCAACTAGGAGAACTGCTGCACACTATTTAATAACAACACAGTCAGTCACAATGTCCAGAGACTCTTACATTGAAAAGTAATAGTTCAGACTTCCAGTAAGAACCTCTTGTGGCATCAATTTTGATCAAGAAAAATTTGATCTTTACTCTCACAAGTTCTCATCTCTTGAAGCTTAAGGAAATAGTTAAAACAAAAGTATGTAATGATGTTGAATTGCATTACATGCAAATTAAATGCAATCTCTTTCTCTTGAGATCCATTTCTGCCCAACTATAGATCACCAATGAATAAGTAATACAAATGGTTATGGGCAGCCTCTCATGCCTGCACAGGGCTTTCTTGAGCTATAGGAGGATCTAGCAAACAAGAATTATCCACTTGACAAGGTCCTTTATAGCCCTGTGTTACGAAAAGTATCCAATACCTCTTGCTGTCTCTCAGTTGATTTGGAAAGAGCCGAACAAGAGAGCTTTTGTACAAGAGGGGATGCCCTTCTTTTGTAATCACTGAAAGTTGGTTATAAGTCCGACACTTTTGGTATCGGAATGTTACTCATAGGTGTAAATGCTAAAATCGACGCTATAGACTATTTGTCTTGTTACCAAGCTCTTTCTTTATATAAGTTTGTACCCCCTTCATGCCCTATAGTAGTTTGGTCATTATCCAAAAGCACCCACTTAGTCCCTCACTTTTGCCTTAGCCACAGGTGACAATGGAAAAACATTGCAACGGAGCAAAATGGAGTATAGTTATATAACTATAGTTTCACTTAGCAATTCATCGGGAACATACTTCACAAGCTCAACTCTAACCCTCTCAAACTATCTAATTTACCATTTCCATGAGAAACCCCTGACTGGCATTTCTTCGAACAACTCGTACGCAAACCAAAAGAACTACACGAATTCCAATCTCAGTCCCTCCAAAACACCCAAAACCAGAGCAATCTCAGCAGACAAGCCAGAACCACGACAACGAACCGGGCTCACCTAAGGGAACCACCGGTAGAATTAACGAAGAGACGAATGTCCTTGGTGTGGTCCTGAGCGTCGAGCAGGAGCAGCTGGCTGATAATCGCGTCCGCGACGAAATCGTCGATGCTGCTCCCCAGGAAGACGATGCGCTCCTTGAGCAGGAGCCCCATGGCGTCGGCCTCGGCGCCCCTCATGGCGGTGGCGGGGGTCTGAGGGGCCGCCGACGAGAAGACGGCGGAGTCGAAGGCGGCGGCGGCCGCACGGCGGGGTTTCAGAGAGGGAGCGAGGTGGGTCTTGAGGGAGGAGAGGGGAAGAGGTGGAGCGTGGGGTTTGAGGGAGAGGGGAGGAGGTCTGGCGACATGGATGGAGGCTTTGAGGGGGACGAAGTGAGGTGAGGATGGAGAGGAGAGAGAAAGGAGGTCCATCCCTAGAGAGAGAGAGAGAGAGAGAGAGAGTGTTGGATGAGGAGGAAGAAGATGGTTGAAAAGGAGTAGATGGTAAGGCGAGGGAGGAGAGAGATAAAAAAAGAAGAAGGGGAAGGGTGGCGCGGGGTTGGTGTTCTGTCCGATGCTGATTTTGATGAGGGCTGCCTCAGGCTTAAGCAGTTTGCAAGAGAGGCCCCCTGCTGCTTCAACAAGTGATTTTTGCATCAAGTTAAAGTAATTTGAAAATTACATTATAGATCAATTTGTATACAATCTACCAATTATTACATTTTGCTTACAATAATAGTTATCTCCCCGTAATTTGTATTACAGTCATGGTTATATATATTGCATAGACATAGACATGTATGTAAAAATTATGTATCTCGTTCATTATTTTCTTTGACTCTATTAGGCTTAATTATCTTTAAAATAACATTAATTTTAACTTGAGTTCCATATTCTATCTTTCAATTTGTGTCATGGTATCAAAGCCTTTGTTTTCTGGCCTAGCTTCCGCATCTCTTTGATTGCCCTCCAGATTTCTTTTGGTTCCTTTTTTGTTGCAGAAACAAACCTAACCTACAAGACAAGGTCAGCATTACGATGTAGGAATGAATTCTCTTGAAAATCATCAAAAAATTTTCAACACTCTACCAATACCATGACAAAAGAGGATTCATCAATCTCTGATGAACGAACTCCAGAGGAGTTGTCTATGCAAAAAATCTCATCTAGACAGAATTTACCTGTTGGAGGAGCCGTTAATCAGGAACAATCCCAAGCCTAGCCAATCCAATGGGTTTCTTTCCAAGCCCTGTCGACTCAAGGACAACCCATTTCGGGCCAATCCATCCAATGGCTGCCTATTTAGGAACCCAACCCATGGATCTATGGGCCAACCCAAAATATTCCGTGGCCACAAAATCAAGGCCAGGGAGAGCAATATCAGTCTAATAGAGGGCCCAATGGAGGCCCACCAATTGAGATTGAGGCAAGCCCATCCACTGGGCCAAGAGGAATTCATGTGGGTCAAATGGGCTCAACACCCGAATCAGGCATTGCGGGTTCGACTCCCCAACCCAGTTTTTTGCCGTATTCATTTCTAGTTGCCGGTAGCCGACTGGGGATCGGAGACCCCCTTTACACGTCCATCGCCGATGGCCCCGAGCTTCAACTCATCACCAACGTACTCACTGGCTCCGAAAACTACTCAACATGATCACAAGAATTCTGGTGAGCCCTTGTCACGAAGGACAAGGAGGGTTTCCTTGACGGAATCATGTCCATACCGACTGACAAGTGGCTAGCCCGAATCTGGAGAAAATGTAATCAACTTGTTTGAACTTGAATAGGGAATTGCATATCTCCAGATGTTGCGGCTGGTCTACCACCAAAGGAGGACTCAAGAACTATGTGGGAAAACATAAAATAAATGTATGGGAAGCTAGATCTGGCGAAACTTTTCTTTATAGCCCAAGCCATGTCCGAACTAAAGCAAGAAAATATGTCAATTGCAGTGTGCTTCAACAAGCTTTCGGCCCTCTGGAATGAGCTAGAGGTGGCCGAGGAAAAGCTTGAAGGGCCAGATTCGACATTAGCACGGTACAAGGCGATTAAAGAAAGAAAAAGTCACCCAATTTCTCTTGATCTTAAATGATACTTACCTCCCATTTCGATCGCAAATATTGGCCATGGATCTGATGCCCACTCTCGGCCATATATACTAGCTCGCTATACAAGAGGAAAGCTAGCGGCTTACTTCGTCGGAATAAAGGTGTTAATATGAGTCATAAACCCATATTATGACTCACTTTTAGTTAAATAAGTCAAGTAAAAGTTAAATATGGGTCAAATATGGGTTGAGTGAGTTATTAGGTGACCTATCATCTTTCTCCTTCCATCCCATTCATCTATGCATTCTCAACCTCTGTTGCCGATCTTGCCATCACGCTACCGTCACCATCGCTGATCTCGAGCTTGTCGTTGCCGACTAGAGCTTAGCTTGGATCTAGCCAAGTGAGCCGCGACAAAGCTTGGGCTGGCGAGCCTTAAGCTTGTTGGCTGGAACTCGGCCTAGATCTGGACAGGTGAGCCGCGAGATCGCCAGCTTTGGCTGAGCTGCGACTTGCCTGGATCTAGGTAGGTGAGCCTCGAACTCGCTAGCTGCAATAGAGTTCACGGCTTGCCAGATCTGGGTGAGCTCGAGCTTGACCACTGCCAGCGACCTTAGCGGAGCCTAGATCGACCAAGCCTTGAGTTCGTCGGCCTTGGTCGAGTTCGAGCTCACTGGCCTACGTCTTGGCCAGTTGCCATCGGGTGGTACCAGTAGAGGAAAAGGGAGAAGAAGAAGGAAGAAGAAAGAAAAGAGAAAAGAAAGGGAAAATAAAAAGAAAAAGAAAAAGAAAGAAAGAATAAAATAATGAATAATAAAAAAATCGAATTTTAAAAAAAAATTATTTTCCAAAAACTATTTCAATTTAGAGGTATCAACAGTTTTTTTTTATTAATTTTTTATTATGTAATTTACTTTATAAATTTGATGTGAAATTTTTATTCAAATAATTTATATGTAAAAAGTTTAAAGTTGACTAAATAAGTAGGAGTGGATTTTCTTAAATTAAGTTAAATATTATTATATGTTGGTAATATAGGTTGGGTATAGGTCATTAAATTTACATTGCTTGAAAATGAATCAAAGTGGATTAAATAGGTCGATGTGGGTCGAACAATTTTTGACCCAACCCACCCATTTGACACCCCTACGTCGGAATACACCAAGGCAGGGGAGACCATCCTTCTTGCGGCTCGATCCAACCTTCATCAGTGAGGAGCAGCCACCAAAATGCAGACTGAAGGAAAGAGGCAGAATGCTCTAGGTTCTGTGGAAGAAGAAGACCAAAGCTTCAAGGTTTATGGCTTGGACGGTCTAGATTCTTTAGCATGATCGGACGGCTCAAGATCCCCCTTTCCTGCTGTTGGAGTGGATGGCTCACGCTCACTTTTCTTGGCTGGATTGGACGGGCATTATGAAGCCACGTCAGCCCCAATCACTAAAGCATCTAGCAGCTCACATTTTGCCACGTCACCCAAGATTAATGGGCAAAATACAAAATTGAGAGGTAAATTGTATTGCGATTATTGCAAATGTCCACACCACATAATTGACACTTACCGGAAGTTACATGGAATGCCTGCAGATAAAGAAAAAAAAAGGTAAGGAATTTGCAATAGCTTATCAGGTCACTAGTCAATATAATCAACCGATTACCCATGATCAATATCAACAGCTTATGAGGGCTTTGAAGAAATTGGATACTTTCGAGAAAATCGGGAGTTTTTCAGGTACCTCTTACTGTTTGATGACATCAATACTAAATAATGCATTGATAATTGATTCAGGCACTAATGATCACATTATCTATAATAAAAATTTCTTTCTGAGATTCACGAGAAATTATCTTTTCCCATATTTGTTCGACTACCAAATGGAGAGGTGAAACAGTGAAATTTAGCCCTCTCATAACACTTCGAAATGTTCTATATGTGCCTGATTTCCATTTCAACCTTATCTCTGTTGCTAGAGTTTGTGAAGAAAATTCTTGCCATGTCTTTTTCAACTCTGATAGTTGTTTTTTTTAGGCACATTCGACTGACAAACTGATGGGCTTGGGTAGTGTTTCGGAAGGATTATATTTCTAGAACAATTTCATGAATGATTTGGATTTATCTTGCAATAAAGAATCATTGTGTAATGCAGCTACCGATAATAAAATTTTCATTTTTCATCATAGAATGGGACATAGTGCTGCTTTCCCTTACTCTCAATGTCATGTTTGCCCTTTAGCCAAGCAATCACGTGTTCCTTTTTCAAAAAGTAAAACCTGTACTAATAGTATTTTCTCACTAATTCATGTTGATGTATGGGGACCCTATCATACTCCACATTGTGATGGGTCTCGGTTCTTCCTCACGATTGTAGATGATCATTCCTGTGCCACGTGGGTATTCCTTATGCAAACAAAAAGTCAAGCCTTCCATCATTTAAATTTTTTTCTTTTTCTATCCAAAAATCAGTTCAGAAAATCTGTCCACCGAATAAGAACCGATAATGGAAGAGAATTCTTTAATAGTGAATGCCAGTCACTATTTTCTTCTCAAGGAATCATCCACGAAAGTTCATGTACGTACACCCCTGACAGAATTAGTCTATACATAAGTTTTTAGTGGCTTGAGAGAACATTGTGCCTTGAAATTAAACCTGTCTTAAATATTTAATGTCCAGTAAGACTTGGAAATGGTGGCTTTGCATGTCAAATAAAAGTTTCAAATCGGCAGGAGTAGTTGCCATGGCCAGCTGAATAAATGCGAGACAATATAGAAAAGGTCCGAAGCTGGCATTGCCTGATATAAGGGTGTGCGCAATGGTTCTGGTGTAAATATGCTTCTCTCTCTCTCTCTCAGTTGATCACTGAGTTCTGACGAACTTTTCTCATATGACCAATATAACAGCCTCTCATCTGGGCTTGAGGAAACTGTGCTTTATTTTTTTTATTGTGAATGATCACCTGCCTTATGTCTTCAATAATTTCTTGGGCATTCTAAGTGGAACGCTTTAAGTCTAGGATCGTCTCTATCATTTTGCTGTTGGTCAATGACAGATTGTAATTGCAGGCAATCCTTGCTGCAACGAAAGCCATTGCAACTAATGCAGGAGCAGATGGCGATACCATAGTGAAGAAAACCCGAACATCTGGTTGGGAAATTGTTTACAATGCAATGACGGGGAAATATGAAGATCCTCTCAGTGATGGGGTCATTGATCCATGCAAGATTTCAAGGTGAGCGTTACAAACCGAAGCCTCCATTGCAGGGAAAGTCCTGACAACTCAAGCAATATTGGTGGAGAAAACAAAGAAGCCCTAGCCACCCATTCCTCTTGTGCTTGGAATTATACCTTAAATTAAAACGAATGAGCAGATGCTTCATTGCTCAGGATAAATGCCGGGTCAGAGCTCTCCTTGATAAAATAAAAATAAAATAAAAAATCCATACTTCCTGGATGCGTGCTTTTCAAAATGAAGATGGGCATGGCATATTTCGGGGAACTGGGGACGTGCAATCTCACTTGGCTGATCTTCTAGATCTGGTACTGTCACAATTTAAGTAACCTTAGGGAAGTGCTAAGGGGCTTTTGAAGACTAGCACGTTATCTATGTATGTATATAGAGCCACATAGCTTAGCAAGTAGTAGATGAGCTAAACCATGAGAAATTTCATGATTATCTAATATGTACAGATTGACTGATTACATGATTTGGACGGCAAAGAGTGATTATATGTATGGGAGCATTGAGTGATTACATGATTTGGACGGCAAAGAGTGATTATATGTATGGGAGCATGCTATACTAATGCCGTTTTTTGAGGGGACAGAAGTCCATTTCTCTGTTCTTGCCAACCCTGTTAAAGCAGTACCATGAGTCGCTAGTTAAATTTAAGCAAGTGTATCTCTCTTTCCTAAGCCCGTGGCATTTGGAGCATATTTCCAGTTATACTGACTTCCTGCTGGAAGAACAGCGGTTCGGTGTCTTGCTTACCTAGCTAGTATGCTTAGTTTCTGATTTATAGCTTTTAGACCATAATCACGGGAAAATTTTACTCTTTTACCTGCTCATTCAGTCCTTCCTCCTTCTAGTTTGCATTTGACACAATTTATATTGGAAAAGCATTGGAAAAATCCTAAATCTATTGTATTAGTGTCAATTTAATGCTAAACTTTTTAATAGTGTCAATTTAGTCTTAAATCTTTTGACTTATGTTTCGTACGTTTCGTGGAAAATATAGTATTTTTGGAAAATATTTTCTAAGAAGTTATTTTCTAGTGTTTGGCCAATCGTTATTTGGTAAGGAAAATCTTTTCCTTCATACGCTATTTTTTATTATTTATTATTTTAAAAAAGCCGTTTTTTAAATTATTTTTCTTTTCTTTTTTCTTTTTATTTTCATCTTTTTCTTCATTGGGTGATCATTAGCTATGGCAGTGCAATGGTGGGCAACCTACAGTAGGTCACGGCAGCGATCAGTGATCGGCCGTAGGCGAGCTAGAGCCTCACTAGATAGCTAGATCTAGCGAGGCTCGAGCTTGGCTCAAGGTTGCTAGAGGTTTGTTGACCTCTAGTGACCTTGGGCGAGGCTTGAGGCTTGCCTTGGTTCGCTAGATCCAGCAAGGCCCGAGCTTGTTAGCATTGGGCGAGCTCAGCCTTGCTTGATTAGGTGAGGTAGAGCCTTGCCAAGGCCAAGCCTCACCATAGGTTGTTGAGGCTCCAGCTCGCCTACGGTCAATCACCTATCAATGAAGAAATCTATTTTTAAAAAGAAAAAGAAAAAATAGAAGGAAAATGTGTTTGGTAAAAGAAAGTGAGGTGAAATAAGATATTAAAAATGTTTTTCTCTTTCTCAAAAGTGGAAAATATTTCTCCCTATTTTAACAGGCCTTTTTCCTTTGATGGAAAATATTTTTCCCAACTAATTCATTTTCTATGAAACGAATGTCGGAAAATTCGGAAAATGTTATTTTAGAAGTTATTTTCCTTAAAATGAATGGAGCCTTAGTGCCAATCCAGTCCTTTTAGTTAATTTTGGTCGGATATTACTGATGTGAACACCAGCCTGCTTACGTGACACTGTCAATGCTTATGTGGATAATTTTTAATAATATTGTAATATTTTATCTATTTTTTAATTATATTTTGATTTATTCTTTATCTTTTTTCCTTCTTCTTTTTGCTGATGGTGGCAACGGTGAGGCTCGTCGTTAAAAAGAAAGAAAAATAAAATGGATCTAATTGCCCCCAAGTGCCGCTATTTTTATTGCTTGATTACAGTTGTTTAGTGTAATCATTGACGGTGAAATTGCACCAACATCTTCCCAGCCAAGATCTATCGATGTCATGGACATTCTCTAGGTTAAGAAAATGGGAAGGCCCCTCGAGATGGACTGAGTACCTGGGCCCTGACATGACTTCGCCTACCAGAACCAGGGCCTCTAGGAATGTGGGTCACGATGAACAGGTCTAGAGGCACATGTCGATCCCAGAAGGGTCTAAACATGCATCGGGTAGTTCAACTCGACAGAACTACGGAAGGGCCCATGGCCAGAATGTATAGACTAAGCCAGATTCTTGACTAATCGGATCCTGTTAATCATCTGTACACAGAATCGTTCTGGAAAGCAGGCTTGTTGCCTAATCATCGGAGAATACATTTGTTGCTATCGAAGAAGTTTCCATAACATTTCAGCAAATCACAGCTTGAATGATTGGAAAGATTTGGTATTCGTTTCTTTCTAACTTTCCCTAAATGCTGATGGTTGGTCTTGCTGTCTTTTGATTTCTCCCGTATGGCAATTTCTATAGCGTGGAATGATGCCTGATAGGCAACCAAGTCTGATTTCTTATTTTTGTCTTGAATATCTGATAACTTGAGACGGTCTTTTGCGGCCACATCAAAATTCACTTACTCTGCTTGCTCTTATGGATCTCTTTTGTTCGGTGTCCATGTCAATCTCTTCTCTGAGAAGGGTTTTCTTTTGTTGCTTCTATTTTCTCTGCTTGATCTACTTTCCTTGACTACATATTGCAAAGTTGTACGGATATCTTAATAGAAATGTCGTTTCACACATGTGTCGTGGAAGGGATCATGCAAGGTTAATGAAGATCGCCTAAGTTCGTCTAGGGTTTCTGGAATGTTCTTATGGACAGGCGAAACAGTAATTACGCCGGGTTGTAGAGTCCTCTCAGCATAAATGTTGAAAGTTTAGGTTGGGAGATGCAATCTTGTCTGCTAGATTGAATATCAATCAATGGTTGTAACGAGAAGACTACCATTATAAAAAGGGATGTCCTGTCCTTCATTTTGATCATCCAAGCCATTAGGAATAAAAAGTTCATTTCTTTTTCAGAGCTTCTCTCTAAAACTTTCTTTCTGGTGCAAACTTACTCAAACATTTGTCAATAGCCAATTGGGCAACTAAGGATTATGAGCATGTTCAATCAGAGTATTTGACCATGGAAAGACCGCTCGTATTTTCTTTCTTGGTCCATGTTATCGACAGAAGCAGTTTCAACCTTTTGACTTTGGGAAAAAAATAAGACAAACAACAAATGTCGTTTGAGACTGCACAATTGTGAGAATATACTTATTTGAATAACATGACTTGGACTAGCAGAAATCCGGACCTTCAATATGTGGCGAGTTGCCTCAATTCATTTATATTCAAAGATGTGAATAAAAGGGCAAATTTAAAGCCCGCACATGAGAACCGCAATGCCCACAGTACAAGAACTAAATTCTTAGGGGTAAGAGAAATTGATGGTTACTTATTTGACCGAAGGAGATAGGCGGTCATGAAGAAAAAGACGAATGGAGAAAATGTGGAAAAGAAGTCCTTGGATGAAAATGCAGCACCTGCATGGTGCAGTTGTAGCCCTCAAGTATTTCAAACACAATTGGCGAAACAGCTTGATCATACAAGTCCTTTTGCTGGGATGTGGGATTAAAGACCTGTAAAAGGAATTGGTCAACCTTAACACTAGGAACTTGTACATATTCACTGTGTCCTGCCACAGCATTCAGCTGCAGGTCAGGAGATTAGAGGTCAAGTGGAAAAAATAGATCATGTAAATATTGAAGTAAAGTCGGTCTAACAATCCAACAAATCTCAAGTTGAGATAATTCCTCCAAATATGTTATTATCTTTCCACAAATTTCAATTACTGAATGAAAAGCTAATGGAATTTGCATGCACGCATACACGGTTGCCTACAACTAGAAGTGCAAACCCACATATAATTAGAGAAAAGGAAACATTAGTATTTCTCTCATCCAAGATCTGTGAGCTACAATTAAGATAACATGCTAGAATTTAATTGACGAGAGGGATATCTAAAAATTATGAATACAAATCAAAAGATAACAAATTTTGTTTGTTGGTGGGGCTCCTATGATGTACAAGTACTTATATTTATAGTATTTACAATGTAACTGCTTGTAAGCAAGCCTCCAATAGTTTCGACCATAGGTAAAGGATATTTTATATATTAATAATATTTCTAGTAAGTCTCTTTTCTCTTTTCTTATTTTTTATATTTTTTTAATACCATGAAAAACTTTAAATTAATGCACATGTGATAAATTTACCCTAAATTAATTTTTTAACCATCAAAAGTCTTAAACCGGTATATTTGTGATAAATTTATTCTCCATTAGTTTTCGTTAAATTATATTAATATAAATAAAAAGAAACTGATACACTTGTGATAAACGGATGGTAAAACTCCAAACTGATATATCTATCAACTATCATGTGTTATATAACTTAGCAATTTGACGGTAAAACTTAATAAAAAATAACAGATGGTAAATTCATCACAGTTATATCGGTTTAAAATTTTTAGTTTAGAGTAAATTTGTTATCAGTGTACAAATTTAATTTTTTTTTAATCAGTACAAATAAACAACGTCCTAGTCAATCTATCTAATTCATAAGTTTTAACATTCCATCTTATGGACTGAACGTTGGGTGACAATTTTTTCTTCAATGGAGTCCAAACTCATGTCGCGCATGAAAATATAGTATAGATCTAGATATGAATGCTACATGCTTCAATTTCAGTAAATCAAACTTGTAGTAACATGGAAGCTTTGGCACAAAGAATTCCTCCCACAAATGAAAGGGGATTAGCAGGATTTGATGTGTGCCTTTACCATCATTATTCTTCCTCTTCGGGCAGCATCGTAGAGGGCACTTCTCAAAATTGATTCTGTATATGTTGGATCCAAGCGGCTGACCAGCTTCTCGACCAATGGATAGTGATATTGTGCGGCCATAACCGCAAATTCAAACACATAAACAGATTTATTTCCTACAGTCGTGACATTTTCCATCATTACTTTGGGATCTCTATCAAGGATTTTCTCGGTATGGTTCGGATTGATGCAGACAGATGACTGGCGCCACGCGGGAATCTCAAAGGGCCCTTCTCGGAGGCCCGAGGCTTTGGCCTGTTTTGCATCTTCGACGTCAACCCAATTGAACAAAAGTCTGCTACAAAATGCCAGGCCTTTCTACTATTTTTCCCAGACTTCTGGCTTGCAATATTGGCAATACTCAGAGTCACCAACGGCTCATTTCGTGTGTGTATATATATATATATTTGTGGCTCATTTCACCACTAATTGCAAGAGTGCGTCCGAAACATATTCAACAAGCATATCCTCTAAATCCAATAAAGCATATCCTCAAAGGTCAAAATTATTTATTAAAGGATATATATATATATATATATATATATATAAATTTCTTTAGCAACAATTTCAAGAAAGGCCTAACAAAAACATTCATGGTCCATGAGCAAATGTTCCAGATGTCTAGAACTGTTCAACAAATTTCAAACCTCCATTCTCGTAGTAAAATTGGAGTAAGATTGAGTAGTATAAAAAGCTTATAGTAATGGATCAAATTAACATTTGGTGAAAAATAAGTATCCATTGATGATATTCTCCGATAACCATCCTCGGTAGGACCTAAGCTCCCCGAGAGCTTGCTCCCACCATAATTCCACCCTCCATATCCTTATATTGAAGTAGTGATATGTGTTGTAGTTGGCGAGGCTCCACTTCATAAAAGAGGGCTATGCCTTTTGCCCATTTGTCTCCTTGCATTCAATCATTTGAGCTAGCTCCTCAAGCAGAGATATGAGGCGTCAAATTTTTCAGAAACGATCAGAATACATATCTTACACTAGTTGATGGCGTTACAAATTTCATGAGTAATGTCTTTACCTACCTATGAGGGACGAATCATCATTGTCAAATATTCTGGCATCAACAAGACTGATCTCGAGGAAAAAAGCCAAGCTGGATTGACTATATTGGCCATAAAAGGCCAAGAACACTTTCATTTACTTTCTCTTCTTTTATTCTCTAGAATGTACAGATACATTGTGATCTAGTATCAAATTGACGATGATAAAATCTAGTTATCATATGAAATACTTTGAGAGGCAGAATTAAGTTCAAACCACACAAAGCTCTCACATGATGAACGTAGAGAATGCTTAGGAATGGTAGGTAGGCCTTTGCCTCAAATGGAATTGAAAGATACCTGAGTTTATTAAAGTAGGGAGCTGCTTAGTTCACATCATTTTCAATTCACTTGAAACCTTTGTGACCACAATTTCTACCTCCGCATCATGCCTGCCCATGTATTATATATAACCAAAGTTAGAGTTGCAATTTAATTCCTTCCTTTCCATCCAAATGCACACAAATGAGCGGGGATGGTTTCATGCCCCAATAGGCAACTTTCTTTCACACCAAAACAACGAGCATAACGTAATTTGACTCATTGCCCATATATATAAGGGATTCACATCCTTTTTTAAGTGTAAGTTCAGCTATTGACGAAATAGGAAAAAGTACCAAAATAGTCCTAAACCTTTGGCATTGGTACAAATTTAATCCTAAACTTTTTAATTGGACCAATTTAGTCCTAAACCGTTTTGTATTGGTACCAATCAGCCCATCCAGCCAAATTGATGACATGAATACTGTTGTCCATGTGGCATGACCGGTGCTGACGTAAACATTTTAAAGTATTTTTTAATGATTTTTCATTTTTTTTTTACTTTTTTTTTTAAAAATTTTCCTTCTTTCCTTTTTTTCCCTTTTTCTTTACCTTTTTGAACTGTGGTTGGTACCGGCATGGTTGGTGACCAGCCACAAGTGAGGGCCAACGAGGGTGTCGTGACCATCTTCAGATTCGGCCTCGCGGCCTCTCCTAGGCCACGAGGGTGGCCCTCCCAAGATCCAACGAGGGCTGACCTCACCCAGACCTTGAGGTTCATCCCCTTGCCAGATCCATTAGGAGTGACCTAGCCTGTGCCGATGAGGGGTATGATGCCCTTGTTGACCCTCATCTATGGCCAGTCGTTGGCCCTGCCACAGTCCAAAAAGGAAAAGAAAAGAGAAGAAAAGGAAAAAGAAAAAAGAGGGAAGGAAAGAAGAAAAAAAGGAAAAAATGAAAATTTTCAAAAAAAGAGTAAAAAAATCGAAAAATTATTAAAAATACTTCAAAATATCTACGTCGTGCCAACTATGTCAGGTAAGATGACCAGCATCCACGTTATCAATTTTCGGCCTAAATTGATTGTATGGACTGAATTGGTATTAATGCAAAAAGATTTAGAATTAAATTGATCAAATTGAAAAGTTTAGGATTGAATCGATACCAATAGTAAAGGTTTAGGACTTTTTTAGTACTTTTCCTGTAGGTTACATAACATACCCAATCAGCAAAGGTTTGCGATATCCATTCTCTAATCCTCGCTACAGAAGGCAATGCCCTTCCCTCCATTTTAACACTTCTTCTGGGCCATACTGCATGTCATGTTTACATCGATCCTCTCCAAATTTACTACGTTGGTAACCCACGTCAACATAATTCACCTTACAGAATATAGGGAAGACTAATTTGCCGTGCTCTTTGCGGTAATTCATCATCTCGGTGAGCTCCTGATTAAACGACCTTGTCAAATATATCTAAAGCTAAAGACAAAATCATCCTACTTCCCACATTTATTTTGCTTTATGTTGACTGGAACCCAAACATGTGGTGCTGATATCGTGAGTTTTAAATCCCTTTAATAACAAACCAAATCTGATTGCATTTAATGGTACTGGTTATGTGAATTTCGTTTTTGTCACTATTTGTGCCACTGTTGACCATCATCTACAAATAATTTTGCGAGGGCCGTTTAAGCTTCTTCTCTTGTGGACCTCACTCGCTATACATTCCATCTCGTGGGTTCGTAGGCTGAATTGTCCGTACTGATTTGTCGGTCGCTGGAGGCCCGTGATTCTCGAGCCCAAACGGGGAATCTTGTCTTTGCTTGCTTCCTTTCTGGCCCTTTCTCTATCTCCAGTCCCCATGATGTGGGAGCAAAGGTCACGGACACATCTTATTTAGAAAATAATATGTTTGCAATGAAAAAAATATCACAACGTCAATTTTTTTGATTTACGTGTCAAATGTTGTACGGCCTATACCAGCAGCAGGTTAGAGTGGTCATATGGTGATTTTGCTACTCCTGCTGCTTTGGTTTGTTTAGCACAAAAAAATGAGGCATTGTCTACGATCCTGTTCTCTTTCTTCTTCTTATTAAGCTGGATCTATCAGCGCACATGAATAATAGAATATTTGCACTCTCTGTTAGATATCCACGTTGGCAAGGTGTGCCCCGAGTTTTTTGTTTATATTGTGTGATTTGTACTACTGAAGCGATCACATCGGAAGAAAGAAATGAAAATGCGATTCAAGTGGTGAGCAGGAAAAAAAAAAAGATTCTGTTGAACTCTTGATGAAGGGCAAGGGAAGGTCCTCCAAGCTCCCACTGTTGTATGTTTCTCTTCTACTAGGATGTAGAATGTTTCAAAGCATCGCTCAATACATCACTTTTTCCCATTCATCTCATACTTCAGTTTTATATGGGGACTAGGGAGAACATGAGCTATTTTCATTTTTATTCCGGAAGTGATCTCCATGGTGCTTCGACATAATGCCTATGCTCATGACAATGGTTGGACTACAAAGCAATAAAGCATAGACCATCAAAAGAGGGAGGGAGGACAGAAGGGGGCATCTTCTTAAAAGTTGAGGACCCATGCTCATTTTTTTCTCCTTTGAGGAACAAAATCAATCATTTCAATATTTCGTCTTCCTTTTGGGGAGAAGAATTCCCATCTCTATATATTTCGTATATGATGCCTGCTCTATTGGGAGTACGTAGCAGAAGTCCGATAAAGGGGGGGAAGCCCAAGTCCGAGCCCATCAATATATCAAGTTGGATTCATCTCAACTCAAAAACTTAAGCTAGTGAGTTATGGGCCAATTAGTATATATTAATTACTCCACACCAAATCAATTCTCCGATGTTAGACTATTTTTCTAACAGAGCTCACACGTGTATCCTAACAATCTCCCCCTCACATGTGAGCTCTAGTGTTAGGTGAACTCCCATTTAAATAAGATATTCTTTTGGTCCAACATCATCTTTATAGGCTCGCATTGTTACACCACAATGCCCACCTGGGCCATCTTCACGGGCCCACGTTGTTACACCACAACGTAAATCAAATATCCTTTTGGTCCAACATCATTTTTACAGGCTCGCGTTGTTACACCATAATGCCCACTTGGGCCATCCTCACGGGCTCACGTTGTTACACCACAACGTCCACTTGCCTGGAAACTGTAACCATCGGCTCTGATACCAATTGTTAGGAGTACGCAGCAGAAGTCCGATATCTTTACCTAGGGAGATCTCTAAGATGGAAGCCCAAGTCCGAGCCCATTAATATATCCAGTTGGACTTACCTCACCTCAAAAGCTTAAATTAATGAGTTATGGGCCAACTAGTATATTAACTGTTCCACACCAAATCAATTCTCCGATGTGAGATTATTTCTCTAATACAACTCACACGTGTATCCTAACAATCTCCCCCTCACGTGTGAGCTTTAGTGTTAGGTCCACTCCCCTTTAAATCAGATATCCTTTTGGCCTAACATCATTTTTACAAGCCCACATTGTTACACCACAACGTTCACCTGCTTGGAAATTGTAACCATCGGCTCTAATACCATCATTTTTACAAGCCCACATTGTTTCGGCTCTAATACCATCATCTTTACAAGCCCACATTGTTACACCACAACGTTCACCTGCCTGAAAACTGTAACCATCGGCTCTAATACCAATTGTTGGGAGTACGCAGTAGAAGTCTGATATCTTTACCTAGGGAGATCTCTAAGGGGGAATCCCAAGTCCGAGTCCATCAATATATCCAGTTGGATTCACCTCAACTTAAAAGCTTAAGTTAGTAAGTTATGGGCCAACTAGTATATATTAACTGCTTCATACTAAATCAATTTTCTGATGTGGGACTATTTCTCTAACACAACTCACACATATATTCTAACATGCTCATGTTGTGTGGAATGGGCTGTTGGAAAAGGAAATCCATATGTATGTTTTCATGCCCTAGTGAAACTTGATATCACCCTGAGACTCTCAGTCTAGCTGCATGGTTGCCTATTGGGGCACTATCTATTGAGATATGCACAGAAGACAGAAATTTCACCACCGTATTAAATCATAGCTTAGATCTAGATCAGGAACTAATCGAAACTATCCATGTTTGGCCAGAGCTAAAGGCCAATCCTTTGATTAGTTTCCCTATACCACAAGCATGAACTCTGAAATGCAATAGTAGCTTTCTCCTGCATAAAAAGGAAGGTACAAAAATATGAATTAATTACTCAGACATCTGTCCACATATGCTTGCAACACTGGCCATACTCTAGAGTTACCGGCAGCCACTTCAGAACCGTCCCTTGTTTTGTTTTCTTATCTTATTTCAACTCTAATTGCAATCCTACGCCAAAACATATTCAACAAGCATATCGTCAAAATGAAAAGATTGTTCCTTGCATCAAAACAACTCGAACTCAGGGAATCATATTCATAGCTCCTAGAGCATATATTCCACATTTAGAATACTAGATTGAACGCAAAATAGTCAAAGTTTTCATGCTGGGGAAAACATTGTATACATTTAGATCTGAAAGAGAGAAGAGAAAAGGGGAAGTTACGAATAAATAAGGAAATGAATGCCCTAGAACTTGTTCTAGTGCCAAATACTCGTCTCATACACATAGTTTTGCCTAATAATAATAATAATAATAATAATAATAATAATAATAATAATAATAATAATAATAATAATAATAATAATAATAATAATAATAATAATAATAATAATAATAATAATAATAATAATAATAATAATAATAATAATAATAATAATAATAATAATAATAATAATAATAATAATAATAATAATAATAATAATAATAATAATAATAATAATAGAATTTCTGATGAGTTGCGGTAGAAAATGAATGTAGTCTTGACTTGTGAGTAGATTTGTATTGTCAATCAATTCAGATTTGCGCGATGAGTCATGGATAGATTTTGAAGAAATGGTGCAGATTGGACTTAAAAAAGAAGAAGAGAGACTTGTAAACTTCCTCGAATGGATCATGTCCTAAAAACTTCAAAATAATAAAAAAGGATATCCGTAAACACCCTCGAATGGATCATGTTCGGAAAACTTCAAATTAATAAAAAAAGGATATTTGTAAACTTCCTCGAAGGGATCACGTCTGAAAACTTCAGATTAATTAAAAAAGAGAATTGTAAACTTCCTTGAAGGGATCATTTTCCAAAAACTTCAAATCAATCAAAAAGAGATTTGTATATTTGGAAAATTTCAAATTAATAAAAAAGAGATTTGTAAACTTCCTCGAAGAAATGATGTCCGAAAAACTTCAAATTAATAAGAAAGAGATTTGCAAACTTCCTTGAAGAGATCATGTTCGGAAAATTTCAAATCAAAATTCAGAACAGAGGCACCTGAGGAAGTACTGCAAGGGGCAAAGGATCCTTACCTGGAATAATGCTGAACATTTTATTTAGAGTTTGGTATAAATTTAAAATATTATCTAAAATTTGAAAAATGTGAAAAAAAAATGATATTTGAATTCATGAGGGAAAAGTGTCATAAAAGTCATAAAACCTATTACATTTGTGTCAATTTAGTCTTAAACCTTTTAATTGTGCCAATTTAGTCCTAAATTTGCACTAAACCTTTCGACTTGGTGTCAATTCAGTCATAAACCTTTTAATGGTACCGATTTAATTTTAAACCTTTTGAGCTGATATTAATTTAGTCATAAACCTTTTGATTTTGTGCTAATTTAGTATTTTCTCAAAATTAGTTGGAAGGACTGAATTGGTACTAAGTCAAAAGTTTTAGAACTAAATTGGTACCAGTTCAAAAGATTTAGAACTGAGTTGGCATCATTAAAATGTTTAAGACCGAATTGGCACTAATGCAATAAGTTTAGAACTTTTTTGACACTTTTTCCAAATTCACGCACTAAATGTAACTGAATTTTCGGGTGTTTTGAATAATAAAAATTTCAGAGTAAAATTTTCATAAGATTTAAATCAAATACAAAGGTTTAAAATTTAAAGTCGATTTGGACAAACAATGCACCTTTACTCGAGCTGATTGAGCTTTGAATTTTAGATGCCTTAGCCAAACTATCCAATTTGTCTGCCCATTGCTTTGAATGGTCGTGTGGCTTCCACATCCAAGATTAATTGTACATCCAATCAGAGATGCACTTGTTTTTGTAGAAAATGAGTGATTTGGAAAATATTTTCCAAAAAATGATTGCTTATGTTATTTAGAGAAATAAATTCTTATCACCCACAAAAATAGTTATGCATAAATTGTTTCAATGATAAAACTATTTTCCATTAACTAATCTTTATAAATAATATAAGTACTTATTTTTATAAAAATATTTTTCGATTTAGTCATTTTCACGAAATAAACTCATCTTAAATTTTATCAAGCCTCTGTGGATTTTGAATGGAGCTTACAATATCCATGGGCTTGACAATTGGGTCTAGGAGGGTGTAGGAGGTTAGTATCATCCAACCAATGATCACCTCTAGAAAGAATTCAAAAGGACAAAAAAATGGATATCGACCTGGCAGTATATACTGCTATATAGATAGGAGTATGCCTCGTCACATGATGAATCGGTTCATGATAGCTAATCACAATATAACAAAAGTTATTGTCTTACCATGAGCACTATAAGTAGGACTCCGTTTGTTTCCTATCCTTTTTTATATGGAGGTGGCATCGAATTATTGCCTCCCATCCAATATGGTATGTTGATGTGGACAATTTTACTTGAAAGAATGCTGCATTTTAGCTGCCATAGCAATTGATTCGAATGATTATACTGAAATTTCATGCAAATGCTTAGAATTACATTGACAAAATTGGAAAGTGTAGGACTATAATGTCATAATATATTGAAATATACTTTTTTAGAAGGCTTCATGGTTCCAATGTTGTGTAAATATCCTTACATGGAAATTTGCATGAGTCTACTTTTTTATTTTTGGTCTTGCTCCTTTCTTTTATGTATATTCGCATGCAGTACTCATAAGGATTGAATCCCAAAATTGATATTCTCCGGCCATGCCTCTCAATCCCTTTACTAGAAGGGCCACATGCATGTTGACGCATGAGTCCATTGTTAAATACTCCATTAACCGCCAGAATGAAAACCTTTGTCATTTTATTTATTTCGAACAAAAAAGAAAAAGCTGAATTGGGTTATAAAGGTAATGCATTGTTAGTAGTGTCACATGAAGCTGAATGAATTCTAGATTAATGTTGGCCTCACAACCAATTCGTCTCATTTTGTAAAATCAAATGTATCACTTAACATGTTATATTTAAATCCCATGACAGCATGTTCATTAAAGAGATTACACAAAATAACTTTTTATGCATGTGTTATAGTCTCAAGGTTTCCATGATTAACGAACTGTGCATGATCGAGGAAGACCGCCCAAGTTCCTCCAAGGTTTTTGCTAGGGTCTCCGGAATGTTACTAGAGACAGGTGAGATGGTAATTGCGTCAGATTCTAGAATTCTTTTGACATAAATGTTGATAGTTGGTAAGTTGGGAGATGCAATCTCATTTGTTGGATCGAATATCTATCAATGGTTGTAACAAGAGGGCTACTTGTATACGAAGGAATACCCTCCCCTCATAGGGTGAATAGTCTATTGTTCTTCCCTTACATTTGTGGCTTGTCACAATTTGGCTCATGGTTTTAATTTTCCTTGATTACTCTGTTAAAAAAGAAAATAACACCAGTGAAAGGATACTTGATCTGAAATATCCGACGGCATAACTAAGACATTTACAACATACGTCTACAAAGACGCAAAACTCAATTGAAGAAGAATGGCATAACTAAGGCATTTAAAACGTACGTCTACAACGACGCAAAACTCAATTAAGTATTCTTCTTCTACTACTTGGGCAGTAGCGCAGGAGTCCAATCCCTACACCTATTCAAGGATACTTAATCTGAAATATCCGACCGCATAGCTAAGACATTTACAACGTACATCTACAAAAACACGGACGGCATAGCTAAGACATTTACAACGTACATCTTCAAAGATGCAAAACTCAATTGAAGAAGAATGGTATAACTAAGTCATTTACAACATACATCTACAAAGACGCAAAACTCAATTAAGTACTCTTCTTCTGCTACTTGGGCAGCAGCACACAGGAGTCCAATCCCTACACGTATTCTTCTTCTGCTACTTGGGCAGTAGTGCGCCACAATTAAGTATTCTTCTTCTGCTACTTGGGCAGTAGTGCGCCACAATTAAGTATTCTTCTTCTGCTACTTGGGCAGTAGTGCGCCACCTATTCTTCTTCTGTTACTTGGGCAGTAGCGCGTAGGAGTCCAATTCCTACACCTAGGAAGATTACAAATAAAAAGCCTAAGTTTGAATCTGTCAAGATATTTACTTAGACCCATCTTCACTAAAAAGCTTAAATCAATAAGTTATAAGCCGACTATGTTATATTAACTTCCTCATACCACACCAATTTTCTGATATGGGACTTTTTGATACATTTCAAAATCTTTCTCTCATGTGTGAGTTCAGTGCTAAATTTGCTCCCACCTTAATTCAAATATCCTTCTACACTAATATATCTCAACTTGGATTTTCATGAAAATGCACAATCAAGGAAAGCGATAAAAAGGAGTAAACACGCAATCAAGAGTGAAATCAAGAGCTAGTAAATAATACACTTTCAAGGAAATAATGGAAAGTAACCAGATGCAATGTTGGACAGATGATATACAAAGCCATATTTTGATTCCCGAGATTGATCCAATACTCATCAGGCAAAGAATATATAAAGTTTTGTTGATAAGCCCAAGGCATTCTGCACTTGATTTTAGAGAGACTACCCTATCTTAAAATGGGTAATGCGGGTGCTCAAAACCTTCTGATGTCAGGGCCTTGCTATGCCATCCCAATCCAACTTTCCAATAGCATTCCTTGGTGCAACTCAAACTTTCCCTACAATCTAGTGTTTCCCATATTACCTATTCAATTATTTTGAGGTGAATCCTAACTTAAGCTAAATTGATTAATATATATATTTTTTTATCTTGAGAGTGATGTTTAATTTATGAATTGAAGCTATGTCTAAATGTTATAAAACTACCGAAATCCCTAAATTATTTCAATGAAAGATTAAGTCCACGACTACGTTTAGTCTAGAATTTAAATTCTAAAACTAACTTTAGTCCTAATGAAAGTTGAAGGAAATCTCCAAGTTCCTCCTCCATGGCACGGCTTCCTCCGACGTCATAAGGCATCCATTCATTCATGCACCGCACTCAACGAGAACAATAGAATGTTCACACAAAAATTAATCAAAGAGTTCATTTAAGTCATGGGATTCACACAAGCAAGAATGGATTTTTAAATGAGTATTTGATCTTATCATCATGAAAGTTTCCCCAATCCACCTCCTATTTGTCGATTCCTAGAGTGATTAGGTGGATTAAGTGAAGCCGGCCTCCACTATGCAGAATCCATAAATGTCTTTCTTAGTATTTTCCAATTAAGCGTTCCCATTTAACTACCCACCGATACACGTACAAATGAACAATCGAATGAGTAATTAAATAAGGAATGGTGCTCAGCACGTTTCAATTGGTTAACATATCAATCAATGAAAGTCGAAGTCAATTAGTCAACTCAAAAAAATCGACTTCAATAGTTTAGTCCTTAATCTGCCCATTTAAAGTCTGGAGCCTTTGATTGACCAAATGACCTCTGATAAAATGATTCATACATGCTTGGAAAGCATTGGAATTCCACCTCAAGTTCTCAGTCGACAACTTTTCGTGATTTCCCCCCGAAAAGTACAGAATTTGCAATGTAGCCCCTAATGTCCATTTTTTCTCCTAAACCAGCCCTTCTTTAATGTAAAATTCAGAAGAAAAAAATCAAATCAACTCGGAATATCTTGAAATTTTCCTGTATAAAAGTTCAAGGAGTGTTTTAGAACTTCACAGCTAAGCACATTTTGGCCGCCTAAACCTTGAAAAGAGTCGATGGACATAACTTCTGGTCCAAAACATGCAAACTTTCATTGGACATAACTTTTGCTCCAAAACGTGCGACCTTCCATTGGAAATAACTTTTGCTCCAAACATTACAAAAATCCGATCGACATAACTTTTGCTATAGAGCTTGCAAAGAACCGATGGATATAACTTTTGCTAAAAAACGTGTGAACTTTCATTGGACATAAGTTTTGCTCCAAACCTTACAAAAAACCGATGGACATCACTTTTGCTCAAATCCTTGCGAAGAACTGATGAACATAACTTTTTCTTGAAAACATGCGACTTTCCATTGGACATGACTTTTGTTCCAAACCTTGTGAAGAATCGATGGACATAAATTCTACTTCAAAATTACTTACATATTAAATTAACATGCAATCCAAAGAAATTTCCCAATTTAAAGTTCCAAATGTTCTTTAAAACCTCTCAGTTTATGAAATTTCAAAATTCAATCATCTTCAATTTTGTTCTTCTACAATAATCGTCCTAGTGTCACAATAAAATCTCTATAGCCATACCTAGTCGAAATCGGTACTTTGAGAAATATTTTGACCTTGCTAGTGAACTCCAATTTGAACGAAAATGTAAATGACTGGAAAGTATGGATATCCCCCACAACTTTTGTGTTCATAAGTTGTCCAAATTTTGATGTTAAGACTTCTTAATCTTCAAATTACCGAGACTCGTCTCTTCATGATTCCAGTTTCAGATTAAACTTCAGTTTTCATTGGATTTTGTGCTCAATTTTTAATAGGCTTTGACCTAGTAAATTATCTCGTACTTTAGCGTATGACCTACCAAAGCCTAGGATGTTTACAACATTTCATTAGTTGATCATTTCTCCTAATTTCGGAGTTACCTAACTCAAATCATGCCAAAACAAACAGGTCCTCACAGAGTTCCAATTTTCCAGAAATTTTTAATGCATATTCAAACTCATCCAGATGTGTTCTAATCAGCAAATCATACTAAAAAAAGCTTAGAACATACAAAAACGTCATCAAATATCATGATCAATAGCCATAGCACATGAACGAATTTGAACTTCATGAGTCAAAATTGAATTCAACTCACTCTAATCATCTAATTGAAGTATACAAGAGGCTGGATCATCAAATTCGGAACAAAATCAACTTGAGATATGCAAAGCAAAGTCACCGCTAGCAAGCAAGGATATTCCTAAGGTGTGCTAAGCATGCTTTCATATTCAATTTCCTACTCTTGAACTATTACTAATCAAGGATCCCTCATGAACTCATCATCACCATATCCTCTCCTAAACTATCAATCATAGATTGAAGATAACACCTCATCAATTTTCTACTATTATTAATGTAGGACTCATAGGATGATTCTATGAGTTTCGATCGTCAAAATTGGAGAGCCTACTTGAATTATAGCGACAATCGAAACTGGAGGACTACAGGTATTCCGTTGAGAAAGGACTTCTGGCGAGAATCAGAAGTATTTCAACAAGGTGGCTCGATAGGCATGGAGGAATGCCAGAGATGTTAAGGCAACGTCTGTGCGGCTCCAGCATGACCGGAGCCAGCTCAGATTGCGGGTGAAGCTTGAGAGAATTTCGCTAGAGGCCAGTGTTGTGACCTTTCTAGTTAATGGATTACTATGGCAAAGACTAAGCGTGACTCTCCTTAGCCCATACAAATCGTAGCTTTGAGGTTTTAATTTAATCAATTTTACATGCAATTAAATTAAGTTAGGAGTCATCACTAATATATTACAGGTTAATTAGAAACCTAAGTAAAATATGAGAGAACATTTTACTTCTGTAAACTAGAGATTCATGATACGGGGACTTGGTTATAGTAAATGAATCTAACGCATTTTTCGAAACATTTTCTCTTTATTTCAAAGATAATTTGCATGCAATCTTGCCCAATTTTAAACTTAAGCTATTAACATGTGATGTGTGATCACGCTAGTATGCAATAAAAAATTTAACACTCAATAAATCAATATGGAAAATAAATTGCTAGAAAGGGAAAAAATAAACCTCAATGCATTAAGCAAAGCATGATTCTATTATGATAATGCCACAATAATACCCCATATGATCTACAAGGTTGTTAATAGAAAAATGTATGGATGACTTAAACATAATATCTAAGTTTTGTCTATATGATCCTCATTTAACTAATGAGATGCAATTTTAATTTAAATTATCTCCATGTGATCTTAATTTAACTAATGTCATGTTAACATAAATCTAAATGCAGTCTATATAAAACCTAATTCTAATGACAAACAAAAAAAATGACAATTAATCTAGTATGACATGCAATGACATGGCAATGTGATGATGTGGCCATGATGACATGGCAATGTGATGATGTGGTAATGACACAACTAGTTATATATGATATATGCATGTTATTTTTTCTTATTTTCTTTTAAACTAAAATAGGAAATTACCTAAAATATATGATTATCTAATTTAAACGAGGAAACAATCTTTATTAAGTCCTATTCTAAGGTAACTTCCTAATTGCTACGTTACTCCTAGATATGAAATTCTAAATTTAATATTAATGCAATCTATCCTACATGCAACGCTATTACTATTTTTGTATTAAATAATATAAAAATGGGGTAAGTAGATTGAAAACCCTAAAACTAGTCACAAAAATGTAATTTACCCTAAACATTTTCAAAAAGTGCAATTAAGTTTCAATACTTATAACAAAAGTGCAATTGAGTCATAAAATTTGTTATATTGATTCAATCAAGTTTTTTCATTGATTGCACTTTTTGAAATTTTTAAAATTCAATTGCACTTTCTTGATAAGTTTTACAATTTGATTACATTTTTTTAAAGTTTCAAAAGTCAACTGCATTTTAATGGCATGTTTTAAGACTTGATTGTATTTTTTGAAAATTATAGTATTTAATTTATCTTTCGTAATGAGTTTTAAGACTTCCAATAGATTTATCTCTATGGAAATTTATAAAGTTAGCATCACGTAATAATAAAACCCACATAATCAAGTAAGTTCCACAATCCCACAATAGGACAAGAAGAATACAATCTTAAGTCTTGGAAATCGAGTTCTCGATTATATGCATGCATAATTCAATAAGGGGAATTTCCTCACTTAAAAATTTTAAACAAATCAAAGTCAAAATTTTATCATCCAAATTAAGTAACTTGACATATTTGAATTAGGCATGGTTTGGGAGGTTGCCTAAATTAGACTTGATCCAATGATGACTAAATCGTGTCGAATGGGTTGTCAAGGTAGGATTTCATAACACGGTGAAGATTGATTTGAACATAGATCCTCAGTCTAGTTGGCTTGGTTTTCTAAAAGAACACTGTTCATTGAGATAGGCACAAAAGATAGAAACTTTACCACCATGGTAAACTTGAGCTTGGATCTAGATCAAGGACTAATAAAGTACTTAAATTTTATGACTTAATTACACAAAAGGGAGGTGCCCAATTATGTAGTAATTACTCAAACTTTTGTCAAGATATGCTTGTTATTGGGAGCGCGTAGTAAAAAGTCCAATACTTTTACCTAAAGAGATTACCAAGGTGGAGGTCCAAGCCTGAATCTGTTAATATATCAAATTGGATGCACCTTCATCTAGAGAGATTATCAAGGGGGAAGCCCAAGCCTGAACCTATTAATATATTCAGTTGGATTCACCTTAACTCAAATAACTGCTTCTTACTATATCAATTCTCTCAAATGACTGCTTCTTACTACATCAATTATTTGATGTGAGACCTCTTTAACATAACTCACATGTATATCATAAAAATCTCCCCATCGCGTGTGAGCTCCAACTTACACCTGTATCTCAATAATTTCCCTCTCATGTGTGAGCTCTAGTGTTAGGTTTGCTCTATTTTAATCTAGGATCCTTGTAGCCCAACTTCAACTTTATGGGTTGCATTGTTACACCATAATGCCCACCTTCCTATAAACCACAATCGTCGATTCTAATACTATTTGTTGGAAGCATGCAGTAGAAAGTCCGATACCTTCACCAAGAGAGATTGTCAAGGGGGAAGCCCAAGTTTGAGCCCATTAATATATCCAGTTGGGCTTACCTTTATTCAAAAGCTTAAACTAGTAGGTTATGTGTCAATTAAGATATATTAATTGCTCCACTTCACATTAATTCTCAATGTGGGACTTTTCTAATACAACTCATATGTATATCCTAACACTAACCACACTAGTGATACTCTAAAGTTACCAAAGACACTTTACAACCGTCACTCATTTGAGGCTTATTTCACTTCTAATTGCAAGAGTAAATCTCAATATCGAAACATATTCAACAAGCATATCCTCAAAGCTCAAATTGTTCATTAAATTCCTTGCATAGGGTCACAAGAGAATTATTGTTCAGTAACAAATCCAGGGAGGACCTAACAATAATATTCATAGCTCTCAGAGCAAATATTCAGCATCTAAAGTACCAAAAAAAGTTGCAACTCAACTGTTGCCAGGCAATGGTCTTTTAGACTAAGATTAAAAAGAAACAAATAGAACAAGTTAGATTTTGGTGGATCCAGCAGAGTACAGAAAAACTGAAGCCTGAAACAATGGTGATCGAGACCATCACCATCCCCATCCAGTGATCCTCCAGGATCTACAACTTCGAGCTGTCAAGAAATGAGACATATGATCATGATGTTTCTACTTCGTCAAAGGACAAGTTAAACTGGTTAATCTTGCAGTATAGCTAGTTTCTAATACCAAATGCAACAAAAGTTCAATTTTTGGGACATGACAAACTAGACAGGTTAAGTTGTAGGTGTCATCTATCATTATAATTAACAAAGTTTCAGTATTTAGAGGTTGCAAGCTACTGGAGTTATCAGAAATGAACAAACTTTCGATGTCTAAAAAGGTAAAAGTCATGAGCATTTTCTGTGACTTGTATGCAGAAAAGATTCTGAATTTCTACGGATCAAGATCACTGGGTTTGTCAATTCAAATCTAACATAGTTTTGATGTTTCCAATGTAAAGATGAAAACAATTTTCACCTATCAATTGCATGTGCGAAGATAATCAAGATTGACTTGAAACTAGCAGTGCTCTGATTTTGAAAGAGATGAAGTTCATCTTCCCAAATCGGTTGGTGAATTCAATGGAAGTTTCTCCATAGAGATGAAGATCGTTAAAGTCACGTCAGTTTGCCAAGTTCAATAGCAGTAGCTCCTCGTTCTATTGTAATTGCTCACATGTCACATTATCTCATTCCTAGTTGTAATGGATCGGAAGATGGAGCCAGATTAGTTTCCTCCTGCAATTGAAGAAGAGAAATAATGTACTCTCTTTTTCCTAGTGGCTTGTTCTACTCCATAAGAAAACTAATATATGGTAAAATAACCGTATTTGCATATCCAAAGAAAATGTACAATAAAATATTATAGAAATTGAGGGCAACAAACTTGTGCAGCTCTTTCGACAAGTGACATGGAGTTTGAGATGCTGAATCATCGAATAGGTCTAATTGTTGCCTTCTCCATTCCTAAGGAAAAGCCTCTCTCAACAACCTTAGCTAGGTATCGAATGCCTTCTTTTCCCATGCGTGCATGATCAGATTTTAGTTTTAAAAAGACAAGAAAGCGAAGAAAGGAGATATTATCTTCCAGTGATCCAGCACAATGTGGTATATTTCAAGTTAAGTGAATGCGAATTGCAGCTGTTTCCGTTTAGTTTTCTCATCTCGTTTTACGCCGGAACGAGCTCGATTAGTTTGAGTAAGGAAAATGTATTCGACTTAATTAGATGGCAATCTGCATTTCGGGGATCACATTAAACTTCCACTCAATAGCAACCTTTATGGCACCTTCAGATAATTAAGGGGACCGGACCTTTATTGTTTGGACAATTTTCTCTCTGCCTTTCATTCCCTTGGTCTCCTTACTCTCATTTACGCTTCTTTCTATAAACTCTCTACTTGTAACAGAATAGACTAGTAAATCCGAATGAGACATCCATTAACCGGGTTGCATCTGAATACAAAATAATTTCTCGCCAGTTTTTAGAAAATTAGTGCAAATGATGAAAATAAATAATGACAAGTTCGATGGTCTTGGAAAATCCTCTTTAAAAACGGGAAACACAAGTGATAAAAAATGAGTTGTTACTTACACCAGCATTGAGTCAATATTCAGTGGATGGAGATGGCCATCTCGTGTTTGGGGATTCTTCAACAACCTCGAAACCTCTTTGACGACCTGTTTCACAAGTACCGCTTCATGCCTGCCAATCGCTAAACAAAATTGAAGTGAGCTCTGACAAGTACAAGAAGTTTCTAGTAATAGCACCCAATTAAGATTTTCATGTGAATGATGAAATTGCCCATTGGCGATTTTCTTCGATTCCCATCCTTTGAAGGACCCAACCTCCTTGAGAGCGTGCTTCCAACACTCACAATGCTCTGTGCCGAAACGCCTCTCATGTTTACGAAAGTAGTCTCCAAAACAAAAATATTGCACGTCCGAGGGATTGACTTTTTAGAAGATGGGCAATATTTTTTTTCCCTTTGTTTTCTTGCGGTCAAGCATGTAAGCTGGCTCTCGGAGGCAATAGGAAGAGGAGGCAAAATTTTCAGAGATAATTGGAATGCATATCTTGCTGTGGTTGATGGCATTCATAAGCTCATCAGTAATGTTTTTACCCATGACCGACATATCAACATCATAAAACACTCGACTTTTGCAGCCACAAGGCTTATGTATAGGTACGCAGCGAAAGTCATATCGAGTATCACAGCCACGAAAGGCTAAGAACGCAGTAATGATACACTGTGATCAAGTAAGACACACCTAGGGACACAATGAGATGCAGCCAATACTAATCATATGAAAATCTTAAAAGACCAAGTAACTTTTAAAAGCCACGAGATTGGTAGTCATAAACGATGCGAACCTTATGACTTTATGTGGAATTAAGGTAGTCCAGAGCTCTCACATGATGAACACAGGGAATACTTACATGATCTTATGTGTTGATTAGACATCAATATAGGAAACATGGGGAGCCGTTCCATCCACGTTGTCTTAAATTCACTCAAAACCCTTGCGACCACAATTTTCACCAGCTCTCCTTCATGCCTATCCACCACATAAATGTGTAAATCAAAGTTAGTCGTACAGCCTTCCTTCCCCTAACCCTGCGATTCCGCATCATCCAGTCCAATCTATAAGCATAGGGTTTGATTCGTAGATTCGTAAATGCACATACATACATACATATCCATATCCATTAGAAATGGTCTGTGGTATCCAGCCTCTTATATCTGCTATAGAAAATAGCGCTTTCCGCCATTCCGTGACATATTCTCGCCTGCCCTGTGTCTCCTGTATCTCCTGTTTCAATAGAGCCTCTCCAGAGTTATTACGGAGGTAACGTACATCATAAATATTCACCATATAGAATATAGGGAAGACTGATTTGCCATTATTTTGGTGGCAATATATAACCTCGGTGAGCTCACGGAGGCACTATTTACTCTTTGAGTACTATTCAGAGATTATGGGAATGATGATCCTACAAGACCTGATATCCCGGAGGAGCTCCGGGCCTATCTCTTCGCCGATCGGGAGGGCATTGTTGTCCCTAAACACATGGATCCTGTCAGCTACCAGGCTGTTGTAGAGGAAATCGACGAAGTCGGTGCAAGAATCCAGGCCTCTGAAGTTCAAGAACACATCATTCCGAGTAACCACGCATCTTTTCTCTTGCAGGGCTTTGTAAGCGTACACGGACGGAGGGGCTAGTGGTGGAACAATTGCTAAGCCATACAATGCATTTCTCTTATTCATTTTCTTCGTTGTTAGGAATTTCGCTTTTCTCTTTTCGTTTTTAGATATGTCTACTTTGAATGCTTTCGCCTGGGATCTAAGTTCTTGTTTACCTACAAATCCCAAAGGCCTCATCCTCGTTGACTGTATTCCACCTTTTTATTTTGTTTTTGTTTTTTTTTTAATCTGTCGTCAAGATTTGAAGGCCTGATTATGACACGCCAACCGTTCCCACATTCAACGATAAGTCAATGCCTTCGTCTATCATCAGTAAATAACAGAGTAATTAATTGCATAATTCAAGAAAATCAAGGGGACTTGATGACTTTTCTTGCTCGGGACAGTTGAAAGTTTGTTGGACCTACAATATTTTCCCCTTGATGAACAGTACTAATGTGTTACACTATGCGTGCCCCGATCACAAATTAGATTCTTTGGAGATTCTAAATGCTCTATGTTTTCATTAGTCTCCTTTCACGTCCCTTTAAGTACTTTTCAATCCCTTCTAACACCGTGAACAAATTTTGCTCATCTCCTCACTAAAAGCATCTGAAAATCTTCAATTTGACAATTGTACCATGAACAACATTCTCTCATCTTATCATCGATTAGGTAACACTGATTTTTTCTTGGAGATATTCATTTCCATTTTTTTGCATAATTATTAATCAAATGAAGCATTCTCATGTCCGTCGTCTATCCTCATTTTGTGTGCATGTCACAATCAGAAGTAGCAGCCGCCATCTACGCCCCTAGTCCAGTCACCGAAGCCAACTGTACAAGAACGAGAACTAAAGAGTGGTGCTACATTGTTTTCTTGTGGACCCGATCCATATACTACTTTCCTCACAGCCTAATCCTTGACATTAAGGCTTTGGAGAAACACAGACTCAGGACTCAACTCATGGTCTACAGGTGCAAAGCTTCGATAAGCTTACCAACTCGTCTAGATTCTAAACCAAAGTTCATCGAACAAAAATCCAAAGACGGGCACAACCTCAAAAGATGAAATATGTCAAATCAAGCTCTTGATGCACCTGCTCGCCTATGGGGATTGCGACCTAACAGTCAGAAAAGTATCAAAAAAGTTCTAAACTTATGGCATTGATATTAATTCAGTCTTAAAATTTTCAATTGAACTAATTTAGTTCTAAACTTTTTTGCATTGGTACCAATTCGGTCATTCGGCCCGGCCATTCTACATGGTGTGGCCAGCATTGACGTTGACATTTTTGAGTATTTTTAAAATTATTTTTTGATTTTTTTACTCTTGTTAAAAAATTTCTTTTCTTTTCTTTCTCCTTTTTTTTTTTTTTCCTTTTTGGACTGTGGCCAATACAAGGCCTAGCAAGGGGACAACCCTTGTGGCCCGGGTGAGGTTAGCCCTTGCTAGATTTGGTGAGGGCCGCTCTCGCGAGGTGAGGGTTGTGCCCACCCCCAAGCCGGGATGCCTGTGCCCTTATCGGATCTAGTGAGAGGATGACCCTCCCTCCAAAAAGGAAAAAAAGGGGGGGGGGGGAGGAAAGAAAAAAATGAAAGGGAAAAAAAAGGAAAAGAAATAAAAAAAATTTAAAAAATTTAAAAGTGTAAAAAAATGAAAAAATTATTAAAAATATTTAAAAATGTTTATGTCAACACCGGCTGTCCAACCATGCCACATAGGATGGCTAGCGTTTACGTCATTAATTTCTAGCCTAAATTAGCCGAAAATTTTTAGAACTAAATTAGTCCTATTATAATATTTATGACTAAACTGATATAAATATCATAGGTTTAGGACTTTTTTGGTACTTCTCTCCTAGCAGTCGTACCACTTGCTGCCCATGATGCAATTAACTCTCCACGACCTGCTGACTCGGATGAAGGCGGTGTCCAGCTCGCAGTCCGCCTCCATAATGGTGGTTGTTCTTTGTTTATGTTTATGATGGAGGATGATGATAGAGATGACGGATTTATGGGTGAAGCTTGGCTTTGCTTGGTAGAGAGAGAGAGATAGAGATAGAGAGTTGATGAGCGTCCATAGATTTATTATTTGGAATCATCCATTGAATAAGTTGACATTCAATCAAAGACAGCTAACTCATAACGCGCCCAAGAAACATTCTCTTTTAACTCTATCAAAAACGCTTCTGCATCATTTTATGGAGAAAAATATTAGAAAAGTCCTAAATTTATTGTATTAGTGCCAATTTAATCCTAAACCTTTTAATTGTGTCAATTTAGTTCTAAAATTTTTGACTTGATGTCAATTCAATCCTAAATATTTTAATGATATCAATTTAGTTATAAACCTTTTGAATTAGTACCAATTTAATCCTAAACCTTTTGGCTTAATACCAATTAAGTCCTTTTAGTTAATTTTGGCTAAGTATTGAATTGACATCAAGTGAAAATGTTTATAATTAAATTGACACAAAGCCAAAATATTTAGATTAAATTGGCATAATTAAAATGTTTAGGATTAAATTGGCATAATTAAAAGGTTTATGATTAAATTGGCACAAATACAATATGTTTAAGACCTTTTTCCTCATTTTGTGTGATCGGATTCTACTTCTCAAGTGGGAGGTGAAGAAGAATAAACAAAGACTCTTCGGGTTTTGCATGGGAAAGAAGCCTTCTTATTAATCAAACTCTTTCGTCTTTTCCTTTGACGGACACGTTGGTACATCCCTAGGGAGCAAATTTGTCATGGTGGTGGGAGGTGGTGACTCATTAATTATTACTTATTAATCAAGACTTCATTTTCCTAAGTTGACTCGTCTACGCCTGTCCCATTTCCCCAAAGATACTTAGTCACATGTTGGCTCTAATACTACCTAGGAGCCATTCTAAAAGCAAACCCAATTTGGTAAAATTATCAAAAAAGTTTTAAACTTATTGTATTTTTGTTAATTCAGTCTTAAATCTTTTACTAGTATCAAGTGAGTCCTAAACATTTTGATTTCATACCAATTCAGTTCTAAATTTTTTGAAATGGTGCCAATTCAGTCATTTCAGCTAATTTTGGCTAAGTACTGAATTGACACCAAGTCAAAAGGTTTAAGATTAAATTAGTATTAGTTCAAAAATTTAAGACTAAATTGGTACCATTAAAAGGTTTAGGATTGAATTTGTATCATTAAAATGTTTAGAACTAAATTGGCATCAACGCAATAAGTTCAGGACTTTACCAATACTTTTTCCCACCTAATTGCTTAACCTATTGGCAGATTCCTTGATAGTTTCTTCCATCTTTTCTAAGAACTTACCAACCTATAATTCATCCATAAAATCACAATTCATTAGTTTGACAATGGCAAACCATCTACCGCTATTTACTTTATCATGCTTACCAAGCCTTTATCATTTGAAAGGGACATGCACTACTCCATGAGAAGGGGGAGGTGGGGAGTCAAATTCCCATTTTCGCAGAGGGTTGGGGTGAATGTGATTTAGTTTCAAGAATAAATTTTGATTGTAACGTCCTATAAGGAGATAAGGCAAAAGTTTGAGTTTTAGAATATGAGTAGAGTATGACCGACCAAAAAAAACAAAGCAAAGAATAAGCACTTAATACCACCCTGTACGTTATTTTTCAAATTACCACAATGACGGTCAAGTTTTTAATATTTATGGAATTACTGGGGATAGTTCGGAGAAAAAACCTATTGATCCATACACCAGAGTTACCAACTCATCACAATGTTCATTACCACCTGTACGGAGTGAGACTTATTCTTGGTGATCATAGTTACTTAGACCATCCTCATACTATTGTTAACTTACCAATCTTTTGACACTTGCTAGCAATGGTTCGACCCTTGTCTTCTTCTTTTTCTGTAATAAAGTAGTGAACGGATAGGAATTATGCCTCGAACAAGAATAAACAAGGACTCATCGGGCTTGTAATGTGAAAATTCCTTCGATGGACACGTAGGGACACCCCTTGGGGAGAAAAAATAGTCAAAGTTGTGGGCGGTGGGATATATCCTCTGTCATACTCGATCGGTGTGAGAAATGTCTAGTCTTCATCAGAATCATAAGCTCCGGGGTGGGCAGTCTATCGAATGAAAAGATTATTAAGTAAAAGTAGCGAGTTGCAATGGAAGCCATCTGCTTGAGTGAGGCCAACAGACGATGAAGATTCATTTAGACAAAAAGGAGCAATCGCTAATCTTGACCAAGCAACTCCTTGCCATCATCAATCTACGAAATTGAATGAACAGTTTTGACAGCGTTTTTAGCATGCCTTTGGTGGACTTACCTCCCGATGCTTTCAATTTGAAAGACTGGAGAAGTAGCCTTTTGTTAGGATGAAAGAAAGAGTATCATAATTTCAGGTTGGTTCGTTCAACCGGCCCTTATTAGCAGATTTTTTGCTTGCAACTGATCGAGACAAACTAAATTGCCTTCCCAAACGAGAACGACAATTAAATTGATCAATATTTTGTATGAGACCTTGCAATCAACTCTAAGATGCTGACACTTTTCTCCTTTGTTTTTCTAGGAAATTGAGACCTGCATATATCCAGGTTGTTGCTGGTTTGCAGTTCAATGTTAACAATGTTAACAATAATATTAATAATAAGTAGTAGCAGTAGCAGCAGCAGCAGCAGCAGCAGTAGAAGAAGCAGCAGCAGCAGCAGGAGCAGCAGCAGCAGCAGGAGCAGCAGCAGTAGCAGCAGTAAGTAGCAGTAGCAGCAGGAGCAGTAGGAGCAGTAGTAGCAGTAGTAGCAGTAGTAGATTGGACTTTAAAAAAAGAGATTTGTAAACTTTTTCAAATGGATCGTGTCCGGAAAACTTCAAATTAATGAAAAAGGATATCTGTAAACTTCCTTGAAGGGATCACGTCTGGCTTGAAGGGATCATGTCCGAAAACTTCAGATTAATTAAAAAAGAGATTTGTAAACTTCCTCAAAGAAATGATGTCCGGAAAACTTCAAATTAATAAAAAAAAAAGATTTGCAAACTTCATCGAAGGGATCATGTTCGGAAAATTTCAAATCAAAATTCAGAGCAGAGGCACCTGAGGAAGTACTGCACGGGGCAAAGGATCCTCACATGGAATAATGCTGAACTTTTTATTTAGAATTTGATCAAAATTTAAAATACTATCTGAATTTTGAAAATGTTAAAAAAATGGTGTTTCAGGCAGGAAAAATGTCATAAAAATCATAAATCTATTATATTATTATCAATTTTGTCCTAAACCTTTAAATGGAGTCAATTTAGATATAAACCTTTTGATTTGATGTCAATTGAGTCATAAATATTTTAATGGTGCCGATTTAGTTATAAGCATTTTGAACTAATATTAATTTCCTAAACTTTTTGACTTTGTGCCAATTTTGTACTTAGCCAAAATTAGTTGAAAGTACTGAATATGCACCAAGTCAAAATATTTAGAACTAACTTAACACTAGTTTAAAAGATTTATGACTACATTAACACCATTAAAATGTTTAAGACTAAATTGACACTTTTCCCAAATTTACACATTGAATGTAACCAAACTTTCGGGTGATTTGGATAAAAAAAGTTGCAAAGCAAATTTTTCGTAAGGTTTAAATTAAGTACAAAGGTATAAAATTTAAAGTCCATTTAGACAAACAATGCACCTTTACTTGAGCTGATCGAGCTTTGAATTTTAGATGCCTCGCTAAACTATCCAATTTTGTCTTCATACCCATTGCTTGGAATGGTCATGTTGCTTCCACATCCAAGATTAATTGTACATCCAATCAGAGATGCACTCGTTTTGTAGAAAATGAATGGTTTGAAAAACATTTTCAGAAAAAAGTGATTATTTATATTGTTTAGAGAAATAAATTCTTATCACCCACAAAAATAATTATGTATAAATTGTTATTGATGATAAAACTATTTTCTATTAACTAATCTTCGTAAACAATATAAGTGATTATTTTTCAAAAAATATTTTCCAGATCACTCATTTTCATGAAACGAACTCATCTTAAATTTCATCAAGCCTTTGCGGATTTTGAAAGGAGCTTGCAATATTCATGGGCCTGACAATTGGGTCTAGGAGGGTAGAATGATCCAACCAATGATCACCTTTAGAACCCACACAAAAATTGATAGAAGAATTTAAAGACAAAAAAAAGGATATCACCGGGTAATATATACTACTCTATTGATAGTAGTATGCCTCATGACATGATCGATCAGTTTGTCATAGCTAATCACAGTACGATGAAAGTTATTGTCTTACCATGAGCGCAATGAGTGGGATTCTGTTTGTTTCCTATCCTTTTTCATATAGACGTGACATCTACCATGAGTGCAATGAGTAAGATTCCATTTGTTTCCTATCCTTTTTTATATAGACGTGGCATCTAATTATTGCTTCCCATGCAACATGATATGTCGACGTGGACAATTTTACTCGATAGAATGTCCTATCTGAATTGCCATGGCAATGGGTTCGAAGGACTATATTGAAATTTCATACAAATGCTTAGAATTACATCGACAAAATTGGAAAGTGTAGGACTGTAATGACCTAATATGTTGAAATATACCTTTTAGAAGGCTTCATGGTTCCTAAATTGTAAATATCCTTACATGGAAATTTGCATGAGTCTACTTTTTTATTTTTGATCTTACTCTCTCCTTTTTTATTTTTGATCTTACTCTTCTCTTTTATGTATATTTGTGTGTAGTACTCATAGGGATCGAAGCCCAGACTTGATATTCTCCGGCCTTGCCTCTCAATCTCTTTACCTAAAGGGCCACATGCGTGTCGGTGCATGAGTCCACAGTTAAATATTTCATTAAACACCAGAGTGAAAACCTTTGTCATTGCATTTCTTTCAAACATAAAAGGAAAAGTTGAATTGAGTTATAAAGGCAATGCATTGTTAGTCATGTCACACTCTGCTGAATGAATTCTAAATTAATGTTGACCTCATAGCCAAGTCGTTATAAATCTCATTTTGTAAAACCAAATGCATCGTAAACGTGTTATATTTAAATCCGAAGACAACATGTTCATTAAAGAGACTACAAAAAAGAACTTGTTGCGCATGTGTTAAAGTCTCGAAGTTTCCATGATTAACGGACGTGCATGATGGGGGAAGCCTGCCCAAGTTCCTCTAAGGTTTCTGTTAGGGTCTCGAGAATGTTACTAGAGACGGGCAAGATGGTAATTGTGTCGGATTCTAGAATTCTCTTAATATAAATGCCGATAGTTGGTAGGTTGGGAGATGCAATCTCATCCACTAGATTGAATACCGAGCAATGGTTGTAATGAGAGAGACGGGCCAGACGGTAATTGCATTGGATTCTAGAATTATCTTGACATAAATGCTGATAGTTGGTAGGTTGAGAGATGTGATCTCATCCACTAGATTGAATACTGATCAATGGTTGTAACAAGAAAGACGGGTGAGACGGTAATTGTGTCAGATTCTATAATTCTTTTGCATAAATGCCGATAGTTGGTAGGTTATAAGATGCGATTTCATCCATTAGATCGAATACCAATCAATGGTTTTAACGAGAGGGCTGCTAGTATAAGAAGGAGTATCTTCCCCCTCATCATGATCATCCAAAATACAAAGTTCTTTTCTCTTATTGAACTTTCTCACTAGAAATTTCTCTCTTTACGATTTGGATGAATGAGTAAATGATCATTTTGAGAAAGGCTTCACTTAGGTGTTCCAACGATCCAAATGATCCGCTGCACAGCTTAGCTTAAGCATTCCAATAATAAAAAATCGAAATGATCCACCACACAGTTTTGATCCAAATGGCCATGACACATGGATCTTATTTTTATCTGATTACGGCTACTAGAGAAATTAAAACGACTTTTGAAACTAAGATTTTGTTGTGACTCTTCCTCGAGTGGAGAGATGAGTTGCAATAAAAATATGGGGATTCGGAAGTTTGTTATGCCTACCAACATATATCACTGCCAAGACTTTCTTTATCAAGTGGAGAGACTAGTTGTGATATCTTTCTTTCTCGAGTGGAGAGACTTGTTGGAATATCGAGTGGAGAGACTAGTTGCAATATCTATTTTTCTCGAGTGGAGAGACTAGTTGCAATATCGAATGGAGAGACTAGTTGCAATAAAAATGGAGGGATTTGGAAGTTTGTTATGCCTACCAACATATATCACTGCCAAGGCTTTGATATCGGAGTTAATGAAAAAAATTGAGCCCTGAAAAACATGTATTTTTAATTTCTTATGATGAAATTTTGATAACTCTCTTGGATGTTGGATTAATCATGGGACTTTGAGTTACTAAAAAGCAAGCAATACTTCAGAACGAAATTCTATTGAATTTGGAATTCGGTAGTCCCATAAGGGAAAAAATTTCATTTGGAGGCACATGAGAGAAAACTTGATGAGCTCTCTCAAACTGTCTCTCTCCTCTCGCAAGCTTGTCCATCCATGGATGCGACATCCTCTTCTTCCCAGCCTAAGCTATGGTGAGCTATTAAGTACCAGCCGTTTGCCACTCCAGCTCTATCCAATGGTTCTCGCTTTGTATAAGCAAAACAAAGCTTCAATACAAAAGACTGTTCGGGCATTAAGAAAGTTATAATGGTTGCATTATGTTTAATGAGTCATTTTGTATTTTTAGATAGGATGATTGTTTCTTGAAATTTGTTGAGATATGATTAGATATGGTGAGATTTTGTGATTATTTTGAGAGTTTCTAAAAGATTTACTTTCCCTATATGCTAGCTGTATATTTGGAGAAGATCACAGATCATGTAACAAGTCTTTAAATAAGGAGTCTTGTAATTTATTTTGAAAAGGTGAAAAAAAATCAAAAAATAGATCTATCTCCTTTTCTTCATCTCCATCTCCTCTCCACGTGAGTTCAAAATATTTCACCTTCAAAGTTTTTAACCTGATAAATAAAAATCCCTATTACACCTCTGACACATTCAACACTAGACAAGTGTAGAGAAGTGAGCCCTCTTATCAAATTCCTTCCTTCCCTTGAAAGAACCCTTAAAATCCTCCATTAATAGAAACAGAAAAGAGGATCAGTAATATTTGAACCCGTTAGTGAATTAAATTGGGACATCAATAGCCTCAAGAATATTTAAAATGAATTCCCACTTAATTATGATAATTACTTGCAAGTCATGATTGCATTTTGATTCGAGCTAACAAGATATGGCTAAATCTGCTCTAATCTCAAAACAAGAATCTTAATAATGCATTTATCTATAACTTTGTAGACAGGAATGGGTCTGAACTCTATTTTTCTTACATAATATTCTACCTTAGAAGCTAGGGTTGTAGCTGTTGCATTCACAAATTCATCATTTGTATGTGTGAGCTGATAAAATCAGTTTTCCTTTCTTCCAATTCACTTTCGAGGAGAAAAAACAGTTCAAGATTTAAAAAGACAAGGAGCAAGTGACATATAAAGATAAGTTCATCAATTCTCCTATAATGCGTTCTGTAACTCATATACTTCATTTTCCTCCTAACAAGCATACAATTGCATTCTTTAGGTTTCTTTCCGAACATTATAGTCAATACATAAAAGTAAATATATTGAATGAGTTAAATGAGTAGTATCCTAAATTAGATACGATAATACATAATGGCAGACCTCTAGTTATCGACATTGTGTCACGGTGGATTTTTGTGCCTTTTAGAATTCAGACTCGCTTATTAAAGAAATCTCTCACGTGAGAAGCCCATTATGTTCAAAATGTTTCTACGCTGGAAGGTCCTCTCTCAGTCTCTCTCTCTCTCTTCCCCTCCCCGCAGCAACCCAGCTCCGCCTCTCATCTTCTTCCAGCTCGCCAGTCGGCCATTGAAACCCAGGTGAGTGTCGTTCACCTCTCTGTGAGTGCTTGTCATATAGTGATGAGCGGTGCTTTTTAGTGTTTGCAAGTTGCACTGCTCTGTTTTTGTTGAAGTCCAATTTGTTATTGATGCCTTTTTGAGATTTACGTGTTGACGCTGCTATCTTGTCGTGGTGGCTCGTTGCTTGTTGTCATTGTTGTTTGTAGTCATATCCAATGGAGAGTTCGCCCCATGGGAGCATCTGATTTACAAAGCACCCTGGGAGCACTAGCGCTGGATGATTTTGTTCAGGAGTATGATGATTTTGCTGCTGAAGACATAAGCAAAACGCATTAATGAATGGAACATTAGTTTCACAAGGCATAAGTAGCCTTTTCACCATAATCTTCCAATTATGTGAAGTTATGCTTCAGGAATTTTCTGTGAAGGCTCTGGGAAGAGGCTTCTCTGCACTACCTCTCAAAAGATTTGCCATATGATTCAGGAAAGCCGAGAAGAAGGCTCTTGTCCTTCTGGTGAATCTCATAATGAGGTACAAATATAGTCATTTAACAGACCTGCAACCTACTTCGGTACAAACATAGTCCTTTATGCTTCACTTACAAATCTTAGCAAGCGATGATTTGCGTCTGGCCAAATCTAAAAGTTCTGCAGTCAGCCCAGACCTGGAATCCTTTTCTTCATTGCTTACAGTATAGCTGCTGAAGTTGCCTGTTTTCCTCGTGTTCATCTTGTGACCTAAAATTTAGGTCTGGATTATACCAAACACTATTGCAATATAGCAAATATTTAGATGGGATTGTCATGCACTACATTTCATGCCTTGAGACTCATCTTCTATTTGTTCAATTGCAATTAGAATCTTCTAATATACTCAAACGGGTGTTCTATAACATAAGTCTGTTGGAAAATATGTATGTCCTTCCTTCTTTACTTGAACGGTTTGGCTCTCTCAAAATGATATGATGGAATAGAATACTAGCAGTTGATATTTCATCCTTCTATGCTTGCATCTCTGAGGGTGCCTCCATTTATTGCCATTTTAATATCTTAGATACTCAACCCATGCATGGCAATGTCTGTCCCCTCAACCGTTATAAATTTCAAATACTGATAATGCTGATGGCTCATGCTATTCATTTTGTTGAAGTAGAGCTCAAACATGTAATTATTGGGGCACTCTTTTCTCGGTAAGAGTTTATTATTGTGAGTTTTAAGACAATTCGTTGAAAGCCTGGCTAACAGAATGGATTTTGGTGTACTGTGAAAATTGATTTGCTATTGGCTCTGTTTTGATATTTGTGGAGAAGTAATGTTAGTTTGTTAGTTTTAGCAGCCAGTTTTATGTGATGAAGTCAAAAATATCTTTGCATCATTTATTTTTCTTCTTTTCCAGGATCAACTCAGAAAAGCTATGAATAACCACTGGCAGTTACATTTTGTATTTCTCCCTATTAAATGCGAGGATTACATGTGCAGGTTGTGAAAGAAAGCCAGATAATTTACAAAGGGCACACAAAAATAGAAGAGGAATCTTCTACTCTTGCTGACTTTAACATATTTGCTGGCGATACACTTTGGGTGAGGGATTTAAAGATCCATGAGGATCGAGATATTGTTGTAATTACCTTTGTGAGTCTTATAATTGGAGAAGTCTATGATGGAGATGGGATTCTCCGAAATTTTGTGATTGCCTTTCTAATGGGAGAATGGTACCGCATTAATTGTTGGGTTTCTTCTGCTTTGACTTTTGTTTCCATTTTCCCTTAAGAATAGTCTTGAAAGTTAGGACGGACGATGGGATGTGTCATTGTGCGTGTTGGTGATTCCTTAAGTGAGGTTTTTTCTTTTGGCTTGATACTCAAGTGAAAGTTATTGATAATTGCATCTTTTATCAAAGACATAAGTACAGATGACAGGAAAAAACAGAACAAAGATCAGAAAAGGAAATACTGATGGAAGGCTAGCAGATTAGCAGGAAAGCAAGCGAGGAGTTCCTTCTGGCACAACAAAATGAGAGGCCAAGTGGTTGAATCTACATTATTTTCTTTCTGAGAATCTCCGTACCAGCAGACCTGCTGAAACAAACGGGCAAATTTTCAACTCCTCTCATAGTCATCGATTCTGCAACACTAAAGCATTTGGAAAACAACAAGATTTACCGTCAAAGCATCAAGAGTGTTCTTGGTCATAGAGATCTTAAGGACCCATCAACGACTCAAGGGTGTATCAATTCCCCGGCAACAGATTCATCAAATTCTATATTTCTCATCATGAAAGTGTGTTTTGGTTTGCTTTTTGGTCCTTTTTGAGGGCTAAGTTCTGGCTGGTGTTTATATGCCAGAGAAAACTTGCGTTACCATAGGATCGAACCGCGGTAGTCCATCCATCAAGTTTGAAGTTCCGTTCAATTACAACAGCAATGGGGGGCAACAGACTTTCGGCAGACATAACGTAAAAAATTCCTTTCTGTTGGATGGACTATTCCTCACGTGGATTTGGAGAGAAGTTTCTTTACATAGAAGTACTTAAAGAAACCAAAAAGGGAGGGGTTCTTCAGTAAAAGGACTGACCGAAAGGGTAAGTACAAACTTTTGGAGTTGTAAGAGGAGTACCGGTGGTCAAATTTAGCACACCACTAGCTTCGGCAGTTTAGAAGTATATGCATTTTAGAAAAGAAATCGAACAGGGAAAATATGGGAGAGGGAACCTAAGATGTCACAATAGCAATTTAATGGAGGATTTCTTTGTAGCCGTACGAGGTTATGTAGTGCCAATTTCATGCTTGACCTTTTCTTCTGCTCCACAAATCTTAAAGATGCACAATTCTCTGTATGCACATGCAAGCATGCACGACGCCCAACCCAATGCCTCTCCTTGTGCATGTAATGTCTTTGGGTCACCTGGTTATCATTTGGATATTCGTATTCTTCAATGAGTCTTTTGATGTTGCATTGCAATTTTGGATATGAAAAACATCTATGGGTTAAGAGGCTTTCCTTTGTGCTTCATAGATAGATATTATATAATCTTTTGCTTGAGATTGATTACTCCATTCAAACTAAACTTGATTTATTCCTCGAAAAATTGTTGAGTTTTCTAAATTAACCTATTCACCCCCTATAGCCTCAACATGATCGATGAATTAGCTGATGCAATTTCTTCTTCTGAAATTCCTATTTTTGTCATTTTAATCTTGGATTTATTTGTTTATTTGACTTTTATTATTTCGGGGGGTTGAGCTGGAATTGGATTAATGTCAGTGGTCGTTTGGACAGAGCGTGAGAGACGCTGTTTTTGCTTACTAGTTATGAGGGAGGTGGTTGGTTTAGTCTGTGAAACGTTGGAGTTGAGAGTTATCTTGTAGGCGTTTGTCCGGATTGTGCTCTTTTAGCTTGAGTTTTATTAGAGTAGAAGATATGATTTGATTATGATTTTTCTAATTGTAGGTTATTTTGATTCTATATATATTTTCACATGGTATTAAAACAGGAAGTCTTGTGTTTGAATCTTTCTAGACCCTATTTGCATTTCCAATTAAATTTCCCCGCTTGATACTAGACAAAATACTAAATTAAATATGAGGAGGAGTATTAGAATATTTAAATATTAAATCGTACTTTCATTTAACAATTTAAACTTTTAAAGCAGTTAATTGTCGTCTTACAAAATCTCACAAGTTTTGAGTATGACCTTTTGGAGGACAATGCTAGATGCTCTGAACATTTCATACCAACATTCTAAGTTGACGAGACATAATTACAAATGGAATATGTTCCTTTGTTAGAAAAAGAAATTTCTACAGCACATTAGTATTTTGTAGAACCGTACGTAAGATCTATGCAAATCCATCTTTGGGGGGGAGGCATGGGAATTCTCAAAAAAGTTCTAAACCTATTGCATTTTTGTCAATTTAATCATAAATTTTTCAACTTTGTCAATTAAATCTGAAATTTTTTCACTTTATTAATTAAATCCATCCGGTCAATTTTAGCTAGAAAATCGTTGATGTGGACATTGAACATCCTATGCGGTAATGCGGGTGTTGACATTGATATTTTTAATAATGTTTTAATATTTTTTTGAAATTTTTATTATTCTATTTTATTTTTCCTAACCCTAGGCCTGTGAGGTCACCAGCAGACCCACTTAGTTGGTAATTTATTTAGTAAATTCTAAATTATATCATTAGTAATGTTGAGGTAGAAACGACTACTTAGAATTAATATGGGCGCACTTTAAGTTCAAGGCGCATATCATATTTAGTGTAAAGGGCGTGTGATTGTTAAGGAGTGTTGTGACTTGCTTCTTTTATTTTCCCTTGTTTCACAGAGGTCAATTTGATAGCAGATTGGGTTGCCAAAGGCAGGGCATCATTTAGTGTGATCTATTCTTCTTCTTCTTAAGGGGGGAGACACTGAAATATGATGCAATAACTAGATGTTTGTATCAATTTTTATAAATATATTAAGTTAAACTAAAATAATCCTTCCCATATATGCTTTTATTTATGTTGACTAAGATCAAGCTCATGCTAATATTGCAGTTTTTAGACACCTATATCAACAAATAAAATCTTATGATGCTAAATGTTATTGATTATACGAAATTAGTTATGCCATTATTGTGCCAATATGCCCATAGTTTACACTCATTTTGTGTGCATATCAAAAAAAAATTTGCCCCTCAGTCCGTGTCTTAAGACTTCACTAGCCTTATCATCAATCTTATAAATTTTTTCCTTCAACTGATTAAGTGGCATTTCAAGATAGCTCAAAAACCCAATCACACTTCACCCAGAAAATAATATTGTCTAAACTTGATGAGTGAGACTTATGTCGATTTGCTTCTTCTTTTTTTCCCTAAATTTTTTGGCAAAATAGATTCGAATAGAACATATTCACTCCTTAGTCCTCCAAGTCCTTACCTTACTTTTGTCAACTTATTTGTAGTTGACTCTTAAATATTGGCGACCCCTTTAATCATTCATTAATTACAAAAAATTAGGGATTAATTTTTATCCCCTAGCAAAAACAAATTTTCATTTAAATTGCATAGTATATAGATATTACGAATATTTACATAGAATTTACTAATATTTAAAAAATATATAAAAAGGCTATAAACGAAAAGAGAAAAAATAGTAAGACTGGGCCGGATCGAGGCCGGCCTGGCCTTTTCTTCTTTTCCATCTTCTTTTTCCCCACACGGGTCAATCCATTACCCTTTTCCTTGGCCCGGCCCGCGGAGCTCTTCCTTCCTCCTCCTCAATCGCGGCTCGCGCGCGGTCTGCAAAAGGAAGAGAGGACGGCGTACAGGGCAGAGCAGGGACGTCGCGTCGTGATCGTCCTGTCGGGGGCCAGGCGGCATCTGGCATGGCGGAGGCCGTGCGCGCCGGTGGCCATTAAAGGGAAAGAGAGGCGGAGAGAGATGGGGAGGAGGGGAGTTTCTTGGAGGTTCGAAGAGGGCCGAGAGAGAGAGAGAGAAATTGAGAGGGAGAGTGAGCGGTGGAAGGGAGCTTGAGCGAGGGTGGAGAATGAGGTAGAGAGCCTCCAGTGGCCACCACGGCTCGACCGCGGCTGACAACTGGCCGACGCGTCCTTTAGCTCGCGCGGAAGCCACGGTAGGTCTGGGTTTGGCCTTTCCTTGTTTTCTTCGATATGGAGACGTTTTCACGATGGCTGCCATTAATACCATGACTCTGTGAATTGTTACTGTTAATTGTTGGTGATAGCTGGCAATAAAAAAATAGAAAAAGTAAAGAGAAGTGTTGGTGATGGCGGATATCACTGTGATTAATATCTCATTTAGGTTACATTCGTTACGTGCATTTCTCGATAAGTCTGCTTTTGGATACTTGCTTTCATCATTTCATTGATCCCATTACCCATGTTGCAGAAAATGTGCGTGAGAGTGGTTTTCATAGGTTGTACATCGCTATATGTCTTGCACTCGCCAGGCCTTCATTTTACAGTAGGCGGGCAATTATCTTTCGCCCCTTTGTTCTCTTGCATTCAACCGTGTGAGAGAGGAGGTATAGTTTTCCCACGATATCGGAATGTTATATTACTTGGAATGTTGACTTGAAGGCGACTGAAGTTTGATGGTTGGCCTTAAATATAGAGTTTCGAAGAGGTGACAACAATTGAACATGAAACTTGAATCCAGAGACCGCGTCCCTCTGTCAAACCCTCGAGGGCATGATCTGCTCCATGAGCCTCGAGACTGCCAAGTCGGTCACTTCGAAGAGCTCGAAGCGTCGAATGAGAGGCAAAGCATGAGCTGGAGACTTCTAGTGCTATGTTCAAGGAAGAGAAGAAGGCGAGCGAAGGCAGCGGACGCGGAGATTTGGGAATTGAAGGAGGTGGCGACTAGGGTTTAGTTTAAACGAGAGTAAGTAGTGAAATTTGGGATTAAAGTATAAGATTTTGGGATTAAGGTTAATTTGGGAAATTTAGAAACTGAGTTCATACAATTTTGGATGAAAATGGCCCTATTCATGGCATGGCATGACATGCATGTGGATTTATTTGGCAAAGATTCATACCACCAGCGAACTAGAGGATTATAAATCACGAATTTCAGGAGCTTCCTTGAAACAAATACTGCCCTAGAGTTATTTTACGAAGAATGTCCCATTTTTTTGAAATTTTCCTTGAAAACTCTGGTGGAAGACTTGCTGTAGCAGCAGAAGGAACTATCAGAAAAATTGGTCCCAAAACCTACTGGTAATTGACTGCATGATGCCATTGTGCCTATAAATAGCAACCATCTGGGAGTATATTCTTTATATATATAATGTGGCTAGGTTGATGCTTTATGTGCACATTGAGCGGACATGGTCTCCTTAGGTTTGTGTGGGGCTGGTGTTGGCTTTTATAATTTTATTGGCGGTGCAAGTTGGCACACAGGTATTCTAAGATACTAAATATTGGCCGGAAGGGAGAAAGTTTAATCAAGCGACTCAGTGACTTATGATGGGAAGTTCATACACCGCCGACCCTTTTCTACACTAATCATCCTTAAATAAGGATACAATATATCCTCAAACCAATCAATTAACAAAAAAGTTTCAATTTTATAGTTGTACATAATTCACTATTATCAAATGTCAACAATTATGACAATAGTGAATTATGTACGACTCCTCAATTGACACTTTGTTTGTAAATAGATTGGTTTGAGGATAGTCTGACAATAGTGAATTATGTACAACTATACAATTAACACTTTGTTTGTAAATGGATTGGTTTGAGGATATGTTGTGTGAGATGATTGGTGTTGAAGAGTGTTGGCTAGTGTCTGAGCCGGCCACCCCATCATAAGTCACTTAGTAGTTTTGATTAAACTTACTCGCTCCCTGCTAATATTTCGTTTCTTGATATATGAAATGCCAACTTGCACCATTAATAAATTTATAAAAGCCAGCACCGGTCCATTTGTGCTCAATCTGCACTTGAACTATGAAGTTAGCCACATTGTAAAGAAGGGAATATACCCCAGATGGTTGATGTATACAACCACGATATCGTTTGCCTTGCTTTCCATATCCACTAGTTTGTGTTATATATCAACCAATTTAGTTTCAATATTGTCAGCGGTGCTATGGGGTCTTTCCCATTTAATCTCAATTTCACCTATTTCATCTAGAAAAAAGAAGAAAAGAAATAAACTTACCAATGATAGAAAACAAGAGAAAAGAAGTAAATTATAAATTGGATCCAACACGTCAATTACTAGTAGAGGAAGCGTTTTGGGATTTTTATTTTTTAAGTTCCTTCTGCTATAGCAAGTTTTCCACTAAAGTCGTTTGGTGGAAGAAGAATGTCTTCTACCGTGGAGTGGTCGTTGTTGGAAGGTAGGAGAAATCAGCCGTGGCTTTCTTCTTCTTCTGGTGGGTTTCTGATGTACTGTCGTGATTCATGATCTGTGATTATGGTTGTGGGGGGTTTTGTTAGCCCCTGTCTTTGCTCTGTTAATGGTAGCGGTGGGGAGAGAATTGTGCTCAACCGCGAGCTTCCTGTAGACTTCCTTAAACAAGTCTTGATCCAAGCGATCACGGAGTCGCAGGGGAGCTCGAAGCTTTTACGGGGGCAGCAGACGGTGATAGAGATGGGAAATGGCGAGGAACGAGAGGCGGAGATTGTGCTAGCTAAATGCCGGAAGCAAAAAGTGGGGACTGTGGGACCCACCTTGGGGTTTTTTTTTTTTTTGATCTGAATCACCTTGGGCTATTTTGCCGTGTTAAGTATTTAAGGGCGTGAATAAGCAAACAGAGAGGGTGGAAATAGGGGTCCCTACGTTAAAGTCTAAACCCCTCAAAATACCCCAGAAGAGATGCCTTGAGAATGCCTGCCTCCGTCACGGCATCTTTAATCCTCCATCAGGATCTGCTCTTTCCGGTAAGTTCCTCTTTTTCTTTGTTTTCCCTCAATTTCTTCATGCCCTTTTGTGAATGATACTCGTTGGATTGAGATTACAGAATTGGGTGTTGTTCCCTGTTCAGAATCTGAGTGGAAAGAGGAGGGTATTGGGTCTATGGAGAAATGGGCAAACAGTTGGCAACTTTATGGTAAAAACAGGTCCAAAGAAGATATCTTTTAGCAAGGAATGCAGAGAGGCTCTTCAATCTGGGATTAATAAATTAGCTGGTGCTGTTTCTGTTACTATAGGGCCTAGAGGTGTGGGTTTCTTTTATTTCTTCTTCTAAAATTCTTGTTTCTGTCATTTTAATCTTGGAATTATCTGTTTATTCGGTTATTTATATATTGTGGAGGGTTGTGCCAGAGTTGGAGTAATGTAGTGGCCATTTGGACAGACTGAGAGATATCATGTTTTTGCTTATTAATTATGAGAGAGATGGCTGGTCTAGTTTTCTGCAACATAGGAATTGAGAGTTATTCTGAAGGCGTATGTGCAGAGCTGTGCTCTTTTAGACGTTCTGTACTTTTTGATGCGACAGTCCAAGCTTACTACTTGTCTTGCTTTCCAGATTATATCGTTATTCTTTTTCTTCATTGTCTCTTTTCTTCACTATGGACTTGAAGTAATTCACGAAGTATCTTAAGATATCCTATTCCCAGAAAATAGTTGCTTGACATCGTGCACGCACAATAGAGTTGTTTTGGTTGCTGTGGGACATAATTACAGACAGAACACAGTCCCCTTGTCAGAAAAAGAGATTTTTTTTTCCAATGTATGAATATTTACAGTGCCATACGTAAGATCTGTGCAAATTATATTTAGCTAATCTTGAGGCACAACGCTTTCTGGAAGTACAATTGTTCATGCATATCAACCATGCATTTAGGGTCAATTTGACGGGGTCTATTACTTATTCTTACTGTCCAAATTAGGCTTGTCAAACTTAAAAATTATAACTAATTAGACAAGCTATATTAATTGATTCTATAGCATGTCGGGAAAAACAGTTTTTTAATGAAATACTTTAGCTTGTAGCATTTGCACTCATTAAAATAATTGACAACTTGTATGCTTATGGCATAATAGTGTGATGCCACATATAATCGTATCATGACTTTGAAATCCAAAGATGACATGTATTTAAGCATCTAACGTGACATGTTTGACAAATTTTGGAAGTAGGTTCTTGTGTATAATTTATAAAGTTTTTATATGTACATCAATATGTCACACATCAATGTGTAAATACGTATAATGCTCTGTGTTGTTATCAATAACATATTGACTTTCATCACTGAAATTCCCCAATGTGTTTGAATGGGTTGACCCATGCAAGACACACATGCTTAGTGTAATCCAAATCCATGTTCACCGTGTATCACAAACATTTAGTTAAAAGGTGGAGATGGTTCAAAATGAAGAGACAATGGATGCTGAAAACTAGAAGTTCAATGTTAGTCTTTTGCAGGACAACCAAGGTTGCACTTGTAAAAATGCTCTTCGAACTGGAATTCGGCTCATGGAGTCAAGTGATTGATCAGTTTTCTTGTCAATAATATATGTTTAGGCAAGAATTTCAAGAATATCAATGCTATTCTGGCGGATTATGTTTTTATGTTTATGTTATTGTTAACGTAGAGTGCTATGAGAATGCCCTTTTAAAGGAGAATTCCTCAGAACGATATAATCTTGTCTTATCAGTTATTCCTCGGCCGACCATAGAGTAGACTTACGTTATTTCCAGTTATTTTCAGGCTAGTGGACGGACTCCATTATGGCCTGATCGATTTATTTGGATTCATTTTACTTCAGGATGCAATGTTGTCTTCTCAGAGTCCGAAACTCTGGAAATCATGAATAATGGTGTCACGATCGTTTGAGCAATACAACTTTCAAATGCAATCGTGAATACTGGGGCAATGTTAGACCAAATGGGTCATTCATGGTTAGTTGTTACTTACTCCCCAGTAGCTTTCTCTCATGCTTATGCTCTCAAATTTCAATTTTTTGCGCTCAAATGTATGTACTTCCAGCTAGCTGCCCGCATAAATGACTTAGCTGGTGATGGCACTTCCACCGCAATCATCTTGGCTCGAGCAATCATCAAACCTAGGTAGTTGGCAGTTTCATTTGGAGCTAATCCAATCTCTATAAAAAAGAAAGAAAGAAAGAAAGAAAAAAGAATGGATAAGAATGTAAAAGAATTGGTCAGGATTTTGAAGGAAAATCCAATATCTTTAAAAAGAAGAAGAATGGAGCTAATCCAATCTCTATACAATGCAATATTATATTAGACGAAAATTAGTTTGGGAAAAATGTATTATAAGGGGTAGTGTCATTTTTTATTTAACTACTAATTCAAATCAAAATAGATTTTATAATGAATCCATTGATTTGAGTGTTAATCATATGTTTAAAAACTCACTTGATAAAATGTCGAAAGGTTTATTATAAATTGACAAAATTAAAAAATTTTAAAACTAAATTTACCACTATACAATAGGTTTAATACTTTTTGGATAATTTTCTCGAGAGAATAACTACTTTAGACAGGTTTAAATATATATCCTTTATGCATAAGATTCAATGGATTAGAGAGTAATTCTCCCATCCCTAAAGTGATTACTAGTGAATTGATAGGAATATGCCTCGAATTATCCATAATGACTAACGAGGACAAACACGGGGAGAAGAAGGATAAACGAAGACTTATCCGGTCTTACAATGTGAAAATTCCTTCGATGGACACGTAGGGAATCCCTTGGGGAGAAAAAATAGTCAAAGTGGTGGACGGTGGGAGGATATTTCCTCTTTCATACTCGATCCGCGTTAGAAAAGTCTCGTCTTCATCGGATTCATATACTTGGGCGAAGGCAGTCTGTGGAATAAAAAGCTCATTTACGTAAGAGTAGTAAGTTACAATGGAAGCCATCTGCTTGAGGGAGGCCAACAGACGATGAAGATTCATGAGGATCAAAAAGGAGCCATCGTTAATCTTGATAAAGCAACTCCATGCCGTAATCAATGAATGGGTAACTAGTTTTATAGCATTTTCGGAATGTCTTTGGTGGACTTACCTACCGAGTGCTTTCGATTTGAAAGACTACGGAGAGATTAGCATTTATTAAAAAAGAAAGAAAGGAAAAACACGAAAGAGGCATTTAGCTAGGATGAAAAGGGAGAGTATCATAATTTTAGGAGAAAATTCTAAATAAAAGTTCGAAGTATCTTCATTTACTCAAGTAAGAGCTCGAAGTGGAAAAACGAATAAAGAACGATAAAGAACGATAAACTTGCTCACACAATACATCTTCATTAAATACATTATACAACATCATAACATTCGTAACATGTTCCTTCACTCCAAAATAATTCCTCACCAATAGAAAATTAATGCAAATGATGACACATTTGATTGTCGAGGAAAATCCTCTTGTAAAATAGGAATCACAAATTCTAAAAATGAGTTGTTTCTAACTCCAGGATTGAGTCAATATTAGGTGGACGGGATGGTGCGGCATGTGTTTGGGGATTCTTTAACCAACTTCGAAACCACGTTGACGACCCTTTTTACAAGTTCTCCTTCATACCTGCCAATTGCCAAAAGTAAATTTTAAGTAAGCTCTAAGTCGTATAAGAAGCAAATTAAAATTTTGATGGGCATGAGGAAACTAAGTACCCATTGGCGATTCTGTCCGATACCCATCCTTTGAAGGTCCCAACCTTCCTGAGAGCTTGCTCCCACCGCTCATAAGTAGTTGCATCAACCAGATCCCTATGTCTAAGTATCCTTCGTCCAAAAACACCTGATAAGTGTTGCACGTGGGAGCTCTTTATTTTATAAAAGATGGGCAGTATCTTTTGACCCTTTGTTTGATGGCATTCAACCATTTTAGCAAGCTCATTGAGGCACCAAGAAGAGGAGGCATAATCTTCAGAGAGAATCGGAATGGATATTTTGCCGTAGTCGATGGCATCGTAAATCTCATTATCGATATCCTTACCGATGAGAGATGGATCATCATCGTCAAATACTCTGATTCCTTCAAGCTTAAGGCTGACGCGGAGGAAAGCAGCAAGGCTGTGTCGAGTATCAGGGCCGCGAAAAGCTAAGAACACTTGGCATTTGCTTTCTCTTCTTTTCTTCTCCGAAAAGTGGAGATGCACTGTTATCCAATAAGACAAACCAAAGTGATGATGATAATATATAGCTAAGACGAGTCACACAAAATTCCCAAAAGACTGAGGTGACTTTGAAAGCCCCGAAACTGGTCTAGGCCATAAACCGCACGAACCTTACCTGCTGTTTTGGAACTGAAGAATGGCCAGGTCTCTCACGAGATGAACACAAAGAATACTTTTGAAAGGTAGGTGCTTGGCTCAAAAGGAATTGGGACATACCTGAACCTATGAACGTAGGAAGCCGTTCAATCCACACCATCTTCAAGTCGCTTGAAACCTTTGCGACTATCATTTTCACCAGCTCTGCTTCATGCCTATGCACATATATGAATAAAACCAAAGTTAGGCGTCCAGTTTGATTTCTTCCTTTAACTCTATGATTTTGGATGGGTCATTCCCATACAAGTGCACAGGCCTTCTGGATTCATATATACATATACACATATACACATACCCGTCAGCAATGGTCTGTGATACCCATCCTTTAATCTTTGCCACAGAAGTAAACGCGTTCCACCATTTTTTCATTTCTTTTGCACTGATCTGCATCTCAGGTTTACATAGAGCCTTTTTAAAGCTAACGTGTTGGCGATGGATATCACCAACATGCACCTTATAGAATACAGGGAAGACTGATTTGCCATCCCTTTTTTGGCAATCCATAATCTCAGTGAGCTCGCGGAGGCACCATTTACTCTGTGCATACTGTTCGGAGATGATCGGAATTGCAATCCTGCAACTCTCAATGGCCTTGAGAATCTCTGGGCCTATCTGCTCGCCAACCGGGATGGAGTCATAATCCCTGAACACTTGGATACCAGCAGCTACTAGACTGTTGTAGAGGAAATCAGTGAAGCCAGTGCGAGTGTCTGGGCCTCTGAAACTCAAGAACACATCGTAGTTTTGAGGGACTGCACTTCTTTTCTTCTGTAGCAATCTGTAAGCGTACACAGATAGAGGAGCTAGTGGTAGAACAGTTGCTAGGGCAGTCGTTTTCTTCATTGTTCGTAACTTCCCTTCTTTTGGGATCTAAGTGTTCTTTCAATGCTCTCTTATTCAAGACTTGACGCTTTCGAGATTCGACTCATTGTGTATATTATTGTTGGAAGTTGTGATCCATTTAAAACAAAACTTAGAAACTACTCGCTTAGACACGAGGAAAAGAAGACGAAAGATCATGGGGACAAGATAAGTAACTCCTCGTCAAAGTTGAAGCCAGGTTGAACTTGAAGACTCTTACGTGAAGAAGTATCTAAGAAAATCCTAGAACAAGCTAAAGAAGTGTACGTGCATGGGAAACGCGTTTTCTTCCTCTAGCAATGTTAAACCGCATACGAGACTCAACCCACACACATGAGATAGCTAGTAGAGGGGTGAATAGGTGAATATAGGGAATTTAAAAATTTGCTGAATAAAATACTTCGAGAATTAAAATTTTGAATGACAACAGACACATAAATAGTATTCCAGACTATTTAAGCTTGATCTAGAGGTCTGAAGTATTCAGACAGTGTGCAGTAAATAAAATGCAACGAAGATTAAATGATAAGAGAAATCACATATGAGCTTTATAGCGGTTCAGCTTAGATTAAGGATGTGTTTAGTAACATTTTTACCTTTGGAAACAATTTCTTTTGAGAAATAGTTCTTTTCTATTTCTACTCCCTAAAACAATTTCTAAATAAAAAAAGCTGTTTGGTAACTACAAAAATTTCTTATCTACCAGTCGTCGTCGCCACCAATTGCCGCCATTGGTCGCCATTGCCAGCCGCAGGTTGCCGGACGCTAGATGCCAATCGTTGGGCTCTGCAATCATTGAGCGAAGGGTGGTAGTTAGCCACCAATCAACGATCTCTAGTGGTTGGAGGTCGACGACAACCGATGGTCGGTGGCGGTCGGCGACGGTCGAAGGTTGACAAGCGGTGATCGGTGGACGACGGTCGGTGGTCGGTGGATGGCGGTCAGTCATGAGTAATAACACAATAAATAGTTTATAGAAATTGTTCTCAAGAATAAGAAGTTACTTTTTTCTACTTCTTATTTCTATTTCAAATCTATTCCCGGGAACAACTTTTTATTCCGGGAAATAGAAAAATCAGTTGGCGTTACCAAATGGAGCCTAAGCCTATGTTCATCTTCCCACACTAATAGTTAATTGGCTTGATTCCACTATATGATTAAAGAGTAATTACAATCTTGAATGCCTTGTGAAATATTCTTACAAATTCACTCAACCACTCAACTTTGAGTATCTCATTCTTTTCTCACAATTTTAAGCTCAAAGAATACAATGAAGTTTTTGAATAACACTCGGACTTTAGAATTGCAGATTTTGGATCACATCCCTTGTATACTCTAGGACGTCTTTATCTCCTTAAATACTCCTCCATCTCCATTAGCTGTTGGAAATCTCCGAAGGATAATCTTTCAATCTTATCTAGTTGAATAGATTGTATCTTTAGGATTTTGTAGCTGTAGAGGGACACAAATTGAATCTCCTTGTAAAGTCTAGTCGCCCATACATTTAGATTCTAGATTTCCAAATAAGTTGAGTCTCTTTGATTAGGAAAGAAACTATCTTGAAGAATTTGATTTTCAATCATAAATTCATAAATCCAGTCGTGATTACTAGCCGTTAGAAACATAGATTCTGAAGATATTAAGTTTGGAATATATAGAATTCAAATTTGAATTTTTTGAATTCTGGTCTAGATTCACTCTTGACGTATGAGAATGAGAATGGTTCCTCTGTCTGTATAAACTCTTCACATAAGACTGAATAGATATTGTTTGAGAAATCATTCTTTAAATTTAGTACCTATCTTCAAATGCATCAAATATTATATATTAGAACTGATATAATTCTAGATAATTTTCTCAACTTCAAAATTGATTGGGAGTTTTCTCCAACATCGTGGACCCACATCGGGCTTTTCTTTTTTTCTTTTTGGTCTGAATCACCTTGGGTTATTTTTCCATTTTAAGTATTAAAGGGCATGAATAAGCGAACAGAGGGGCGGAAATTGACTGCCCGCATGAATGACTTAGCTATGGCACTACCACCGCAATCGTCTTGGCTCAAGCAATGATCAAACCTAGGTAGTTGGCAGTTTCATTTGGAGCTAATCCAATCTCTTAAAAGGAAAAAGTTTTGGATAAGACTATAAAAGATTTCGTCAGGATTTTGAAAGAAAAAGAGCTTTTTTGTAAGAGGGAGTGATCCTATCAAGGGTTATCGATTGATTTTTCTTTTTGGCGCTTTGTTCAAGAGATGAGCTATTCATGACGAAATTCTGAAATTTCTTCAGCATTTTGCAGCTGTGTTATCAATCTCTGTGGAAAACGATGACTTTGTTGGAAGAATAATCACTGATGCTATAGAAAAGGATTGGACATGATGGAGTTACCTCTATCGAGTCATCCTTATCTTCTGAAACCTTTCTTCTAGTCGAGGAAGGAAAGAAGGTGGTGAATTTAGCTTTAGGTTTGAACCAATATGGGGATTATTGTCTCCTTGCGAAGTTTGGAGAGAGTGTTATGCAGCTCTCTGTCTTCTGAAATATGTATCTTAAAGGGATTAAGTCTTCCAATTGCCCACATCAACAAATCCCAAGCATATCGAGTGCATAACCATCTTTCAATAAAAAAATTACCATTGTATGATTTCTTCACTAAAGTAAATTTTTTTCTTTTTTGCCAGATTAATAAGGGTTATATGTCGCCCCATTTCATTACAAACCGGGATAGACCTCGTGAAGTTTAGAATGCCAAAGCTCTTGTAACTGATCAAAAGATTTCAAATGTCAATGAAATGATTCCTTTGCTGGAGAAGGCAACTCGATTAAGTGTCCCCTTGCTAATAATTGTAGAGGATATCTCAGGGCAAGTATTGGAAACACTTGTTGAGAACAAAATTTCTAAATTGGAAATGTCCTCAGAGATAAGATAATTGGACTAAGTCTTCGAAGTCAAAATTCTTTATTACCTGCTACTCCATCAGAAAGTCATATGAAAGTGATTCAGTGTTGTCGTTATGTATACATATCTGAGATTTCTATTTCATATTAAGCAATGTGGGGTCAAATATTGTAGGTACACATTCTGAGGTAGAATTTCCGATGAATTGAATGTGTTCTCGACTTGTGAATAGACTTGGACTCTCAGTCAATTCGGATTTGCGCTGTAAGTCATTGATGGATCTTGGAAAGTATCCGTAAGCATCACGGCTTGACAAAATGGTGCGGATTGGACTGAGAAAGAGAGCTGTATCCTTCCTCGAAGGGATCATGTTTGGAAAACTTCGAGGTGAAATCTAGAGCACGACACAACCTCCGCAGTACAGCACGGGGCACAGGACCCTCAGCGGAAAAATAATCCCGAACCATTTATTTAGAATTCCATCGAGATTTAAAATAATATCTGAATTTTGAAAACTATGAAAAAAACAATTAAATTTGAATTCATGTGTCAAATATGATACAAATTTCGAGTGTTTTGGGTAAAAAAAAAATTTAGAGCGTGTTTGTTGTAAGATTTAAATTCAATAAAAATATTAAAATTAAGAGTCTATCCAGATATACAATGAACCTTACTCGAGCTGATCTAGCTTTGAAATTCAATGTCTTGTCCAAATCATCCGATTTTATCTCCGTGCCCATTGCTTTGGATTTTTCCAAAAAAAAAAAAAATCTGAATCTTGACCAGGTAGTATGTACTACTATAGATACCATATGCCTTGTTACGTGATGAATGGGTTCATGTTCGCTAATCATAATGCAACGAGAGTAATTGTCTTAACATGTGCAAAATGACCAGGGCTCTGTTTGTTTCCTCTCCTCTGCTATACTTTTTCCATTTATCCAATACTTCATGTTTATTGGGCCTCGGGAGAATTTGATTTCAAAAGGCAATCTCCATGGTGCTTCAACAACTTCAAGCCATAAAATTCTCCTTTTCTTATTCAAACATGGTGCACCCAAACATGGCGCCTGTGCTAGGGATGGTAGTTGGACTACAAATGGCAGCATCGAACCACATGCATTGGTCCGCAACAAAGCATAGTCCATCAAAAATAGGGAGGTCAGAGTGCATCTTTTTAAGAAATGAGGACATATTCATTGCAACATAAGTTTTTCCCACAAGAGGAGTGTTTATTTGGTTATTGACAAAACACCAAAAAACTAATCAAAAAGTCATAAACTTAGTACACTTTTGTCAATTTAATCATAAACCTTTCGTTTTTGTCAATTCAATTCCAAATCTTTTCACATTGTGTCAATTGAGTGCATTTGGCCAACTTTGACCAGAAATTGTTAACGTGAGTACTGGCGGTGTCACCTAAGATGGTCGGTGTTCACATGAGCAATTGTTAATAATATTTTAATATTTTAAATATTTTAATCTGATTTTTTTTCTTTGCTCTTCCTTTTGCCGAAGGCTGAAGAAGAAAGATAAAAAGAAGAAAAATAAGGAAAAATAAAAAAATTAATAAAATGTCGAAAGAATATTAAAATATAATTAAGTGTCCCATTTCATTACAAACCATGATAGATCTCTTACGGAGTCAGTATGCCAAAGTCCTGATAACTGATCAGGAGATTTCATATGTCGATGAAATGGTTCCTTTGCTTGAAAAGGCAACTCAATTTGAGTGTCCCCTTGCTAATAGAGGATATCTCAAGGCAAGTACTGGAAACACTTGTGAATAAAATGCGAGGCTTGATGAGTGTAGTTCTTGTGCAATGTCCAGGGTATGGAGAAGGAAAGAATGGCGTCTTTGTTTGCTGTCTTAAGTTCCTTCAAGAAGCACTCTTACCCAAACCGCGTGATGAGCATTTCCATCCTTAAACCGCATGTTATGCTTTTTTTTGGTTCCATTAATTTTGTGATATCATCATGAGTCATGAGGTGCTGATTTTCTATTTGGAAGCTTGGGTCTAATTAAGGATGCTGTGACCTCTGATCAGCTTGGCATGGCTAGAACAGTAACCATCAATAGTAACTCAATTATCATCGTTGCTGATCCTTCTTCTAAAATCTGAAATAAAGGCATGGATTTCACAGATCAAGGAGGATTTAGCTGGATTTAGCTGAAACCAACATCGCATATCATTCATGAAAGCTTGTAGAAAGAATTGCCAAATGGAGTCGCTGTAATTAAGGTTGGCCAGATCTGACATTCTTTTGGAGACAATTTTCACTCACATGTTCTCTCTTTCAGCACCTTGTTTGAATAACTAAAGATCTAAGATTTCTATTTCATATTAAGCAATGTGGGTTCAAATACGTAGGTACACACTCTGAGGGGGAACTCGAAGGCTGGAAACTTAGAATAGAGGATGCAGAGCAGGCCAAATTTGCCGCGATGGATGAGAGTATGGTACCTGTTGGCGGTGCAGCTTATATACATCTTTCTACGAGGAATAAGATGGAAGATCAAGAGGAGCAAATTTTTTTCTGAAGTCATAGCATCAGTATGATTCCTGCTTCTTTTCATGTCTTCTTATGCATCATTTTGTGTGTAATTTAAATTCCAGTGAGTAGTTTGAAGGAAACTGAGGTGGTTGGCGCTCGACCAAATGTCGTTCATGCATATACCTAGTTTGGTCCAATGAGCATCCTCTGGCGCCTCTAATCTCTAGCAAATCGTCAATCTTGCGGTGCAGTGATCATGAGGCCTTGGAGGATGTGCAATGACAAACCATGGCCAAAGTAAATAAGTTGATTGTGCTCTATATATTTGTAATAGAACATGAGCAGGCAGATCTACGAATTAGTCGATAATTATTTATCAATAGCTTGAGACAACATTGAGGCTTACATGTCGGATGAAAAGTTCAAATTGGCAGGAGAAGTTCCCATTTCCGGACCAACAAATTTGACAACGTAGAAAAGGCTCAAAGCTGGGATTGCCTGATGTTGGGAGGGTGCGCAATGGCTCTGGAGTGAAGATGCTTTCTCTCTGTTGATCACTGAATTCTGACAGCAACTTTTCTCGGTGGACCAGCGTAGCCTCTCATGCGGGCTCGAGGAAACCGTATTTTACCTTTGCTTGTGTGATTAACTGCCTTATGTCTTTAATAATTGCTTGGGCATTTTAAGTGGAATGCCTTCCCTCTTCCTATGAAAACCTCCCTCTCAACAACGTTAGCATGGCGTCTTTATCCATGCGTGCCTGATCAGATGTTAGTTTTCAAGAAATATGAAAATGCTAGGGAATGAGATATTCCCTTCTGGTGATTGAGTACATTGGAGTATATTTCAAGGTATGTTAATGCATCCCCATTTTCATTTTCTCATTTTGTTTTCTGAGTAGTTATGGTAAGGAAGATGTACCAGACTTAATTTGAAGGCAATCTTTATTTTGGAAGATTGCATTGTACTTCATCACAATAGCAACTCCTTCATGGCACCTTCAGATAACTAATTAAGATGACTGGTCTTTCTATTGTCTGGACATTTTTCTCTCCTCCGTTTCTTCCCTCGGTCTCCCTGCTCTCCCTCGCTTCTTTTATATCTTCTCTATATTTGTAAAGTTAGACTTGTCAAATCCGAACATGAGACAATTGTTAGTCGTGTCGCATTTGAATCCACCAACATGTTTCTTAAACAAATTACATAACATGACATTCCCAACATGTTTCTAAACTCCAATAGAATTCGTCAACAGCCTTCAGAATATTAATGCAAATGATGACACATATGATCATCAAGCGAAACCTCGCATAACAGCTTATGCTAAATATGAGTTTTTACTAGCTCCAGGAATTAATCTATATTCTGTGGAGGGGGACGGTGGAATCACGTTAGGGATTCTTCAATATCCTCGAAACCTCTTTGACAACCCGTTTTACAAGTATCCCTTCATGCCTGCCAAATGCCAAATAAACTTGAAGTAAGCTTTAAATAGTATTGAGAAGTTTCCAGTAATAGAGGTTTTGGTGGGAATATTGAGATTAAGTACCCATTGGCGATTTTATCTGATACCCATCCTTTGGAGGACCCAACCTCCTTGAGAGCTTGCTCCCACTGCTCGTAAGTACTTCCATCGACCAGCTCCTTATGTCGAAGCATGCCCTCTCCAAAACAATGCGATACGTCTTGCACGTATGAGGGCCTGACTTTATAGAAGATGGGCAATATCTGTTGCCCTTTTGTTCTCTTGCATTCAACCATTTGTGCCAACTCGTTGAGGCACCAATGAGAAGAGGCATACCTTTCAGAGAGAATCGGAATAGATATTTTGCAATGGTTGATCGCATTATAAATCTCATGAGCAACATCTTTACCAATGAGGTCCGGATTATCATCGCCAAACACTTTGATTCCTGCAGCCACAAGGCTGATATAGAGGAAAGCAGCAAAGCCATGTCGAGTATCGGGGCCACGAAAGGCTAAGAACACTTGGTAATTACTTTCTCTTCTCTTCTCCTCTGAATGGTGAAGATATGCTGTAATCCAGCAAAACAAACCAAAGTAACGATAATGAGATATAGCCCATCTGAATCATACAGAAATTCCAAAAGACAAAGGTGACTTTCAAAAGCCACGAAATTGGCGTAATCATAGACCACGCGAACCTTACATGCCTTCTCTACGTGGGAATTGAAGAATGGCCAAAGCTCCGTGATCAACCCAGAGAATATTCACGAAAGTTAGGCGTTTGGTTCAAATGAAATTGGGAAGTACCTGATCTTATGAATATGGGGAGTCGTTCAATCCACGTCATCCTCAATTCACTCGAAACCTTTGCCACCATCATTTTCACCAGCTCTCCTTCATGCCTGCCCACAAATTATACGTGAAAAACCAAAGTTAGGCGTATAGTTCGATTACCTTCCTTCCCCTAACTCTGCCGCTTCGGACAGAGATGCGTAGATTCGTAAATAAAAACATATGTATGTACAAACATCTACACGTAAGTACCCATTAGCAACCGTCTTTGATATCCATCCCCTAATCCTCGCTACAGAAGTCAATGCTTCCCGCCATTCTAGCACTTCTTCTGAGCTGCACTGCTTCTCATGTTTAGATAAAGCTTCTTCAAAGTTACAGCCTTGGCGACTTACGTCAACCACATGCACCTTATAGAATACAGGGAAGACTGATTTGCCATGCTTTTTGTGGCAATGCATAATCTCGGTGAGCTCACGAAGGCACCATTTACTCTGAGCATACTGTTCAGAGATGATGGGGATTGCAATCCTACAACTTCTTATGGCCGGGAGAATCTCCGGGCCAATTTCCTTGCCCACTGGGAGCGCGTCATCATCCCTGAAGACATGGACCCCAGCAGCTACCAAGCTGTTGTAGAGAAAATCGGTAAAGCCAGTGCGAGTGTCTCCGCCTCTGAAGCTCAAGAACACATCATAGCTATGAGGGACTGCCCTTCTTTTCTCTTGCAGGAATCTGTAAGCGTACATGGACAGATGGGCTAGCAATAGAACAATTGCTAGGGCGTACATCTTCTTCTTTGCTCGTAACTTCCCTCTCCTCTTTTCGGATGTAAGTATGCGTTCTTTCTATGCTCTCTCCTTCTAAAAGAGTTTCTGCTTTCAAGTCGTTCTTTCTGCATTCCCACAACCACCAGGGGCCCCATCGTGAAAGTTGTCTTTTCTTTAATTCTGTCTTCTTCTCTGTTAAAGGTTTATCATTCCTGTAGAGAGGATTAGACTTGATGGTCTTGACTTCTCCTGCACGAGTCTGTTGGCGTCCACGGAAAAAAGGGCTAGTAGTAGGCCAACTGCTCGGCACACATTTTCTTCTCTTATTCAAGAGTTCTTTCATGACTCAAGTCATAATCAAATTCATAAATTATTATATAGCAACTCATTTTATTCTAAACCTTTCAATTATATAAATTTGATCTTACATATTTTGACAATTTGCCATTAAAGTCATTTTGACCAATTTAATCGAAAGTCATTGATATGAATATCAGTTATCTGTAATGATATGATCAATAATGATATAAACAATTGTTATGTATATTTTTAATTTTCTAAATTTTCTCTATTTTTTTCTATTTTATTTTATTTTATTCCTATTTTCCGCTATCCCTAGGCCTTTGTGATGGCTGATGAAGGTCACCTATCCTCATTGTGACATTACTTTCCATAGAGCTATGTTTCCCGACCACGACCACACGAAATAGTAAGAAGATGCAACAATTTATTAGTTACACAGTTTAAAGATTTCTTTTTTGCCGCCTACGCTATTGGTGGTCTAAGCTTCTTTTTTTTTTTTTAGAAGTTTTTAATTTTTTTGAGGTAATCAATCACCTCCGAAATAAGAATGATTATGATGTTAGTAGTATATGAGGATAAGATTAGCAAAAATGTCATAACTTTTATACAGTACTAACTTGAATGTCATAATTTTTTTTATCACTTGAATGCCACGTAAGTGAAAAATCGTTACCTTGAATGTTTATTCTGACAAGTCATCTTACGTGACTTTTATAAAGTTTATAATCGGTAGCTTAAAAAAAAAAAAGGGAATCAAGTTCAAAGTGGTAAATGGACAAGAGGACATGGCGATGGAGACTAAAACGATGAAACTTCATTGCAAGGGTCTGGAAGCATCGGTTCTCTCTCTCTCTCACTCTCTCTTCGTCTCTTGTCAACGACCATGGGCTATGCCTTCACACCTGTCTTCCTCGAGGAAGTTGCCCAAGGAGGAACTCTACGTGACCAGGTTAAGCTGAGAAAATGTTCATGATTGAATTCATCCATAAACTACAAAACTTGCACTTCTTTGACTGTGGACACAAGGCAATCGTCATGATCGTCTTGGCTTTGTTCACACGATCTAAGCCGCTTCTCTCTATTGCAAATTTAAGATTAGGGTTTGAAGCATTCTTCAATTTGGGGATAGGGTTTGAAGAATTAAGCTCTAATTCATTGATTTGGGGCAAACAAATGAACTAAACATCATCGTTTAAACATTATTTTGCTGACTTCATTTCGCCGGCTAGTCATTGGACGATTTCATGCCATGTTAGATTTTCTAGACACATAAATCGCAAATAGCACTCAAGTGAATGATTTTTAAGATTTATGGCGCTCAAGGAAATGATTTTTAAGATTTGTGACATTTGAGTGAGTACCGATGAAATTATAACACTCCTAATTTTCTTATCCTATTGTATATGCCTAAATGGCTCTTCAACTTATTCTCTATTCTTACTGAAAACTATGTGGTTAGCTCATTTGAAGAAGGAAGAGATGTTGTGATCTCCTTTATCTTGACACGCGATTAAATGGCAATGTTCATGGTTGTAATGCCATTTCAAGATAACAATATTGGCAAATGACATTGTTCATTCATTGAGGATAATTTCTAGAATAAGGAAAAAAGAAAAAGAAAAAGAAGAAACGAGAGGAGCTCAATAGACGACTTGCATTAAAAGAAATGTCATGTAACATGCAAGTTTGATTTAAGAAGTCGATCGAGTCAAGAGAATCCCAGGAGGAGGTGAAGGACCACCATCTGATGTCGGGCCATCTTCAATGAGGAAGTTGGACTTTTCTTGATGTTGCTGCACAGAAATTTCTTTTTGAGTTGAAAGACTTCTTGGCTCACATATAGTCTCTAAATATATTTTATCTTGTGGGCCCAAATAAAAGCGTAAGTTTTGCTTATTTTCTAAAAGGCCTGCCGCAAGAGACGAAAAAGAAGTCGTGGGTTTTCCTCAGTCAAAAAGAGCCGCCGCACGGAGAAGAACGAAAACAACGTGAACGGCAATCTTGGTTCAGCCGCGTTTTAAAGCTTTTGTGCCGGGAGTTTTACCTTCAACTGAGTTTTTTATTTATAATTTTTGCATTTGAACTTAATTTAAGTGTAAAAAATACTCGAATGTTTGAATTATTATAATTTCGATTTTCCGATTATAATAGATTATTTATTACTGATTCTCCCTATGAAATAGATAACAATGCTTGATTCAAATCACGTAAATCTTTATTGCCTTATATTGATCCTTATTTATTTCTTTGATAATTTTGTGTTATTTAATTGCAAACTCCGATATATATATTTTTATTCTGCATTAATATTACAACATGAAGCCAGAGATTCCTTGCACCACACTTGTCCCGCTCTCCGACGTAGCACAAGGCTAGAGCTAAATCGCACAGTTCGTTGTACTTGGATCCGACAGTGATGAACAAGTGAGCAAACGTGAAGATGCACGACAAGCTGGGGGTGATGATGATGCTCTGGGTCTCGTTTGATCAAAGAAATAGAGACCTGCATACGCCCAGGTTGTTGCTGGCTTTGTGGTTCAATAATGAGTTACTTGAAATTTAAGATAAATATATCACATGAGTATAAATCTGAGATTTTTGGTGTCATAAAAATAATTTATAGTGAACATATCATATCAATATAAATTTAGGATTTTTTCGGGTAGAGCGTCTAATAAGTTGTGATGGGAAATGAATGTGTTCTTGACTTGTGAGTAGATTTGGACTCTCGGTCAATTCGGATTTTCGCGGTAAGTCATGGAAAGCTCTTGGAAAGTTTCCGGAAGTACCACGGTTTGAAGAAACGGTGCAGATTGGACTGAAAAAGAGATCTGTAAACTTCCTCGAAGGGATAATCCTGAACCGTCTGTTTAGAACTGCGTCAAGATTTAAAATAATATCTGAATTTTGAAAAGTAAGAACAGATGTCCAGTCGAGTCGAGAATTCTAAAAAGAGATGAGGGACCACCATCCGATATCGGACTATCTTTTCATTAAGACAATGCCCCCTTTTTACGGTTGTCTTTTTCTCTTCGAAATATGATTAGTTGATATCTTGAACTATTTTTCATGTATCCAATTTAAGTCAATTTTTTAAGCATAAAAATCATTAAAAAACTTGAAACTATGCCCACTCTAATACATTTACCCTAAACTTTTTTTTGTGATACGAAGAACCCCAAACTTATATAAACTTGTACAATATGACATATTTACCCTAAACATTTTTTTGTGACACAAAAACTACAAATTTATATTTGTATCATACATTTAGTCACATAATATAGTTTTGGATAAATATATCACAACATATAAATTTTAAATTTTTGGTATCACCAAAAATAGTTTTGGATAAATGTGTCACAATAGGTAAAAATTGGGATATTCTGTGAAATTTCCCCTTTTTTGAATGAAAATTTTGAAAGAAGCAATTAGTTAGGATTAAAGGGAGAGTATCATCATTTCAGGTTGATTCATTCAGCCGGCCTGTTATCAGCGAGTTGTTCGCTCATGACTGACCAAGACAAGCTCAAATTGTACTCCCACACGACAATAGCGATTACACTGATCAATACTTTGTATTATGCTTTGCAATCGACTCTAAGATGCTGACTCTTTTCTCCTTTATTTTTCCAGGACAACAAGATATTGATTTTCCTAGGAGTTCAAAACACATAATAGTGTCTCTCTTTTTCTTTTGTTTGCTTGCCGATCAATACGTTGAGAGTTCGAATCTCAGTTTCGTCATAGAATGACTTAACTGGTTTCACGTATGTGGTGGTTAGTACGTGTAACCCTCAGGGTTTACTCTCCTAGCTGTCGGCTGGGTGCGGGGTTTCCTGGGTCATCAAAATATATATATCTTTTCTTTGCTTGCAGATCAATACATGTTATTGATTTAAGCTTTCAGCATTTGACTATTAAAATCAGTACCCTAGCAAATAAGCGATCACCTAAGCTAGGATCTCTGTACTCTCTTCTCGTTCCCGTTGCACTCCAACACCTTTGGAGTTTTGTCCGTTAGGTCGACACATTTGTGCTCGAGAGCCTCGCGAAACAGCCGAGTGAAGGGCAGAGAGTTCCTGGCACCATGCCAGTCCATTCCCCGACACAGTACGAGGCTAGAGCTATGCACTCGCACTTGGATCCGATGATGATGAGCAAGTGAGCAAAAATGAAGATGCACGACAATGGCAGGGGAGGTGACTATTATCTGGGTCTCTGTTCAAGGAAATAGAGACCTGCATATGTCCAGGTTGTTGGTGGTTAGGCGATTCAATGATAAGTTACTAATAACTATTATAATAATAGAATTTCTGATGAGTTGCGATGGGAATTGAACGTATTCTCGACTTGTCAGTAGACTTGGACTCTCAGTCAATTCAGATTTGCGCGGTAAGTCATTGATAGACCTTGGAAAGTACCCGTAAGCACCACGGCTTGAAGAAATGGTGCGGATTGGACTGAAAAACAGATCTTTACAACTTCCTCGAAGGGATCATGTTCGGAAAACTTCAAGGTGAAAATCAGAGCAGAGACAACCTGTGGAGGTACAGCAAGGGGCAAAGTGTTGGGAGCGTGCAGCAGAAGTCCGATATCCTTTCACTTGGGGAGATCTCCAAGAGGGAAGCCCAAGTCTGAGCCCATCACTTTAACTCAAAAGCTTAAGTTAGTGAGTTATTGGCCAATTAGGATATATTAATTGCTCTACATCACATCAATTATCCGATGTGGGACTACTTCTCTAACACAACTCACACGTGTATCTTAACAATCTCCTACTTCTCTAACACAACTCACACGCAACTCACACGTGTATCTTAACAATCTCCTACAACTCACACGTGTATCTTAATAATCTCCCCCTCACGTGTGAGTTCCAGTATTAGGTCCACTCCCCCTTAAATCAGATATCCTTCTAGCCCAACATCATCCTGGCCCACATTATTACACCACAACGCCCACTTGGGCCATCCTCACGGGCCCACGTTGTTACACCACAACACCTACTTGCCTGGAAACCGTAACCATCGATTCTGATACCAGTTGTTGGGAGCGCACAGCAGAAGTCCGATATCCTTTGAGGGAAGCCCAAGTCTGAGCCCATCAATATATCCAATTGGACCCACCTTAACTCAAAAGCTTAAGCTAGTGAGTTATGAGCCAATTAGGATATATTAATTGCTCTACATCACATCAATTATCCGATGTGGGACTACTTTTCTAACACAACTCACACATGTATCTTAACAATCTCCTACTTCTCTAACAATTATCCTGTGCCATTTATTTAGAATTCTGTCAAGATTTAAAGTAATATTTGAATTTGAAAAGTGTGAAAAAAAAACATATGTAAAACTTATAGCAAAAGTTCAATTAAGTTCTAAAACCTTCAAAAAGTATAATCAAGTTTTAAAACTTATCAAATTGGTGCAATTTTCATTGAACTTCTAGGGTATTCCTTGGTTGGGGGTTTTTGCAAGAGGATTGGATGAGGATGATTTAATTTCAAGTGTAAGTTTTAACGCTTACGTTCTATAAGGAGTCAAGACAAAAGTTTAAGATTGAGAATTAGAGTAGCAGTAAAAGTAGAATCAACAAAAAAAAACCCTTATGTAAAATGTTGATATGACATTTTTAATTTAATTTCCCTCCTAGGTGGCATTTTTTTATTATTTTCCTATTCAAGTCTTATTTAAATTAAATTTAAAAACTAAAAAAGGCTAAACTTTTATTTAGAAAAAAAATTGAACAAAAAAAGAGAATGAGTGCCCCAATGGGATGTTGTTGCTATTATCGCCCATTGCTAGAGGGGTTAGTGGAGGTTGCTAGCCAGGGGGACCCTCGCCTAGGTCCGGTGAGGCTCACTAGATCTGCCTAGGTTGAGGGCAATCAGGTGGTCATCGACCATTGCATGTGGCTAGCAAGAGCTGGCCACCGTCGATTAGGACCGACGACAGGGGCCATTAGTGAAGCCTTACCATTCTTGTTTTCTTTCCCTTCATTTTTGTTTTTCTAAATTGAAGTTTAGCTTTTTAAAAAGCTTTTAATCAATTTAAATAATATTTAAATAAAGAAAATACCACATAAGAGCTGCCCTCGCTAGATAGAAATTTCGAACGTTTATAAAAAAAAATTGAATGTTTTTCTCTTTTTTTTTTCTTTGTACCTTTTTGTTCCTATTTCTCTCCACCAGCTGGGCCTTGATGATGATTGACGGAGGTCATCGGCCATAGGCGAGAACTGCCCTCGCCGGATCTAACTAGGCTGCATTATGAAATTACTTTCCACACAGCTGTGTTTCCCAATGACTCCGACTATGATCATACAAAATAGTCTGCGTTTCTTTCTTGCCGAAAGGTTTCGTCTTAACACCACGGCGAATGCGTTTCTTTCTTGCCACCCATGCCATTGCTGGTCTGATCTTCTTTCTTTTAGAAGTTTTCAATTTTTTTTATTGAGGCATTCAATTACAACAAAAATAAGAATGATTATGATGCTAGTAGTATATGAGTCTACTAATGATTAGGGATAATGATACAATTGGTTTTTTAATATTAGTTTAATATGTAATGTGATTCTTGAACTTCTATTTGTTCAATACAGTTTATGAATTTTAGCTTAATGTTTAATATGGTCCCTAGTCAATGTAGTCCATGAATCATATGAAAATATATTATATATGTTCTCCATTAATTCAAGATTAATGACAACATGGAACATTTTCTTATAATCCCGGGACTAACTTTTATTTTGAATGAATTAAAAGTTTAAGGAATACGTTGCACATTGTGCTAAAGTTCATGGACCAATTAAATAAATTAAAATTTCATGGACCACATTGCACTTTAGGCCAAGGTCCAGAAATTATTTGTGTCATTTTTCCTAACAATTATGTGGTTCTTTTTATGAAAATATGTCTTGAATTTGAGTTTGTTGAACAAAACCTGACTGATAAAAATGTGTGAAATTGATCACGCACAAATAAAAAATTCAAGTACGAGGATCGTTGGCCGAGATTTCAACAGGCGCGAAAAGGAATTAATTATGCGTGACTTTGTTGCCTTCTCCAAGTCCAAATTGTCCTGCATGTTGGATTCTTTAGCATGCTGAATTTATTGACGCAGAAAGACTTCTTCGGTTCTAAGCCATCCTATACTAAGTCATGGGCGGCTCCCTCCAAAATCTGAGGGTCTATCCCCCAAATACGCTACATCCTTCTATTTCTGGGGTTGTCTTCAACCGATTTGAAAGTTAGAGCTTTATCCTTGACCGCCTTATGCAAATATTGCTTCATGGAGGAAATACAAAGGATATGGCCACTAAAAAGGATGTCATTTCTGGTTTTCCAAATAATATAACAGAGTGAGCCAAAGGAGAAAAGTGCTATCTCCCGGCAAAATCCTTTCCCAGACAAAAAATTGATAGCCCAAAGTAGGTTATCCGACTAAGATGAGTTGCTCCAAGGGAGATTACACTTGGCGGCCTAATAATTAGCCAGAGAATTGGAGATGCAACAGGCAAAAAAAAGGTGATTAATAGAATCCGGACTAGAGTTGCACAAAGCGCAGACCGAATTAGGAATTCTGCCATAGGACATGAGATATATCTGAGTGGGGAGGCGATTTTTGGTAATCAACCAGAGAAGAAATTGATGTCTAGGGGTCAGAGCCTTATCCCAGACAAAAGAGGACCAGTGAACCGGGTTGGATTTACACCGGATTGTGGCCCAAGCCGAAGCTACTAAAAATTTTCCGGAGGAGTCTTCCAACCATGCGAAAGTGTCTTGACCGATTGAGAGATGGGGGATCGGTATTTGCCACAAGACCAGCTCTTGGAGTAACTGGGTCCCTTTCGGGGAATACAGGTCTTTAACTCTCGCTTGTCTAGTAAGGTCTGATTAGTAGATGTAGCTGTTTGAGAAAAATGAGTTTAGAGGACCAAGGTCAAGCCATGGGTCAAACCAAAGCGATGTCAATTCACCATCTCCTATTTTCCACCTGAAGTGGGGTAGGAAGTCCTCCCGTAGAGTGAGGATCTTTCGCCAAGCCCAAGAGCAATGGGTAGGAGTTGAAATATCCCAAAAATTCTTATGCTTGAGATAAGTAGCATGGATCCATTTGCACCATAACGACTCTTTGTCGGTGAATAGCAGCCAAATGTGTTTAGCCATGGCTGCTTTGTTGCTATCCCTGATCCTTCTAATTCCAAGGCCTCCTTCCTGATGGGGAAGGCAAACATCATCCCAAGACACCTTTGCACCTCCTGGCCCCATAGTTGGGCCCTTCCAAAGGAATTGTCTGCATGTTTGTTCTATCTTGTCCACTACCGCTGATGGGAGCCAAAAAATGGAGGCCCAATAAGCTTGAATAGCGTGTAGCACCGACTTAATGAGTTGAAGTCGGCCTGCAAAAGAAAGGAAACGGTGAGTCCAAGATTGGACTCTAGCAGTGAGCCGGCATACTAGGGCATTGCAGTCCACTTTGTTCAGTCTTGATGTGATGATGGGTACACCCAAGTATCGCACAGGGAGGGAACCACGGTTGAAGCCAAGAGCTTGTATAATTTGTTCATTAGTGGTTTCAGAACCTCCTAAAATGAAGACTTCACTTTTATTGGTGTTAGGAATCAATCCACTCCAATTAGAGAATAAGGTTAGCCCATTTTGAAGGCAAGAGATAGATGCAAGTTTCGCTTCACTAAAGAGAAAAACATCATCAGCAAAGAAAAGGTGAGATAGCCGTGTAGCCTTGCACCGCCAGTGGTATCGAAACTCCGGGTGTTGAGTATGGGAATCAAGAATCCCAGTAAAAACTTCCATGATCAAGGTGAAGAGGTATGGGGAGATAGGGTCACCTTGCCTTATACCTCTTCCACTTGCAAAGAAACCATAGAGTTCGCCATTTATGGAAATAGAAAATTTTGGGCTCCGGACGCATACCATAATGAGTTTAGTGAGATGAGAGGGGAAACCAAAAGCTTGAAGAGTCTTCTCTAGGAAGTTCTAGTCGAGGGTATCATAAGCTTTCCTGAAATCTACCTTGATGGCACACTTCGGGATGTAAGGCTTATTATGAAACCCGCTAAAGAGTTCTTGGGCAAGAAGGATGTTGTCACTTATTCTCCTACCTTTTACAAATGCAGTTTGAACCGGACTAATCAGGTAGGGGAGCACCGCGGCAATTCTAAAGGATAATATCTTGGTGATACACTTGTAAATTGTATTAAAACAGGCAATAGGGCAAAAATCGGAGACCGATGTCGCATTAGGGATTTTAGGCACCAGGGCAATGATGGTATTGTTGACTTCCTTAAGAATACAACCAGAAACAAGGAAATCCATAATCGCCTCAGTAACTAAAGGGCCAACCTTGTCCCAATTCTTTTTGAAGAAGTCAGCATTATAGCCATCAGGTCCGAGGGCTTTATTTCCAGCCAACGAGAACATAGCATCTCGAATTTCCGAAGGAAGAAACGGTTGGGATAGAAAGGTAATCTGTTCTTCCTTGAGAGGGGAGTGGATAACATCAGTGATATCCTGTATAGAAGGCCTCAAGGTCATAGTAGCCGAAGCAAGGAGGTCCTGAAAATAAGAGACAAACACCCTCTGTACTTCCTTCATTTCTGAAATCATTTGTCCTGAGCTGTCCATGACAGAAATAATACGGTTGCGGAGGTGTCAGTGGTTGACTGAATGATGGAAGAACTTGGTATTATGATTCCCTTCTTTTAGCCAGCGAATTCTAAACTTTTGCCTGAAGAATGATTCCTCAAGAGAGCGGAGTTCATAATATTCCTTGAGTTGGGAATGTTCTTCAGCTACCAAAAAGCAACTTTGAGGGTCTAGGTGAAGAGCCTCTTGAGTAGATAAGAGAATGCTTTTAGCCGCAGCTCCCCGCATGGAGATATCCGAGTAGGCATCTCTATTAAGGCACTTGAGCCGGCCCTTCAAGAGCTTGAGTCTAGCAGAGTCTGTACATAGGAGAACCTGATACATGGGCCTCCCAAGACTGAGAAACCAGCATGTGGAAGTCTGGGTGACTCATCCATAAGTTAAAGAAATTTAAGGGAGTTCGCCTAGAACCAGGTGCAAGAATTTGCACTGCCATCAGAGTATGATCAGATAGGCGAGGGGCCAAGAAGGATGCTTTAGAGAAGGAAAAAGTGGAGCACCAACAGTTGTTGACCAGGACTCGGTCAATCTTCCTTTGTTTCCTCCGAGGGCCAGAGGAGGTGGACCAGGTAAACCGGAAACCGACATAACGCGAGTCAAATAGATCAGCTTGGTCTAGACAATTCTTGAAATCATCAAAGGCAGGAATCCAGATATCCGGGCTTCCCAAGCAATCCGAAGAGTCTTGAATGGCATTGAAATCACCGGCAACCATCCAAGGACTTTCCTTTAGAGAAGAGCTTAAACTCATAAGTTCACTCCAAAGGGGTCTACGAGCAACAAAAGTATGCTCCCCATAAACAGCCAATAAATACAGTGTAATCCCCGAGTTCAAAAATTTTACATCACCATGGATGATCTGGTCAGTACTAATCCGAGCAGAAAAGCATACCAAAAGCAGGTTCCATCCAACCCAAATCCGCCCACGGGGAGAGGACTCATAATTAGAAACCCAATTCCATCCAGGGAGTAAACCAGAAGAGAGATTGAGAAAACTAGCAACTGGCACTTTTGTCTCCAATAGGCCGATACAACATAGATTATTGAGGCGCACGAACTGTCTTACATCAGCTTGCTTAATAGGATTCATAAGACCCCTGACGTTCCAAAAGCCAAAAGACATAAAATTATGTACAAAGGAAGAGAAGGCAGACTACTTTCTTTTTGGGAGCCTTCTAGTGGCAGCTGGTTTAGGAGCTTTACCAGGCGAAGGTCCAAACTTACTACCTTTGTTAGATATTTTTGTCTTTCCAGAAGGAGTAGCAGAGGAAAGCCTTAGCCTACTAGCTTGCTCAACTCTCACCTCAGTAAGTTTAAGGTTAGAAAAGTTGGACTCAGGAGGGGCAGTAACAGGTCTCAATGTTTGGCATGGACCAACATTATTTTGAACCTTCCAAGGTTAGGCTAACAGCAGAATCTGTGAAGGGAATACCAGCAGCAGTGACCTTCTCACTGCCTGACCAGACGGCTCCAGCAGAATAGGTAGCAGCAGCAGCACCAGGAATCGTCGAAGAAAGAGCAAGATCAGCAGCTGCAGCTGCAGCTGCAGCATCAACAGCAGCAGCAAGAGGCTGGGAATGTCCCATGACAGCAGTAGTGGCAGCACCTACAACAGCAGCATTTGTTCAAGTAACAGCAGCTATAGCAGCAGCAGCAGAGCATTCTGGTTCTGACCAGTTAGGACCAGTACTTGCCAAGCCTAAGATAGAACAGTCAGCAGCATTTCTCTTCTGGTTTAAACGAATGAGACCATCACCAGCCGCTTCGAGGCAACCTGTAGTATCCAGATCATCATCCGAGTCAAAGGAGGACGGGGGAGCAGGTTCAGGCCGTGCAGGAGCAATTTGCTTGTTCTTGTTTCCAGCTCGGCGGTTCTGATTTCTCCTAGCTTGTTTCCATTCCTCAGCAGGGGCTGGTCTAGTCTCCTTTGCTTGTATGGGTGCAGCAAGTAAGGGTCCTTGACCCTCCCTAATAGCAGGGATTTGAGAAACCTGCGCATGAGCTGGAATCGCCAGTTCAGACTCAACTGGACAGGGGACTTGAGCAGGGCACCTATGGCCAAATGTACCGCAAATATGGCAAGATATAGGCTTCCATTCATATTCAACATTCACTGTACGGGGTAGCTCATTCATGAAGACCGTGATAGTATCATAGAAGGGCTTAGTGGCTGCTAGTTCGACACAAACCCTTGCAAATGAAATCATTTTCAAATGCTCCGTACGCTGATCTACATAGAGCGGTCTACCCACGACACTGGCCACCTTGCTAATCCCCTTAGCAGACCACAACCCATAAGAGAGATTCTTTAGTCTAATCCAAACTGGAATCTTTGAATGATCTCCTTGTTTCAACTCTAGCATGGGATGCCATTGTTGAAGGATTAAAGGCACACGTGCCACTGTTAATGGACCTCCCTCCAGTACCTTTCTCCTAAACTCAGGATCAGATATATGGAAAAAATAGAACCCTTGGTCATTAGCTTTGACCTCTAATAAGTGTTGGCCCCAAAGGTGTTTAAGAGCCGTCTCGACTAATTTAAATGGGAGTTTCTTCCCAACAAAGTAGCCAACTAAACAATTATGCCAAATAGGATCAGCCACATCGAAATCCTCCTCCGAACAATGAACTATATTACTCCCATTAGAGCAAGGTTCAATAAAAGAAAGGGAATACCCTTGCATAGCTGCCTTGGCTACATTAGCCCAGGAGCGGGTGGTTGTGGCCGACGTTCCAGCATTTTGGGGCAACAATCCTTGCCTTTGCTCAGTATTCAGACCTTGGCTAGGCCCAGCACCAGCTATAACAGAGAGAGCACGTTCTGTTTTGCTGTCATTAACCACAGCAGTATAATTTTGGCCTAAATTCCTGCCTCTCCTTGACTCACCAGCAGCAAATCGAGCAGCAGGGACTCTACTACGACTGCGATGATGATTTCCAAACGAACCCAACTGGGATTTCGCAACAACAGCATCCTTTTCCATGGTTATAGCAGAAACCAACTACCCAGCTAGCTAAGTCTAGCCTTTTCCATCGCAAGCTATAATCTCGAGGATAGAAGGCCTTACCAAAGCAGGGAACATCAGGCAACTTGGCCGGCTATAGCTTGGTCTCTCCCCCGAAATAGGGCTTCGAACGGAGAGGGCAAATGCCGGCAGCAATCAACCCAGATTCGGAACTGCAGCTAAGAACCTCTGCAGTCCCTCCTCGGAAATGAGGCGTTCGCCGGAGCCAGACGACGCCTGAGTTGAGCTACACTAGAATCAGATTGCTGCAGACGAAAGTTCAGGGGTAGAGAGAACGATGAACAGTAAAACCCATTTGGTTGTTTTTTGGAACCGCGGGATTTCCTTTCTTTTCTTGTAGAAATGAAATTTACGCTTATGCAAAGGAAAGCTCAACGAAACCTGTTGAAACAAATCATTAACTTGAACGGAACACTTGCTCTCCTGCAATTTGCAAAATGGAAAGTGCTAGCGAAGAAATTCTTGCACTGATGTTTCTATAATATATGCATTAGGATAAACGAAAATTTCCTCCTCTAACTTGAGTTGAACTTCTAATTCGGTTCTTCATTTGAGCAGTGGTCCCTGTAACTCGCTCAATTTGTACAATCAAATCTTCTTATTTCTTGAAATGTGGACATGGCATTGCTAAGAAAGTTATTTCTCTCATGTCCTTATCACGATTTGTGCATCCCTTTCTAGATTTGCTGCTGTACAGTGACGTCGACAACATGTTGAAGAATTGTCGTGCAACAAATACAATAAGATTTCATCTTTGCCAATTCTTTGTAGCGGTTCTTGCCATCGGAGTTCGGAATAGACCCGGCCCTCATGGGTCATGCAATTGAGCCGGGAAGGGTGACGTTCGATGAGAAAATGGAGGTGAGAAAAACAGTTGAGGAAGCTAAGATCCCCTTCACATATATCTCGGCCAACTGCTTTGCCGGTTATTTTGTGGGCAATCTCTCTCAACTATCGAGTCTCACTCCTCCAAAAGACACTGTATATATCTATGGAGATGGCAACGTCAAAGGTATGTGGGGTGCATAAACCTACTTTATGCATAATAATAAGGGTTATATTTTTCTCCATCTCTAATTAGAAAAAATCTCATCCAATCATGCTTCTGATTATTGGGTCACAACCGTACGATGTTTATGTTTATAACTCACCAATCAAGAGATTGGTTGGAGCAAGTTTCCTCCGACTAGAGACGGAGGAAACCATATTCCCCATTTAGAATACTAGCACAATAACATTTTCAATAAACTTATGAAAAAAGGTTTGATTAAGTGGTAAAATAATCGAAATATAGGCCTTAAGAAACTTTAGTCTCCTATTCGGTTCTTCTCAGCACAACGATCCCCTAAACCCGACATAGGTCCCAAATGCTACCATGGAAAATGATCAATTCATGTCAAAGTAGGTCATTTATCTATGTCAATTTGGACTCTGAGGGAGCTATAAATTATATATATTCAATCTTTCAACAATATTTTGTTAGGTGAGATTGTGTCATATTTAAAAATATTTATTCCATGTTAGTAATGAGGTAAGTGCTTACCTAATCGATCAGTATCCTCGTATTTGTATCCTTGAACATCTTCATTAGATTACACATGTATTTTTCATTAAAAGGGCGATCACTAGCTCTGTATATCTAGTCTAAATCAGGACTTCATCAAATATTTCAACTGCTCACAAAATTTATCAAGGTCGACAACCTTAGCTTGGTTGAGTCATTTAGCCAAGTTCAACACTTTTTCTTCACAATTAAGACACAAGTATGCAAGAATATGTATTTGGAGAAGTCATGAAAGTGTTTTGATACTGCATTATTGTTGCAGCTGTTTTTCTTGATGAAGATGATATCGCAACATACACAATTAAAACGATCGAAGATCCGAGAACACTAAATAAGACCGTGTACCTAAGGCCACCGGAGAACATTCTATCCCAAAGACAACTGGTGGAGATGTGGGAGAAGCTCAGTGGAAGGACCCTGGAGAAGAGAAGCATTTCTGCAAAAGACTTCCTTGCCTCCATGAAAGGTCTTTACCTTTTCTTTTCTTTTTCTTTTTCCATTTAGATGAAAGGTACTTTTACCTAACTATAAGGTGTAGTTACTTAAATGAAACATGCATGGCTGTTAATTTATCCACCCCTTTTGAAGAATTTAGTGTCAGAGTACCCTTAAATTCACCGAGTATTTTAAACAATAAATATGTGATGCAATAGCAATTGAGTTTTTGAATGTTGACAGAGAACCTTATAAAAACGTCTTGCATATTTACCATCAAGAGTGACCTGCTACCTAAGTAATTACGATATTAGCTTCAAGGTAGATCGTATTTAGATAACATCGATCTATCCTTTTGTTTCAGGATTTGATTATGCGCAGCAAGTGGGAGTGGGGCATTTCTACCACATATTCTATGAGGGCTGTCTGACAAACTTTGAAATTGGGGAAGATGGAGAAGAAGGTTCCCAGCTCTATCCCGAAGTTCAATATACCCGCATGGATGAATACCTGAAGATTTATGCATGATTGTACTAAGAAGCATATGCACCAATCGGAGTTCACTCTCGCTATCTAAACAAATATCTTGTGTTCTCTATCACGATTCTATCATTCCCTGTGATTAAAAAATGGTCTAAACCAAGATTTTAGATTGATGATTGTCCTTCTCAGTCTCAAGAGAAAACAAAGCCCAGTTCAGAGTATAATTAAAGACAAGCTTGTTTATTCTCTTCTCATCAAGACACCATACTTTTCCCGGACAGCCATCCAATGTTGAAGGTCCCCCTGCAAGGGAGAGGCAGTTTTTGAAATAAAATAAGATGACATATAAACCAAAATGGCCAGAAAGAAGTTCATAAACACAAATAGTGAAACCTGGAATACGTATCGTTGCTCATAACCAGTCACAGACAATACACCCTTCATTCTGTATAAGTCCTCCCCTTTTTCTCCAATCAGTCTCTCTAGCCAATCATCAACCTAATCCATCGACATTGCACATGAGAGCCGTGTATAAAAAGATATCATCAGAGTTGAGCAAAAGCAAACTGCAAGTGTCAGAATGCAAAAAAACGTGGGACACAGATTCCCACGCAAATCACTAGCCCAGTGACAAATATAGACTTATGCAAATTCCAAAGCCTTGTCATAAATTAAGAGTATTAGGGTTCTATCTCGAGCACGGATAAGGAAACATGCCCTTTCGACCTTAGGACCATTGGTCATTATTTGGATTTTTCACATATTTAAGCACCAACCTTTAGATGAAAAAGTGCATTCCTAGCTTTACAGGTACAGCCACACTTCTTCTCTTTCTTAATAAATGGTTACAACCACACTTTACTTGAACGACAAATGATCAAGTGTAATAGTCTCTTGTCACTTATATAATTACTCCTTGACGGGAGCAATATCACAGATAGAATACAAGAAGCAACGGTGCATGCATAAATTTCCTGTAGACTCATACATGCACCACACTGAAATGAAATAGGAGGAAGAGAGGGTCTCAGATGACTAATTACATGCACAAACACAAGACTTCTGCAAACAGTTTATGGCCCCACCATATCAATCTCTTTCCTATAATTAAAGCCTCCAGGGTGAATTAACTAACACCCCATCGGCACATCTTTTTACTGGGCAACTAGTTGAACCTAAAGATAGCACATAACCCCATGAGTGATTGAAATTAAAACACCAAGATCTTAAACAGCTAATGGAGTTAATACCTCATCGAGATCCCAGCGTACCCTCAAAAACAATACTGACGCTGGAAACAGCAGAATCATGCACATGATGATGATATGATGATGATGATGATGATACCCTTTGTGGTCTTCTGCATTATCAACAAATGCCAGGAAATTCAGACATCACAGGAACAAAACTACATAGAACTAATTGCAATATGAGAAGACAAAAGCAAAAGGAGTTTTGTACACGTTGCCATGCCCATGTTGATGGGCATTACAGGAAGAGCCATCTCCATGAACTTCAGAATCGATTCTGCAGAGGCAACTGACAGGTTAGAACATGACACCATGCTGTGCTGCAAACTTCCATCTAATTTACAACCCGTCAAATATATATATATACTGTTTCTGACCATATATATCCAAATCATAACCTCCCACTCCCAATACAAAATCCATGGCAACACTTCCATATATAGCTAGCTTGATTTGTGCCATCCCATTGATGTGCTGTAAAGTGCCAGTGCAGACATAATTAGAAGACAATTAACAAAGATGAAGCCCATTCAAACTTTTCTAAGAAAACATAACACACTATGAGTAACTCTATGATGCTCAAGGCACACATTAGTCCAGGAGAAGTTACAGCTTGCAACTTGATCATCTCCAAAAATCATCAGAAATTTAGGTTCCATGTCATGGTAACTATCGCTGATTCACTGCTGGCACCACCCTGAAACAGATCTAATGTGCCTCAAAGAATCTTGCATTAGTACATCCATCATCATGTTATCCTTCCTCACAGTGCATTTGGGGTGACTTATCAATTTCATCACACTCTTGGTATTAAGATTCAGGATTTTAGCTCTATTCAAGATAGATTACTGGAAATCTTCAAAAGAGATTTGAGTATGGACATCCAAACCAATTGAAGTCGTGTAAAAGATTTTAATCTTTAAAAACTCAAATCCCTTCTTTTGCTAGGCAGGAGATTCATTAAGTGCTTTTTAGATAAATATCCCTAGTCAACAGACCATACTGATAGTCCACTTTCTCCAATTAACTTGGCCAAAGAAAAGTCCAGCTAACCAGAATATGAGCAAAGTGAACAATGACGTCTGTCCCCGAACTCCTCTTGGGAAGAACCAAGGCAACACTCATTGTGGTGGGAAAGTGAAAGGAGAAAATGGTACTTCAAATTAACCCATCTCCAATTGGCTTCCACAAATGCTCTTTCTTTTTTCTTTTTTCTTTTTTATTTTTTCTTTTTGAAAGGAGCTTACAGAATATTAGTGCCTACTACAAAATCATTATAATTTCCTCAGACGCAGAAGAATGACATGTGACCAACAAACCATCAATATCCACCTCACCAAACTGAAAAGGCGGAGAGTCAAACAACCAGTGAGCATCTGCATCATCAATTCTAATTGCATAACCATTAAACTATAGCTGTTGAATGGCACCGCATGCCCCAACCAGACAGCCACAATCTCCATCAAGCACATAGGTATTACCAATATGCGAGGGAGGCTTGGGGGGGAGGGGGAGGAGGTGGATAAACCTTGAGCAGAGCAGGGTTTAGGAGGGAAGAAGAAGAAGAAGGCGGAAGTCGAAATGGGCTGGGCCGAGCTCGACCATGGGCCTTATGGTGGACAAGAACTGAGTGCTGAGATTTTCACATTTGATATCTCTTGAGATCCAAGAGCCCAAACGGAAAAAAAGAGGAACATTTTTTCACATGAGCTTTAGTTTATGCGAGGGATGTGACGAACAGATCCAATTATCGCAGCGCGAAGATTATAAGGAGATTTGTGGTTTTTCGGTTGGGCCCAAAGTGGGTTCCTAGGATTCTTGACAATTGCATCTAGTAGTTTTAATGGAAAATGACATAAATTATCCTTAAACTTTGGCCCAATGGATATGTGAACCTTGAACTTTTAATTTGTGCGGCATAGGTCATGTACTTTTGGTGCATGTTTAATTTAATCATTGAATTAGATGAAAATATTTAATGCAATTCATGAATTGTAACATAGTATGCACTATGGTCCGTGAACTTTTAATTTACTTAATGTGATCCCTAGACTTTTGATATATGTTTAATTTAGTCCCTGAATTATATCAAAATGTTTTATATTATCCTTGAACTTAAATTAATTATTGACAACATTAAAAAATTTTATGTAGTTCAAAGAATAAGTTGAACACATACTAAAATTTTATGAATCATATTGAATAAATTAAAAGTCCAAGAACCACAGTGCATATTGGCAACATTTTATGCACCATGTTAAATAAATTAAAAGTTCAAAGATCATATTGCACATTTTGGATAAAGTTCAGGAAACATCTCTATCATTTTCCTAGATTTTAATCTATATAGTGCTAAAGAACAAGTCCCTTCCCCATGCCACATCGAGCTATTTTGGTATTTCCGATCTCCATAAGTAGAAGATGGGACATACTTGCATATTCAATTTAATCCTTAAGCTATATGAAAACGTACTAAACGTTCATTGACCATGTTACTTATTGGGTTACAATTCAAGGGCCACATTAAGCAAATTAAGAAATGACCATATTGCACATTGAGCTATATTTCAAAGGCTACATTGAACAAGTTAAAAGTTTATGGACCATATTGCACATTGGGTCAAAGTTCATGAACCATTTGTATTATTATCCCTAATTTTAATCTATATGATAGCTACTAAAGAAGAAGTCCTTTCCCCATGCCTCATCAAAGTTGTTTTGGTAGTTCCATTCCTTGTCAATAGAAGCCGGGACATACTTGCACACTCCAGGTGTAGGGAGCCTAATTGTGCATATGTGCTTAGAGTAGGGGTGCATTTGTTAACACTTCTATTTTTTTGTTCTTTTGTTCCCTAGAATAGAAAAATAATATAAATCTATTTGATAACGACACAAGTGTTTCTATTCCCCAAAATAAAAATTTGTTTTAAATAATAGATTTGGAATAGAAATAAGAAATAAATAAAAAATGGATTCTTGTTCCCAAGAACAATTTCCAGAATAAGTTTTTTTATTTTATTTTTATTTTATTTTCTTCTTCTTCCTCTTCTAATTGTTATCGCCGCCGAAAGAAGAAGAACAAAAAAAAATCTCAAAAAATTATTAAAAAATTAAAATAAATTTTAGGTCATGAAAAACTTGTTAATCGTACCAAATGCATTTCTATTCTTTTTCCCAATTCTGGAAATATAAATTTTGAGCAATTATCAAATACATTTTTTTAATAAAAAATTATTTTAAGAAATAGAAATAGAAAAGAATTGTTTATGAAAAGAAATTGTTCCCAAGATAGAAATATTACTAAACATACCTTAGATGACATCCACGTGAATCCCACATCATCTAATGTTTATACAGGAATCGAGCTCCCCTGCACTCATAGCACGCGAGATCTTTCAATAGAGGAGGGCCACTTCAAGGTTTTGATTCCAGTTGAAATTTGACTGAACAAATGATGAAGCAAGTACTAATGGCTCTGCTCAATCAGACATGAAGAGGGTCACATCATCTAATGGTATACATTAACCGGGCTCACATGCACTCGGAGCATGCAAGTTCTTTCCACATAAGAGGGCCGCCTCAAGGTTTTGATTTCAGCTGAAATTTGACTGGAACAAATGATGAAGCAAGTACCAGTGACCCTGCTCGGACAGACATGTGAAGGTGGAGAAACGCCCAAAAAAGACGGAATATGGAAGGCAAGGTAGAGTGAATTGACAGAGAGAATGGAGCGCCGAAAGAATGGAAAGAAGAAAGGAAAATATAGCCTCACTTGCACTTAAAACTGAGCAATGTAAAAGCACCGTCAACTCCGCAAGTATCATCTGTTCTTCAAAGTTTACGTCGGCTGGATCTCGTCTTGTTTTGTTTTGCTTTTGACAGTAGTCACGACTGTGAAAAACGTATATACCGTATACTGAGTATTTCCATCTCGAGAGGATGTCTTATCAGTATATACCAAAAGCTGCTGTTAGATTTATTTTTAGACCACACTTGCTATGATTCCAAAGACTGCTTCAAGACTGATTCGGATTCCTGAGTGCGCACCTATTTTTTCAAAATGACAGTGAGTAGTACTTATGACAATTTCCATCCACTCACTCGGGTTTGAATCAACGTTTGAAATAAAGAACTTCATGTGGCCTACATTAGCTTTCCTGTTACGGAGAAAAAGCGTCACTGAAGAAACAGAAAGCAAAAGCCTGATGACAACATTGACAGGATAATGAGAAGCCCACTTCTTCAGCAGGAGTTTGGCCAACGAGACAAGACAGGAAAATTCCCTTTGTCGCCCCTTTTGCGATTTGCAAGAATCAAGGGCTCCATTAGAACGTAATCAGCCTCTTCTTTTGGTATCAAAAGCGGCTTTACTGAGAAAAACGATGGCAGTGACACATTATTTAGGAGATGGGTCAGGCTCCGCCTGTACCGAAAAAGCAATAATCAAGAAGTTTGAAGCACACTCCTGGCCAAATTGAGTTTCCCAAAGTTCAAAAGGTAAAGATAAACCCTTAGAGAAGCTAGGAAGTACTTCTTGATGAACAGAAAGAATCTTATAAATTCCAACTCAAATCACTTACAAAAGCACAATCACCCACCATCACCACAAATTAAGTATTGCCAAACTACCATAAAAAAAAGCTCCTCTACACAGCCCTACCAAGTAAATGCACAAGTTCCACCATTAAATTCGACAGATCATAAAACCGTTTCCAGCATCGTTACACAAACTCCTATGTCTTCCGAGGTAGCTCTATCATGAAGGGTAGAGAGAGAGAGAGAGAAAGAGAGGGAGAGAGAGAGAGAGAGAAACAGTTAGTAGCAATTCCTGGTTTCTATGGTCCTTCCAAACGCAGTGGGTTCTTCACCATACCGTGCCTCGGCGAGCCCTTCTCGTCATCTTCCCTCACGTTGCCTGCAGCTAGGGCCCCACCAAGATCGCTCACATTCCCGAAAACGAACATCACCGCCCCGAGAATAGCGCAAATGAAGGCAATACCGAAAGAAGTGCTCACGCTCTGCGGGACGACTGATGCAATGCCAAAGCCCGCACAGGTTCCCAACACTTTCACCCATGAATACCACACAGAGAAAGCACCTTCCTTGCCAGATGGCGCGCAATCCAACACTAAAACCCTACCATAAGCATGCAAGATTCCTGCTGCCGTGCTCTGCAAAGTCGCGAAGAAAATCACATGTCCCTTGCTCCAAGTTTTTTTACGGTAGTAGAATCCAACCCCGCAAGTGATCATCGATAGAAGGAAGCCCATGAGCTGCATTTTCACTGCATTTGCCTTGATGAGGTTCTGAAGTGGGTGCAGCAGCGGCAAAGAAACCAAAGGGAAAAGGAAATAAGTCAACCAGAAATATAGAACAAACACAGGTTTCAGGCACAGTTCCCCGACTAAAAAGAGCACCGCCCCTGTGAAGATGCACATTGTTGTGAACGATGAGAGGAAGACGCCGACAAGGCTTCCCACTGCATGAGGGTAGCTAAAGATGGAGATAATATAGGTAAATGGTGGAGGAGGAGAGTCGGGACCAGGCCTATACGCCACAATTGCATAGAGAATGCCAAGAAGCCAGAAAAGGCCACCGAAGATTGAAACCACCCATAAGCTGATAAATCTATCTTTCTGATCAAGCATGTGATATGCGAATGCAGAAATTAATGCAGCACCAAAGCAACCAGCTGCCGTGGCATAAAGTGAGAGCCAACCCGAGACAGATCTTCTGACATGGAATTGGTTCTTCTTGAGAAGGGGGCCTGTAAAACCACGGATCATGAGGCCAAGGTTGCGGGTGTGGGCAGCCGAGGACACCAGACTGGCAGCCACGATCACCACAATATACACCAGAAAGATCCAAGGGGTGCGGAAGAACCCTGCTGGAAGACAGAAGATGGCTCCAACGACCGCAGCAGCTCCGGCAATTAGCTGTTGGTATTGCCCATGGTCAAGGCGCATGGAGACAAAGTTCAACAAAGGTGCAGCCAAGACCAAACCTATGAACCAACAAACCGCAGTCCACTCTAGAGGGGAAATATTGGCCTCATTCGTTGACCGGTGCGTCAGCCCTACAAACCTGGAGATCAATCCAATCAAGAAATAAGTGTCTTATGTTATCAGTGAACAAAGCATCCATTAATAAGCCAATGCACCAACGAAAAATTGCAAGACTTAATTAGGTCAGGCGAGCTGGATGGCTTTTAAAGATTATTTCTAGTCATAGACTCCTGTCCCAATGCAATGAACTGGAAGAATGAACAAGATCACCCGAGATACTCATTACAATTCGAGTTTGATAAGCTTATATTTGTAAGGAGGGAGCGGTTAGTCCAGGCTCCTTCCGGTCCATTTAAACAACACAATACAAACGTCATGGAGTCTCACTCTAATATCCCAAGAATACTTTCTTGGAGAATTTGTACCAGCCGCCCGGGAAATGCCCAATTCAAATGGCTCTCGTTCCCCGGGGGATGATACACACATGCCCCACGGAACATATCCGAAGGGTCTTTGTGTCATTTCACAAAGACAATGGGCCCTTTCTTTTTCTTTTCTTCTCCCCCAAACCAAACAGTCCAACCCTCCGAACTTCAAAGACCTCTTTTTCAAAGCATGGCATGGTCCCCCCACCCCCAGGTAGGTCTCAGGTCTTCATCCCTTTGCCTCCCTCCTCGGTCGTTTCAAATTTTGAAAGTATCTCAGATTCTTGCTGTGTGTTTTCGTTGTTGGTTCACATCAAATGTAAAAGGTTCAACCCCAAGGCCCCCAAGTGGTCCCCACCCCCCAAATCCCAATCGGCCCTCTCCTGTCGGTTTCACAATTAAAGCAGGCTGTTGTTTATCCGAAACATCATTATTCAACACCCTCTCCCATTTTTTTCCCCTGTCCTTTTCTGGCAAACTCTCCTATCCCCCATTTTACCCCCCGAAAGAGTTCGAATTTTCAACCGTGGCCCCCCTCCCCCCACCTCAACCAAACGCCATTAAAGAACCAACGGTCACTTCCAACTTCCCGAGGAGAACCAGGCCATTGAATAAGCCAAAAGACTCTGGCAAAGATAAATCCTTTTTAAATCTATACTTATACAGAACGCATGATTATAGATAGCCTTGTGGCTGTGGAGGTTTCCAAGATTTTTTTTTTTGGGGTGTATAAAGTAATGAACTTGTGTGTAATATATAATAGTGTCAGCAAGCCGACAAAAGCGAGAGGGCCTTCCCAACGCTCGTTTTGTCTGGACTCGCTTAGCATGAACCCAGCAGCAAAGACCCATCATTTTAACAGATTTTTTTTTTGGGGGGAGACATTGCTGTACTAGCTGGATCTTTCTCTACTTGAAGCACTCAAAACCCTCGTGAGAGCGACCAAGCCCGTGATCTTTCTCCCTAGCTCTGCAGCTTTCATGGTCTTCTTTTTCCCTCCTTCGCAGCGCAAGCTCGCATTCTCGTGCTCAGGCTTTTCGTTTGGGAAGGAGGGAGGAGGGTCGGGGAGGAAAGAAAGAACGAGAACAAAACATGGCTTCACGAGGTGGTCGGGTCGTTACTCAAGAACTCTAACAAGGTAGGGAAAAAAAAGATAAGGTTTTGAACGTTTTTTCGAACGTTTTGTGTGAGTTCCATCACTCTGTTCTTGACACTAGGAGGCATAATTTTCATGCACAAAATTTAACAGCAACAGGCGAGACATCATGACAACGAAACAGTGTGCAAGAAAACCTTAAGACGTGAAAGCAGAGTAAGAAGAGGAAAGCAAACAGTGGGAAAAACACTCACAGTCTCATCTCCTTCTCGCGACAGGCCAAGCCCTTGTGGGTCTTGTTCCAGCCCTGGTCGGGCACCGGCGGGGAGCCGACGATCTGGCTGATGATAAGCGGGAACACGATGGGGAGGAGCGTGGTCTCGATGAAGTAGGTGCAGAAGCCGTACAGGTGCCACCCCCACACCTCCACCCTCGACGGCTTCTCCTCCATGGTATCGTACGCCCCGTACGGGTCCCTCGCCCTCTCCACTTGCACCCCGACCCCGCCCCCGCCGCCCCCTCCTCCCCCGCCGCCGCCGCGGGCGTCCGTCGTGGCCAGCACCTTCCCTATGGACGTCCCCCCAGAAGACCCCCGGCTGTTCCCGCCGTCTGCGTCCGCCATTTCCTCCCCGAAGCAGCTCAAGCCCGAACCTTTCGCCGAGCAGAGACCACGACGACAAATGGGCAGCGAGGCAGGAGGACGGGGACGAAAATTACGCAAACGCCCTCGACGAAAAACCCTAGAGAGAAGTTAAGAAGGCAAGAAGGCAGAGGGAGAATGGAGGTGGGTTTCTAGAGAGAGAGTGTATAAATGAGAGAGAGAAAGAGAGAGAGGAAGGTGGTAAAGTGGATTTTGTTGAGCGAGGGGAGGGAGAGAGAGACAGAGAGAGAGAAAAAGGCGTGCGGAACAGCTGGTTTTTGCGAGACTATCGAGAGAAAGAGAGAGAGAGAGAGAGAGAGAGAGAGTGAAGTCTAGAGATGATAAACAATTAAACAAAGCTTACATCGTTTTAAGGGGGCACAAATAAAGAAGGGAGAGGGAAAGCAGGTCTAAGGGGGGAGAGGAGAGGGGCGCCATTAACGAGGCGGTGTCTTTATGCCCTCAAAAGCCACCATGGGAGGGGGGCCCCTTTCGTTCTCATATGGTCTCTCTCCTTTCTCTCTCTCTCCTCTGCTTTGCTCTGTTTTTCTCTCTTTCTTTCTTTCTCTCTCTATCTCTACTGCATTAGAGGGGGGCCGTTTTCTATGTACTGGGGGGTACTGCTGGGGTAAAGCGGGGGCACGTACTGCCTGCCAGTTCTTTTTGGCAGGGGTTATTAAATCAAGCGGGAAAGGTAGTTATGGAGGGTTGTTTGTTGTCTTTCTTCCTTATACGGTATTTTTTCGGTATCCTATGCGTCCGTCGCACGATTTAATCGATTTAGCTACACCGTGAATCGTGGATTCTCGACATGATCCGGAAGATGTAAATTCGATAGAAGATATTGAGATGAATTGGAATCAGGTTGTTACTACAAGTTTCTAACGGTCGAATTCTTGAGGATGAGCAAACCGTGTTCCTAAAAAAGAAAAAATAGATTTCAACCGTTGATTCATCTTTTGTATAAAGAACATGATGTGATATCATACGGTACGGCATCTTGAGACGATGAAAATCGATCGTTAGAAAGAGATCATGAAAACCCTCGTGGAACTCGAACTACCTTAGAATCCAAGATGGACGGTAATGCAATACAAGCTCATCCTATGAGTCATGGTACCTGTCACCCCATAATTAGAAGCATCGCGTTTCAAGTAAAAGTCTGGTGCTTAACAAGCAACCAAGCAAGTAATTACCAACCGATCCCGAATGTCATCACTATCGTCAATGTAAGAATGAAACCCAATCAATTCTAGGCTTGAATGATGCGAAATTTTTCATATTTAGGCGATTTCTGAAGTCCCTATTCCACAACAATCATGTTTTTCTCCATCTTCAGACATGACTACGTTTACGAGTACTAAGATCGTTAAAAGGGACAAAACCAACCTTTAATTCTGAGTTAACTTTGAACGATAGTGCTGCTGTCCATAACATGTAATTTTCTCGTGCAATTTTATTTTTATTTTTCGGTGCTGGTGGGACTCCGGCGAAAAAGAAAGGAGAGAGAGAGAGATTTTGGAAGTACGGCGGAATAGCCAATTTGTCCACGGATTAAAATTATACTTTTGGCAGTATTATAACGGGGAGGAGTAGAGTAGTCCTTAAATCACGTTTGCTGTAATGATGGGAGCAAACACACAGTGGAATGATGATGGTAATAAGCATGCTCCTTTGCTCCCCCTCTCCCCGTTTCTATATTGCATGGGGGTGGCATTTCGCCAACCCTAAAGTTTTGGCTGTGAGTTATTCTGTACCAACAACTCTCATCATGCTCACTATCATTACCAGCTACAAAGTGAGAGGTTACTTTAGCCGAAACAAAGTAACGGTCTTATTAACGAGTACCCTAATGATTCCTAACGATAGCTTTCGTTAGGAGAATTAGGGACGTGATCGTTTCGAATGTCATCGAACCATGAAGATATGTCAGTAACTTCGAAAAACCTAATTCGTGCCTCGATTGTCGAGCATTTGTAGACATTTCATATGTTCGATTCTTCGTATCCCTGTGCGGGGATCGTTTCCATTCTCTTGTCACTGAAAAACTATGTAGACTTTTAACCCACGTTGTGTTAAGTTCGTAAGGATCGTGAGCTAATTCACGTGCGCGTATTTCTCATCCAAGGTAAAAACATGAGAGTTAGTGCCATTAAAAATCTCAAAATGATATCCCATTATACATTTATCCTAAACTAAGTTTTGCCAAACAAAAATTCTTAAATTAATACCTCATGATAATAATTGCTCTAAACTAATTTTCATCTCACGAAAATTCTCAAGCCAATTCCTTCTAAACACATCACAAGACAGCAGTTCGAGATTTTCATGAGACGGTAATTAGTGTGGGATAAAGGGATCATGGGAAAACCAATTTGAAATTTTTTTTGGGAGAGGACAATTAAGTTGGAGCAAATGCATCATGGAGACATCTATTCAGGATTTTTAATGAAGTTGATTTTAAAAAAAGAAGAAGAAGAGAAAAGCCTGATTTATTTGGAATCCTAATGTCAACAAAGGAAAGGCAATAATTACCAAGAGCATTAGCATTAGCGGAGAGAAATGTAATTTCGCACCAACAATCATTTACATAACCCACTTTTTTCCCACCTTTAGTGCATCAAATGGAAAGATAAGGTGCACGCTCAAGAGCTTTTAGCTCTACAGAGACATTGACCTTTAAACAAATCCCCCCTTTTCTTTTCCTCCTCTACTTTTTATTAAGTGGTTGGATATTTGTTTTTAGTTTAGAGGAAAGTGGAGGTATCACCTAACTTTAATCCATATTACTCTTAATGACGTCATAAAGTGGACCATACAAAAGGAGATTAGAATGTGTACAGTAGTGTATATACTTAGCAGGAACGGGAGGGAAAGAGAGCGTGCGCATGCATCTACCTTACGTGACGATTCGAGGGCTCGTTGTGGAAAAAATAAATGAAGAAAGGAAGGAAAGAAATTATTTACAATGGCACTAGATGAAAAGAATGTGTATAAGACTATATATACTTAGCAGAAACGGGAGGGAAAGCAAGCATGCGCATGCATCTACCTTACGTGATGAATTGACCTCTCGTTTGGAAAAGGAAAATGAAGAAAGAAAGAAAATGCTTTCGATGGTACTTGATGAAAAGAATCAACGGAACAGAATGATATGAATTATCTCGAGTTAAGGAGAGATTCGAATGCAACTTGCATCGGTTGATGGTCCGGATTCATTAAATAAAGATAACCCTAATTCGACTACCTAACTCAGGGTTCTCATGCATGATGACGGGACTGTGTGAACTACATTATCTTATTGACCATTTTCTATCTCAAGAGGAGTCAACAGACCCGTGAGCTCTTTTGATGAAGACGATGGTGCTGCGACGTATGATTGCGGAACGAAGTTCATGCCGTGTTGGAATGCGCAAGCTCCTGTCGCATCTATTATCATGTGGGGTTCGATGAAGATGGCGTGGAATGCGTATGTTTGCCTTGCTTGGAGGGCAAAGAAGGAAGAGATTCGTCTACACAAAGGTGGTATAGGCTGGAGTACCTATCAAACTAGTGTGTAGAGTCGGATCGAAAATGTTTCGACCTAAATTGATCCATTTTCATATAATACAAATTTATAAATTAAACTCGATTCGACCCCTATCCAATACATATCGACCTAAAAAAACACTTTTATATTTAACCAAATCTAGAGAAATTTATACCCAAATTAAGGTGAGAGCACAGAATAAGCAACCACAAAATTGAGTGAGGGCGAGAGAGACTAAAGAGAAAGTTAAAAAGATGGGTTAGACCTAAGTAAGTTGTGAACCCACTTAATATCCACATAACTTTAAACCTTACTATTTTAAACCTATTTATTAAATATAACTATCTTATATAACAATTTGACCTATCAAATATCGATTAAGAAATAAGTTTGTGACATATTTTGACAAACATATGAAGTATGAAAAATGAAGAGCAAAAGGGGTTTCATTTATGAGACGAGAAATTGACAGGTCATTTTCATACGGGCGTTGGTAGGAAATGTGCATAATTGTTGGAGGATTAGTTTGATTTGTTCCAAAGTACATAGCCAATTTATATCCATTAATTGTGATAGTAAGCATGTGATAGGATTTCCACCCTTGCCTTTCGTGATGGCATGAGCCTACTAAACTTAGCCGCCACCACAACGACAACCACAATAACGACTATAACAATAAGGTGATTTGCTATATAAACAAAGTCCCCATCCTTATATCGTAAGATAGATGACACTTGTAGTAAAAGCTATCTGCCTAACTTAGCTCTCAATGAAATCAAAGGCCTAAAAAAGAGACAACCGATGTCACCAACACTTATCAGGTATTATCACAAGAATTCCACACCGTCTATAATACATGCAATTTCGTGTTGTAGTAACCTCTCTAAAGTATAACCCTGTTGTCACGGCACTACATGGACACATAGAAAAAGATCAAAGATTCACCTTCACCTAAGCACCTTTCAAAGGCGAATCAAGGGCTTTTCTTTTCTAAGATCGAGGAGCAATCAATACTTGATTTTGAAGGGGAAGGCTTCTTCAAAACACTTAAAACCAACGGCTCTTGCATTGCTAAACAATGCTTTTTAGCCACTTCTTACGCATTAAAGTGCGCTCGATTGTTTGACCCCTAAGGTCCCTTTGTTTTCTCCTTCTTTTGTCTTCAAGACAACGGCGAATCTTAGTTTAGTAAAGTTTTAGGAATCTTTTTTTTTTTTTAAGGTGGCCTTAGGTATTAAATTAAAATTATTTAAATCTCGCAGGCCGTTGGGTTATGGATAAGGTCATTCATAATTATTTTAAGGTAAAAGTGCATAAAATAATTGATGCAAAAGTGTATGCGTATGATCTCGGGCATGGTAAACAATGTCGGAAAGCGGTGGAGTAGGTGGTGCTCGAAATATTTGCAATTTTTTTTTTCTTGCGGCATCTTCTTTCTCCTTTTTTGTATTTTTACTTTTCCTTTTTTTCTTTGCTTTTCTTTTTTAGCTTTCCATTAATTTATTTCTTCTTTTGAAAAAGAGGGTAGGGCATTGATGATGCATGTGCCTAATTAAATTGGGAATCGTATGATTTCTTCACGAGTACTCATCCGATGCTTTCGTTTCATCAATTCAATCAAATTACCCAAAATTTTCTTTTGCTTAAAAATACGGCCTGACTGATTAATTTAGGAGGAAAAAATATATATGAGAAGGTTTTCTTTTTCTTTATTCATTTAGGTTATATTTGCTAGGTGAAGTGTAGACAGCACAAAAAGTTAATTTTTGGTTCCACTCACGAATATCCACCCAAAATTCGAAATTGAAAAAAATAAAAAAAAATGTTACAAGTTTCGTTAAATTACGTTATAATTCTACATGATATTTTTATATCGGAATAATTTTAGATATTTCTCTCTTAAAAAAAAGCTAAAGCATGAGTAAAAAAAAAATTATCAAAAAAATTGTAAATTGAAAAAGTGAAAGTTCACTCCAAACGTTGCATATTTCGATCTGGCCTCTTTTGAATTCTTTCCATCATTCATCATCAGACAATTTAAAACTCATTTCCACGCCAATGCTCTCCTGTCTTCTCCTACTTTTCCTTCGTACGTCCTTCTTCCGAATTATTAGGGTTTCGCCCTAGAAACGCAACCTTACAACCTAAGGTCTTTTTTCATCAGTCTATCTAGGAAGGACAAGATCCATGACTTGACTTTAACAATAGGTACTGACTTCTAGAATACACCATAATAGTAAGTGTGCTTGGAAATTGAAAAATCTTGGGGGAAAAAGGCGAGAAAGCTACGCTCATGATGTCCGAGAAAGAATCTACCAAGTAGATAAGCTTGATTTGGGTTCCTATAATTGTGGCTTTATATTGTGACTTGTGAGTTTGATTAGTGGCCATTGATTAGGTGATTGCTTTATGAATTCTAGAAGTTACTGAAATAGTCTAGCTTCCTTGATAGTTTAATGTCCTTTCATCAACTAATGCCTTTCAAACCAAGACATGACTAATGGGTAGGTCTTATCAAATCAAATATCGAACCTAAAGAGCCTTCTGCACGCTCATTTGATAGTTTTGACATGCGAATAACCGGGCTTGAATAGACCTAACGTGATCAATGGGCAATTCTTATTGGATTGAATATTGAACCTAGGGACCCTTGCACGTGCCAACTTAATTAGTTTTGACAATGTGAATAACCAGGTTTGAATAGATCTGACGTAATCAATGGGCAAGTATTATCAAATCAAGTATTGAATCTAGGGATCCTTATGCATGTCCACTTGATTATTTTGACCATGCGAGTAAACAACTTAAATAGACCTGACATGATCAATGGGTAGGTCTTATTAGATTGAGTATCAAACCTAAGGACCCTTGTACATGTTTGCCTAATTAATTTTGATTGTGCGAATAACCAAGCTTGAATAGATTTGACATGATCAATGGGTAAGTCTTACCATGTTGAGTACTTAACCGAAGGACCCTTGTGCATGCTCGCCTGATTAATTTTGACCATGCGAATAATTAGGCTTGAATATACCTGACTTTTTAAGTAGCCTTGGAAAGAAATGACTTGTCCATGCCTACTCATTTGTATTATGGGGTAGAGCAAGCCTCGAGAGCTACTTGGCCTATTATCAGCTCCCATAGGTCCGTGGTGACATGACATCGAGGTGATGGGAGGGATTAGTTTGATACGAGACAACCATTTGTTATATATATATTTTATAACTTTTCCCAATTAGCATGCAAAGTTAATCATACGTATATCGCATAAGTAATATGATCGAGCATGTTAAATCTGTCATGCAATCGACACAAAGAGAATGAATTTTGCATATTGGATGGACCATGTAATTTTATCCTCTCCTTTTTAAATCAAAAGTAAAGTAGATGAAAATGCAAATATCACGAGGGCAATGTGATTGATTGATTAAATCACATCCGAACTTTCTCCTAATCCTAAGCAATTGGACCGCGCTCTTGTATAAAGTTGGGCCGGCAAAGTAAAGCATCATCGATGACCTGGCATGAGCCCAATGCGGGAGGTTGGTCCAACAAAAGAAACTTTGGGTCACTCAAACGCTAGAAGCCCAAATGAATGGGCCTCATGGTGGCCTCATAGACACAGTATGCTCCAACGATAGGGCCACAAAGTTTCTATTTGCTCTTGGCTATTGTGCGCACATGGGACATCAAACACCCATTAGAGGTCACTAAATTCTTTGTGAATTTTACAATAGGACGACTAAAATTCAATTTTAATTGCTCAGTGCACTAAAATAATTAATTTTAATCAAATCTAATTAAATTTGTCACGAAATACAAATATGCGTCCATGTGACAATGACTTGGCATCTACAAAATGAAAATTGACCGAGTTTCGATCGAATTCTAATTGAAAAGCATCAATTGCCGAAACGTCAATAAATGCAATGCGTGGGGTGATTGAAACCAAAGTCCAGTGACCCGTTCACTTAACTTTAAGGACCCACTAGTGGAATTTACCCATATTGTTCTTTTCTTTTTATGCCTACTTTAGGGAGGCAATTTTGAGGGACAATTACTACAAAAAGTTCTAAATCTATTATATTTGTGTCATTTCCTTCGTAAATCATTTAATTGCTTTAATTCAATTTTAAACATTTTCACATTTCGTTAATTTAGTTCATCCAGACAATTTTGACTGGAAATCACCGACGTACATGCTTGTTGTTTTATATGGAATGGTCGACATAGATGTGGACATTTTAATGATATTTTAGTAATTTTTGATTTTTGTATAATTCATTTGGTTTTCTTTTTCTTTTTTGGACTGGCTTCTCTAGACAAGGGCATGCGGTAAGGGTGATCAATTGCCAAATGAGAACTTTCTAATATAGAACTGGGAGTTACCCATTAAGGATCGATTCCACAAAATGAGAATCAAGAACCGTCCATTAGTTTCATGGACTTACCTGGGAACTGGACCATGATCATGTTCTTAAATGGATCCATGGAATCGATCTATGTATAAATACTATATATCCATCGCCCTTCAATATGCTATTAGAAGTTGCATTGTTTCAAGTAAATAAAAGATGTGCAAAACTTGCAGTAGTTCGAAGATCATAATTTGATTTTACATAGACACACTTTAGATTGTCGATGACATTACATCTCCACACGTGCCTAGAAATGCTGCAAAATTTGCAACAATTCAAAGTATTATTGTCTATTCTCTTCATCAGATGTCCCTATAAAAAAGTTGTCCTACCAGCATTTTTTTAGTACTTCATAGTTGCTGTTCCACACAAGTAATCAACATCAGCAACGATTTGTCTGGTTCCAAATATTCATAGTAAAGCAATGAGATCTCAAATTGTATCTTCCAAATGGCGATTGGAGTTTTGAACTTATGAGAGAGGAAGCAATGAGGCTAGAGGTGACCAAGAGCAAGAGCAATAGAAGAAAGTAAGACCATGACTGCAAGGAACGACCGAAGGCGTGGTTGACTTGAGATCGAGAGTGATAGAGTTGAGAAAGAGAGCAAGATGAGAGGTAATAAAGTCACAGAGTTGAGAATATTGAGAGAAGAGAGAGAATGAGAGTTGAGGGAATTAGGGTTTTAATTTTGCAAACTTAAAAATTAATGAGAGAATGAGCTTGATCCAATCCAAGTAATCCAAGTGGATAGTTCCACATATGAAACACCTAGAGTTGGACCAAAAATCACCGGTTCCACTTTTTTGAAATTAGGAATCAAATTAGTGCCCTTGAAAACCAATCACAACCAATTATTTCTCAACTTAGACAATTTCTTTTGCTCACCCCTAACTCATGGCCCCTCACCTAGATTTGGCAAGGGTCACAATGTCCTCGCTAGATCAAGACCTCACTTGCTCGGGGCAAGTCTACGACGTCCCAAATTAGGTGATAATCAGGATGTGCTCATGCGAACTTTTTTTTTGGTAATATCTCCTTGTTATGATGGAAAGCGCCATCATAAGTATAGGTTCTCTTATAACAACGTTTTGTTTAATCATGGCGAGAGAGGGGCGTACGGAATATGGAATGGCATGTAGCCATGTTCATAGAATCAAAGGGTGGGTCCAATGTTATCCGCCTCATGTGAACTCGTATGAACTCAAGAATGTGAACCCAAGAGAAAAATCGCACGACAAAACACAAGCTGACGACAATCACGAGTCCATGCGATCAGCACTTGGCGTGGAAGCATTAAAAACTTCAGCAGAAGGAATAATGCTTGGACGCAACCGCACACAAAAATCCCATTGGATACACAGCTGTCCACCACGATTCCTACACTAATGACAAGACAGAGCCCTAATAATCACCACCATCAGTCCACACAAGCCCATCAGATACCATTTTTCCAGCGAATGCATAAGCTGGCGAATCTCAAAAGCTGGAAATTTACCAATTCCGCTAGTCAAATTCAGTGAAGAATTCCATTCCGGGTCGATGTGTAATGGCGGAATGGGAAGCCGAAAGCATAGAGGCACGAAGGCCTGGCCTTCTTCTTAGGTGTTGGAGAAGGACAAAAGATAAGAGGGTGGTCCTAAAACGGTCGCGTGCATTTCGCTCGTCTTTCCTAGAGGCAATGATCATATAGGCAGGCGCCACAAGGCTACAAGAAAGCCCCCATCATGGCATGGTATGGAATCTCAATGTTCACGAGACTTAGATTTATATGATTAAAAGATCGATCGAACGGCGACCCTTCTATCACGTGGGGGCCCATGCGAATCTCCAAACATCGATTGCTGTGGTCGTCGAGGATTCATGAATCACAATACGTGCAAAGGTTGATTTCTGTATTCACGGGTCGCGAGCGCCATTCCGGGGGAGGGCATTGTTTTTTTTCTTCGAAGAGGTTGAGGATCGGAACTTTAGGCCGCGGAATGAGAGGAAAAGGCCGTCCTTATGAGAAAAACGCCGAGCCCTACCTTCGTCGTTTGTCGTAGGCGGAAAAGAAAGTTAGGCTCGTTAGATTTCACGTGAACCGAGAAACTGCTTTTTGGCTGTAATTCAACTTCTGTGTCGGAACGACAAAAGCTGCCAAGTAACCAATTTGCATCAGTTCAAGTAACATGCGTTTCGACATTGAAAAACAAAATCTAACATCAAAGTTTATGTTCCTATGCCATTCGAAAATATATGTCAAATTTGCGTACGGACATAATTTTCTTTTCCATTTTTTTGATATACTTAATCGAAGAACAGTTGGAAGTGTCGTAATTACGGCATTCATTTAAAAATAAGAATTTTTTTTGATTACTTAAATATAATAATTTTCGAAAATTATTCACTTGAGTGCTATTGATAGTTTCTCATACCTAAAAATCTGTAGTGGCATTTAATCAATTATAAATCAGGCTACGTGGCTTGTTGGAAAAGTCCAATTAGCAAAAGAGTTGAGAAAACAACATCGTTGGCTCTTTGCTCTTGCCCCAAATTGCCGAAATGGGACTGATCACCTTAAATTGAAACTTTAAGCCCATATATACTTAATCGAAGAAAAGACTGAAAGTGTCATAATTACACCATTCATTTAAAAAGAATAACTTTTTTTCAATTACTTAAATATAATAATTTTCAAAAATTATTCACTTTAGTGTTATTGATAGTTTCTCGTACCTAAAAATTTGTTGTGGCATTTAATCAATTATAAATCAGGCTACATGGCTTGTTGGAAAAGTCCAATTACCGAAAGAGTGAGAAAACAACGTTGTTGGCTCTTTGCTCTTGCCCCAAATTGCCGAAATGGGGCTAATCACCTTAAATTGAAACTTTAAGCCTAGTTTGCGATTCAAGAATAATTGAAGTGTTGACGGAATGGGGCTAATTTCAATATAGTCATTCCAATATATTTTCGTCAGAAATCACCAAGGTGTCGATCGGAATGACTGCTATGGAATTTCGCATAGAGACTTATGACTAAATCAATAATATTTAAAAATTTAGCACCGAATTAACATTTATATGATAGATTTAAAATTGATTGGACGGTTACCTTAACGCGTTTCAAACAATCCACTCAGAATGTTTGGAGATAGTATATTGGTTTATGACCTGTTAGTCCATCATCTGTCCTAATCAATTTCAGAGGATTAAAGATTCTTTGGACTAAGCTCATGCTTAATTCTTTTTTCCTTAAATATAATAAAACACACCTCCACTTAATAAAGTGACAAGCGGTCGCGATAAGCACCCCCCAAATTCCGCCCACTTTTCGGCCGTTGATTTCGGAAAGTCATGCTTCCGTTAAAGTCCAAATTAACTTTTTCATTTGTCTTTTCTCGTTCCCATCCCACTAGAGTATGCTCAAAAAGAGGATTGCTGACGGAGAGGCCATCTCCACCGTTCGTTTCCAAGGAAACGACGAGCGCCGTTGGATAAGGCAAAGTGAAATCCAACTGGAAAGTGCATTTCGAGTGGAGAAATTACTAAAATTGGAAACTTCACCGGTGAGTACAAATTACCTCCAAATACAAAAAAAGTTTGCCGACTACTTGCCTAAATTCTTACCGCTAAGCAAACAGGGAAATCTTATATTCGTAGCTGATGAGTTTTTTTACTAATTACGGAAAGATTTAAATTACTTTTAAACTATAAAATTACTAAAGAGTATAAAAATTATAGAGTGTTATGGAGCGAGCATACTTTTACAATTGCGAAAGTAATTTTCTTATATAGTGAAGTAACTTTTAATATAGCAAATTATATACGTCGATAATTACTTTCATTTCTCCGTCATGTTCATAAGTGAGTAGTGATTTCGATATCCACTAAAATAACTTCATATATACTTTATGTCTAAATTTTTTACAGGGCGAAATAAGCTTTTTGAAAACTCACGTAACAAATCAACTACAATCAATTTTTCTTTGGGCATGTAAAAGAATTTGTACTTGCAATGGGAAGTCGAAACGCAGCATTTTCGATCTCCTTGTGATATTTTACTTTCCTTTCTCTTTTGGCCAGATTTGATTTGCTTCCTAAAGACAACTCACCTTTGACAAAACCTTTTCTGAAAAGGAAGAAAGGTCCACTTGATGACAAAGAAAAAGACTGCACCTTTGAGAGATTTACTAATCCGGATTTGAGTTAAAGGAAGTCACTCAAGTTGCCAACACAAGAAGAACAATGTATTCTTACTTTACGTATTGTCTAACCGAGCGAGAGCACAGGCACTTGCCTATTCCAAATAAAAGCAAACAACTTTACGCATTTGTCCAAATACGTCGCATTGCGAGATTTTACAGACAATATGAAACTAGAAACCATGTTATAATAACATTTCTTTCTACTAAAAGTAGTCTTTATTGCACATGGAACTTAAATACGGTGACATTTTTTCATGAGGTCTGCAGATCGATACAGAGGGTATTGGTCGATGACGTTTTAAGGCGCAGGCTGATCTCGATTTCAATTTCTAATCTGCGGTCGCTTTTGCTTTACACTATCTCAATCTGGAGTTGCTGTCTTGAAATTTACAGATTGACCATGGAGTCGCGAACAGAACAGCCGCATAAAATAAGTACCAGCTTTCCCTATCAAGAGGGACCTTATCATTCCACACCGTGTCCAGAGCACATGCACTTTCGTGGTGGCGCGGTGATGGTGCCAAACCCAATAAACAAAATCTCATCAGGATCGCCAAAAAGTGATCTTAATGGCCAGAGCTCCTCCACAGCACAGCCTCAATCCTCTAAAATCCACTCCAGACTCATCCATCCCTATGAACTGGAACGACCCATGATTCACTGAGCAGCCAAAAAGTCAAATTCATTCTTGCCCATCTCTTTCCTGGCCCGTCACATTCTCCCCATCTCCACCGAACTCCTCCACTGCTCTTTTTCCCCGGCTTCTCTCTTCTGCACCCTGCTTCTGCAAGTTGAATGAGCTACTGCCATGGCTACTCTGGAGGACATTGGGGTGTCAGCGTTCATCAACATAGTCAGCACCTTCGCTTTCCTCCTGGCGTTCGCGCTGCTCAGGATCCAGCCCATTAACGACAGGGTGTACTTCCCGAAATGGTACATCTCCGGGTCGAGGACCAGCCCGAGGTCCCGGAACTTCGTGGGAAAGTTCGTCAACCTCAGGGTCACGACGTACTTGACCTTCTTGAATTGGATGCCTCAGGCCTTGAAGATGAGTGAGGCCGAGATCATTAACCACGCCGGTCTCGACTCCGCCGTCTTTCTCAGGATTTACACTCTTGGGTATGGACTGTTTCTTTGTGAAAAGTCGAACTTTGTTCGAGCATGTCGCGAGTCCAGTGTAAAGCAGGATTTTTGTGGCAGAATTTTGGATAATTTAACTGAATTGTGACAGGAGAATCGCTTCAATCCCGGCGAATTCTCTTTATTCTGATCGTGACTTCTTTTTTTTTTTTTTTTGGTTTTTTGAGTTCATATTTGCTGGTCGTTTTCTTGCTTGGTAAAACAAAATGGACCCTTGGTTGACTAGTGTGGAAGTTTTAAGAGCTGCTTGTTGTGGCGATAAAATTTGACTGAAATGCATGCACCCAATCATGCCTTTCTTTCGCTTTGTGATTGTTCCTATAATGACGTTCAAATTTCGAAGGACTGGTAATTATTGAACTTTGTTATGTACGGCCGGGCGGCGTGTCCGCCCGCTTGTAGTTTCTTACAAGAGTTCTTAGCCTACAGCAGAGATGATTACTCATAGTCATGTTTGTCGGATTTGGATGGATATGTTGTTTTCAGTGATTGCGAGACTACAATTCAGTCGACCTCAGAATTTTGAGTTGCATTTTGTGTGGAGATGCTGAAATTTTTTCTCGTGCCATCGGTATCTTAGTAGCTGCTTCAAGTCATGATCTATGTAAATGCCAGAATATAACTCTTGTTCTGGTTAAGATCTGTTGGTGAAAAATGCAAATCCATTGATGGAGAACTGTAATCTTCTGCAATTTTTTAACTTTACTAACGGACTATCATGGTTGTTTTGGAAGAGATATCGCTGCATACATTTACATGGATGCGTACATGTGTTTGCTTTGTTGTGACTATTTCCGGTTTTGCTCAAGATAGTCTCAGAGCATCTTATAAAAAATAAAAAAAGGAAATAGGAGACCTGAAGGAACTGTGGGACTGTTTAGCTCATCTTTTGATGAGCATTTACCATTATGATTCATATATGCATCCCCAGAGATGGTCAATACTCAAGTACATAGTGTTAGCTGTGTAACCGTTAAGTTTCTTTCATATTATTTTAACTGAAATTTTCTCGCTTTGCTCTGGCAGCTTGAAGATTTTTGTACCAATCACGGTGGTTGCCCTCTTGATTCTTATCCCAGTCAATGTATCAGATGGGACATTATCATTCCTGAAGAGAGATTTGGTTACAAGCAACATCGATAAGCTATCAATATCAAATGTTCGACCTCAGTCAACAAGGTAAGTGTACTTTCTCTTGCAGCAGAGATAGCTACTGTTCATAAGAGCACGTAGCACAACACCAGCTGGTAAAATAATAAGGTTGAGTAATTTATACTGCTTGGAGATAAACATGCGAAACATGATAGCACGAATTTTCTTCCCTTGTCAGTGCTAATTTGTTTAATAAAGGTTGCTCGTCTCACAGAACTTTGTTCCTGATTCTCTTGCCTTCAAAAAATTTCAACGATAATCTTGTAGCATTCAATTTTCAGGTTCTTTGTTCACATTGGATTGGAGTACTTGTTCACTCTATGGACGTGCTTCTTGCTATTCAAGGAGTATGCTATAGTAGCTTCTATGAGGCTGCGTTTCTTGGCTTCACAACGTCGTCGTGTCGAGCAGTTCACAGTGAGTTGAACTCTAACCATATTCCATGGAAGTATATCCAGAGATCAAAATTCCTAGAATCACAATGAATGAATTTAAATAATTGTATGAAAATCGTCTTAGAGATTAAAGACTCATTTTTGTAGTTATTTGTACTGATTTTGATAAGAAGAGGATTCTGTAAGAGGCAAAAACAGTGTACAACTACATATGTGAAAGAGCTCCTGGAAACCAAAGAGCTAGGTCACCAGATGAAAAATCTGAACTGTTCCTTATAATTTCTAGCTGAGGGGATCTTGCTGAAAAATTATCTTTTGCAGGTAGTGGTCCAAAATGTGCCTCGTGTTTCTGGCAAGTCAGTATCAGATACTGTGGAGCATTTCTTCAAAACTAATCACCCAGAACACTATCTTTGTCACCAGGTAAATTCTTGTGGACTCTTCAATTAGTTATATTTACTTCTACATAGCTTGAAATGCTTCTGAGAAAAATTCATTTGGTTGTAAATATATGAGGAGAAGTTGAAGTCTTTTGTTTTTCTCTTAGCTTGTGGGCGCATGCTGAGGTTTTAAACATTTCAGGCAGTGTATAATGCAAATAAATATGCTGTACATGTGAGAAGAAGACACAGGCTCCAGAATTGGCTTGATTACTATCAGCTTAAGTTTGAGAGGCATCCTGAGAAGAGACCGACGAGCAAGGTAACTCTTTTCATAAGCTAGTGTTTGTTCTCATGGTTTCTTGGGCACATACTGCTGTGCTTATATGCAGACATGCTCGATCTCAGCCAAAATGCTGAGAAAGGTACTACACACAGAAACACACTGCTCCAGCAATACTCTGTAACTCTGCCTGGCGTGGTAGCTGGTTTAAGATTTCAGAATAGCTTGTCCAAGAATTTAATCCTTTAATTTTTTTTTTTTTGAATCTTATTCCCAGATTGGTTTTTGTGGGCTCTGGGGTGAACGAGTAGATTCAATTGACTACTATAAAGAACAGATCAAGATTCTTGACAAGAGAGTAAGACATGATCTGGATTTTCAATCTAATTCATGCAATCTGCATCATACTGCAAATTTCCAGCTGTCATCTTCAATATGCTCTACCTTCGGAATCTCTTTTTGATTTAGAGCAGCACTAGGTCTTCCAATATTCTCAATTGAATTCTTTTAATTGTATCAATGTGTTCTATTCTACTTGCTTCCTTTGTCAGATGGTGGTGGAGCGTGAAAAAGTTATCAAAGATCCAAAGTCCATTCTACCTGTTGCTTTTGTTTCCTTTAATTCACGATGGGGGGCTGCAGTTTGTGCCCAGACGCAGCAAAGCAAGAATCCCACCATATGGTTGACAAACTGGGCTCCAGAACCTCGGGACGTCTATTGGAAGAACTTAGCTATACCATTTGTTTCACTGACCATTCGGAAACTGGTGATATCCCTGTCGGTGTTTGCTCTGGTGTTCTTTTACATGATACCGATTGCATTTGTGCAATCTCTTGCCAATTTGGAGGGTCTAGAAAGAGTTGCTCCTTTCCTCAGGCCTGTGATAGAACTGTAAGTATATTGTCCTCTTGGAAATGCAATTTTGTTAATTTCTTCATTATCGACTGAAAGAGAGAGCTGTCTCTAGTTTCTGAAAGGGGAAATGAGATTTGTAGCTGCAATTGTCATGGAGGTTTCTCCCTGTTTGCACATTTATCCTTACATCTCACACTGGACTTGCAGGAAGTTTATCAAGTCATTCTTACAAGGTTTCCTCCCAGGTCTAGCCCTTAAGATATTCTTGTACATCCTTCCTGCGGTACTGTTGATCATGTCAAGGATTGAAGGGTACATTGCAATATCAACGTTGGAAAGGAGGGCTGCTTCAAAGTACTACTACTTTATGTTGGTTAATGTCTTCTTGGGAAGCATCATAACTGGAACAGCATTTCAGCAGCTGCATTCTTTCATGCATCAGTCAGCTACCCAGTAAGATTACATCATTTGATTTCTGATGCTAGTTTCCTGTGCATATCGTCTCAGATACTCCTGTTTGCAATAATCATGCAGACCTCTGTGTCAGTGTCAATTTAATCAGTCTATTCTCTCATTTAATTCAGTGGATGTTGGACCATCTCTCTGGTTTAGTTGAAGCACTTATCACTTGTTACTGCAAACAAGTCATGGATGAAGAAGTTTCTAGGTTTTATCCAATGGTCTTTGGCATTTACTGTTAAAGATAGTTTCTTTCTTCTTGACTCTGGAGCATTTCTGAATTTTGCTTTGGTTTAGTAATATGAATTTCATGTGTCAAAGGAAACTATAATTCTCATATTATGTATTCACGAACACACTTATGCCCACACAGCACAGACTCACTCACATGCATACAAATGCATATGCATGAGCAGATGCTCATTCCCAGACATGAGCATGCATGCGTGTGCCTACACACTTTTCTTGGTAGTGTTCTAGTTCGTGAGATCCTTGTCATACCTTCCCTTGCAATAGCTTTCATTATTTTTCCATACAATGTCTTTTCTTTCTAATAGGGTTTGCTTGTAATATTGACATTAGTCTTTCCTTTTCCTGATTCTTATTTACAGTTTCAAAGTTTGTAGATTCTCAGTAGTAACCGATAAGATGCTGATAAGAGTGAACTAGGGAAAAACCAACTGGGGGAAAACTCTTCTACTTTTTGCTTTGCAGTGCATATTAACAAAAGTATATTCTTAGGAGATGTAAGTCATACCTCACAGTTGTTGGTGCATTTTATCCCCAGGAACATAATTAGTTTTTAACTTTATTTTATCATAAGAAGAATTTTCTATGGAGTTTTCATCACGTTTCAGGATACCGAGGACCATTGGAGTGTCAATACCAATGAAAGCTACTTTCTTTATTACCTATATAATGGTTGATGGTTGGGCTGGGATTGCTGCCGAGATTCTCCGTTTAAAGTCATTGGTCATATACCACCTTAAGAATATGTTTTTGGTGAAGACTGACCGGGACAGGGAGAGGGCCATGGACCCTGGAAGTGTAGATTTTCCAGAGACTCTCCCAAGCCTCCAATTGTACTTTCTTCTGGGAATTGTTTATGCTGTGGTTACTCCGATTCTTCTTCCTTTTATTCTGGTGTTCTTTGCCCTTGCATACTTGGTCTACCGTCATCAGGTCAGTTAATGCCTGAATGCTTTGCATTGCTGTGACATATCTTCATTGAGTTCATTTATTTGCATTAAGTGTTCCCCCTTTCTTTTTAGGGATTTACTAATACAACCTTCATTGAGCGTAGAGCAGAATAAACTGGAACTGCCTAGAGATGGCAATCATTTGGAAGCTAAATTTTCTTGGGAAATGATATAGGATTAGTTATGAGGCTCAGCTTTAGAACTGATTTTTATTTTATCTGATTCTGATCTGTAAGTTGGTGACTGCTGGAACTTAAATTCAATGATAGAAATGAAAATTGTTCTATCTCATCTCTAGTCTCCTTACTTTTTAAGTTGGAGCAATCCGCTGTTGTATTAATAGGTGATCTGTTGCAGATAATTAATGTCTACAATCAACAATATGAGAGTGTCGCTGCATTCTGGCCCCATGTTCACAGCCGCATTATTGCGGCCTTACTGATATCACAACTTCTGCTATTGGGGTTGCTCAGTACCAAAGAAGCTGCTAATTCAACTCCTTTGCTTGTTGTATTACCGGTATTCACATTGGCATTCCACAAGTATTGCAAGCATCGGTTTGAACCTGCCTTTAGGAAGCATCCGCTCGAGGTAATTCTGTGTCCCTTACTGGTCATTTTGGTTAACAGTTGTACTGACTCCATCCATTATCTTCAGTTCTTCAGGAATTCATGTCAGTAGTGAAGTACTTTTTCTTTTCTTTTCTTTTCTTGATCATTATTTCTTCCACAGGAAGCAATGGCAAAAGATTTAGCGGAACGAGAAGAAGAACCAAACCTGAACTTGAAAGCATACTTAGCTGATGCGTACCTGCACCCAATTTTCCGGTCATTTGAGGTGGAGGAGGAAGTAGTTCAAGTCAGAGAAGACAAGCATCAATCTCCTGTAGCCAGCCCTTCTGGAAGCGAACTTAGCTCGCCCTCACCTCCCCATCATGCTTATCACTACGAAGTTAATCCACAGCCTTACTACTCTTATCATTATGAGGCTGAGCCTTGAAGCAACCGGTCCTCTTCGGCTCGCTTATGAAAGCCTAACCTATTTTTTCAATCTTGTGACAATCTCTGTCCAATATAATTAGTTAGCGTTGGAGTGAAGATTTTTTCCCTTTTTGTAGTTTCCTTGTTTGTATCTGTTTTTCTGTGTAAATACGACTGAAAGTAACTTTCTGTTCAAACAAACTCTGGGGAGCATGAAGATCCTATAGATTTTTGTTTTCTTTTGCTTCACCGTAATTCAGTTGACAAAAGTGTAAGTAGTTGGAACCCTTTGCAGCAAGGCATTATGATTTCTCATGAGATATTCTTGTCCGGCTCATTCTACTGTTCACCGTTCGTCTGAAGTATGGTAGCTGAAGCTATTTCATGTTTGTTAGGACTGGAGTACATTTCGCCCTTTTATTGTTTCTGATGGTTGAATTTCGAAGATGGTGACGACTCTGTCCGTGATGGTGATCAGATAGGCGCACATAGCACGGCGTGAGTGATTAGTAAGATTGACATACGTTCTTCGCCAATGGATTGAGTCTCCTGCGTGGCCTGACTCAAATACATTGCCGCCATCCCCCCCTCCCTAAAAACAGAATCCTTGATCCTTCGGGTAATTCTTCCTAGTCTTCTAACGCCTTTAATCCTGATCTGTGCTTGCTTTGGCTAGCGTTTCCGCACAAGCATTTGCCCCCAGCTCAGCTCCGTTTCAACGCAACGAATGGGCTAAAGTACCATTAGATGCATATTCATGGACTTCAATCACACTAGCGAATACTTTCGTTGAACAGCCTGTTCCAATACCAATGTGCCTTGCTGAGCCTATACCTTCTATTGGAGATGGCAAAGTGGGCTATGGACCTATATTTTAAGTTATATTTGTTAAGTTGGGTGAAGTACGAGTCCTTTGAAAAATAAATGAGTTAAAATTGGTCATAATAAAGTAAAGCCTGATGGGTTCTAATAGGTTTCCAAAGAGCCCAATTGCAAGCCATTTAATCAAAGAGCAATGCGTGTGGCTATGCTCAGGTCTGTAGAGGTTGTGCCTAGATACCTAGTGGCCATGCCTAGGTACTACGGGAACTTAGCACCCATAATAGCACCCTACTTGGGTCCATCAAGATTGGGCCTGATTCCTCAATGGTTGGGTCTAGGTCCACAAAAGTTGTCCTCTGATTCCTTGAGGCTAGGCCCATGACCTTGTTGCTTGCATTTGGGTCTATTGATGCCAGGCCTGAAATATTGGTGCTTGTGCCTTCCACAACCAAGTCATTGGCGTTTGGCCTAGTTCCATAGTGGCTGAGCCTAGGCCCCTCATACTTGGGCCAAGACCTTAATGCTTGTGTCTGGCTCCACGAAGGGAGGGCCTTGATCCCTATAGGCTAGGACTAGGTCCGAGGCTAGACTTGGGTCCTCTACAGTGAGCTTGGGTCCACAAAGGCCAGGCCTAGGTCCCTTTAGGTCGGGCTTGGAACCTTGTGCCCAAGGAAATCAATTCCCGAGCTTCATCACTAGTGCTTAGCTCCTTGGTAGTCGAGTCTAGGTCCATAGTGATTGGACCTAGATTCCTTGAGGCTAAACGTGAGACCTCAATGCTTGTGCCTATGTCTACGGAAGCCATGCTCGGGAAATTGATATTCTTCCTCAAGTTCCTGACAATAATGCTTAGGTACTCGACTCTTGCGCAAGTCTTTGGCACTTAGCTAGGGGTCCATCTGGGCTTGATCTTTGCGTATGCTTTTGTGCCATAAGGAATTTAAGCCCCAGCATGGGACATCTTTAATGGCATGACATATTAACGTTTTAATATGTAATATCATGGTCATCTTTAAAGGAATGTGAATGTAATCCCAACATGAATAGCATATATTAGAATTAAAGTTGAACTTGCATAATCATGGTCGTATTTGTATTGGCTAATAATTATGGTAAAGTTGAACTTGCTCGTTTTGTCCTACTATTTAATAAGCACGAGAATCTTGTATATTTGCATCATTGAATTTGCACTGCATCAACATAACCTACACCTTTCAAAGCAACATAGGTATCTCATCCATCAATCAAGAAAAATGCTGTGGGAACAAAGAGATCATTAACCTTTCAATCGAATCATTAATGAAAGTCCGGATTAGCTAATACATTTTTCTTTCCAAACACTTGCTTTTTCGGTTTTCCACGTCAGGGATCAGTTTTCGATTGATTTTATAAAAGTTTTACTTTGGGCCACCAATCTAATATGAAGATCATGCCGTCCTTTTCCTTTTCTTTGGCCCCTCTTATCAATTGCATTGTTCAGAGAACAGTTGGACAGTATATTTCAGGCGCCACCAAGAGTTATTTCAACCGCCATGGAAGTTGGAGTTAATGTGAATGTTGGAGAGAGATATACCTTGGAGTTAATCATCATTTTACTTTTCAAACTCCTTTACCAATACTTATGGCATCTGCACATGTAATGGCTGAAGGGGAGTCGGGGGCATCAGCTTCTTTTTATTTTTTATTTTTAAATATTTCTGAATTTATTTTTCTTTCCTTTCTCTTTTTTCTTTTTTTCTTATTAGGGCTGGGTGAGGTAACAATTTTTAAGAAAAAGAAAATTGAAGCCCAATATGGGTCCGGGTCATTGGCATAAAAACAGTCCATCATGGGCCGAGGCTATCTTCGGTTCAACTCGAACCCACCCGACTTGTTCATTTGAAGGGCTTACTAGTGAGATCACCCACGTTGAGTTTAAACTGCATAATTTTCCATGACTGTTCCAAGATTCCATTGCTTTTACACGACAAAAGCTGGTCTGATTTGGTGTCCTACCGGGATCATCAACGTGAACCTTTCAGAAACCAAATGAAAAAAAGGCCGTACTACCGTATGCTAGTTGACTTGTTACTACAACATTACCGAAAGCAAGTCGAAGCAGAGTCAAGAGTCATCACTATATGTCGGACATGTCGTACCAATCGAGGGACCGATCATGATTTCCCGAGAATTGAGGAGCAACAAGAGATCCGAACTTGCGATCAAGCAAGGGGTCCAAACCACATGAGAACGAAACCTTAAACAAAGCCAACAACCTCGGATAAACTAACGGGCTATTTTGAACCACAAAATGGCTAAACATGTTGTGGATCAGCTTCGGAAATTTCTGATCTTTCCTTAGAAATGCAAGCCCGTTTAGGACCTCCATGAGATTTTTCTGAACCAGACATCACATCATCCAGCAACCTCCAAACAGGCTACGAACTTGGCAAGACGAATCCGATGTAAACCCAATCTGTTTCGCGAGGCTTACACCGGTCCAAGGGCCGTGCTGCACTCGGCGGCCCGTTGCGCGGAGGATTTTTTTTCACTCCAATGGCACTGGCCAACAGGCGAAAACCCATACGGTGGTGGTAACTTTGACAAAGCTGTTCGCTGCGGATGATGCAGACTGCCAACAACCTTTGCTTGTTGCTGCTGCTGCTACTGTCCAAATCTCATCTCCAATCTCTTACCATCATTCTCTGTAGTCCATACAAACTCTCCCAAGACTCTCCAAGAAGAAGGAGGCCCACAACAAATAACATCCCGAGAAACATGGCTCGTCCCTCCCGAGAATTCCCCGCCACTCCCTCGCTTTCTAGCCAGCCATGGCGATTGTCTCGGCCACACTCCAACACCACCAGTCGCCCTCCTCCCGTCTTTTCAGTCACCACCACCGCCGACAGCGGGGGGAGGAGCCCTTTTCTTCACGTTCCCTCCTTTCGCTTTCGTCCTCCGGAAGGATCCGATCGGGTGCGTCGTCACGGCTCTCTCATGGGGATGGCCCGTCGGCGGATAATAGCCCCGGTTTGGAGAGATCATGTTCGGGAATCAGAAGCGGTTCTGGGTTCGCTCCCGGGTTCTTGGAAATGGGTCCCGAGAAAACGTGCTCGGATCGAACGCTTCTGGTGAAGTCGGCGGGTGCAGAGAGCGGTGGCACTTCCACCACAGTCTCTCAAAAGGTCCTCTTTTTATCTTCTTTTTTCGAGTCGCTTGGCATGTTTTATGGCGTCTCAGCTGGTACGTTTAAGTCTCGTTTTGCTGATTTTGATCAAAGAATGTGTCTTTAATGTGAATTTTAGGCCTTTGGGGTATTGCATTTGGTTGTCTCGCTGGGGATAATCCTCGCAATGGATAAATTCTTGAAGAAAGCGTTTGTGGCGGCGGCGATCAAGTTCCCGAGTGCTCTGTTTGGGATGTTCTGCATATTCTCTGTTCTGATGATTCTTGATTCGACGGTGCCCGCTGCAGCCTCCGGCTTGATGAACTTCTTTGAGCCGGCGCTCTTGTTCATACAGAGGTGGCTTCCGCTGTTCTATGTTCCATCTCTGGTGGTTTTGCCTCTTGCTGTTAAGGACATACCTGCGGCTTCAGGGCTCAAGATTTGCCTTATATTGGGTACCACTCACTTTGATCAATGCGTAGATATGTGCTTTTCCTCGTCGTGGTTGCTTGTGTTGTGACTATCTCGTGAAATCTAATGACCTTGGACCAAAGTCTTGCGCCTCTCCCATGGCCTAAGTCTATCGTTGCTTTGTCTTTCTGGGTTCTGTTGGGCTTGTCAATGAGTTGGTGCACCATGATGGCACAGTATTACTGCAATATGCTATTCCCTGTGCTCTGAAAGAAGCTTCTCATTGATGTTGTCTTCATGCAGACAATAGCCTAGAAGGAAGCACAGGATGAAATCACAATCTTCACTCGTAGACTTTCAGACTTTGAGATTATAACAAGCTTACATTGCATTTGAGGATAAAATGTAAAAGAGGTGGAAAGAAAGGAAAATGCACAGCATCTTATATTAGTTTGTCTGGAGAAGTTGAGCAGTGTCATGCTGTTGCCAGTTGAGCTCGATAGGTGCATTTGTTAGATAGATATATTTAACTCTGTAACTGTTTTCATTTGTTCTGTCGCAGTTGGAGGATGGTTGGCTTCACTTTCTGTGGCTGGTTATACTGCGATTGCGGTGAGAAAACTTGTTAAGACAGAGATGACAGATGCTGAGCCAATGGCGAAACCATCACCATTTTCGTCACTTGAATTGTGGACTTGGAGTGGTATTTTTGTTATATCATTCATTTCAGCATTTTTGTACCCAACTGCTCTAGGAACCAATGCCAGAACATGCCTTCCTTTCCTCCTGGCAGCCACCGTGATAGGCTACATGGTTGGTTCTGGGTAATTTCTGCTACCTATGAGCAAATTTGCGTTGTAGAAGTCCTGCAAGGTCTATAGTTTGTTGAAGTATAACTTGTCAAAAGGCCATCTTCATGAGCTTTTCTATTTTAGGTTGCCATCTGGTTTGAAGAAAATTTTCCATCCAATTATCTGCTGTGCATTGTCGGCAGACCTGGCAGCATTTGCATTTGGGTACCTTTCAGAGTCTGGTCTGAATCCAGTCCTAGGTAATCTGTTTGTGAAGTCATGACTGTTACTTGATTTGGATGATTTGCTTGAACTGATTGGAAGTGGTTTGCATACTTCTGTGTCATTAAGAACCGACCGACTATTCGTATCTTATGTACACCTCTTTACAATCTTTTCAGTTTACTTGATGCAATTCTGGCCAAAACAAAATTCATTTGAAGCAATTATGCACAGCTATGTGGCCTTCTTTAAGGAGGGAAAAAAAAAATGTCCCATGAGTGGTGAAGTACTTATGAAGCAGTATCTCCATCAATCATCCCTATGCCATTTCATTTTGTTGCTTTGTGACCTTTTCATTTGCATCCTTCTTAGAGAAGATAGAAATAGTTTTTCTATATGGATGAAATAAATCAAAGTATAATGGCCGTGTGATGTGTGCTTAGCATGGCAACTAAGTCCATCAGTTTGATCTCACATGGATTCATACTGTCCAGAAATCTGCAAAACTCTTAATCTGATACCTGACGTACTCACAGGATATTACCTTACGAAGGCATCTGTGAATCCTGGAGCTGGTGATATTCTAATGGGATTCTTGGGATCTGTTATTCTCTCCTTTGCGTTCTCCATGTTCAAGCAGAGAAAGGTAGCTTATATCTTCTCAACCAGTTTCTCAGATTGTGAATTGACCCTCAGTTCTAGATACTGCTGTTATTTTGAGTTGCTTGTTTGGAGCACAGATAAACATACAAAGCGGATAATGCAGGTTAAACAGTTATTCACTAGGTTGGAAGGAAAACTTCTTGATACAGTGATATTCATGCTATCATAGCTTTCTTATCTCTAAAGAGATTTGGATGTATAGGAAACACGAAAAAGTTAAAGTTGAAAGAACATTTCAAAAAACATTTCATTAATTGAAATGGAACCGTTCTTCCCCCTCGTATTAGCATGCGTGCACCCAGTGCTTTGGTGAGAAATTGGTCAAGAAAGATGGTTCAATGATATTAAAATTTGTTGCTAATTCATATTTTGTCTTATTCATTACAGTCCACTGATTGGTAATTTGAGAATCCCTTTTTATTCTCATTTTGGCTGCACTTACAGTCACCATTCTCTGTTGTTTGCAGCTTGTTAAGAGACACGCAGCTGAGATTTTCACGTCAGTCATCATCTCAACAATTTTCTCATTGTACTCAACTGCTTTAGTAGGACGTCTTGTTGGACTGGAACCTACTTTGACGGTGTCGATTCTGCCTCGGTGTATAACCGTGGCATTGGCCCTCAGCATCGTGTCTCTTTTTGAAGGTATTCTAGATTTTCAACTGAACTGCAATTTACAATAGGAGATTACTTCTGTAGTCTTTTCTTAAGCACAATTCAACCCCACGCGACAGATTTTTTTAAACTTTTCCACTCAGATAAGCATTCTCTTTTCCTGAGTAAGGCATATATTTGGTAAATGGTGACTGTATATTCATGCTTGAAATTCTGTTTCTCTCTCGACTGGTGCAGGTGCCAATTCATCTCTTACAGCTGCCGTCGTGGTGGTAACGGGTTTAGTTGGAGCAAACTTTGTGCAAGCGATGCTGGATAGACTTCAATTCCGCGATCCTATCGCCCGAGGAATAGCTACTGCATCGAGGTACGTTTACTGAACATTGGCCATCTTTCTGGAGTGTGACCATGTTGCACACTTTTGTTCCCCACTCAATGAAATTCTGAAGACTGATTAAGAGACACAAGTACATAGTTCACATTTGAAAGTCATATATCTCTCCCCTCTATCCTGCAGTGCCCACGGATTGGGAACAGCAGCACTGTCGGCGAAAGAACCCGAGGCCCTCCCTTTCTGTGCCATTGCTTATGCTCTCACCGGGATCTTCGGCTCCTTGATTTGCTCGGTTCCTGCCGTCAGGCAGAGCTTGCTTGCCATAGTCGGCTGAGGACTATAAGCAGCATTGGTTCGCTCGGACCCCGCATTCCTCCGGTCTTTTTCACCAGTTCCATCGGATTTTCTGGGCTTGAAGGTGTACAGAGTTCAGGAGACTCCCTTTCCAGGATTGTCTCCATTTTTTGTGAAACTGGGTCAGTCCAGTAGTTTGGGGCACTTGCATTGCCACCAGGTCTCTTCTCTGTCTAGGGTCCAGCATTTTTCTGCTCATGTAAATGAAAAAGGAGTCGCAGAATCGACGTCAATTGGTATTGATGATACTGTCAGCGTCTGTAATGTAGGTAAGCTACAACAGGGAAATAAATATTGGTTAAAAAAAAAAATACAGACATCTATCATTAATGACTCCAGGAGATGTCAGAATGGTCGTGCCCGAATCCAATTTTTTAAATTTATTTATTTGAGATATTATCTTTTTTGATCTTAGAAGTCAAACCTACAAACCTACTACTCGTATTGTGACATTTATAAATTAATTCACTTGGGATATTATTGACTTTAACTTGTTTCTTTCGGATTTCTTGATTTTGTTTTCTGTTGTACAGGCAGATATTTTCTTAAGAGAGGTTATTTATTTTGGTAGTGCTCTAAATTGGATTTCTTTAATTTTGGAGTTTCAAAATAAAGATTACCATTACATCAAAAGGCGTCTTTGAAAATTAATTTCACTTTTTATACATATATTTTAGAATTACTCTCTTTATGTTCGGTGTATAGAAGTTTGTCACGAGCCGTTCCTTATTCAAATCTTTCGTCCCCATCGTTGCACACATTATTGTCCTGTCTCGAGGTTAACGAGCTCGTCACTGCAGCCTAACATGGCTAGGACTATCACCGAGCTAACCACGTCCGCTGTTGCCGAGAAATGGAGTGACCTTTCCATGAATGCAAGCTTAGCTAAAGTAGAATTTAACTTCCACTGGGCTCTGCAAGTCCTTTTCATATCCCGGAATCGCAGATCTCGTCCGTCCGTATCATCTGGCTCGACGGTCTGGATCTCGCGTCCTGCTCGCGCAGGAGCGTGCGCTGCAAGCCCCCCGGGCGGCGCGTGGGCAACGCGCTCGAGCGACAACCCATCGACTGAGCTCTCGGTGCGCTAAAAATGGTCGAACAAAAGGCGGAAAAGGAAAGAAAATTGTCTGAACCGGCACAGTCTTTCCTTTTGCTCCTCAGCTAGCTGCGAGCGAGCGAAGTTCCTTCGCAATCACCTCCCTTTTTCCAGGTAAATCGAGGCTTAAAGATCGTTTCTTTCCTCAGGAGTAGCGTGGCGAAGCCGATCGGGTCGTCGCTTCGTCGTTTGTCCCGACGAATTTGATGCTGTTTAGTGGTTGTTGAGGCTTTTACTCAACCTGCTTGCTGGGTGGGTTGTGAGGCGGGATGGGTTGTTTCGCTTCGGCTTCATTGTGGGTTGTTTCGTTGTTTCGTCGGGTGAAGTGGATGTGCATGGTCGCGGGTCGATGTGACGAGCCAGAGTCTGTTTCTTGCTGGACCTTTTTGGTGGGTTTTGAGGGTTTTTAGCTGCTTCGACACCGTTTGGTGCTGATATGGGGGTGAAAATGGTGTGCTGTGCTGCAATCTGCTGGCTTTTCTGGGCATTTCAGTGGCTGATGATTGTTTTGTTTGTGGGTTTTACTAGATTGTGTAAAGTCATGAATTGGTTTGGGTTTTGGGTTGAAGTGCAGCTTTGCATAACCTTTTAGTTTTTGGGTTGAATTTAGATTTTGCAAGGCTTGTGAAGTTTGTCGGTGTTGCTTCTCCCTGAGCAGAGCTGCGACTCTCACCTCTTGTGAAGTATTCCGAGTTCTTGTTTTTGTGAACTGGAAAATGTGGTGCATAAGATTGGGTTTTCTCCACTCAAGATCATAGTTTTCTTTTTGGTCCTTATGATATTGTATGTTCTGCTGGTAGATTTCATTTTATCTCTGCTGCGCATTCCATATTGCATGTTATTGTTGAATGATTTGTAGCAGGTATTGGTAAGTTTATACTAGTTGTTTGAGTTAAATGTCTTTAACTTATCAATGTGGAAGTGGCTTGGACTGTGATGATCTTTTAATAAATGGTTGGCATCTGTGTAGTCTTAAAAATGAGTTATCTTGATCTTTTACTGTACTGTGCAAAAGTTACCTTTGCATCACATGTCATTCTGTTGGTACTCAAGGCCAAGGCAATAGGCCCTTTGATTGATTTTATTCAATAGTTTCCTAACAAATAAACTTGTTTGGACCTTGATTTACTTCTTGAAGTGTTCACGCTGTTCTGCTTTGCTGACGTCAGGAATGAGAACTGCTCAGAGAGGCCTCTTAATGTAGACCTTTATGCTGATTGCTCGAGATTTTTCAATAGATTTCGAAGATGGGGACATACTCAAATAGAGGCCATATCATGCCTGATGCTAATAATGGACCATCCCTTTCGCATATTGCCTGGTTCTATGGTAGTGGATTTTTCCCTTCTCCAAAAGTCAGCTCAGGTCCTTCTTCACAAACCCAATTGAACCCAGAAGATGGTATCCCTGTACCTCCGATTCGTTCAGTTGCTTCAACAAATGAGCCCGCAAAGAGCAACAACCCTGGAACAAAATCTGCAAAGCCTAAGAAACGTAAGTCCTCTTCAAAAGAACCTGATCAGATAACGTCCAAGGCACTGAAGCAAAAGCAACCCAGGAAGAAATCAAGTTCTGGAAAAGGAAAGGGACAGAGCTTCCCTGAAGCAAAACGTGAAAAGAAGGATTTGAATATGAACATTGATTTAACCAACTTCGATTTCTCTGGGGTGCCTTCCCCTTATTGCTCTTGCACTGGAATTCCTCGGGTCTGCTACAAATGGGGGGCTGGCGGTTGGCAATCTTCGTGCTGCACCATCAGCGTATCTGAATACCCGCTTCCAATGAGTTCATCAAGGCCTGGTGTTCGCTTGGCTGGGAGGAAGATGAGCAACGGAGCATATGTGAAACTCTTAGTAAGATTAGCTTCAGAAGGTTATGATCTAACTCATCCGGTTGACTTGAAGGATCACTGGGCAAGACATGGTACTAATAAGTTTGTCACCATCAAGTAGAAGTGTTAAAGTGACCCTTTTTAAGTAATGTCACCAGTGTAGATAACATTTCGAGCATCAAGTGTCATTCTTCTGTTCAATTGTGGTGTTTTATTGTATCCTTGTGACTCGGTTGAAGTGACTTGTTGGTGTATATAGTTTCTCTGTAATGTAGCCTTTTCTATTGTATGCCAATGCTTCTCCATCTCAAATATGCATTCAATTTCGGCTTTCTAGTACTGGCTTAATAACCCCTGCCCAAAATTCAACTTGCTCATTAATTCTCGTTGCAGACTTAAAAGTTTTATCTTGCTCTTGCCCACATTTTACAGGAAAGAACTGGACCCCCCTTTTTGGTCCATGCCAAACTTAATTGTGGTTCTCTATTGGCAAATCTAGCAACTTTTAATTGTTGCGAGTACCGTTTTCCCGATGTCATGTCTATGGACGGTGGGGATGTACTACTCAAAGAGTTTCAGTGATTGAAAATGCTTGGAAAATAGTCTTGCTGTCTTGGGAATGTTGACGGAGAAACTATGAAGTACGAACCAAGTATACCTCCATGTCTCCCTGCTCCTTCACTATTCTCTCTTTGATCCTTGTCTTCAACAGTTATTTTTAGCTGTAGAAGTGGCAGAGTTTCTTGTTTGCTTGACCCCACCATCAGCATTTTGTAGCTACTCCAGAGGAAGCTGGTAGCTGAGATTCTCTGTTTTGACTTTAACGCCAATTTCCTTTCTCCCTGTTTAGCTTCTCTTTAGGTAGATATGTGTCAAATCCTCTAGTGGCCCGTATGGAGCTGCTGCTCAGGTTCGGCTGAATTCAACTCTCTTTGCTACGTGAGAATTAAGCAATACAAAAAGCTTGGATTTTTTTGGAGCGGGTTGTTCTTGGAAATATTGCAGTAAACTCTAAATATGTTGCAGAACCTGCAAATAAACTGATTCTAGTTTTTTAGATTTGACTGGATTCTTTCCTCAAAAACTCGTAGTCTCCGGAACCTCCCTTTATCAACAGAGGAATTAGGAAAGAAACATCTGAACGTGCTTTTATTTACAATGGGAACTAAATATGATTCAAGACCATTGAGAATTTATGCACAGAAGAGTGCGCAACGCGGAGTGTACCAATCTCTTTTTTGAATTTTACCAACTGATCTCTCTGCCCCTGTTTGTCTATGTTACAGATCTCAATACAACAAATTATCCTGATGACAAAATACATGCATATCCTTCCCTTCTCAACAGCCCCACTACTCACCTTGAACCATGAATGAACAGTGAAAACAGAAGGATTGAATAGGATAAAAGAAGAAGAGGGGGAACTAGTATTTGGAAGTTCCTAAGCTTTAGTGGCTTCTAATGGTGCAGCTGCTTTGCTGGCAATGATGTGCTCATAGAGTTCTCTGATTTTTAGCCCAACGATGGTCTGGAAGAGACCAGTACCGTTGTTGCTGCCAGGGAATTCGGCATGCTTCAGCATCTGCTGGGTGACTTCACCATAGAATTTTGTGGAGAGGTTGCTCAAATGGCTTTCCACATAGATGAGCTCATCTAGTCTGTCAAATTGCCCATCCATCTCCAACACAGACACCTACAGTTCCAAGCACGTAGGAGTCAGTCTTAAGTTCAACAAAGACTGCAACTTTTGGACAATGATTGTAAAAGATTGTTGATGATGCCATATAAATTGAAATGCTAATGCCTCCCAGCATTTGGGTCATCAAAAAATTTGAAAAAATGCGTTTACGTCATCCTCAATTGAAATATCACGTGAACATCCTAAGTTTTGACAAGTTTATCCATCCTCAGTATATCTACCTGAGTACTACGTGAAACGATGTGATTCAAGACAATTACAAGGATCACAGTGTTAAAATTTGAGTGCGGTGCGCAATCTAAATTGATAGCAGTATTCGTTAGTTCATGTGCATTTGGGTTCTCAACAGTTTTTATGGACGTAAATGAGAAGTATTTAGTGTTCAGCTGAAGGAGATTGTCATAAAGAAGAAGATTAACAGTGAGGCGAGAACAAAATCAAGTGATCTTGAGATACATACCTCGTGACCGAAGTAAGTCTCAGGGCCATAAGTGAACTTGATACCGGGGTAGGAGCAAGAAAGCTTTCTTCCACAGGGGATCCAAGAGATGGTCGAGCCCTCATCAAACAGGTACACCGGGCTGAAATACTTGACACCCTCTTTCATAATCAGCCTCACTCTAAGAATCTTCCCTTCATTATCGCCTGGGATCAGCTGTGTTGGCAACACTTCAATCACTGCGTCTGCATACTGCTTTTGTGGGTCTGAGCAAAGGCAAGAAAACAAATGAGCACATGTTAATGAGTACACCGTCCGTGTCTATGGAACATGGAAACTTCAAAACAAGTATTTTGCAATGTTAGACAAATATAAAACGTGTGTCACTGTCAGAAAAAAGCGAATTTTGGTTTGGATCAAACAGTTACTTTGCAAAACATAAGTACAGAGCATGAAATTACATTGCAGAGGTTTAATATCACTACATAGGGGTATCCCTGTAATGGAGCTGAAAGAAGATTGTTCTCCTTCATAAGGAGGGCCAAAGGGGATGACGTCTTAGAGGGTCCCTTATTGGAGTAACTTGTGGGATCCTTTCAATTGGCATTTTTGCATAGGTCAGTCTTGAAATTTACTACATTTGTATTAGATGAATCAATCCCAATCAAGGTACAACAGTATAGGGAGTGATTTTGAAGATTTTGGTTCACCTATATAGGCTTCAAAATCTGGCTTTCGGGCTTCAATGCTAGCTTTGATGCTCTCAAGACTGTGTCCTCGCTCGGCCATGTCCCTCTGCAATTCATCGCTTATTTTAGGATTACAGGACATGAATGTAGCAGGAGCAACAACAGCTGGCTTTTCCCCGAAACAGATCAAGTACCTGAATTTTCCATGCAAATTTGACCTCATTGCTGATGTCCAAGTATATGCTGAAGTCCAGCAAGTCCCTAACACGCTGGTCGAACCTGAACATGCATAATTATGTTAGTTTGCTTTGGTCTTGACCATCCATCCAAGAGCGGGCGCAAAAGTCTTCTGTTGTTTCTCATAATGAACTGCTTTTGCCTAAAATTAACGAGGTATATTTTGTTATAATTAATCTATGAAGTACGTTATAATAAAAAAATATTTCATCATCATCTTCTCCAAACCTTGGTAGAGTATACATTCTATGACAACTTTGTAAAATTTGTTAATCTATCAAAACAATCACATTTCAAAGATCTAAATGCAACCAAATTCTAAAATCCAAGAGAAACACGGAGCCTGTGAATTTGTTAGGCTGTGATTTGCTGAATTTTTTTTATAGTTCGATTAGAATGAGTCTATCCTAGGACTGATAGAGAGTTCATTCCCTCAACTCAAATCTGTTTGCCATGAATGAAGGGGGCATGGGAGTGAATTGGGCCGGTGTGAGGCCCATCAGAAAAAAGGTGATAGGGACACAGCATGTGCCTTAGCCACAGAAAATCCCGCTTGAGGCACTGTTTTTAGTTCCTGATATCTCTTGTTATCCGAAAACTCAAGTTCTTCCTGTCCACCTACATTATTCTACTTACACTCTAAATCAGAATACACAACATATCAGCTTGATTAATCCTTCTAAGCGGTGCAGAATGATAGTTGATTATTAGACCATCTTCTAAACATAGAGAAGAAAGAAGAGAGTTGCAATCTGAAGACAGGACTTACATTGGGTGAAGTCCCTCAATGACCAGGATCTTGGGAGGCTTGGTGAGCTCAGGAGGGTCCAAGAGGCCGGTGACATGGTTATAGATAGGCTTTTCCACAGCCTTGCCCTCCTTCAATGCCTTAACCTGTTCATACATGAGATCGAAGTTGTTGGCCCTTGGGTCAAGTGCAGTCACTCCCTTCTCCTTCCTCCCAGTCCTGTCCAGGGAATGGTAGTCGTCGAGGCATATCACGGTGGTCGTGTCACTGATGAGGGTGTTGGAGTCCGGGTTACCTCCCTTCGGCGGCTCGGCAGCGCCCCCGAACACGCTGGTCAGCCTCCTCATGAAGGTGCTCTTGCCACAGCCCGAGTCAGCTGCTAGGCCAATCACCACCGTGTCCCCTGAGCACCTGATCACATATGGGACTGCGGCGATGCCTCTGTTGGTGACCCTCTTGCCACTGTTGTAGAACAAGATTTGCTTCTTCTGGTTGAACCCCAAGTGGGTCTTTGAGGGCGTGGAGATTGAGCATGTAGAGTGGAGGGATTGGGTCGTGTAGACTGTACAAGCCGCCATTTCTCTTGGCTCTGGTGCCTTCCCTCTCTCTGCCTAGAGAGCAATTCCAAGTCTTTGAACAGGGGGAGAGTTGTTATATGATCTTGGTTTGTGGGTATATACCAAGTAGGTTCTTGGATAGAATGGCTCCTGGCTTCAATGAACCAATTTGGAACACAGGTTCTGAGTGAGGTGAATTTTGGATGGACAGTGAAGCACAGTGTTTATTGACGGTTCACAAAAATGAAAAATGTCAGCTTGATGGATGTTTCTTATGTGTCCTTTCTGGGATGGGTTTCTGTGGCTTGACCCTGGTTCGGACAAAACTTGGGAGGTGATCTTGAGGTGGGCAAGAGAAAGGAACATGGGCGGCCCAGATGGGCTGCATAGACTCTCTTTGAAACAATCGTTGAAAAGTAAAACGACTACTATACAAGATATTTCTCAGAGTCAAATTTTGAGATATGGCCTTCGTGAAGAGTTTGCGTGAGAAAGATTAATACCAAGGCATGGGAAAGCTTGGTGGTCATTTGATGCAGTTTGGATATTTGACAGGACACATGGCGTGACGCGGTTGGCTGGTTCAAGATGAGGAGTGTAAGGTTGTGGAGTGGGGTGAGAGGTTATGGAGGCCCTCTTCCCTCCATGAAAGTTTTGTACTATTCGATTGAGAGAATACATAGGATGACTGAACTCTAGTGTTCTATCTTCAGCAAAAAAAGAAAAAAGAACGAAAAAATAAAAGAAATGCAGTACTCTGGTGGTTATATTGAAGAGCACTACCTTCCAGCTTAGCCACGCCACAACCAGAGATGGGCAAGAAAAGGAAAGGAGAAAAGAGGAAGTAATTGAACATCAGGACCAAGAGGAGCGAACAGAGCATGTGTACGTGAGACACTAGTGTGTTACGTATTGGTAATGCTCTGGGTACATACAAACACATTATATGTTCGTATGTAGTTGAGCTTGGTCAGGGAGGTCAGTGAGCTTTTTTGTGTCTGAAATACCTATTTAGAATTTCTTAAGTAATATTAACATTCGAATCTAATTTGACAGGAAGATTAAAAAAATTTATAAATCAATTGCACTTATACTAATTCAGTTATAAGCCTTTCAATTGTATTAATTTAATCATAAAATTTTTGACAATTTGTCAATAAATTCATTTCGGCCAATTCCGACTTGGAAATGCTAATGTGGTAGTCTAGTTAGTATTGGCCATCCTATGTGGTATTGATGTGCATAACTCTTTTTAAAATCATTATGAGTTTTTTTCTTTTTTCCTTTCTCCATTTTCTTTTCTTTTCTTTTCCCTAGTCTTAGGTGATGGCCAGCCACTTTTGATGCTCGGAGAGGACTGGGTGAGACTGCCTCGCCCAAGTGGGGTGGTCCCCCTTGCCTAGCCCTCTCTACTGGCAGGCCATGGCTTGAGATGAACTATCGACTAAAAGGAAAGAAAATAATAAAAAAAGGAAACAAATTCAGATTTTTTTTAAAAAATTGTCCACGTCAATGTTGGTATGTCACATAAGATGGTTGTCATTGATTAGACCACTATGTTTGCATTTTCTTGTCAAAATTAGCCAAAAAGACTATATTGACAAATTGTTAAAATGTTTTAAATTAAATTAAAACAATTGAAATATTTATAACCAAATTAGCACAATTGCAATTGGTATAGAAGGTTTTTGGTAATTTTTTCCTAATTTGACTAATCTCCACATGAGGATGAAAAGCAAACCTCCTATTCTAAGCATCAAATAGGACTCTACTACAAGGTAGAGCCTATAGATTACTTTGAGTGAGACGTGATCTTGACATGAAATCAGCCTTATCTAAATTGAACACTTTAGCTAATTGAATATGATGGATAATATCATGGAAAGTCATAAATCGGTGCATTGTGACACATTTATTAAAAATCAATTTTCATGCCATAAAAAATCACAAATTGATATACTTTTGATGTATTTACTTTAAACTTACTTTTGAATTACAAGAAAAACTCAAAATGATACACCTTTCACAATTTTATTTTCTATTAGCTTTTTGTCAAATATCTTAGTGAAATTGTTGGTGCGGCAACATACAAGGTAAGCTACTCATTTGATGTGGATCCAATATGGAAATTCAACACAAGTGGCTCTCTGAACAATGTTTGCTGTGGGGAAGCTAGAACTGAAGAAAGTGAATAGAAGTTGAAAATAAGGGCAAAATTAATTTTGTTCCTTTTGTCTCCCCAAAATCACCAAAATCTTAGGATGAAGGAATTTTAGCAAATTTCAGAAATGTGAAGGAGGTCTTGTCTAGGAGGGAAGTCACTGGGAATGGCGTCAGTGGCCATCAAGAGGGTGTCCATGGAGAGAAGATGAGGGGGAATTTGTGAGGTTTCATAGATTCACTCAAGAACAATTATCATGTGGACTTCACACTTTCCATGGTAGATTTTGCAAAGAGATGCATTGCCAATGATCTGAATGTTTGCCTTGAGATGGTCGAATTTTCAAGACTCTTTCCAACACCTTCTCTGCCTTGCTGGATTGGGTTCTGTAGGACAAGCTTGACCAGTTGCGTCAGTGAGTTCTTATTTTTTTCTTTTTGGTTGCAAATATAGCTTCCACAATTCCGTCGTTTGGGAGAACCATTTATATTGAATTTAAGGTGGAATGAGTTGCCGGCCATGTGTGTTTCACATCAGTAAATTAAAAAGGAGGAACGGACCCCGGGAGTGCCAAAACTTACAAATGGTACACTTAAGTGCCAAAATCGGAGCAAAAAAGATCACTTAAGTGTCAACGGCAAGAAAATCCGACTAAAATGCCGACGTGACATTTTTTAGGCAATATGGGATCGAAACAACGTCGTTTTTGTGGCTGACGTGGCGAAGTAAACCCAAAACGACACCGTTTTGGGTGTTGATGTGGCCACAGCACCTAAAATGACGCCGTTTTGACTAATATTAATAAATATTAGTTGAATAATATTAAAAGAGCAATTTTAAAAAAAAAAAACAGGGGAGGGGGGAGCAGGCGACGGACAGCGAGGGTCGCTGACGCCTGGGCGCCAATTGGCGACCATTGGCATCCGGCGGCCCTCACTAGACGCCGAGAGAGGGCGATGACCCTCTCCCAGATCTGGGTGAGGGTCGGCCGCCCTCGCCCCGGCCTGCGCGAGGGTCGCTGGTCCTCGCCCTGGCGCCGATGACCCTTGCCTAGGCCGGGGTGAGGGCGGCTGACCCTCGCCAGATTTGGGAGAGGGTCGCCGCCCTCTATCGGTGCCTGGCGAGGGTCGTCGACCTGTGCCTAGGCGTCAGCGACCCTCACCGTCCGTCGCCACTGCCCCACCGGCGATGGGGCAGCGTCGACAAGCTACTCCCCCCTCCCTTTTTTTTTTTATTTAAAATTTTTGCTATTTTAATATTATTTAACTAATATTTATTAATATTAGTCAAATCGGCGTCGTTTTAGGTGTTGTGGCCACATCAACACCCAAAACGACGTTGTTTTGGGTTTGCTTCGCCATGTCAGCCACAAAAACGACGTTGTTTCGATCCTATATCGCCCGAAAAATGCCACGTTAGCATTTTGGCCAGATTTTCTCGCTGTGGGCACTTAAGTGATCCATTTTGCTCCAATTTTGGCACTTCAATGCATTGTTTTGATTCAAACACATTAAAAACTTCAACTCAAACACACCCATCTAAGCTATCTCCTTTACAACTCCTTATATTTATAACTCATCCGGCACATCTCATCTCACGGGTTCATTGTCGTCGCCCCTTAGATCGGCCCCCATCAATCTCTCTCCCTCCCCCCCCTCTCTCTCTCTCTCTCTCTCTCCCCATTTTCCATATGATTTGCTTCTTTTTCGTGGCCAACGTAGAACTTTAAAGGAGAGAGTATTATCTGTCTGCGAAAATGTTTACAGACGAGGCCTCGCGGCGTCACGTACAAGCATTTCGAATTCCCTTTGTCATATTTTTTATTAAAAAATTATCTGTCTACGGAGATGTTCACGGATAAGTTGAACAAGGTCTTGCGACGTCACATAAGAACATTTCAAATTCCTTTTGTCATAATTTTTTATTAAAAAATTATTTGTCTAGAGAGATGTTCACGGACGGGTTAGACGAGACCTTGTGTCGTCACGTAAGAACATTTTGAATTCCTTTTGTCATAATATTTTATTAAAAAATTATCTGTCTGCGGAGATGTTCACGGATGGATTGGACAAAGACTTGCGGCATTACGGTTCATGGATGGGTTGGAGAGGTCTCGCGGCGTCACGTAAGAGTATTTTGAATTCCCTTTATAATATTTTTTATTAAAAAATTATAATAATTTTTTTAATAAAAAACCCGACCCGAACCGAACCGACCCATATTTTTTGCATCATGTTTTATGCATTTCGGATCGGGTCGGGTTGGGTCAAATGACATGACCCTTATTGTTCGGGTCAGGTCGGGTAACATCGAGACCTGACCTGAACCGTTGACACCCCTATGTGGATGTACAAATTTCATGTGTTATTACCCATAAAACATTAATGATTCATGGTCATTTCTTTAATTTGAATGTTCACTAAGCACAAGTGATCTTCACTTACACTAAATCGCAAAATGTTGGTTAGACATCAGTGTTACAACTAACATTTGGCAAGTTGAAGTACTTATTAAACTATTAATTCATGTTAGGCGCAAATTCTACTTGTAGTTTGTCCGGTAAAATGAATGTCATTTAAATGAACACAAACTTAATAAGAAAACTCATTCCTTGATAACACTGTAAGAAAAAAAGAACTACATTTATTTTTCTGAGTACAAGACAAGACCATCATTCTCGATAGCGCTATAATAAATTCACATTAACATTAGATAAAAATATGATTTCAAATAAAAGACACACATTATCGGGCACCATATTTGTTTTCCAATTGTGCAAAAATAATGACGAGCAGACATGTCGATCAAGAAAAACAAAATTTTTTTATATAGCTTTTTTTTATTCTATCCATAGCCATCCAAATGTTATTTTCATATGAAAGCAGTCTTTTCATTTTTTTTTACCAATTAAGTGCTTCAACAATCCAGAATTTCAGCTGTATCAACGCACACAAACAACAGCAAGAGGCCAATCCTATTGCAAGCCCAGAACATCAGATCTTCCCTAAGGATGACCTTTGGGCCTTTGATTTTTGCTAAGTATTACTGAATAAGGCCCAATCCAATGAATTTCGGCTTTGCAGAGAGCTCAACCCAGCAAGATCCTCGAACAGCAATAAAACTCAGACACAGAGAGAGAGAGAGAGAGAGAGAGAGAGAGAGAGGAAAGAAACCTAAGACCTACTAATTCTCGACTCGCATGGTAGTTGCAATCTGAGGAATTGTCTCAGATGATGTTTATAATGAGCTGAGATGGTGACAGACAATGCCAAAATCTTCAGGGCAAAGTGGGGAGATCGTGGTAACAGTTGAGTCCACACATGCATGGAGGAGATCGTGGAAGCAATTGGAAGAAAAAGGAACTGCCCAAGCAGAGTGTAAGTACAAAGATATGTCTAACATATGGTAAGAATCTCTTGTGAGTTGCTTTTAAGTCTGGATCTTGAAACTTTGGGAATGCGTAGTAAAAGTTCGATATTTGATTTTTTATCTCAATTGGAATATTCAATGTTATACATGATCTCTTTCTTTCGACCGAACCTACATTACCATATTATAACGTCCACCTCCTACTTGGGAATATTATCGGTCAATAGATTCCTTCCTTGAGATATTCACTAAACAACTTCATACATGGTTTCTTTCTTCGGATCAAACTTGCATTGCTACATCACAACTCTTGTATGTTTGGAAACTGTGTTGGTCATCAGATTGTTTTCTTGAGATATTCATCAAACATCGATACTCATTGAGAGTGAGCCATCAATCAACAATCGGCTTTGATACCGCACTAAAGAAATATTTGCTAGGGAAATTAAATCCCAATTTTCTCTTTTGGCCTTTTTTTTAAATGCAAAAAAGGAATTTGGATAATTTTAAGTGTCAATGAACTCTACCAACTTCATTGCCTTTCAGTTTCTTGCAAATGCGCCTTTTTACATTTCATGTCTCATTTGGTTCCCACTCATGTCAATAGATTTCAATTTCAATTTTCGTTCCAAGCTTTTTTTTTGGCAATGTTGCTTGTGGAATACATCTTTCAATTTCCTGCAATTGTTGTTCAGTTCCAGTTTGATTTCTTGCATTTCACTTTCAACTGTGCTCAACTTCCCGCAGTTCACGCTTTTCACACATTAATTCCCATTTCTTTAAGTTTCCCGCAGTTCAATTTCCTCTTCAAAGCACATTTTTTCAACCGATCTTGCTCTCAGGAGTTTGCGCGTCTTTCACACAAAAGACCCAAAATCCGTCACATACTAAGTGGCGTGATAGACCACGAATGAACTTTAAACAAGCGAATCATAGTAGATTGAAGCTTTGGAAGCAAAAGCAGTTATTAAAAACCCCCTTGAAACGCCATTCAAGTCATCAGGGATCAAACACAACTTCCTTTTCAAACCAAACTAGGAATTGCTCTTAAAGATACGGCCTTTCTCAAGGTAACTCCAAATTGCTCTTGCATGTCCAAGCTCTCGGGCGCCATTCCCTCGGGAAGTTTCCAATTGAACGATTGAACCAGCGAAGCCACCATGAGATGAACCATCCGGACGGCGAGCGGCAATCCAGGGCAGATCCTTCGGCCTGCGCCGAACGGGATAAACTCGAAATCCCTCCCTCTGTAATCCACGTTCGACGCCAGGAACTTCTCGGGCCTGAACGTCATCGGGTCTTCCCAATAGCTCGGGTCCCGCCCTATGGCCCATGCGTTCACCAGGACTTGCATGCCCTTCGGGATGACGTACCCGCACACCTCCACGTCGTTCTTGGATTTGTAAGGGAGGAGGAGAGGCGCCGCCGGGTGGAGGCGGAGCGTCTCCCTGACGATCGCCTGGAGATACGGGAGGTGGTGAGTGTCCGATTCTTGAACTGGCCTCTCGGTGCCGATGACGGTGACGAGCTCGTCTCTTGATCTTTGGAGGAGGCTCGGATTGTGGAGGAGTTCCGCCATCGCCCATTCTGTCGTGAGCGCGGATGTGTCGCTTCCGGCGATGAATAGATCCTGCATTTAATTACGTTGATAACCAATCCTGAATTTTCACCGTCTTTAACAATTTTACCCACGAGGAACTAGTCGGCGCTAACAAATGATTGACAATAATATAGTTTGTGTCTAATGAATTTTCATGAACAAGGGCCACAAAGATGTTAGGTCTAATTAGTGTTGCTATTACAAGATTTATCTGTGTGGCTGTTTACCTAACATAGAAAAAAAGAATATATCTAATGATCTCTACTACTATAATTGGACACGTCAGGCAAATCTCACCTACCTATTAACTACTTGCTGCAATATAATCTCTCTTTAATAATAGGGGTGACCATATTGGACCGCCCGAACTGAGAATTGCCTGGACCGGACTGGATTGGCCGGTTTGGTTTGGATCCTGGGAGCATTGGTCCGGTTCCCTGATCCATAAAAATGGAACCGATGATTTTTGGTCCGGTTCTTGGTTCCGGGGAATCGAACTGGACCGGATTGGACCAATAATTTTCTATTTAAAATATATTTTTAAAATTTCTCAAAAAATGCAATAAACCCTAAAATAATAATATTTCTAGTATTTTTTTAAAATTTTTTGGCTAAGTAGTCGGTCATATTGGATTGGACCAGACCGGACCGAACCATTGGTCTAGTCCAATTCCCGGTCCTAGGATTGTTCGGTCTGGTCCACGGTCCCAAAAAATGGGAATCGATCCTCCTGGTTCAGTTCCGGGTTCCACCTTGGAACCGGACTGGATCGGGAAGCGATCACCCCTATTTAATATGAGTATTGAAGATAATCTCGTAACTAACCGATGAGAGAGACGACATTAATCAGGAAGATTGCGATGCTACCTATTTTTTCAACGGTTGTCGCTTTCTCTGATATATATACTATCAAATCAACCACACTCGAGTTAATAATAACCGGGGAATACTGCCAATGAACAGAAACTATGTTTCCAGCTCGCATTATTGAACTTGTCCTTCGCGCATTGGAGGGGCCCATTTTGATTATTATCTAATCTGTTCTAAGTTTAGGTTTGCTTTGCTCCATCATAAGAAACATAAAGTCCTGAGTCACAACCCAACAAGACCAACAACTGGAAGATTCACCTCTGCGCATTAGGTTTCCCTTTATAAATTAGCTTACCCAACTTCTCGATTGAGATTGTTTAAGACTACTTATAAATTTCGGTTGATCTGGTTTGGATGCTTTCTTGTACAAGTATGGTTTTAATAGGATTTTCTTTATTTTATTTTATTTATGAGAAATATATCTCTAGGGTTTTTCTTTTAACTGAAGAGTGTGCCATGAAATGTTTGGCAAGGAGTTTCAAGGTGCTATATTCACAATTACATGTCTAAATAACTGAAAATAGAATTATGCTTCACAAAACTACCACTTTAGACAATAATATTGCAGATTCATAGGAATATGAGTTGCTGCTCCAAGTTTAAAAAGGAAAATGGCTAAGTCCTCTTTACTTTGCAAAATGTGTGGGGTAATCAAAAATTCATTGACATCAAGTTAGCGGGAGATATAATGATCTCTAATTCAATGCGCAAGATTGATTAGGATCTATATACGAAGTAGCTATAGCTTGCTCATGTATCTAACCAAAAATTGATTCAAACCAACTAGCAAATAAGTTTGAGTCTGATAAAATCTTGTCACTAGGAACAAAAGTTCTTGTATATAAATAGAGCATCGTACCTTTAAGATTGACCAATTAAGAATGATAAACTGAGGGATTGGTGCTTAGTGAGAAAGCAACCGTTCACCATTTAAATATCTTATCAACAGTAGTAATAAAATCAATGGCAAAATTGACTTGGTCTTTATCAATTCTTGAAAAGCATGGAGTAGCTACTTGATGACAAAATGTCGTTACCCACTAAAGTAGCAATTATGGCTAATGTTTTATGCGGAGAAAGTGGAGGGAAAGAGTGGAAAAATCCATTTTTCCTGAAAAGGGTCTTTTGTTTTATGAAAAATAAATGAAAAATAAATGATTGAGAAGATATATTTTTAAAAAATAATTACTTAAATTGTTAGAAAAAATTAGTTAATGAAAAATATTTTAATGGTTGACAACAGTATATATCTAAACACTTTCATGAACATTGAGAATATTTTTGTTCATTCATTTTTATAAGCAATATAAATAATCATTTTTAAAAAATATTTTTCAAATCATTCATTTTTTGTAAAACAATTACACCCTAAAAAGGAATAGTGAAGATTTCTATAATTGACAATAACCGTTATACTATAATATTTTAATAATTAGATTTGGGAGCTAAGCCTGCTGACCATTAGTCTTATGTCTCACGTCTGTAGAACTTATCATCTAGTTAATTCAAACATCATGCAGCTCTATTAAGTATATGCTTCAAATCACTCGGGATTTGCTTCAATATAGTAACTCTTAGTCGTAATCTTTACTTACCAGGATCATTGGCTTGATGCTTTGCCGGGTAAAATCGGACCCCTCCTCTTCGCACTGATCCAGAAGCACATCCAAGAAATCGCCACTCCTCGATGATGCTGACGAGCCCTTCGCTCGTTCTTTCAGACGCTTGTCGATGATCTCGTCAAATATCTCGTGCAGCCTCTTGTAGGCCGGCCGGATGTGTCGCTTCACGCCTAGCAGATCGAACTGCCGGACTGCCGGGAAGTAGTCCGACAAGTTGGGCTTCCCGGCATCCTCCATGATCCTCCACACCAAGTCCTTGAACTCCTGAGCCGTCTGGAATTCCGGGTCGACGATGTCGATCGAGAACATGGTGCTCGACATGAGGTTCAAAGTGGTGGCGAAGGCCAGTTGGCCTATGTCGACCTCTTTGCCCAGGTCGCAGCATTTCTTGATGTGGGTGATGAGTTGGTGGACCTTCTGGTGGCGCAGGTGCTGGAGGGCGTCCAGGCGCCTGGCGGTGAACATCTGGGTGCTGCACACACGGCGCCGGGCCCGCCACCGCTGGTCCCCTGGGACCCACGCGAGGGTGAACTCCGGGTTCGGCTGCGCGGTGATCACATCAGGGACCGCTCGGTCAGAGAAGTTCTCGTCATGCTTCTGGAGGGTCTCCCGCGCGGCCTCTGGGGACGAGATGACGATGCTGGTCACCAAGCCGAGGCGGAGGGTCATGACCGGGCCATGGCGCCTGGCCATGTTGAAGAGGGATTCATGGGGCCGGGCTCCGAGCTGGACAAGCGAGCCGAGGAAGGGGAGGCCGGCTGGCCCGGGGGGGAGGTTTCTGGGCTTAGATGGGAGGAGGAAGGGTTTGAGGAAGAGGAGGGAGATGAGGAAGAGAATGAGATAGAGTTCCATTGCAGACTGTTGTGGTGTGGCTGTGAGTCTTGGGAAAAGTCTCGTTAATGAAAGTAGAGTTTGCTGTTTCACTATATAAGAGAGATTATTAAGTGGGCCGGTGATGGCTAGAGAGATTATTGGATCACCCTGCGCCAGCCCAATCAAAAAGCGAAACGTGGCTCCACATAACAATTGGTTCACATTTTCCTCGTTCAAACTTTTGAATCCTCGAGAATATCAGGTTTCTTTTTGTCCAATGATCTGTTTCTGGTCGTCCCTTCACGTTTCGTTCGAAGGTCACCGACGTAATCGCGGTGACGTGGTGGTGCCGTGCGTGTACTGCTAGCCATGACCGGGATTGGTGGTGGGTCGACTGTATGAGTCGCTCGTCCAGGCCCACCGCCAACTGGCTTAGCATGTAGCTTGCATCATTTGGATTCTATTGAGTTTCATTTTGAGTATCAGAACTAATGTTGCATCACATAAATAGTCGATTATAGTGGAATTTGATTCGTTTTTTGCCGTTCTAAATAGATGGTTTGATTGGAGAAGGTTTACGCTATTCCCTGTAGAATTAGCTCCATACATGCCTTAATAAACTAGGCGACAAAGTACCTTTAGTAGTCCTATGGCTCCTTTATCATTTGGCCTTCTCAGTTCACCTTTCGGCCGCATGACGTTGCCATTGCTGCCTTTGCACACTGTTGCCGTCCTATGACCCTTGTGGCTAGCCTCCATCCCTGCTTTTATCTTCGCCCTTGAACTTGGTTTGTATCCGTGTTGCGTATGAGTCGCTTCAAGCCCGAAATGCACGCCGCCACGACTGCTCGGGTTGAGGCAATTTGAGGTGGTCGACCTTAGACCAATTAGGATTGAGGTTGTGAGGTCTCAATGGCAAACTACATGTGGTATTTTGTGTTGATCACAATTGATTGTTCTAAAAGCTTAAACTGTTAGATGAAGATGTGATTTATTATTTAAATTTTCTAACATTTTTTCTCACACTTAGTTTGGTCTTTTGCTTTGAACTTAGGATCCCCAGTACTGATACCATATAAAATTTTGTGATACTATAACTGATTGTACTAAAAATTTAAGTTGTTGAATGAATATGTGGTTTGTTACTTAAATATTCTAACACTGCGTAACCGAAAATAGGACGGTTCTAAGTAAAGAGAACGACTAATGGAGGAGAGAGTGATCGGTTATCGATTGCTACTCGTGGCTTGGTCGGGAAGCAATGGTGCTGGCAAGGGGGTGATCTAGCCATCCAAGCGGTGGCTCTAGATTCTCGTGTGTGATGGTGCGAGGCAGCTGTGTCGTCCGTGAAGAACACAGGACGGACCGGATGATGGTGGAAGCAACACGTTAGCGAAGTGAAGATGACGGCCACGAGGATGTCAATGGTGATGAGGGGTCTGTGGCGGTTGGTATTGCGGTGATGGAGTTTGCTTTTGCGGAAGTGGACTTGCAGATCATTTGGGTTTCCCAAAGTTACTTCTTGAAGATGACTATGAATTTCTCTCGTGGACCTAAGATTGACGAAAAAGATTGGGTTAAATAAATCGATGAACACCTAGGTATGAATCTCCTTGAAATAGTTTGAGTGTGATGTAAAATGATTCATGAGCTCTGATCGTCGTTAATTCAGCTCTACTTAGAATAAAAGAAGTGGCAGAAAGCATATGCCAGAAGCCACAACTTGTTGGTACGTTTTGTAGATGTTTACCAAAAGAAAAAATTGATGTGTTGAATTTTTATTGATGGATTTGGATCGAGCGAATTGGATAAAATTAATTGGAAAGAATGAAAGGAAATTGGATACTAAATTTACGTGGTTCGGTTTAAATATCGGAACCTACATCCACGGGAGAGCAACATGGGATTTCACTATAGAACCAAGTGATACAATGGAGATTACAATCACTCGAGCACTCACACACTCTCTTAGTATTTCCCAGCTTTCAATTACACCTAATAACTCACACAGTGTTTAGCTTTTCACAATTTCTAGTGAAATTCTCACTCAAGAAATTAAATAAATTATACTAATAAGAATTTAACTGGCTAAAACACTCAGGTGTAATTACAACAACCAAACCCTCACAAGAAGAACTCTCTCTTCTCTTGGCCACGCACTTGGCCACCAAGGACTGTTGTCCTCCCGGTGCTCGAAGGCACTCTCCCGGTGCTCAAAGGCACACATTCTCCTTCACTCTTTCTTTGCCTTTTACGGAGAGCATAACTTGCCAGAAGACAAATAAAGCCGTGACTCCAGCGCTACTTTCTTAACCATGCATGAATGTGCATGCATTTATGAAGGGAAAAGAGAAATTCTTTTCTTTCCTTTCTCTTACTCTTTTGTGTGGTCTTCATGCACGTTCACATTCCTTTGGCCGAAGACAAGAAAGGAACCCAATAATTTAAAATGAAGTGGGCTGCCATCCACTTTCCTCCATCATTTCCAAAGTCCAGGAGAAAAGTCCAACCTACAACAACTTTTGGACTTTCCCTCTTCTGACCTCACGCTTCCTTTTGGCTACACGCTTCCTTCTTACGCATTCTTTAATTACTTCGACCTTTCAGCATTAGACACGCATGCAGAAGGGACATCTTAGCTTGGATTAATGTGGTCATATGTCGATGCTTAATGTGATTATATTTTTAATATAATGGACAGGAAAGGAGCTAGAGAACAAAAGAAGAAGATGAACTTATCCATGCGTTGCTGTGGATGGAGCCAATACAAGAATGAAATTAGCAAGATTCCAGTTGCAATGTCAAGAATGAAAAAAGGCTAAAGTTAAGAACCCAAATTTGGGTGACACAATAGGGTTTAGGAGTCGACGAATATATAGTTTTTAATTTTGGTGAAGAAAATTCATTCCATTAGTAGATGACAACTTCCATTTTGTAAAAAAGAAAAAGAAAATAGAGTTAATATCATTAAAAATCCAAAACCGATATGTTTATGATAAATTTACTTCAAACTAATTTTTTTTACTACAAAAGACCTCAAATTAATACATCTATATTAAATTTACTATATGTTAGTTCCTATCAAATTGTATTAACTTTAAATTGGTAAATTTGTTAATTACCATATGTCATCCAATGCAAAATTTAACTAACTCTAACAAAGGAAAATTTATCATAGATGCATCAGTTTGAAATTTTTCGTGATATGAGTTCTTTTATTTTTACACGTATGTGTATCTTTTATTAAATTTATTCAAAATAAATCTGAAGGTCAATAAAAATGACACATGGCGGAGGACACAGTGGAGACGTTTACTTCAGGACACATCAACCAATAAGAATTAGGATACGCAAGAAGAATTTTTGACTGGATGAACTCGAGAATTATGGCAAAATGGAATTTTGCTCGTAATTTTCTTGTCCAAGCTCATCAAGGCTCCAAATTTAAGTTGGATATTCCCTATCTATGACAATTTCAATTCATTTCTTAAAATAATCTAAATCCCACTTCTTCTTTTTTCCTTTTAATGTCTTTTCCCCATTTTTGCACGCAAGTATGTGATGTGATTATTTTTGCTATTATATAATTTAAGATGCAAATTGATGTGCACATAGCTATGATCTCACCGCCTATGGAATTTTTCCATTTTTTTGGGACCAAATCACCGTCCAGGAGTTGACCATTTTCTCAGATTTGCTAAGCATGCCATAATGATTCGATTCCTCTTAAAAAAGTATTTTATTTTTGCCACTAAGAGTAATGTCTTTGCAAGAAACGGGCGTACTCGCACACGTGATCCAACACTTGGGGATCGCGTATTCAATTTAAAGAAGGATTAATGATAAAAATAGAATTAAATAATCCCATTTATCATATTAATTCGAAAAAAAAATGTCCCAACATTATAGAGGGGTGGATCAGCCTAATACGATACAACAAGTTAGGGAACACTTATTTTACTAATTCCTAACATTGATGACAAGTAAACTGAGGTGATAGAAGCCGGGCGTACCGCCATGAAATTACGTGAAAATTGGATTATCATAGTAAATACAGGAAATAGGAAAATATGGGGTTCTTTCAAAGTTTCATATGATATAACTCTTCTTATGAAATTAACAAATGGTCAAGTCTTTCATTAGAAAGTTTATCTTGAGATTTTGCATCGAATAGTAGGAAAATAATGATTATTCTTCGGCCTAACATGATAAATTGTGTTGGAGATGATAACCATAGAAGAAGTATCCGTCCTTCCTATTGTAAGTAACATTCAAGTCATGTTGGTTAAGCAGATGAAAAACTAGTCTTCAAGAATGACGGTAATTTCATCATTATCTTTTGAAATTAGAAGCTCTTCAACTTTACTTTATATAGTCACAGCCATCAAGGGCGATTTTTAGGACACTAGACTTTTCAAGCATGAAAATAACATGTATGGCTATTATGGCACAATTTCATGAAAAAGTCAAAGTCAAGAGAGGTTACAAACCTTTCGCTTTCTTTAACTAGAGGGTTCTAAGATAGCGAAATTCCTTGTTGCATAAGTAGCTATGCGCGTGCTACACACTTGTGAAGTGAAGTTTGGTATGAAAAAAAAATGGGGTAAGTATTAGACAAAGTCGATGAAGTGGGAGGTTGCTGAATGCATCTTGGAAAACGATCTTTTCTTCTTTTTAGCAGTGTGAGAACACTTGATAGTTTTATAAATAATTACAATTTTAATCGGAGGACAGCATTTCTCCTATTTTCTCTTAACATAAATATTCTAACTTTCCCTTATCTCTTAATTTGTCTCAACCTGAAACATTTTTACATTGCGTATTAGAGATCTTAAGACGTAGGCATAACTGCAAAATGGTAAAAAGTCAATGCACCTTGTTAGAGTTAATTATAAATTTGTGGGTTGGAGTGGACATTGAAATATTGAAAGTTCGCTCTACATATGATATAGATAAACTTTTGACTTTTTTGAGCGTGGTGCAGTGTAGCGTTTGAAGTTTAACTTTCTACTTTTCTTTCCACTTTGGACAAAAGTAATGAGATCTAGAAGGACATGGGTTTATGTCATAATTTAGATGTGTGACTCAAATAATATGTTGATACATATGAAGTTTTTTTCCCTTCAAACCGTGAGTGAATAGTACATGTTATTATGGCAAAAAGCATGTCGCCTCAAAACTGGAGCAAATATCAATTGCTACGGATCTAATGTCAAGTAGCATGTTAGATCAGGAGCTCAAAACGAGAATTATGTGGGATGAGAATGCCCTTGTTTAGAGAGAAATCATAAATTTTTTTCCCGTTATATTTAAGTTAATTACTATTCGATAATGCATTTCATTATTTAAAAATGGAGTCTTTAAGACTTGCCAATGACATGTGACATAAGTTTCACGATTGCAGAAACATGTGGCGAAAAATCTTCACACTTTTCATTTATCTGATAGTATAATTTGTGAAAGAACGCAAAATGGGGAAAAGAGATACAAAAGAAACATAAGATACATAGTACAGAACCATCCCAAGTTGGCATGACTTTAAAGTATCTTACATTACTTCCTCTTGAGATGAAATGTGAAGGTTTCGAAATTCAAGTTGCCTGGTGAGAGAGAATTTGATCCTTGCTTAGCGCCTTAGCAAACACATCAGCAAATTGGTTGATGGTAGGGATGGCAAGATGTACAATGCTAGCGTTAATTTTTCCGGAATAATATGGCAATCAATTTTGAGATGTTTAGTGAGCTCGAGGAAAACTGGGTTAGGAGCCAGATGTTGGGCTGCTTGATTGTCATAGATTCACGGTAGAATGGAGTAGGAGATGGTAGTGTATTGTCAAGATCCTTGACTAGAAACCATAAATAAGTGATTTCGTGGTTTGTAGTGGCTATTGTATGACGTGTGACTTTCGCCAAAGTGAAAGATAACATGGTTTGCCTTTTGAGAAAAATACTGTACAAGACGGCAGGATGACGTGTCATAATACAGCTAATCCAATTGGAGTCGGAGTAAGCTATGTGTTCTAGGGGGTTAGATGATAAAAGAAGAATACATTGTCTAAGGGTCTTCTTAAGATATCGCAAGAGAGATGTTCAGCATCCAAATTGAGTCTTTCCAAGCCGACGCATGAATTGACTTGAGGTATTAATAGTGAAGGTGATATACGGTCGTGTGACGGTAAGGTAAATTAACCGTCCTCCCAAATGACGATAAAAGCTTTTGCCGTTGACTAATTTTTCTAAACTGAAAAAACAATCGCCTTATAGAAAATGCTTTTCATGTCATTGATCATCTGGTGAAACAAGGGAATTGTAAGGAAAACCACCTTAATGTGTGCATCTCTCTTCAAATAAGATGAAACTATGCTGGGCAAAAAACTAGACAAGTTTATGAATGCTTTTCATGCGATTGAGTGGATATACTTTTAGACACTGTAACTTGAGAAGTACTTATGGGCTCGACACCGACTTGTTATCTCTTGTGTGCAAGGGGGGACAAATTTTCTCAAGGAAATGAGGACAGGAGCATAGAACACTTGAAAAGCTTGTGGGTTCATCTTGTTAGTATTTTGTTTTGGATAAACTTTTTGAGCCATCTTGTTTTAACCAATCTCATTGCATTGCAATTGGGGTAGCAATTCTTGTTGTGCCATGTCAATTGGTTTGTCTCATCAATCATTATATGCTGGTTTTTGATAATGCATGGCATAACTAAAATAGTATCCCCCAATAGGATGAAATTTTGGTTTTTTATTGAAACATGTCAATATGTGTCAAGTGTTGCTCTTTTAGTTTCTAAACTTAGTAGCCTAACAATGGCCGGGTTTACCTCTCCTTCTTATTTTCTATTAATTGTCTCATGCAGGGGCCTTGGTGGTGGTAAATTAAGATGGGATTGGGAACTTCACAACCATCAATGATGTGATCGTAAAGCCTCCAAACAATACCGATAGCATGAAGTGATCCTTTAGATACATGTTTTTTTTTTGAAACTTCTTGATACATGTGTTTGCCAATATTTACATGGAGAGTGTGTTGACTGCTATCTTATGATGATTGGAGACGCCATCAACCAGACGATGTTCACCGGCCAACAAAGCGTGGCCTATGGGATGGCAACAACAAATTGCGTAACATTCAATAAGGCATCCTCATTCTGATAAGGAGTTTTACTACGATTTAATTCATATAGTATATCCATTAATTGGAGTATTATGCTTCATCAAATGTCAATTACAAGTCGTATTTTCATTGTAAAATTTCTCACACGACTTCATTAAGCCTATCATAGCCATGATGCAATCAAATCTTGTGGTGATCAACATGATAGTCTAGAACACGGCGGGGCCACAGAAGGGTGTCTACGGTTGAGGTGAAATGTTGGTGTCCTATTGCTGCAATTTTGAGGCATATTAACACACTTTCGACAAAATCTTTCTAGCAATTCAACCCATCATAGTTTCCAACCCTTTTTTCTTTGGCTTTGTAGCCCCCACTTAACCCATTATTTCTGTTTCCATTAATTTCTACGCTTTCGAAGTCTCTTTATTGGTCCATGCAATAAGGACTACGCAGTATGGGCCCGAGACCACGAAGCTTAAATCAAGCGAAGTAGTCCAATTACTTCCAACTCCTAAAGCGGAGTGAGACGATGAATTGATCCATGAACAATCATGGTGTCTCAAACTTCAAATTAGTGAATAGATAAAAGAAATTTAGAAGATGAATTGATCCATGAACAATCATGTGTCTCAATGGACACCGACTTGTTCTCTCTTGTGTGCTAGGGGGGACAGAGTTTCTCAAGGAAATGAGGAAAGGAGCATGGAACACTTGGAAAGCCCATGGGCTCGTCTTGTTAGTATTTTGTTATCGGATATGCTTTAGAGCCATCTCATTTTAACCAATCTAATTGCATTGCAATTGGGGTACCAATTCTTGTAATGCCATGCCAGTTGGTTTGTCTCATTCATTAGTATGGCTGGTTTCCGATAATGTGTGGTATAACTAAAAAGGACATTGCCCAATATGATAAAATATTGGTTTTTGTTGAAACATGTCAGTATGTGTCGAGTGTTGCTTGCATCGATTTATTTGCATTCATATCTCACGGCTTATGTTTTCTTACCTTATCGGTAATTGCTTAACGTAAATGTGTGGGAAATAACTTATTCTTAATTGACTCAATGGCTTGTTTGTTCGAGCACTAGTTCCTTGACTTGTGGCATTTATGGTGGCATTACTCGGTGGTGGTGATGCTAGTGATGGTGCTTGATACATGGCCGAAAAATAAGAAAATATTCTCTTTAACAAGTATCTCAAGAGTACTAGTTAAGAATGCTAAATTAATAATAACGCGTTAAGACTGCTAAAATTAATAATAATGCATGCCGACACTTCTTATCTTAAAATTGAAAATGAAACTTCTTAAAAAGAAACAGTCGCATGGCAGCACAGTTCATGATTTTGAATGATTAGTCCTAAGGCATTTGTCAATATTTTCCAAAGGAAAAATCTCTTGAACATATTAGGTTGATCGACATCAAAGACATTTTAATAGTTTGAATTTTTTTTTTATATTAATTTTCCAATGGACGTGTTAAATGTAAAGGTTCCAAGTAAAAGCTCGAATTTGAGGAAAAAGGGTCAGAAGCAGGATTACCGGGATGTTTCTCTTGGAAATTATCAGTAAAAAGAACTAAATTTATTTTTCTGAGTACAAGACAAGACCATCATTCTGGACAGCGCTTTGATAAATTCACATTAACATTAGATAAAAGATGATTTCAAATAAAAGACATACACACACACACACACACACACACACACACACACACACACACATATATATATATATATATTATCTGGCATCATTTTGTTTTCCTACAGTGCAAAAATAAAGACAAGCAGATATATCAATTACGAAAGACAAAAGTTTTTTATTTATCTTTTTTTCTTTCTATTTATAGCCATCCAAATGTTATTTTCATACGAACGCAGTTTTTTCATTTCATTTTATTTTTTACCAATCAAACTGCTTCAACAATCCCAAATTTTAGCTGTATTACTGAATAAGGCCCAATCCGATGAATTTCGGCTTTGCAGAGAACTCAAACCAGCTAGATCCTCGAACGGCAACGAAACTCAGACCGAGAGAGAGGGAGGGGGTGTAAGAAACCTAAGACCTACTAATTCTCGACTCGCGTGGCAGTTGCAATCTGAGGAATTGTCTCGGAGGATATGCATAATGAGCTGAGACGGTGATAGACGATGCCAAAAACTTTAGGGCAAAGTGGGGAGGTCTTAGTAAAAGTTCAGTCAACGTTCATGGAGGCGATTGTGGATGCAGTTCGAAGAAGGAACTGCCCAAGAAGAGTATTAGTACAAACATACGTTCAACCTGTGATAAGACTCTGTTATGACTTGCTTAAGTTGGATCCCGAGACGTTGACAACGCACAACAGAAATCTGATATTTGATTTGTTCTCTTAACTGGAATCTTCAATATTATACATGATTTCTTTCTTTTGACCAAACTGGCATTGTCATACATGATCTCTTTCTTTTGACCAAATTGGCATTGACCAGATTCCTTTCTTGATTTATTCACCAAACATCGATACCCTGAGAGTGGGTCAACAATCAAATATTTGGTAGGGAAATTAAATCCCAAATTTCTTTTTTTTTTCTTTTTTTGAATGCAAGAAAGGAATTTAAATAATTTTAAGTGTTGACGGACTCTACCAACTTCATTGCCTTTCAGTTTCTTGCAAATGCGCCCTTTTACATTTCATGTCTCATTTAGTTCACTCATGTCAATAGATTTCAATTTCAACTTTTGTCCCAAGCTTCTTCTTTTTTCCGCAATGTTGCTCATGGAATACTTATGTAGAGCGTCATTTAGGGTTTCCACTCGAATATATATAAACATGTTTCAATTTCCTGTAATTATTGTTCAGTTCCAGTTTCATTTCTTACATTTTACTTTCAACTGTGCTCAACTTCCCGCAGTTTACGCTTTTCGCACATTAATTTCTATTCCTTTAAGTTTTCCGCAGTTCAATTTTCTCTTCAAAAACACATTTTCAACAGTTTTCGATCTTGTTCTCGGGAGTTAGCACGTCTTTTTACATAAAAGACGCCAAAATCGTCACATACTGGCGTGGTAGACTACAAATGAACTTTAGCAAAGTGAATCTTATAGATTGAAGCTTTGGAAGCAAAAACAGTTCTTGAAAATCCCTTCGAAACGCCAATCGAGTCATCAAGGATCACTCAAACAACTTCCTTTTCAAACTAGAGTAGGAATTGCTCTTAAAGGTATGGCCTTCCTCAATGTAACACCAAATTGCTCTTGCATGTCCAAACTCTCAGGCGCCATTCCCTCAGGAAGTTTCCAATTAAACGATTGAACCAGCGAAGCCACCATGAGATGAACCATCCGGACGGCGAGTGGCAATCCGGGGCAAATCCTTCGGCCCGCGCCAAACGGGATAAACTCAAAATCCCTCCCTTTGTAATCCACGTTCGATGCCAGGAACCGCTCGGGCCTAAATGACATGGGGTCTTCCCAATAGCTCGGGTCCCGTCCTATGGCCCATGCATTCACCAGGACTTGCATGCCCTTCGGGATGAAGTATCCGCACACCTCCGCGTCGTTCTTGGACCTGTAAGGGAGGAGGAGAGGCACCGCCGGGTGGAGACGGAGCGTCTCCTTGACGATCGCCTGGAGAAACTGGAGGTGGTGAGTGTCTGGTTCTTGAACTGGCCTCTCGGTGCCGATGACCGTGACGAGCTCGTCTCTTGATGTTTGGAGGAGCTTCGGATTGTGGAGGAGTTCTGCCATCGCCCATTCCGTCGTGAGTGCGGATGTGTCACTTCCAGCGATGAATAGATCCTGTGTTTGAGTACATTGATAATCACTTCTAAATTTTCACTGTCTTTCACAATTCTACCTACCATGAGGAATTAGTTGGCGCTTGTCTAATAACTTTTCATGAACAAGGGCTTCAAAGATGTTAGGTCTAATTAGTGTCACTAATGCAAGATTTATCTGTGTGGCAGTTTACCTAATATAAGAAAAAAAAATCTCAATGATATCTAATACTATAATTAGCCACTTCAGGCAAATCTCACCTGCCGACTACTTTAATACGAGTGTTGAAGATTATAATCTTATAATTAACAGATGAAAGAGACAGCATCAATTGGGCAGATTGCTACGCTGCTATTTCTTCAATGGTTGTCACTTTCTCTTGTGTATTATAAGATATTCAACGACTCCTCATAGTTTATTTCGATTAACAGAAACTATGTTTGGTGCATTGGTACTATGTAAAAGCTTAAGGTACCATGTTGATTATCATCCAACCTGTGCTAAAATTTAGGGTTTATTTCATCATAGAAAAACATAAGTTTGTGAATCTAAATTGTTCGTGTCACTGTATCATTCTCAACAACAACAAAAATTAGAGGATTCTCACCATGGATAAATTTTACTATATGCGCTTAACCAATCACAATGTTGATGGAGATTGTTTAAGAGCACTTATGGATTATGGTTATCTAGTTTTGATGCTAATTAGATGTTTAGCAACTGAAAACAGAAGCACCTTTCACAAAACGGCCGCTTAGACAATTAGTCTGCATGTTTAATAGGAAAATGAGTAGTTGCCTCAAGTTTAAAAAGGAAAATGGCCGAGTTTTCTTTACCTCACTAAATGTGCAAGACAGTTTAAACTCCATTGAAATTGAGTTAGAGAGTGATACGATAAAATACGATTGATTGTACGACCAATCTAGATCTATTTATGAGGTTGCTATAGTTTGTTCATGTGTCAAATCAAAATTTGATTCGATTCCACTAGCAATAATTTTCTTGTCACAAGAAACAAAAGTTAATGCACATCGTATGAAAACCCAATTTTTATATTACGGAAAGGTGTGGGGTAGATAATAGGTGACGAATATCGGCTATCTATTGAAGTAACAATAATGGCTAATGTTTTGCAGTGAAGTTAAAGGCGTAGGAAAACCCCACTTTTACTCTTATAATGGAGAAATAATGGAAAAATTTCATAAAACTGATGATTACCGTTTTACCTGACTTTCTAATAATCAGATTAGGGAGCTCTGATGAGTAAATGCTTCTATTTAGTAAAGGTCTCTCTGCTTCATTAATTCTTAATTCTTGATCTTCACTTACCAGGATCATTGGCTTGATGCTTTGCCGGGTAAAATCGGACCCCTCCTCTTCGCACTGGTCCAGAAGCACATCCAAAAAATCGCCTCTCTTCGATGATGCCGATGAGCCCTTCGCTCTTTCTTTCAGACGCTTGTCGATGATCTCATCAAATATCTCGTGCAGCCTCATGTAGGCCGGCCGGATGTGTCGCTTCACGCCTAGCAGATCGAACCGCCGGACTGCCGGGAAGTAGTCCGATAAGTTGGCCTTCCCGGCATCCTCCATGATCCTCCACACCAGGTCCTTGAACTCCTGAGCCGTTTGGAATTCTGGGTCGACGATATCGATCGAGAACATGGTGCTCGACATGAGGTTCAAAGTGGTGGCGAAGGCCAGTTGGCCTATGTCGACCTCTTTGCCCAGGTCGCAGCATTTCTTGATGTGGGTGATGAGTTGGTGGACCTTCTGGTGGCGCAGGTGCTGGAGGGCGTCCAGGCGCCCGGCGGTGAACATCTGGGTGCTGCACACGCGGCGCCGGGCGCGCCACCGCTGGTCCCCTGGGACCCACGCGAGGGTGAACTCTGGGTTCGGCTGCGCGGTGATCACGTCCGGGACGGCCCGGTCGGAGAAGTTCTCGTCGTGCTTCTGGAGGGTCTCCCGGGCAGCCTCAGGGGACGAGATGATGATGTTGGACACCAAGCCGAGGCGGAGAGTCATGACCGGGCCGTGGCGCCTGGCCATGTTGAAGAGGGATTCATGGGGCCGGGCGCCGAGCTGGATGAGCGAGCCGAGGAAGGGGAGACCGGCTGGCCCGGGGGGCAGGTTCCTGGGCTTAGATGGGACGAAGAAGGGTTTGAGGAAGAGGAGGAGGGAGATGAGGAAGAGAACGAGGTAGAGTTCCATCGTAGATCGTTGTGCTGTGGCTTTTGGCGGATGGGAAATATCTCAACCGTGAAAAAGTAGAGTTTGCCGTTCCACTATATGAGAGAGATCATTAGGTAGGCCGGCCACGCCGAAGCATGTGCACTAACCCAATCAGGAAGCGACATGTGCCTCCATGCGACGACTTCGTCTTACATTTACCTCCAAACTTTTGCATCATCGCTCTTCATTAATTGGTGGTCTTCTTCGATCTGTTCCGGTGTTTTTCTTGTTGTCCTCTTCCGTTTCGTTCAAAGGTCACCAAGGCAACGTGGTGGTGCCAGGCGTGTTGGTCCATTGCTAGCCATGGCCGGGATTGGTGGCAGGTCGACTTAACGAGTCGCTAGTCTAGGCTCACCTCCAGCTGGCTAAGAATATATTTTACATCATTTGGATTTTATTGAGTTCACTTCGAATGCTGGCACTAAATTTGCATTGCAGAAATAATCAATTATAGTGGAATCAGATTCGTTTTTTTTTCCTTTTTAAATAGATGGTTTGATTGAAGAAGGTTTATGCTATTCCCACCGTCGAATTAGCTCCATGCACACCATAAAAAATTCGGCGACAAAGTACCCTTAGGAGTCATATGGTCCTTTCTTTATCATTTAAACCCGCTTAGATCACTTCTCTTGGCCGCAAGACGTCGCCATTGCTGGCCTTTGCACACTGTTGCCTCCCTCTTTTCCCGTATCTTCACCCTTAAAATTGGTATGTATCTGTCTTGCGCTCTCCTCGATGCTTGTGAGTGCCCCTGCCCTCCATTGCCACCCCTCATTGCTTCAAGCTCCAAATGCACGCCGCCGTGATCGCACGGGTTGAGGAAGTTTGAGGTGGTCAAACTCAAATCAACTTAGGATTGAGGTTGTGAGGTCTCCATGATAATTGATTGTTCTAAAAGATTAATCTATTAGATGAATGTGTGGTTTATCATTTACATATTCTAACACTCCTCATATTTAGTATGGTCTTTTTCCCAGTACTAAATCTGGAAATTTAATTGGGGTTGGCAAATAGGGCCTGAAAATATTCAAACTTAAGACTTCTAGTTCTATTACCATGTAAAATTTTATGAGATCACAATCGATTGTTCTAAAAATTTAAGTTATTAGATGAAACTATGGTTTATTATTGAAATATTCTAATACTGCGCAACTAAGACTAGGGCGGTTCTAAGAGAGCGACTAATGGAGGAGAGAGAGTAATCGGCTATCAATTGCAACTCGTGGCTTGGTCGGGAAACAATGGTGTTAGCAAGGGGGGAATCTAGCCATCCAAGCGGTGGCTCTAGATTCTCATGTGTGATGGTGCGAGGCAGCTGTGTCGTCCGTGAAGAACACAGGACGAACTGGATGATGGTGGAAGCAACACGTTAGCGAAGTGAAGATGACTGACACGAGGATGTCAATGGCGATGAGGGGTCTGTGGCAGTTGGTATTGTGCAGATGGAATTTGCTTTTGCGGAAGTGGATTTGCAGATAATCTGGGTTTCCAAAAGATAATTCTTTAAGATGACTCTGAATTTCCCTCGTGGACCTAAGATTGACGAAAAAGATGGGGTTAAATAATCGATAAAAACCTACATATGAATTTCTTTTGAAATAGTACGATTGTGATGTGAAATGATTCACGTGCTCTCATCGTCGCTAGTTCAAACTCTACTTAGAATAAAAGAAATGGCAGAAAGTATATGCCAGAAGCCGCAACTTGTTGGTACATTTTATAGATGTTTACCAAAAAAAATAAAATTGATGGACAGGGAAGAAGCTAGAGAACAAAAGAAGATGAACTTATCCATGCGTGGCTGTGGACGGAGCCAATATAAGAATGGAATTAGCGAGATCCCAATTGCAATGTCAAGAGAGTCAGTGGAACCGGGGCACGGACTCTAGGAGTGTCAAAATTTGACACGGAGTAATATTTAAGTGCTAAAAGTTACAAACGGTACACTTAAGTATCAAAATCGGAGCAAAATGGATCACTTAAGTGCCAATGGCGAAAAAATCTGGCCAAATTGTCACGTGTTCATTTTCCAGCGACTTCATTTGCCGACGAAGCATTTTTTTCAAAATAAAAAATTCCATGTGGCAATTTTAATAAAAAAATTGTCCACGTCAGATTTTAAAAAAATTAAAATCGATTTTATTAAAAAAAAAGAAAAAAAGAAAAAAAGAGAAGAAGGGGATTGGCGAGGGCTGTGCAGCCCTCGTCGCCGTTGCCATCGCCACCCCACCCTCGCCGAGAAGGGCCGACGACGGTGGGTGAGGGTCGGCTGGGGTTGCCGGGCCCCGGTCGACCTGCAATGAGGGCCCGCAAGCCCTCGCCCAGATCTGGGGCGAGGGTTGCGACCCTCTCCTAGATCTAGCAAGGGTCGTCGGCCCTCGCCCCGTCGGCTGCCCATACCGCGTTGGATCTGGGCGGCCGACAGCCTTTGGCCCGACTGGGCAAGGGCCGGTGACCCTCGCTGGATCTGGGGGAGGGTCGGGGTCGCCGGCCATTGGCCGGGGCCCGGCGACCTCGGCTGACCCTCGCCCACTGTAGCCGGCCCTTCCCAGCAAGGGTGGGGCGGCGGCGACGGCGGCGGCGAGGGCTGCAAGCCTTTGTTGATCCCTTTCTCTTCTTTTTTTTTTTTTATAATAAAATCGATTTTATAATAATATATATTTTTAATTATTTAATTAATAATTTTTAAAATCTATGTCAGCGCAAAAACAACGTCGTTTTGCACTGATTTTTCGTTGTTTCAATTTCCGGCGAGCCACGTAGGCAAAACAAATTAATAAAAAATTGTCACGTAGGATTTTCAGCAGGGTTCCGGTGACTTGGCACTTAAGTGATTCATTTTTTTTTTTAAAGTGGCACTTAAGTGTACTGTTTGTAAGTTTTGGCACTTAAGTGTCCCTTTGTACCAAGTTTTGGCACTCCCGCTGTACTTATCCCACTACTCATTCGAGGCCGGTGAAACGAAGGTAAAAGATACATTGTCCTGATATCCTAAAAAGCCTCCAACTTTAACTTCTATCCTAATTCTACTTTATGCCTCATAAAAACCTCAAACTTTAGGTCATGTGTTGATTCTACCCTAATTTTTTTTTTGTCTCATAATAAATCTTTAAATTTAGATCTAGTCTCAATTCTATCATAAATTTTTTTTTGTTTAATAAAAAAATCATCAACTTTAGGTCTAGTACAAATTCTACCCTAAACTTTTTTTTTGTTTCATAAAAATTAATCCTAGTTTTAAGTCTAGTTTTGATTGCATCTTCTTCTTTTTTCGTTTTATAAAATATCACAAACTTTTACTTGGGTCTCAAATTTACTCTACATTAACCTTATGTCAAAATCACCCTTAGTTATTTTGCACTTGTCGATCTCTCTTGCTTGGAATTGTTCCATTTCTTGCGGTCGGAGAGCTCGTGCTCAAGACACTGAAATGGCTTGTGCTTGGGAGTTTTCAATCTCTTGATTTGTCAATGAGAAATTCTGGATGGAGAAATAATATGGGCAAATTTGTGATTTAAGTAAAAGTTTGTGATTTTTTATAAAACTATAAAAATTTTAGGATAAAACTGGGATTGAGTGGTAAAATTGGGATAATATCTAAAGTTGAAGGTTTTTTTTATAAAACAAAATAGTTTATGGAAGAATTGGGACAAAAACCTAAATTTGAGGGTTTTTTATGTGATAAAAAAGAGAGTTCATGATAGAAATGTGAGTGGATCTAAAGTTGGAGATTTTCTATGAGACAAAATGTAAAATTGGGACAAAAATTAAAGCTAGAGGTTTTTTAGGATATTAGGTCAAGAAACATTATTAGAATTTCCCCTCCTTTCATTTGCGAGTTTATTTTCTAATGACTAGTTTAAGAGGGAGAAATGAATGGTTTTACCCACCGGAGCTTATTTCCCGGATTCATTAATCAAACCAAAATTTTTAGGAAATTGTTAGCACAAATTCTGAATCCTTCTCCTTAAATGAAAATAGGCAAGCGGATATATTAGGGATAAGTTTAGTAAATGTCTTAAAACTTATAACAAGAGTGCTATTGAGTTCTAAAATTTGCAAAAAATATAACCAAGTTTTAAAACTTGTAAAATTAGTGTAATCAACTCTTTCAATTAACTTAGTCCAATTTGGATAATGGAAAATGCTGATGTGATTTTTTTTTTTTATTACATACTCTCTTCGACATGGCATTAAGATTATATGAATCATTAAAACCACATCATCTTGATATAAATCCTAAATTTTACTCCAAATATTAATTAAAATAGGTTAAAGAAATCCAAAATTTTTTCCCAAAAAAATGACAAACTAAAAAACAACAAAAAAAGGCTAAAGTTAAGAACCCGAATTTGGGCGACACAACAGGGTTTAGGAGTCAACGAATATATAGTTTTTAATTTTGGTGAAGAAAATTCATTCCATTAGTAGATGAGAACTTCCATTTTGTGAAATAAAATAGGGTTAATATTATGAAAAACCCAAAACTGATATGTTTATAATAAATTTATCTCAAACTAATTTTTTTACCACAAAAGATCTCAAATTGATATATCTATATTAAATTTACTATATGTTGGTTTCTATTATATTGAATTAATACTATAAAATATTGTAAACTTTAAAATGGTAAATCTGTCAATTATCATTGTTATCCAATGCAAAACTTAACAAATTTTAATAGAGGAAAATTTATTACAGATACATCAATTTGGAGTTTTTCGTGATATTAATCAAAAAAATATTTTACAATGATGATGTACCTTTCATAAATTTATTCAAAATGATGGTCAATGAAAGTGACACGTGGTGGAGAACGCATTAGAGACGTTTCCTTTGGGACACATCAACCATTAAGAATTAGGATACACAAGAAGAATTTTTGACTGGATGAACTCGAGACTTACGGCAAAATGGAATTTTGCTCGTAATTTTCTTGTCCAAGCTCATCAAGGCTCCAAATTTAAGTTGGATATTCCCTATCTATGACAATTTCAATTCATTTCTTAAAATAATCTAAATCCCACTTCTTCTTTTTTCTTCTTTTCCCCATTTTCGCACGCAAGTATGTGATGTGACTATTTTTGCTATTATATAATTATTATGATCCAAATTGATGCGCACATAGCCTACGGAATTTTCCCATTTTTTTGGGACCAAATCACCGTCCAGGAGTTGACCATTTTCTCAGATTTGCTAAGTATGTCATAATGATTCGATTCCTCCTTAAAAAAGTATTTTATTTTTGCCACTAAGAGTAATGTCTTTGCAAGAAACGCGCGTACTCGCACACGTGATCCAACACTTGGGGATCGCGTATTCAATTTAAAGAAGGGCTAATGATAAAAATAGAATTAAATAATCCCATTTATAATATTAATTCAAAAAACATATCCCAACATTATAGAGGGGTGGATCAAGCTAATACCATACGACAAGTCAGGGAATACTTATTTTACTCATTCCTAACATTGGTGACAAGTAAGCTGAGGTGATAGAAGCTGGGCGTACCATGAGATTACGTGAAAATTGGATTATCATAGTAAATATAGCAAACACATCAGCAAATTGGTCGATGGTAGGGATGGCATGATGTACAATGCTAGTGCATAATTTTTCCGGAATATTATGGCAATCAATTTCAAGATGTTTAGTGCGCTCGAGGAAAACTGGATTAGGGGCCAGATGTTGGGCAGCTCGATTGTCATAGACTCACGGTTGAATAGAGTATGAGATAGTAGTGTATTGTCAAGATCCTTGACTAGAAAGCTTAAATAAGTGATTTCATGATTTGTAGTGGCAATTGTATGATGTGACTTCTGCCGAAGCGAAAGATAACATGATTTGCCTTTTACTCTTCTACAAAGTGAGACCTGAATTGAGAAAAATACAGTACACGGCGCTAGAATGACGTGTCATAATACAGCTAATCCAATTGGAGTCGTTGTAAGCTAAGTGTTTAAGTGGGTTAGATGATAAAAGAAGAATACATTGTCTTAAGGGTCTTCTTAAGATATCGCAAGAGACATGTTCAGCATCCCAATCGAGTCCTTCCAGGCCAATGCATAAAATTGACTTGAGATATTAACAGTGAAGTTGATATACGGTCGTGTGGTGGTAAGGTAAATTAACCATCCTCCCAAATGACGATAAAAGCTTTTGTCGTTGATTGATTTTTCCAAACTAAAAAAACAATTGCTTTATATAAAATGCTTTTCATATTATTGATCATCTGGTGAAACAAGCGAATTCTAAGGAAATCATCTTAATATGTGCACCTCTCTTCAAATAAGATGAAACTACGGTGGGCAAAAAGCTAAACAAGTTTATGAATGCTCTTCATGCGATTGAGTGGAAATACTTTTACCCCTAACTTGAGAAGTACAAATGAGCTTGACACCGACTTGTTATCTTCTCTAGGAAATGAGGACAGGAGCATGGAGTACTTGAAAAGCCCATGGGCTCATCTTGTTAGTATTTCATTTATGGATATACTTTTGAGCCATTTCATTCTAACCAATCTCATTGCATTGTAATTGAGGTAGCAATTGTTGTGCCATGTCAATCGGTTAATTAGTATATGCTGGTTTTTGCTAATGCGTGGAATAACTAAAATAATATTGCCCATAGGATGAAATTTCGGTTTTTGTTGAAACATGTCAATACGTGTCGAGTATTGCTCTTTCAGTTTCTAAACAAAGTAGCCCAACAATGGCCGGATTTATCTCTCCTTCTTGTTTTTCTATTAATTGTCTCATGCAAGGGCCATCGTTGTAGTAAGTTAAGACGGGATTTGGAATTTCACAACCATTAACGACGTGGTTGTAAAGGCTCCGAGCAATACCAACAGCATGAAGTGATACTTCTAGATACATGGTTTTTTTTTTGGGTTAAAACTTTTTGATACATGTATCCGCCGGTGTTTTTGTGGAGAATGTGTTGATTTTTGATAACAAGAAATATCTTATGATGATCAGAGATGCCATTAACCGGACGGCGATCATTGGCAACCGACACTGGGCCTATGGGATGACCCCAACGAACTGCGCAACATTCGACAAGGCTTCCTCATTCTAATAAGGAGTTTTACTATTGTTTAATTTGTTTATCCATTAATTGTAGCATTATGTTTCTTCAAATGTCAATTAGAGTTGCATTTTCATTGTAAACTTTACTTATCTCCCTTCTATTGAAGCTGGGGAAAAAAGAAAAAAAAAAAGAAAGAAAAAGAAATTTCGGATGTGCCTTTGTTCCAAGTATAATCGTTCAAAATCTTAGGGTCAGGCTGTTGGACCCATTTACCACAATAAACAGGCTGAATTCTTGGGCCTCGCCAAACCCGACCGAAGTGCATCCTGCGCTTGCAAACATAGGACGTAATATAAATGTCGGGATTAATGAACACAGTTAACAAATAATCACTCGCTTGTAATGAAAATTCTTAGCAACAATATACATCCACTGAGCCACAGGAGGAGAGGTTTCGCGGCGGGTTGGCTCGTCGTCTTGAAGAACCAGTAGAAGAGAGTCTTCCTGAGGCCGCCGTCCACCAAGATGTAGCTAGAGTAGCGGCGGAAGCTCACCAGGGGTTGGCCGGGAAGGGTGGTGACACGGTCGGCCTCTTACAGCGCCTCGTTCGCTTGGGTCGAGTCATTCCATTGAGGGACAGGAGGCGGATGCCGAGAGAACCATTTTCTAAAGCTTTTTGCCGCATGAGTTGCGCAGAACACGGTTCTCCTCCTGCTCTATTTATAACCCGAATGTGGAGGCTTCGAAACTGGCTCACCACTTCATGAATCGATCGAGGGTACGTACGAGCGTGATCGACACGTCCGAAAATTATCGTGATTACGATCACGGATGAAAGCACGACGAAAGATCTCGATGCCCTTGAAAGTGGATTTTTGCTATCTTTGGAACGGAATGAAAGGTCTTTTTGGGGTTGAAACTGAAGGGTTTGCTGCTATCGTGTGAAATGCAAGTCAAAAGAAATTGGGCCTGGGGGTGAGGCTCTTTCTTCTTCGAGGGAGTCCAGGAAGCATCCTCTCAGCCGACGCAGTTCGGAAAATGGAAAAGATCCTTCGGTGGAGTCAATGGTTTTTTTAATCGAAATCTTTTTTGGGCAGACTTCGATGTATACACATCGAAATCGCTTAGTTGCCAGAACATAGCTTATGCCCGTTTATGAATGGCATATGCGGCATTTTCCGCGAAAATCTGTCCCTCAGGAAAAGAAAAATGAGATTTTTCTCCAAATTTTTTTTTCTAGTGTATTGTAAAGAGGCCCAAACTTTTTTTTCTAGTCATCACTAGAGTTGTCGTCTGAATTTGCAAATGGGCATCCAATGCGATGGATGGAGGCTGATGAGGCGAATGGTGAAAAACTCCCAAATAGAATGACGCCGTAACCTCCCTTCACCAAATTGATGTTATGTGCATTTGGTTTAGTATTTGCAAAGCTCTTTGGGCCCCATATCTACTTAGGCATATGCAAATGCCATTTGAAAATTTTTGGAGTGCTTTAGGGATATGCAATTGCATCTTCAAAACTATCTAAAAACCTTTAGTCCAAGGTAAGTTCGGAGGTACTTTTGAATGCTGCATTTCCGGAATGCAAGTAGACTTTTTTCAACTTCCAACTTTGCCCTTGCTTAATTTTTATAATTTTGGAAATGTTCTCGAAAGCCCTAACTTTGTCTCAGCCATGGAAAAATAACCGACATGTGACTTGCAAGTGTCAAGCATGCCACTGGCAGGCAGGCAACATGCCAACACTACCCTTGCTGCTCGTCGACTGTTGCTAAGTTTCACTAGTAAATAGTTTGAGATTTTTTATAAAAATAATTAGCGAAAATCTTTTACAAAATATAGTTTTCTAATATGTTTTTAAAAATTACTTTACCAAATGTTACTTGTATTTCGAAAAACCCATTTGATCCAAAGACCTTTGCATTTTCCCAAAGATATTCCTCGAAGTCGAAACATGAAAGAAAGAGAGAGCGGGTGCTCAATTCAATCGATTTAGGGAATTTGGGGCTACGGTTCTTGAGCCAATCCAATTCGAGAGAGCAATGCTGCAGCCCATTAAATTAGATTAAGAGGGAGAGAGAGATAGGCGCGCTCAATTGAGTCATATTGAGAGAGAGAGTTACAATGGTGCTTAAAGTGGGCGTGCGCAGACAAGTTATTTTCAAATAATATGATAGACTGTTTTTGAGCATTAAATATGACCCACCTATCTATATGTTTGTTTATCATATAATATTTATATTCCAACTTTACGAATCCTAGCATTACTCAAAATTACGTATGTAATCTATTTACAGTATTGCACATTTCACTAGCGCAAGTCGATCACTTGAGAATTGGATCAGAGCACCAAATGATAAATTTGGTCAAGAATTAAGAATCGAATCGAATATGAGCGTGCAAGAAATCTCACGACATTGAAGCACGAAAATATTAAAAAGAAGAAGAAGAAATTTCACACTTTTTTTCTTTTTATTTTTATTTTGAGAATTCGACCCGGATTATGGCCCGAACTGCAAATCTCTTGCATAGCTCATTTTCTTTAATTAGAAGCATTACATAGAGGAATCCAGCTCTTGAAAAGAGCCGGAAATCACTGAAATCATTTTCCGCACAAAATTAAAAAAAAAAAGGTAAAAAAAATTTCAAAGGGCATGGAGGGGAGCTAGGAGTTGGCCAAGAAATGGCGGATGATCTGAAGAGAGCGCTTAGGGGCAAAAGTAGGAATTTGATGCCTTTTTCGATTCTCACACCCTGTAAAGAAGTAGAGTAAAAGTCTAAATGCATGTACCGAGTCGAGATCCTCCCGTCCATGTCTCTGCTGAATTGCAAAAGAATTGGTTAAAGAAGAAAAATCCAAAATTACGATTAAATTGAATTTAATTAACGAATGCTAAATTTAACTAATTTATTTCTTCAATAATACCTGAAGACCCACAAGCGAATTCCCCCCACCGATGTGTAGTACTGCGAGGACTGAAAAAGGCGAGTCCTCCCAAGAGCTGCTCACCTCCAGGCTTAATTAATTTTTTGAGACGAAATTAGCATAACTTAGTATCATTATTTCAGCCTCGTATTCAATAAAATCAAGAAATTCATTTAGGCTCTATTTATTTCGTAAAAGAATAAATTATTTAAAAACTATTTTCCTAAAATGATTTATTATATCGCTTGAAATAATTAGTTGGTATAAAATTTTTCATGATTAATAACAACTTGTATTTAAATATTTTCATGAATAATAAAAAGGGAAAATTTCAAAAAAGGACCCAAAGTGAGCTTATTTTCTCAAATAAGGATTCAAAGTGACCATTGTCTTTAGGGGTGTCAAAAACCGAACCGAAAACCGAACCGAAATATAAAATTGAACCGAACCGAACCGAAATTTCGTATGTTTTTGGTTTGGTTCGGTTTTGGTTTGGTTAACCGAAAAATAACCGTTAACCTTTTCGGTTCGGTTCAGTTCGGTTTTCGGTTCGGTTAAAAATAGAATTCTTAATAAAAATTGAATAATCTCTCTTTTTTATCATCTCTTCTTTACTTAAATTCCAATAAACAAAGTAAAAATACGAAAACCGAAAAACCGTCCCGAAACCGTTTCGGTTCGGGACGGTTTCAGTTCGGTTCGAGACGATCTCTTATCGGTTCGGTTCGGTTTTTTTACACCTCTAATTGTCTCAAATTAAGACCCGAAGTGGCTAAACTGGTCTAAAATAAGGACCTCAAATCGGTAGCTAGCCAAATGTTCACCGGCCGACGAGTGTGTGGCATTTCCGGTGGTTGGAATAAGGGTAAATTTGTCAAAAAAGAGTATTGATAGAAATTAACAAACCCTAAAAACAAAACCGCCAAACTCTTCACGTTCTCATGTTTTCTTCTTATACTTTTCATCTTCTTCGTTCTTTGTCCTCTCTCGCTTGGAGCACCCAAATTTTTTGTTAATGGAGCACGAATTGAAGCACAACAAGAAACCCCTACCTTCGTTTTTTCACATTTTCTTCCTCCCTTTTTTTTTTGTCTTAATTTCTTTCCAACGAAGAAGACAAATCTCGAGTAAAGCCACTTCTTCATTATTCAAACACTCGGATGTAACACGAAAGCCTCGATTCTTCATCATATTTTCCTAACCGAGAGATGGAGAACATCTTGATGTTGAGGACCCACATCTTGGGCACAATTCAAATACACTTCCATAGAGAAAGAGCCGAGGGGGTGCTGGCACGTCTGTTTGGAACTAATCTTGCTCCATTAACAAAGAATTTGGGTCTCCAAGCAAGAGGGGACAAGGAACCTAGAAGATGAAGTGTAGATGAAGAAGAACATGAAAAAGAGTTTGGGGGGTTTTGTTTTAAAGATTTGTTAATTTCTATTAATATTATTTTTTGACAAAATTGCCCTTATTCTGGTCACCAGAAATTCCACACGCTCGCCAGCTGACGAATATTTAGTTGGCTGGCGATTTGAGGTTCTTATTTGAGACTGATTTAGCCATTTTGGGTCTTCATTTGAGACAACAGCCACTTGGGATCATTATTTGAGAAAATAGGCTTATTTTGGGTCTTTTTTGAAATCCTAATAAAAATATATTTTATCCATTCGTTTTCTTCCTTCTCTCGTGTTGCTCAATCGTCGCCAATGTCACGACCTTCTCGAGGCGTTAACTTGTAACGCGTCGCGTGATGACGAGGAGAATTTACTTGGTGGAACGGTAGAGCTTCATGTGTGCGTTAAGCATGAAATCAACGCTAATTGACAGCTCTCTCTCTCTCTCTCTCTCTAGCCAGCACACAAAGTTCAAATCCAGACAAGTGGTGAAATATGCTGATGCACTCTTGGTTCAATGATTCGGCCCCATTCAGTCCATTATTTGAATCTAGAAATCACAGACATGCGATCACTCAAACACAACAGCGACAGGGGTTCGAACTGAATGCTTAGCAGATACCCATGTGATCGCCCCTTGAGCAAGGGGTGGGGCCGCCGTCGCATTCCTTGTGAAGTCAACCCTGAAACTCGCTGTTTGGTTCGCCTTCGTGAACTCCAGTTTACTCGGGTACACGCCAATTGAGTCGAGACACGTGATGGGGTCGATGACCACCCTGTAAGATGACTTAGCAGGTCCAACGTTCCTCACCGTCCTTGTCACACTCACCTTCATTACCGAACCCTTGAACCTCAAGCTGATCGATGGATAGTTGAGCTGGTAATCAGGTATGCTCCTAATGCTTGAGCATGTCACCACTTCTTTGACTATAAGCTTGATTGCGGAGTCGTTGTAGTTGAGCCCACAAAGGTAAGGAATGTAATCTTTCGGTTCAATGTCGTAAATAAGACCCGGGTCGACAGCCTTTGCTGGGTTGACATGTCCTGCGCCCGTGGTAAATATGTTTGCTGGATTGAGCGATTGGTCCAAGATGGGTTGGCCCTCCATGTTGGAGGTGGTGGCAGTGGTAATGAGGGCGGACTTGATGGCCGCTGGTGACCAATCGGGGTGTACGCTCTTGAGCAGCGCTGCCACACCACTGAGGTGGGGGCAGGCCATTGAGGTCCCGGAGATCACGTTGAATGAGTGCTTCTTGTCCGTAGAATTGTCTAAAGTATATGGCCAAGCGGCGAGAATGTTCACACCCGGGCCGATGATGTCTGGTTTGAGGATGCCTCGGCTTTGCTTGTTGGGGCCACGAGAAGAGAAGGATGCTACAGTCGGGGCATCCGATTTCCCGATGCGAGTGCCTCTGAATAGGATCGTGGCCTTCGGTGCTGACGCCGTGCTTAGGTAGTTCTGGATCTCTCTCCACACGTCATATCTCAGATGGACAGCGGGTAGGACATGCTTCTCGGCAAATGTGGTGGCTCCCTCCATGGGACCGTTGACGAGGATCATGGCCGCACCACCTGCATCCTTGACCTCTTGACCTTTCGAGACTCGCGTACCGCCAACTGCGTAGCACACCACCACTTTTCCTTGGTAGTCCGAGCGGTTGTGTAGTGATTCAGGAAGGCAGAAGGCCGAGGAGTTGTCTCCGTTTAGTCGCGGATAAACAAGGGGAAGTAGCACCGGATGGAAATCGTGCGGTTGGTACAAGGTCTCCCCATCGAACTCCTTCCCGTTCCCCAGCCGTGCCATGGCCTTTATGCTGCGGTCTATGGTGCTGGCTCCCACGGTGAGAACCCACGGTGCCTCGTTTGACATTGAGTAGTCGGATGGCCCCTCATTCCCCGCCGAGCAGCTGACGAAGATGCCCCTTTTGGTGGCAGCAAATGCAGCCATTGCAATCACGTCGGCAAAGAACGGCTTGGATTCTCCTCCAGCAGAGAGGGAAAGCACATCGATACCATCCTCGATGGCTGCGTCGAACCCAGCTAATATGTCGCCGTCAAGGCACCAGAGAAAACCGCAAACCTGGTAGATTGCCAAATGCGCAAGAGGCGCCATGCCTGTGGCCGTGCCTTTGGCATTACCGAGTGCGCTGGCATCCCTCACAAAAGCACCGGCAGCTGTGCTGGAAGTGTGTGTGCCATGGCCCGTATCATCAAACGGTAGAGAGGTCCCCCCAGAAATGAAAGACCTCGCACCGATGAGCTTGTTGTTGCAGGATGTGCCGTTGAAGACGCACCTGCCCTTCCATTTAGCCGGGGGCGGAGGCAACCCCTCGTCGCTGAAGGAACGGTGCTGGGGGAAAATCCCTGTGTCCAATACTCCGATGATCACGCCCTTACCGAAGTTGGAGTCCTTCCAGAGGCCGATTCCTTGGTGCAATCCCAAGAAGTCGGGGGTGTGAGTTGTGTGTAGAGAGAGCACCTCCTCTAGACGCACATGCAAAACACCGTCCTTCTTCCGAATGGCTTTAGCTTCCTCGGCGGTCAATTTGGCTGCGAACCCAGATAGCACATGTCGGTATGAGTGGACCATTCTTTGCTCTTGGCTAGAGCTGGTTACCGTGGTAGGTAAAAATGACCGATAGAAAGTATCCAGATCCTCTGAAGTAGCGAAATGTTTGTCCATCGGCTTTTGTACATGGATGATATAAGTTGACAAGGAGCCACCTGAATCAGCTAATGCAACAGCAGTATTAGCAGGGGAAACGCTTAGAATGCAAATGAGACCAAGAATGAAAATCGTCAAGGCGGTCGGAGACAATCTGCATTTCTGGCCTTTCATCTTGAATTTGCAGAAGAAACAGGGAAATGCTTTTTGCTTCTGTGTTCTGTGTCGGATAGTTGAACTTAGAGCGCATATATCCATAGGAGAAGCGAGATGACGAAATTGCGTTGGTGTCGTGACCCTCCCGAAGCGAACATTGGTACTTTTTCTCTTTTGAAGGAAAGGAACATTAGTCAATTTTTATTTCCTAACATGCATGTGCATTTCCATGTAAGAATTGAGTGAATAAGACCTATTTTTACCGTCAGGGACAGGGCATCGTCCATACAAGTTTTCTAAAATAGAATAACTCATTGAAGGAAATATAAATATGCAGATTTAACATGCCATATAAAGACACCCTAAATAAATCACTTTCTTCAGGTGAGCTTCTAAACATGAATATAAAATATAACCAAATTCCTACGAGCAATGCAATGTAATTAGCATTGTAATGACTCAAATTGTCCAGTAGAGGTAACTAAATCTATTCAAAATGAAAGAATATATGAAAAAGTAAAGATGAAAATATCATTGATCAACTAGTGAGGTCAGATTTTTATTTGAAATTAAAATGGCCACTTCAAGTGTATATTTGAAACAATGTCTACTTGAGACTTTTATTTGAGAAAATTAGGATATTTTAGGCCCTTAATTGAGATAATGTTCACTTAAAATTCTTATTTAAGAAATTGACGACATTTCAGATTTTTATTTGAAATTTTCCATGAATTTCACAAGAAGTTATGACATGCCCACTAAGATAGAAAATTTAAGGATCTAGATGTCCATATTACGTGGATGAGGGCCAGCCACCGGGAAACCCATCCTTTTCGTGCAGATGAAGGCAATGAAGCTTGGCAGGTGAACCCACAATGAGATCACCCTCGTGTTTCAAAATGGTCGTGCCGATGTAGAAACGATAATATTGCGTGACCATGGATTCGTGTCGCTATCAAGTGTGTTGCCAGTTTCTAATTCTTATTCATTAGTTGCACTTTTATAATTTAACACAGTACATCATCTTAAAAGGTTTGACTAATGAATGGCTAGTATCCGGGGAAAAAATTGCATGGGGATTTCTAAATTGCCATGAAATTGGGACAGAAGGGCAATCAAGTAGAATAATTGTGTTAGAGAATATTTCATTGTCAAGTTATCGGAGCCAACTAAATTATTTCGTTAATTACTGCTAAAGGACCGCAACCAAGGTTTATTATTTTGTTGGAAAATTACAAAAAAATTCTTAAACCTATTGCCATTGTGTCTATTCAATCTTAAACTTTTTTTAACCTATTTAGTTATAATTTTTTTGTAATTATGTTAATTTAATTCATTCGGCCAATTTTGATTGGCTAGCATTAATGCGGACATCGGCTGACAATGCAATTGTGACAATTTTCAATAGACTTTTTTATTTTTTTATTTCATTTTCTTTTTCTCCCCTTCTTTCTTCTTCTTCTGACCTCGTCCACCAATGACAAGAGCCAGATCTAGTGGGGCCTCACCTAGTGATGTCGAGACCAACCTTACCATGGTTGGGCTATGCTCACTATCGCTAGAGACTAGTGGGTCAAGGTTGACCTTACTAGTCCTTGCCTCTAGATGGTGGTGACCAGCCAGAGGAAGGAGGAAGAAGGGGGTAAAAAAGAAAAAAGAAAGAAAAGAAAAGCATAAAAATTAATAAAAATTCGAAACAAATAAAAAAATTATTAAAAATTGCTACATTAGTGTTCGATGAATGGCTAATGCAAGTCGGCATTCACATTAGTGTCGGTCGGCCAAAATTGGTCGAATGAACTAAATTGACACAATTATAAAATGTTTAGGATTAAATTGGAAAAAAAAAGGTTTAGGATTGAATTGGAAAAATTGTAATAGATTTATGACTATTTTGATAATTTTTTCGAATTGGTGAAATTACAATAACTTTAGGAATTTTTTGGTAATTCTCCCTTGTACTTTCATTTTATATTGATCTAGGCCGAGGATAGCTGGCTGAAAATGGCAAACTAATAAGTCTACCCCACTAGTCATTAAACATTTGTCTTGATCTTTTAATACTGTATAAGTATTGGTCTTTGTAATACCGTCCAATAATATAACATAGATGGAACCTTAGGATGTTGTCATTTTGCATAAGGTTAAGAATCAATAGTAACATTATAAAAATTGGTAGCAGGTAATGATAAATTTTTTGAATAATAATTTAAATTAATTAGATTATTATTAGTAAAATTCTTGCTTACCGACATTTGACTCAATTCTCCTGGAATGTGGCCAACATCCAAATGACGATGGAAACTTCTCACCATTGTGATGGAAGGACAAACAAGACGAACAATTTATATTTGCATTTTGGAAATGTTTTATTGATTGATAAACATTGACTTTTCTATTTTAGTCACAAGAATAGTTATTAGAGCCAGGTAAATTATTTCTTTTGTGAATTCTAAAGACCATTAAATGAGATTTATTTTATTGCTCATCCATCATAATTGAATTTTGTGGGACTTTTGTTTTATGTCCATCTAGGTTAAGGACAACTAATAAATTAGGGCAGAAGTATAACACAAGTGTCAAAACTTGGCATGGAGGACACTTAAATATTAAAAGTTTCTAAAAGTATATTTAAGTATTACTTTTATTTAAAAATTGGGACATTTAAATGTTAAGTCCAACGAAGGGTGCCAGAAATCTAATGTAACTTATTTTGATAATATAAGTTGTTTACATGGCTCACTGGAAGCCATGTGGACAATCTTTAAAAAAAAAGCCACATGGAAATTTAAAAAAAAAAAATTGCCACGTGGATAATTTTTTTTAAAGAAATGCCACATTAGCAAAACAACTCTTTGGAAAATGTCATATAGGCAATTTGGCTGGATTTCTCACCATTAGCACTTAAGTGATCCATTTTTTTTTCGATTTTTATAACTAAAGTGTACCTTTTGAAATTTTTGGCAATTAAGTATCCCACGTGTCAAGTTTCGACACTTGAGGTGTTCAGCACTCAATTAATTTGATTGGGCCAAAGGAGTGGAGAACTGCAAATTCAGCCCTAAACTTATTAAGTGAAAAATTTAACTCTAAACCTTTTAATTGTAAAATTATCCAAAAAGTTACAAACCTATTGTAGATTTACTAATTTAGTCATAAATCTTTTAATTTTGCCAATTGAGTCCATTTAATCAATTATAGCTGAAAATCGATGATCTGTCTTATATGATACCATTGCTGCTAACGAGAACAATTTTTAATAATATTTTAATATTTTATTAATTTTCTTTATTTTTTATTATCCTTTTTTCTTATCTTTTTTTTCTAACCCTAGGTCGGTGACCTTCACTTGGTCTAGGTGAGGGTGTTGCTACCTTCATTATCCACAAGTGAGGGCATTGGCGTTGCCTAGATTGAGGCATAGTCGCGATGCCCTTGTTGGTTACAAGGAGAAGATGATGTATAATCATTCAATGTGCTAGCTATGATGCCCTTGTTGGAATAATCATTCAATCTAGGGCATGGCACATCTTTATCACACGTACGCTTTTCTTTCATATTACTAATAAGTAATGATATAGCTCTTTTAGGAGCTGTACTTGTTGGGAGCGTGCAGTAAAAGTCTAATACTTTTAACCTCGGGGAAATAGTCAAGAAGGAACCTAAGTCTAAAGCCGTCAATATATCCAGTCGAACCCACATTCACTCAAAATGTTAAGCCAACGAGTTATGAGCTCATTATGATATATTAATTGCTTCAAACTACATTAATTCTCCAATATGAGACTTCTCTAACATAGCTTACTCATAAGTATATCCTAACAATACTAGAATAATAGCTAAGGACATAAAAAAATAGCACAATGATCTTATTATCATCGCCAAATACATAGCTTCTAGTGAAAGAAAAATCGTAAAATTCATCCAAAATTGAGAAGAGAAAAGACAATATAACCTGTTGTGACTTTAACACAACTTTGCCACAGGTCTACATATAGAAACCAAAAACCTTAAATATAATAATGCACTTAACTCAGTTTTAAGAAATTTGCACAAATCATCCAAGAGCCGCATCACTCTTCGCTATTCCCACCCCCAATTCACTTTATTACACAAAAAGTTCGTGAACGTACATTATGATATCTTTTTTTTTTTATCGAATATTATAATATCTCATAAAGTTGGTTTTATGGTGAGAAATCTCTCGAGCAATGTTAGGAAGAGTACAAAGAACCAACTTATGCGGTGAAGGCCATGGGAAAAGAGAAATAAGAGTGTTTACTGCAACAATGGCAAGCCAGATGAGAGCAATCCCCATAACGGGACATTTGTGCTGGGGAATATTATCAAAAAAGTCCTAAACCTATTATACTTTTATCAATTTAGTACTAAAATTTTCAATTTTATTAACTGAGTCTTAAATTTTTTCATATTTTCTCAATTAAGTCCATCCGACCAATTTAGTTAGGAATCATTGATATGGAAGCTGGCCATTTTAGATGACATAGTTGGTGCTGACATAAATAATTTTTAACAATTTTTTTTTCGATTTTCTTTTCCTTTTCTCTTCTTTTCTTTTTCCCTCCATCAGCCATTGCCAGACCTTGTTGATGCTTGACTTGTTGGGTTTGAGCCTTGCTTTTTCTTTATCCAGCCTTTATAGGTAAGACTAAATCCACCTTCCAAAATCGAAGAAAGGTACACAACCCTCGATGAGAATAGAGATTCACAATACATTACCTTCAATTTAGTACTAAACTTTTCAACTTTATTAATTGAGTTCTAAAATTTTTCATACTTTGTCAATTGAGTCTATTTGGCTAATTTGGCTAAAAATCACTGATATGGAAGTCGACATCTTAGATGACACGACTAGTGCTGATATAGATAATTTTTAAAAATGTTTTTATTTTTTTTATTTTTTCATTAAAGTTTTTCTTCTTCTTTTTTTCCTTTTCTTTTCATTTCTATTTCCCTCCTTCAGCCATTGCTCGACCTTGTTGATGCCTGATTTATTGGGTTTGAGCCTTGCTTTTCCTTTTTCCAGCCTTTATAGGTAAAACTAAATCCACCTTCCGAAATTGAAGAAAGGTACGCAACCTTCGAGGAGAATAGAGATTCACAAGATATTACCTTTTCTTTTTGTTGCCTAACTCCAATTGATTGACTAATATTGCATTTGAGATTTCACGCTTCTTAACATGCATCCCAATCGTTTTCCCATTTATCAAGGAGTCAATCGATGGTTAATATGATTTAAGACTACTTTAGAAGCCAGATAAAAGCAATGCATGCATATGTCGCGTGAGCTTAGAACTAGTATATATGAAACAGGAGTTCTTATTATAGAAACCTTATCCTTTTGTCAATTTCCTCTAGCTGATTGAACTTGACTCATTCATTAATCATCATATCATTGGAACTCAAACTTGGACTTCAACTACTTATTGTGCAACAAGTCATTTTACAAAAAGAGCTCTAATGTATAAATATGTAGAAATGAATTATACATATTTGATACAACTTTTCTATGATAACTTTTATTGTGAAAATGGGTGCTGCGGCTTTTATAAGATCTTGTGCAAATACCTCCAAAGTTGTAGTGGACAGGTTGCCTCACCCATACTTTATAACTTACCAATTATCAAACACACGAGTTGCATATCTTCTTAATGCAGTTGTAACATAACAAATACATCTACATTTTAACCTCACTTCTCGGGAAAGATGAGGTTGGGGTCCGAATTCCTACTTTCTTAAGAAAGGTTGAGGTGGGGATGATTTAGCTTCAGGTATAAGTTTCGACTTTCATTCTTCACAATGAGGCAAAGTAAAAGTTTGAGAGTGAGAGTTAGAGTAGGATTGACCAAAAAGAAAAATGCAGATACACTGAATTAGCTCTAAACTTGTCAAATTGTGTTGAAATCAACATATTTTCTTAATCATGTTTAAATGTGTCATAAATGAATTTAAAAAATAAAGTGCACATTACACATTAGTATTCATGTGTAAATGAGTTTATCCATTTACGATACATACACGATAAATCTTATGCTGAAACTCTTTAACTAGGTTGTTGTGTTTGAAATTTATCAACACTAAGTCAAAAGAATCATTCTAAATTTTTTTATATGAAGAGGATAAGCACCCAATTTTTGTACTCCTGCGTTGCAATGTCCATAAATTAAAGTTTAATCGAATTTCCCGACGAAGAAAAATCTAGGTTAACCCTCGTGAAGAAATAATGAAACCACGGATCCAGATAAATACTAAGCGACAAATAACGATGTTCTTGAAGGCAAATTCAAGTGGGGAAATGTGTCAATGCCCTCTTGGTTCAATGAGTCGGCCCGTTCAGTCCATTATTTGAATCTAAAAATCAGAGACACTCCCTGCAATCACTCAAACACAACAGCGATGGGGGTTCGAACTGAATGCTTAGCAGATAACCATGTGATTGCCCCTTGAGCAAGGGCGGGGTCGCCGTCGCATTCCTTGTGAAGTCAATCCTGAAACTTGCTGTCTGGTTCGCCTTCGTGAACTCCAGTTTACTCGGGTTCACGCCAATTGGGTGGAGACCCGTGATGGGGTCGATGACCACCTTGTAAGACGACTTAGCAGGTCCGACGTTTGTCACCGTCCTTGTCACACTCACCTTTGACACCGAATTATTGAACCTCAAGCTAATCGCTGGATAGTTGAGCTGGTAATCAGGTATGCTCCCAATGCTCGAGCATGTCACCACTTTTTTAACTATGAGCTTGATATCGGAATCGGTGTAGTTGAGCCCACAAAGGTAAGGGATGTAATCTTGCGGTTTGATGTCGTAAATGAGACCCGGGTCGACAGCCTTTGATGGGTTGACATGTCCTGCGCCCGTGGTGAATATGTTTGCTGGTTTGAGCGAGTAGTCCAAGATGGGTTGGCCCTCCATGTTGGAGGTGGTGGCAGTGGTCATGATGGCGGACTTGATGGCCGCTGGCGACCAGTCGGGGTGTGCGCTCTTGAGCAGCGCCGCCACACCACTGAGGTGGGGGCAGGACATCGAGGTCCCGGACATCACGTTGAATAAGTGATTCTTGTCCGTAGAATTGTCTAAAGTAGATGGCCAACCGGCGAGAATGTTCACACCTGGGCCGATGATGTCCGGTTTGAGGATGCCTGGGCTTTGCTTGTTGGGGCCGCGGGAGGAGAAGTATGCCACGGTCGGAGCGTCCGATCTCCCGATATGAGTGCCTCTGAATAGGATCGTGGCCTTCGGTGCTGACGCCGTGCTCAGGTAGCTCTGGATCTCTCTCCACACGTCATATCTCAGATGGACAGCGGGTAGGACATGCTTATCGGAGAAGGTGGTAGCTCCCTCCGTGGGACTGTTCACGAGGATCATGGCCGCACCACCTGCACGCTTGACCTCTTTACCAGCCTCGATTTGCCCAACATAGCCGCCTAAGCACACAACCACTTTTCCTTGGAGGTTCGAGCTGTCTTCTAGTGATTCAGGAAGGCAGAGGGCCGAGGAGTTATCTCCGTTTAGTCCCGGATAAACAAGGGGAAGTGGCACTGGATGGAAGTTGTGCGGTTGATACAAGGTCTCCCCATCGAACTCTTTCCCGTTCCCCAGCCGTGCCGTGGCCTTTATGCTGCGGTCTATGGTACTGGCTCCCACGGTGAGAACCCACGGTGCCTCGTTGGACATTGTGGTGTTGTCTGGCCCATCATTCCCCGCGGAGCAGCTGACGAAGATGCCCTTTTGGATGGCGGCAAATGCACCTATTGCCATGGTGTTGGCGAAGAACGGCCAGTTATCTCCTCGAAAAGAGAAGGAAAGCACATCGACACCATCCTCAATGGCTGCGTCGAACCCAGCTAACATGTCGGCCTCTACGCACCCATCACCACAAACCTGGTAGATTGCCAAATGTGCAAGAGGCGCCATGCCTGTGGCCGTGCCTTTGGCATTACCGAGTGCGCTGGCATCCTTCACAAAAGCACCCGCGGCTGTGCTGGCAGTATGTGTACCATGGCCCAATTCATCAATCGGTAATTGGACCTCCTCGGAAATGAAAGACCTCGCACCGATGAGCTTGTTGTTGCAGGATGTGTCGTTGAAGACACACTTGCCCTTCCATTTTGCCGGGGGCGGAGGCACCCCCTCGTCGCTGAGGGAAGGGTGCTGGGGAAAAATCCCTGAGTCCAATACTCCGATGATCACACCCTTACCGAAGTTGGAGTCCTTCCAAAGCCCGACTCCTTGTTGCAATCCCAAGAAGTCAGGGGTGTGAGTTGTGAGTAGAGAGAGCACCTTCTCTGGACGCACGGACAAAACACCGTCCCTCTCCCGAATGGCTTTAGCTTCCTCGGTGGTCAACTTGGCTGCAAACCCAGATAGCACATGCCGGTACGAGTGAACCATTCTTTTCTCTTGGTTAGAGCTGGTTGCTGGGGTAGGTAAAAATGATCGATACAAATCATCCAGATTCTCTGAAGTAGCGAAATGTTTGTCCGTAGGCTTTTCTATTTGGATGATGTAAGTGGACAATGAGCCACCTGAATCAGCTACTGCAAAGGCAGTATTAGCAGGTGAAATGCTCAGAATGCAAATGAGACCAAGAATGAAAATCGTCAAGGTGGTCGGAGACAATCTGCATTTCTGATCTTTCATATTCGAGATTGCAGAATAAACAGAGAAACGCTTTTTGCTTCCAAGTTCCGCGTTTGATAGTTGAACTTGGAGCGCACATATATACAGGAGAAGCAAAATGAAGAAATGGCGTTGGGCACATGACCCTCCAGAAGCGACATTGCTACCTTTTCTCTTTTGAAGGAAACAAGGATCCTCAGTCATTTTTATTTCCGAACATGCATATGCATTTCCATTTAAGTATTGAATGAAGAAGACCTATTAAAATCGTCAAGGACAGGCCACCGTCCATGCAAATTTTCTGAAGTAGACAAATTCATTAAAGGAGATATAAATTTTCTGATTTAACATGCCACACAGAGACGCACTCTAAATAAATTACTTTACTCAAATGAGCCTCTAAAGGAAAGAATCCTTTGTGATTTATTTCCTAATATGCATATGCATTTTCATGTAAGATTTGAATTTGACCTGCTATAAACCTCAAGGCCGGAGTGTCGTCCATGCAAACTTTCTAAAGTAGATTAATTTTTAAAGGAAATATAAGACGCACCCCAAATAAATTACTTTCTTCAAATAAGCTTCTAAACACGAAAATAAAATATTACCAAAATCCTACAGGTAATGCAATGTAATTTTGCATTTTAATGGCTCTTAAATCGTGCACAAGAGGAAAGTAAATCTACTCAAAATGATGCACATATACAACTTTAACTTTAATGCAAACGCAATCTTAAAGTTATTTTGATGTGATTTTCCACGAAGATGCAATTTAAAACTATTAATATAAGAGAGATTATATATATTTTTTATTTTCTATTTTTATGACATGGAAATGAGGCATGTAAACCAAAATACAATCTAAACGATCTACATGTAAAACTAAAATATTGAGGATAAAAGTTATCAAAAATCCTAAACTTGTTTATTGTGATATATTTACTTTAAATTATTTTTTGTGACACCAAAATTCTCAAACTTTAAGGTAACACATATATCCCAAATTTTTCTATGACACCAAAATCTTAAACTTTATTTCTGTGACACATTACCAAAAATCTTAAATTTTTTTTATGACACCAAATTTATGGGGTAAATGAATCACATGGATACAAGTTTAGAATTTTCTATGTCAAACGTTTGGATGGATGAAAATGAGAGGAATGATACTCCTATTTATACAAAAGTCCCTCTTATGATAAATATTGGTCACCTCTTGATCTAACGGTAGAGATCGCATCTATCCATCCATCAACTATTGACATTTATGCCGAGAATTCTCTAGAACTCGATATATTTACCACATCACCCATCTCTGAAAATGTTCCAAAAACCCTACATGACTTGATTGATCTTCTTGTATCGAACACAATCCTTGGTGCATGGGAATCCTTGGGACCATGACACATGAATGGCTGCTTATAACAATGAAGATCTCCATATGAAGTGATTGGAATATGAGTTTTGTTCAATGTATTAGTGTGTAATTTATATGTATTTAGGGTATTTCTATAATTACGCTTCTATCTATACCTTGTAATTATGACACTCGATGTAAACAATTATCTTTTGTGGAAATCTCAATTTGAACCTATTTTAATCTATAACAATCTATTGGGCTATGTGGATGGTTCTTTTTTGTGGTTCCCAAAAGTTATCAATGATCAGAATGGCACTATAGTGGTCAATACCTACTATTCCATCTAGGTAAAGACAGATTAATGCATTCATAGTTTGATCAATTCAACCTTCATAGTTGAAATTTTCTGTGAAGTTCACAACCTTCAAACATCTCCATAGATTTGGCTTGCCCTTGGACAACATTTTACTGATCGTTGTGGAGCAAAACTTGATTTTCAAAATGCTATAAAGAAAACCGACCAGTCTATATCTGATTATCTCCACCATCTGAAGTCAATTGCAAACTCTTTCATTACTATCAATTGCTCCATTTTTGATAAAGACTTAGTGATTCAAGCCCTCAATGGACTCCTGTTTGAGTACAATCCTTTTGTCACCATAGTCATAAATGGCCCGACAATTTTCATCTTTGGTGATCTACAGTCACGCCTCCTTGTACAAGAAGAATGATTTCTTTGAAAATCGAATGCATCATCTTCATTTCATATTCATTATGCTTTAATCAGTCATGCCACTTCACCTAGTCAATCATTTCGAGGATCTCAGGGTGGATGTTATTTGTCACTCCCCAACCCTCAAACACGTGACAACTCCTGTTTACTTTAGTTAAATAAATGCGATGTCCTAGGATGTGTCGTCTACCATTTTTTTATCTTTCAGTTATACACAGGTAGAAGCGAAACATTATAAGCATCCACCCAAACAACAATAGTAGGGATAGCAAGAAGACCAACAACTATAACAGTGAACACACCATTTTATTTATTTACTAGATAATCCAAGAGGAACATATACATACAAGCCCTATAGGCAGGCACTGTTCCTTGATTGCCAACAAAAAGATATAGGGCTAAGGGTCAATCTACTAAATTCCAAAAATGGGTCAAGTCATGCAAAAGCTGGGGTCAAGCATGCCCATTAGGGGTTGCCGAAGTAGCGGGATAGGAAGTCTAGGTCACGCTTCAATGGGTCATAGTCCGATGGGTACACCGAGTTTGGCTTGGGGTCTAGGTCCTCCACTGCTTCGTCAAAAGGGTCAATATCCATCGGGTCCCAAATCTCGTGACTAGGGCCCCATTAGATGGCCCATCAAATCTGCGTAGAGGACCGAGCAGAGCCTTGCCCTCCTATAAGAACCACACCTAGAATATGTAAAGCACCTAAAAGGTCAGACCCCCGTCTACCCAAAGTAAGGTCATGTGGCGCTTGTACAAGTGCGACATACTTGGGAATCTATGGTAAGTAACCACTATGTCCTAGTCCTGGGGGATCTCAAATCACATTGGATTGTGGGTCATCTTAAGGACTTGAAAACATTTAACAACCATGAGTAAGATATAAATCTCAACAAGTTAATGTCATAATCTTCAGTTAGGAAATCAACTTGTTTCTATTAGGGAAATCCCTTATAATATTTTGAAGATGATAAAATAAATCAAAGGTTACTAACGTGTTTATTAATTGAGTAACTTGGTGAAAGATGTAGACCTATAATATGTAACGGCTAGTAACCTGGCTTGGATTCTATACCAAAATAGATTTGATCGACTCGATCTAATTGATTGGCAATTAGGTCCCGAAGACAATAACTTTCCTAACGGAGAAGCTCTGCTTATGGAAGCCTATATTCTGATTGTATGGACGACCAGAATCAAGATAGGGATTTCACTTTTGTCATTTAATGGCTACCAAATCTTCTTGATACAGTTCTGTCCAATAGGTAGATTGGAAGACGATCCTCTAGATACTGTCTAACTATTAGTTTGGAAGTGAATGAGTATATTAGGAGATTAAGGGACTAAAGAGCAAGTAAGAGACGAAATGTAGAATCTATAATTCCAAAGTCTGGGCGTACTTCGACCATATACATTTGTCTTATATGAGCTTAAAAGTTTATGATCGTGAGAGAAATACACAAGAGTGACTTAGTGAGATAGTGTGATCTATCGTTGAGTGTTTGCACTCAAAGTTGTAATCTCTTGTTGATCATATAATGGAATCAAGCCAGTAGGCTGTTAGCGTGGGAGAGTGGACGTAGGTTATCACTTAATCTCTCATTGATTATTGTTATAATATATTGCGCACATGTTTGGTGCTTCTTGCTAGCCATCTTCAATTGGTATCGGAGCCCTGTGCTCAGTATTTTGAAGTGTTTATTACTTCAGAGCTAAAGATCTTCCATGGCTAGTATTTTTGCACCAGGTCTGATTAAGGGACAAAGTAACACTCGACCACCATACTTTGATGGAAAAGAGTACAACATATAGAAATATGCTTGCAAGTCTCTGCATATCACGGTATTATCAAAAGACATATTTTACGTGAGGATCGACAAGGATCATCTTTAATGGTATATTTTAAATATATATACCTTGGGTAAGGAAATAAAATATTCCATCTTTATTATCATGCCTTCCAAATTTATACACAAATTTTTATGATTCTAGATTATTTTTATGACTCATGTGTGATTTATATTGCAAAAAATCTCTTGTCAGATATTGCACATTTTTATTACTTGATTTGGTATGTGATAAAAATATCTGCTTTCTTTTTGTGTATTGCATTAATAATATCCTTTTGAAATTTATGCTTAAGGGAAATCTCTTTTATTTTGAAAGATATTATTGCATTTATGGATACACTTGTTATAATTTTATAAGATTTTTTATATCAAGCAAGTTTGATATGCAAATTGGAGAAAGGTATGTGCGCGATATTTTTTATTGTGTAAAGATTATTATCTATTTTACAAGGATTTGCAGGTAGCAAAAAAATCTTTCCATATGAGGTTGGGAAAACTTGATCTGAAATTGTGGAGATTTTTGAAGGCTCAGAAATTCTACTCATTGCACAAAATTCTTACTAATTATTGAGCAACCCCTAACTTGTCATATGAAAGTGCATTTGTGTAGACAATTTGTTAAGTTTGTGCAGATTAAATTTGAGGTGAGCTTGATTGAAGAAAACAACTTCTAACTCAAAATTCAAAAGCAAGAGAATAGTGCAGTTGTCGTTGCTACAAGGGAAATAAAGGGACAACATTCTATTTAATGTGCACAAGCCAAGATATTTTGATCTTGATTACTACGAAAGGAAAAGGTAAATTGTCTTTTACGTAATTTGGTAAGTATATCATCCATTTCCATTGCTTTTTGTCATTAATAGATCATTTAATTATATTATCATTTTATTAAGACAAAAAGTTGATGATATTTATAATGCAATTCGTGATCCTTGATAGATTTTTGTTAATATATATGAGCTATATTGAATATTCTTTATGTTCTTATCAACATCATATCTTTAAAGTTTGTGTTTCATGCCTCACATATTTTATATGAATTTATTCTCCACGTGACATCTTTTTTCATTGTTATCACTTTTTGATTATGACAAAAAGGGGGAGAGAATATGTATGTGCATATGTGCTAATTGGTTTATATTATTTAGTGCATAATATTGAACTACAATTTTATTTCTATATATTATTTTGCTCGATCAATTTATCAACTATCTTCTATCTAATAATCTCTTTGAATAACATTATTTGAATATATAAAATTTTGGAGATTGAGTTATGTGCTTATGATGCTTTGCACATCTGCATATTTAGAGATTGTTTTGTCATCATAAAAAAGGAGGAGATTGTTAGAGAAATCCCTTATAATGTTTTGAAGACAAAATAAATCAAAGACTACTAATGTGTTTATTGATTGAGTAACTTGGTAAAAGATGCAGACCCATAACATGTAATAGCTAGTAATCTAGTTTGGATTCTACACCAAAATAGATTTGATTGATTCAATCTAATTAATTAGCAATTAGATCTCGAAAACAAGAACTTTCCTAACGGGGAAACTCTACTTATGAAAACCTAGATCTTGATTGTATGAGTGACCAGAATCAAGATGGGGATTCTGCTTTTGTCACTCAATAGCTACCGAATCTTCTTGATAAAGTTCTATCCAAAGGGTAGATTGGAAGATAATCCTCTAGATACTGTTCAACGGCTAGTTTGGAAGTGGAGAAGTATATAAGGAGATTGAGGGACCGAAGAGCAAGTAAGAGATGAAATGTAGAATCTATAATTCCAAAGTTTGGGCATACTTTGACTATATACACTTGTCTCGTGTGAGCTTAAAAGTTTGTGATTATGAGAGAAATACACAATAGTAACTTAGTGAGATAGTGTGATCTATCGCTGAGTGTTTGCATTCAAAGTTGTAATCTCTTGTTGATTATATAGTGGAATCAAGCCAGTAGACTGTTAGCATGGGAGAGTGGACGTAGGTTTGATCTAAGCCAAACCACTATAATATTCGTGTGCAATTTCTCTTATCCCTTAATTTTTTATTGATTATTGTTATAATATATTGCACACATGCTTAGTGCTTCTTGCTAGCCACCTTTAGCTTGAGGGGTACCTAATTGACCGCAGAATAATAGCAAAGCAACTCATGTTTTGTCCTAACTATAAACGTGATGAGGCAGAAATCATCATAATAAAATCCAGAAGCCATCACATCAAATCATATACATCTTTGCCTTGCCTTGGCACATACCTTATATGATACAAACTCACATGTGCTAGAAATAATGCAACCAGGCATTCACATAATCATAACATAATTCATATTCCCTATGCACAGCATGTTCTGATTATTAAGGCCTCTTAGGTCACTGTCAACACACGAGTTGTCAGTTTTCTAGCATGACTGGGCATCGTCTTGCCCCATTATGCACGGTAATGTTTGGAACCCCAGCCAAGCTGGTATTCCTCAAAGGAGTATCCATTTGACCTCAATTGTGACTTGGCATGCGGATCCCCGTCGGGCATTCGATAAATCAAGCATCATCCTCCCAAACTTCAATTGGGTGATGGGTTCATTTAATGTGACCACACGAGCACCTCAAACCGCATAATCATTTTATTTCTCAATAATTAACCAATGCAAATGTGGTATGTGCTCTTAATAATAAACAACCGTCATTTTCACACATAAAAATGTAGTAAAATTATCATACATGGTCACGTACATATATTTAACCTATCAAACTTTGCATGTAATCCTTTTAAAACCTCATTGCCCCAATTAAATTAGAAAACCCAACACATGGCGCATTATGGCACTCCTCGATGGGGAGAGTTACAATCTAATTGGCTTCAAGGCATTATGAGACACTCAACACTCGATTGTCAAGAAAAGCTCTGTTTCATGGTAGCAGACAACAGCGTATTGGAAAACCTTGGGAATCTGACAAAATTAAGGCGGCTGGGAATCACGTGAGATCTCCCAAGTATCTTAAATGTCTCTAGCTGTTTGAATGTTTGGAGAAGTTGCCGGATCGGATATCGCCCCGTAAATCTTTGACAAAGTTCTTCTTAAGATGGAGTCACTTGGAGGAAGATCTCCTTGCAACCCTCGAGGTATTGCCGAAGTTGGGCTTGTGATGGAGAATGATTGGATATCAAGAAAGGGCGATTTCCAAAGCTCGAGATTTTATTGCATGAGGAATTAGAGGAGCTTAGATCAATGGGTTTGAAGAAGGGAACAATGCCGTGTCTTGAAGACCTAACCATCGGCCGCTTTGAATGGTTGGAAAGGTTATCATCCGGCATCGAACCCATTTGCCCGATTCAAAAGCTCACATTTTTTTACATGTCTCATGAATTCTACAAGAAGTTAACGTGCAGACTATCAAAAGGATGATTATCAAATTTTTTAGCATATACCAGTAGTCTATTTTACAACAAGGAGGGCCAGCCACCGGAAAATCCGTACTTCCCCACAGACAAAGGATATGAAGGCTTAATAGGTGAACACTTAATGAGATCTCCCTCATGTTTCAGAATGGTTTTACCAATGTAGAAATGAAAATGCTATGTGACCGTGGATTTTGTATCGCTATTGTGTGTGATGCTTGTTTCTAAATCTTGTTTGCAAATGACGATGTCTTAATTTTTCCCCAAGTATGTTCAATGGTTGTGGGTGTTTCAATTTTATTGTCGCTTTCTTTATACCTTTTAAGAGCATATTCTTGTTTATAGATCAAGATTTTCCCACTAAAGAATCAGAAAAAGTAAGGCCTCAAAATATAATTGCGACATCCCATTTTTTCTCTGTTCACATTTTTAGATGTCAAGTAGACTGAAAATGCTGTTCATGTGGTTGCATTATGTATGAGTAGATCTATTGATCCTGAACTTGGTCAGATGGTATCCTCACTGCTTGATGTGAACGTACACTAAATTGAGACTGAAACTAAGACTTGTAGCTTGTCACATGTAATGTGTCGACACTAGATGGAGGTAAGAAGATCTAGTGACTCATTGATGAGATGCTTATAACATCCTGTACTGTTGAGAAAGTGAAGATTTGTTTCACCTACTATGACTAGACTAACTACGAAGACCATGTACCTACAATTTCCATCGTGCTTTTCTTTGATTCTTCCATGGCTGCATACTAATAGAAACAGCATTCAACGACACTAATACAGAGGCTTTATATGTCTACCTTCGAGTAAATTTCTAGGCTCTAATATCTGATAAAGTAGATTTCTTGCCCTTCTAGCAAAGTGAGGTATAGACAACAATTTACGAAGTGTAAGTAGTACAAGGGCTGTTGTCTAAGGGCATGCCTCCACGCATTTGCTATATAAATGAGGTGAACTGAAATCAATGTGCCCTTGAAAACTATTAATGTGATATACATATTTTAGGTTCTTCTAATGTCATAAATTATTGTACTTCACTCGATTAAATATCTTGCATAAATGAGTTTCTGTTTATAGTATACTTAAAAATCCTTAAGACAACAATTTGCGGAACCATTTCATGTCCTTCCCATTGATCAGACACTTATCATTAGGAGATTGCGGACTGTTACTACTTTTATTTATGTATGAAAAGATGGACATCTTGTTGTGGTCGTCATCCTATGATGAAGAAGATGGTGATGGTGCGGCTACAGTTGTTCAATGGCATGTGGTGGCTAGCGATAGAGGCACTATGGCATTGGTAGTGCGTGAATAATTTTTACAAAGAAGATAAACCGTGGCGAAAGATGATATGCCATGAGATTGAGCAAAAATTAACTTCCCTTTTGTCAGACTATAAAGTCATTCCCTTTTATTTTCTGACTTGAACTTTTACAATTTGAAGCCCGATCAACGAAATTTCCAGCATAAAAAAATGATGAAACTACTTTTCCTAGAATTCATTTTTTCAGCAAACGTATGGATTAATCTCGCACCCTCTTGACACGTGGAAATTACGTGGGTGGTTTAGTAAACTTCTGCGACCAACAAACAAAAGCACACTGTTATATTTTAAAAACAAATTAGAGCATGGAAGAAATTTATTTTTAAACCAAGGTTTTTTTTTTTTCTTGTGAAAATCTATAGATCTTAGATCGTTTTACCTATGTAAAATTTGATGTTAGTGCTCTTTTCCCTCTCGACCCGGCCCTTCTCTCTTTTCTCCCCTTCTCTTACCTTCTGCCTGGGCCCGGCCCATTTCCTTTCTCTTTTCCCCCTCCGGCCCGGCCTCTTTCACTCTTTCTTCCTCCCTCTCGCGCCTCTCGCGCTCCCTGCAAGTCAAAGGCAACAAAGCAGGAACGAAAGGACGACAGAGGCAGATAGAAAGAGCAGAGCAGGGAGTTGGTCGTCGGAGGGCAAGCTGGCACGGCCAGGCTCGCGTTGGCAGAGGCCATGCGCGTCTGCCGGGCAGGGTTAAAATGGAGAGAGGGAAAGCCGCGAGCAGGGGGAACCATCCTGTCCACTTTTCGATCGCCGGCGCCTCCACCTCCTTCTCGAGATCTCCGGCGTCGTCGTCGTCGGTTCGTCGAGCAGCGAGTCGTCTGCACCGTCGCTCAAGTTCCCATTCACACCCATTCGCACCGTTACTGAAAACTTGGGCTCGCGCGACCGCCTTCTCTTGCGGTTTTGGCGGGACTCCTCGCGCCCAGCTGGTGATTTCTCGCTGTTCCAGAGCCTGCGAGGTTTACTAGGAGCTGCTTTCGCAAGACAACCTACCTCTGTTCGTGTTCTTTCCTGAACATCCAGGCTTCGGTTTTCTCGGTTACTGGAGTCGGAAGCCTCGTCTGTGCAAAGGTGACAACTTTACTCGGCTTCAGCCCAGAATCCTGCTATGCTTGAAGTTGAACCTATGGTTTAAAGCCCACTCGCATGTTGCAGTCCTCTGCATCTTTTTATTTATTTATTTCAAGAGCTTACATGTCGCAAGTGACAGTCCTTTGCATCTTCTTAAGATGTGGTTAAAAGCACCTAAAACACTAAAACAAGATCGCCATGGGTATCATTCATCTGCCCGTAAAATAGAGAGCGAGAATCATTCTCGGAAAGGAGAAGATGTCATATTGTGCCTCTACATCTAGGCTCCTTACTCGAGTTATGATGAGCACGCTCCAACTCCGGAGGAAGTTGAACACATCTGCTACCTGCATCATCCAAGACGAGAGAAAAGTTTTTTTTTTTTTTTGGACAAAGAAACGTTGTTGGGCGTCAATTCAACCTTCTCCTTAATGAGTCTCTTTGAGTTATACTGTTCGACGTCCTTCGTCGTTAACCCCTGATCAAATCCCACATCGTTGCATTTGCTTCCATGAGCACTTCCCCTGTGTTGCTGGCCAACTCTCAGGATCTTAAATGCTTGATCCATACACAGTATTTGAGGACTAGATGAGTCTTCCCTATTCCTTGTGCCCTGTGCTCAAATCTGTTAGTTCTCTATCAGTAATGACACCAGTCGGTGGGCTCTTTGATGCCCACCAATGTGTTTGTCTTCTCAAATAAGGCATTGGATGATGGTTGATGGTCGGCTGAGCTGGACGGGGCATGGCTGCTGGTTAATCCATTAGAAATCCGTGTAGGAGCAAGCCCAAGATTAGCCATGTATTCTTTCTACTTTGTTCGTGATGTCTCGATTTGACCGTAAAAGTTGGGCTAGTGTAGAGACGACTTAAGGAATTAGCCCCTCAATTCACGTCGCCTCAAGTCCTCCTCTTCAAAGTCCTAGAGAAACTACCGCATTATTTTGATGCTTGGTTTGGGCTGCTCATCAATGACCTCCTTCGAGTAGGCTTCATCAAGGAGAAGCCAATGTCTTCGTTAAATGCCTTTGAGGACGTCAAATTCCTCATGAGCATCTGCAGCGGATTCCAATTCATTTTGCAACCTAGAGTATTTTAGAATACACAAGAAAAACCTAAAACTTATTAGTTTTGAAGGTTTGTCTTTTTTATGGATTAGTCATGGTGCTTCGTATAAAAAACCTCTTTGTCATGTCATTTCTTTGGGCCGTGACACGTGTCTGGCGACACATTTATTTTTGCTAGTAAAAAAAGTTAATATAATAATAATAACAATAATAATCCAAAATTCGACTTATCTATTACGTTTGTCAGCGAGAGAGCAAAGGCATGCCTCACTGGCAGGGGACCAGAGCGGGACCAAATATCCAGGGATGGCTTATAGAGTTGGTTACAGATAACCAAAATTGAATCGGTTGGCCAAAGAAAAAACTCAGCCTCTCTTTAGGCTCGAATAGGGAGACAACATAAAGGATTGAGGGATTTCAATCGCATGGACACCATCTTCAATTCCGTTCAACCTCGCCATTACCGTTGCCGGACAGCATTGGATCGCCATCCACACAAGCTTTTCCTCACTTAGCAGAGGACTAAGTTGCAACTCCCTCATGGTCGATCATCGCTTATCGCTTCTCATAGAATTTGAGCCACAGCAGTTCATTGCCATTCGCCTCTCTTGATGTCTGAACCACCACTAGTCGCTGATCATAGCTCCGTTTTCATTTGTTGGCCAGGAATTTTTCTTCCGCATGCTCTAGCTCCCCCTCCTTGCTGAAGTTAGAATATCGAGTTCGGTTGATGAATTTCTAAACAAATTTTGCGAAACTGAGATGTATTTGTAATGTATAATGTCGATTTAGGGCATCATACTTCATGTCTAGGCTGAAACGTTGAATTAAACTCAAATCCAAAGTTCATACTCCAAGCGCATATTATTAGTTTGATGATTTGCCTAAAAGTCGTCAAATTTGAGTCAGCATAATCAGTTGGTGAATAATGCTTAAACCTCGGATTGATCAACATCTGCTTCATGATTTGTAGACTCACGGTGTTGAAATAGCCCCAATGGCAGAGACCCATGAAGATGACCTCCGAGTAATGACCTTGTGCCGACGAATGGGGGATTTATGGGCTGCAGAAGACCTTACCGTCTTGGATGATCCACCTGCAAATGCCACTCAGGTAGGTGAATTTTTGTTATATGGGAAGTTGTTCTCCAAGCCCAGTGTTAATCTCCAGGCCTTCCTTACTACTATGCGAAAGGCATGGAAAACCAAAGATGTCAAATGCGAAGTCATCAAACCTCAGTTCTTCGTGTTTATCTTCAGCTCGGAGGAAGAACGAACGCGAGTAATACAAACAGGCCCTTGGTCTTTCTCTAGTAATTTATTAGTCCTGCAAGAAGGGGACCCAAAAATCTCGGAACACTGTTATGATTTCACTTACTGCTCATTCTGGGTGCATTTAATTGGTCTACCACGTGCTGCTATTGTTGAAGACTCCATTAAGGCGATAGCTGGTAAATTGGGAAAGGTGAAGGCTATGAAAATAGAAGCTAGAAATAATAATGCCCGGAAAATAGGAAAAGCTAAAATCCGATTCAATCTGTTTCAGCCCCTGAAAACTAGCACCATTATATATTTGGGTGGACGAAAATGGTGGATTGACTTTAAGTATGAACGTCTACCCCATTTCTGTTACTCATGTGGGAGTATTGGCCACTATGCAATTGTATGTCCACAAATTGATTATGCAGATCCAGGCTTACCTTAGGATAAACCGGGCTGCTATGGTGCATGGCTCAAAGCTGAAATAAGGGAGCAGAGCCCATGCTGGCATACATTCTATGCCAAGATTAATATATCACAAGAGGAGGAGGATATGGTGCCTGAAACTCCACTAGCTTCAGCGGCCAATAACCTACAAAGTAACACACCCAATGAGACAAGTCAGGCCATAATTCTCTACAAACCAGAAGTTCACCAAACATGGGGAATGGATATTCTAGCTCACAAAGGTAAAAGAATCCAGCAACAACTAGAGCAGAATCTCTATGACATTAATACTGAAACAGGACCAAGGAAGTTTAAACTGGAGAAATCAAGTACGAAAAAACAGGCAGCAAAAAAGCTGAAACGATTCACACCCTATGAAAGGAAAGGGTCTCTAGCTAGTTTGATGGATATAGAGAACCTTACTGATACACTAATTCAGGTGTGGGAAGGGGCACAAACAAGGGCTTTGGTGGCTGGCCCTAATAAGCCACCAATGAAAACATGAAACTCCTAAGCTGGAACTGTCAAGGTCTGGGTACTCCCTTGACAGTCCAGCATTTAAGAGCCTTAGTGGCTTGAGAGAGGCCTACTATAGTTTTCCTTATAGAAACAAAAAATAAAGAGTAGTTGGTGGATCGTATCAGGAGGAGACTTCAATTTAGTAATTTATTTGTGGTTAATGCAGTGGGATTAGTGGGCGGTCTTGCCTTATTTTGGGATGGTGGAGTGAACATGACAGTTAAATGCAGTGGAGGAGAAATGCTGGATGTGGCGTGTAAGGAGTTGGATAGTGGATTAGTACTGAACATTACATTTCTACATGCCCCTACAGATTTTCAACAGAGGACTAACCTCTGGAATGAAGTTCGCTCAAGTCACACCCTTGACACCTCCCCTTGGTTATGCATCGGCGACTTCAATGATGTCTTATATCACTAGGAGAAGGTCGGGGGAAGAGCTGTGGAGAGATGTTGAGTGGCAGCCTTCCAAGACTTCATTGACTCCTGCTCCCTCATGGAAATTGAGAGCAAAGGCTGCATGTTTACCTGGACAAACAACAGAACAGGGAATGAATTAGTTAAGGAAAAACTAGATCAAGCCCCTTGCAACATGGAATGGCAAGGGCTATTCCCTCAAGCTGAGGTTTTTGCTTTTCCAGCTATAGGTTCTTATCATAGTCCACTCTTGCTATGTACCGAATCAACAAGGGTAAAAAGAAAAAACAAATTTAGATTTGAAGCGTACTGGCTTACACATCTAGATTTCACAGCAGTGGTAGAACAGGCATGGCGGAATTATGGGGGAGCATAGCAGAGTATAACCAGTAAGACGAGGCGAGTTACACAAGCCCTACGTTTGCGGAGTAAATAGAATTTTAAACATGCAGCAAAGCAAATTGACGAATGTCAGTCCAAGCTTATTGACCTTACAAACTTGAAAGGTGGAGTAGACCAAGGAGAAGAATATCAAAAAACAAAAAACCGAATGGAGTGTCTTTGGAGACAAGAAGAAATGTTCTAGGATATGAGGTCCCGCATTAATTGGTTGAGGTGGGGAGATCGAAACACGAAATTTTTCCATGCTACCACTGTTCAGAGGAGACACCAAAACAGAATTTCAATGTTACAAATTGATGAGCAAGAGTGGAGCAGGGACCCCACTATCATTAAACAGCACATTAATGATTTTTACAAAATATTATACGCATCTGTGGGTTCGAGAGATTATCAACCTGTCCTAAACCAATGCCCGACGGTAGTAACTGAGGCAATGAATGTAGAACTAACAAAACCAGTTACCAGGGAGGAAGTACAAGCTGCTGTGTTTCAAATGGGTGTGACAAAAGCTCCTAGACCAGATGGGCTTAATGGTCTATTCTATTGGAATCTGTGGCCTATTATTCAAGAGGACATCTTTCGTATGGTGGACGATTTTTTTAACCAAGGTACGTTTGATCCCAGCCTAAATCAAACACATATTACCCTCATCCCCAAAGTACCATCCCCGGAGCGCATTTCTGAATATAGGCCAATTAGTCTTTGTAACTTTAATTATAAAATTATTGCAAAGGTTATGGTAAATCGGTTGAAACCTTGGCTACCCCATATCATTTCCCCTAAACAAAGTGCTTTTATTGGAGACCGCCAAATACAAGATAACATTTTCATAGTTCAGGAGGTCCTACATCAGATTCGAACTAGGAAAAGAAAGAGAAAATTTGAAGCAGTTCTAAAACTGGACATGCAAAAGGCTTATGATAGGGTAGAGTGGGACTTCCTAAGTGATTGTATGTTGCAAATGGGGTTTAGTGAGAAATGGGTTTTGCTAATCAAATTCTACATTTCCTCTGTTAGCTTTAGTATTAAAGTAAATGGGGAATCATGCCAAAAATTCTCTCCTACACAAGGGCTACGACAAGGAGATCCCTTTTCCCCTTACTTGTTCATTATTGTGGCCAATGTTTTATCATCTCTAATGAAAAGAGCTATGCAAGATGGCATTAAGCTAACTCAAAACTGCCCTGTACTTTCCCATCTGTTATTTGCGGACGATGCAATCTTTTTCTTGGAAGGAAAGGCCCGAGAAGCTCAAAACTTGGCAAATATTCTGAATTGTTACTGTTATGCCTCAAGCTAGACTATAAACTTAAACAAGTTAGGAATTTTCTTTGGGAAGTGTTGCCCTCAAGAACTACAAAGAAACATTGCTGCAGAATTGCGAGTACCTATATTGCAAAAACCGGAAAATATTTGGGGTTGCCCTCAGATTGGGGGCAGACGAAAAAATAGATGTTTCAAGAGTTGCTTGGGAGAGTGGACAGAAAATTAGCAGGATGGAAAGAAGAACTCCTTTTTAAAGCTGGAAAAGAGATCCTACTCAAAACAGTTGTACAAGCTCTACCGAACTACGCCATGTCTATTTTTAAGATTCCTATCTCCGTTTGTCGAGCTATTGAAAAGAGAACAACAGCGTTCTGGTGGAAACAAAATGTACAGCACAAAGGAATTCACTGGAAGAACTGGGACCTATTGAAAACCAAGAAAGACAACGGAGGGCTGGGGTTTAAAGACCTAGTGGATTTTAACTTAGCTATGTTGGGTAAACAGGCGTTGAGACAAAGCCAGAATCCCCGACGCACTGTGGAGTCGTGTACTAAAGGGCCTGTATTTTCCTAATGCAGACTTCTGGACAACTTAGAAAAGCACTAAATCATCATGGGGATGGTAGAGTTTACTCAAGGGGCGGGAGGTTATCGAACCCGAAATATCCTGGGTGGTTAGAGATGGTCAAAATATTAAAGTTCGGGAGGACAGATGGCTGCCTATAGGCAAAATCGGAGGGCCTTGCAATAAAAATGATCCCAAAATAGTGGCCGAACTTTTCCAACCAGGTTTGAGAACATGGAACTCTACTCTTATTTTGAATATGTTTGACACTCCTCTAGTGCAACAAATACTTGCTACTCCCCTAAGCACGAGTTCACAGCCAGATAAATTGCGATGGACATCCAATAAGTCAGGTACCTACCAAGTAAAGAGCGGCTACAACAGACTACGAAGTCTTAAAGTCAAACAAACAGAGCCACAAACCTCATTATCATTTCAGATTCCTAAAAAGATATGGACAGAAATTTGGAATCTACAAACTCATCCAAGGATCAGATTCTATATGTGGAGCATGTGCAACGAGGGCCTTCCTACGCAATGTAACCTCTACAAGAGAAGAATCATACCTGATATGCTTTGTCCAATATGCGTGCAAGCTCCAAAGTCCACAAAACACCTATTTATCCTATGCTGATGGACACGAAAATTCTGGTCAGACTTCTTCAAATTAAACATACCCATTGACCCAACGCAAATTACTAGAGCGGATAAATGGGTCGCGGACTACTTGACGTCAGGAGCTTCTCGGCAACAAAAGGCTCTGTTTTCTACGGCTCTATGGTTGATATGGAAGGCACGCAATGGATGGATTTTTCACGGGTGACAACCGAACCCGAGCTACGTTAAGCAGGAGGCCATACTCAGTGATTAGATTCACCAAAAGTGGGCATCTACTAAACCAGCAAGAGCAGAAAATCAACGCATACCTGCTGTTACGCCCCGACTCTCGAGCTCGCGACAACCCCTTGTCTTGGTCGATTGAAAGCGATGTCCCAGGATCCGTCGATGACCATTCATTTTATCTTTCGTTAAGCGCAAGCGGAAGATGAACCATCCCCAGACAAACAAACAATCAAACAGGGATAGAGGGATGAATAGCAATGACAACAGCAACTACTCATTTATTCAAATTATTGGATTAACCAACGGAGGATCATTTTCGAATTACAAGCCCGACAAAAAGGGCTGATCCATCCTCTAAGAGAAACCAAAAGAACTAGGCTAATCCAACAATACACAAAGAACCCTTGGGTTCAACACCACGGTCACTCGGACCCATTGGACTCAAGCTCCGTCGAGTCGATCACTGGAGAAGCAGGGGCAGGATTCTCTACTGCGGGTATACCATTCTAAGGACCTGAAAATGTTTAACCACAACAAGTTGAGATAAAATCTCAGCGAGTTCTTCCCCCTAAGTCCCGGTTAGTATGCCAACTCAACCCAGGGTATCTCTCCAGAACCACCCCTCACTCAACCCACAACAAACAACCAAAACCAAACAACAACCAACAACAAACAGGGCAACCAACAATCATATAGTCGGTTTGCATGCAACCTTACCCGGTATGCCATACCCCACACATCGAATCTCATACAATGCAAGTAAGGCACATGACCGTTAGATGAAATAGTTCATCAATCACATGCGAATTGCGTCACAAGCGATCTCACTTGGCCATTGCCACACCCTGCACGACTGTCAACTCATGCGTGCATACCATAATTAATGCGATCATTACAATATTAAGAGCATGCGAATAATCAGAGCATCTTATACAACTTTCTCATGTCTCACACTCACACATGCTCCGATTATTACGACCACTAGGGCCATGGCACAACCTTATGGTTGGCGGTCTACCAGTCAAAGACCAGGCATCGTCCTCCCCCATGAGGCATGGCGACGTCACGGGCTCTCTCCTATCGACGGCATTCCCTATGGAGCATGGGGCCCACTCACTGCCGCAGCCCCGCAACTGACCACTATCAGGCAACCGACTGAAGTCAGGACGACCAAAAGGCCACGGCACAACCCCATAAGGATTGGCGGTCTATCGACAACGCCGGGCTCTCCTCTTAATGTGATCATATAACACATCATCAAACAATCCATTTATATCTTTGCTTTGTCGTGAATGCAACATCGCTCATGCTCATGTGACATGCCATTTCAAATAACCCACGTAATATGTCATGCGGTCTCATTTGACAATTCCAAAATCCAAAATCCAACCAACACTCGATCACACATTTCATCAATATTCACGAGTATAATTAACAATTGGCACTTCAATTAATCATAACAATCAATAGCACATCAAATTCAGACAAAAATTAGCTTCTGGATGAACAGTGCCGTGAACAGTGCTCGTGAACAGTAATTATGAACAGTGATTTCCCGAAATTCAATTAATTAAAATATTTAATCCAGAAATTAAACAAAACATTAATTAAAACAATTAATCAATTCAATTAAAGCAAATCATTCTTAATTAATCACATAAACACAATTAATCACAAATTAAGCAAAATTAAGCTTAATAAGAAAAATTAAGCTAATCTAATCTTAACCAACTATCTAACCACCTATCTTAGGGCTAATACAACTCAATTAAACTATCTAAACCATCATTAACACTAACTAACCCAACCTTAAGCAAGTTTAGGCACTAAATAGGGATTAGGAGCTAAACTCACCCGTTAAGCGGGCCGGCGACACGGACGCGGCAGCGGCGATGAACCCAACACCCGGGGACCTCTACCACGATGATCCAAGGTGGTCCCAGGGCTGAGAACAGCAGCAACAAACTCGAAATCCCTCTGCAACTCTGAAAAACTGACTGCACAGGAGGAAAGTTGCTGACCGAAGTTGAACGGGCTGCCTGGAGCTCCGGCGAGCGGCGGGCCAGCGATCGGTGGCACCTGGAGGTTGAGGGGGAACCACTTGTGGCTGGAATGGGCGGAGATTGGGTCGAAAAGGGAGGAAAATGGCCGAAACAGCAAAACAGAACAGCAGCAGGCGGTCAGAAAACGGTCCAGCCGGCGGTGGCTTTCGGCTGGAATACGGGTCGACCGGCAGCTCCTTCCGGCGATCGGCTGACGCTATATGAACGGAATTTTTCTTCTGAACACGATGGCGGATGGCACGAGACGAGATTCCAACGGGAAGACAATGAACAACTCGATTTTCGGTGAAAGGTCAAAACTGAAAAACTGAAGGAAGGAAGGAAAACTAGGGAGAGAAGGGTGTGCGGTTTGGGGAAGATGAAGAGGAGAGAGAGAGTGAAGTGAAGGCTGAAGGATAAGGCTTATCAAAACCATCAATGCTTGCCCCACTTGCCAAACAATGACCTCATCTTCTTTCTCTTCCTTTTGACTTTTCTTCAAAATATCCAAGGGCATTTTGGTCATTTCCACCTTGCACATTTCCCAATCTGTCCTTGGGCTAAAAATGGAGGACGGGCCTAGGAAATGGGCTTGAAAATGAATAGGAATGGGCTTGGAAATTTATTGGGCTTGAATCGGCTTGGTTTTAGACAATGGGCTCGGAAGGGTAAAGGGTTGGTTTGGCTTAACGGGCTCACTTGCTTGCCTCGGGCCTTCCATGGTGGCTGTCCCACCTTGGGCGTGAGGCCCACAGTGTTCTTGCCCGGCCCACGTCCTCATAGGCTCGTTTTCTTGGTCCAAAAATCCCTTTTCCAAATACTCGGCTCAACCGGCAGTGTCGACTGTCTAAGAAGCATCGTCCAAAAGTCCTTCTCGAACATTCCCGAAAATTCGAAGTCCAAGATTGGATTCTCATGCCATGTCAATTTCGCCCGAATGCCATTTTAGTACTACTCAGACTGACAGGCGACTTCGAGGATTCACACATAACCGACTCGTGCCAATTCACGTTCAAGACTTCTCGACACATGGACGTCCTTGACTACATGAAATTGCGAAGAATCGATTCTTATTTCAAAGTACACAATTATCAAGGATCGACATAGGGCCATTCGCGGGTTCGATAATAGTAGACGGAATCACCCGTCGTCCCATTATGTTCTGCCCACGAATCGACTTCTATTCGTCCTTGGAATCGGTCTGCATGACTACAAGATCGTCCTTATGCAAGTTTCACGGTCAAGTCGTTTTCCCAGGTCAAATTCTTTAGTCGCACGAGTTCTGTCCTCAGTAGCCTTTCCCCTTAAGGTCAATATCTCAGGAGTAATTAGTTCCGAGTGAGATCAACCAACAATGCATTGGCGAAATTAATGTTCATTCATCCCTTAAAGGGCTCGAATTTCAGGATGTTACACCTGCTGTGTGATGGGTGCCTCCCGAACGCAGCTCTGTCAAAATAAATACAGATTGCTCTTGGTAAGCTACCAATATGGAAGGCTCAGTCGCCGGAATCTACAGAGGAAGTGACAGCGATTTCATCAGTGGCTTCGCGATGAAGATCCATGCCCATTCGGTCGAAATCACCGAAACCCTAGTTGTTAGGTCTGCTCTCCGATGGTGGATAGAAGCCAAAGACTTCAATTCTGACTGGGGAAGCCTTCGACAGAATAAGTCTTCGCTGCACATGACAATATCCAGTGATAACAAGGCTGTGGTGGAGCAGATCCTGGGCTGGGTAGAGCTAGGATGGGCCGCCTATAATTTGGTACAAGACTGCCGCCTGCTGCTAGCCCAATGTCCACAAGTCCACTTAATTTTTTAGCTAAGGGAGTCCAACAAGGTCGCGGACTGGATAGCCACAAATCACCGGGCCGAAAGACTTCCCCAAAATTGGGTGTCGACACCCCTCACTCGCTAATTTCGCTTTTATGCATAGACTTTCGTAATGAGTGTATTTCTTCTTCTAGTTGATGATGAATGAAGTGTTTTCTTGACAAAAAAAAAAAAAGACTGTGATTTCCCTATGATTTTATGGCTTATCCTCCTGATTCCTGGTAGTCTCTGCCAGTTTTCCCTAAAAAGAGGGGCATTTCCACCGTTCCATGGCCTAAAGTACGGTGAAATTGTCGATTGAGACTGATGGCTAACGATTAGCATGTGATGGTCCAACAATTGACGGTGATTGTCAACGGTAATTGTCAATCAAGGAGTCAAAAATTTTATCATTATTCGCCTGCGTTATTGAAGAAAGGCCCAAAAAAGGGATCGGTATGGCCATGCGAAGTTCTAAATCGTGACAACCATCCAGTTTGTGTTCAATTATGAAAGGTTGGTAATTGTTTTGCCCATTAATTCCATATTGATAAGCTAGAATAAATCAAGTATCGAGATATTTTCAAGAACTCGACTGAATTTTATTTCTTAAAAATTACTTCTACATTGTCGACATACATTGAGAATGTGATAAATGAGTAGATTTGGATTATCAATTCCCTTCTTGGACTGTTCAAGTCTGATCCATCTCTCATTAAATGATTAGTAATTTGTTTTCACATATGATAGGCCCACCCATGGATCGATCTAGTATTAAACCAGAAAAGGTGCACTTCTCATAATTAGCACTGATGCTCCCTCGATTATACTAGGTCCACCCCTCCAAAGGATTTTCCCATGATTTCGGATTCCTTTAGATCCTCAACATGTATTTTGTCATGTTGCATTCAACCCATATTCCATGGGTGTGGTGTTTAAAGTCATGGGACACCCTTGGTGCAAATTGGATTTCATGATGCTATCGAATATTTAATAGGTCTTGCGTTAAATCCCAATTTTGGTCGATATTTTCTTTGATGCATATAACTAGATTAACGGGTTATTTCATGAGATTAAAATTGGCACTCTAAAGATGAAGGTCCATCTTGTTTGGACCATTTCAAGTCCAATTTTCTATCCAAACATCAAAATTTCAAATACTAAGTAAAATAAATTATTTTATTCGGAATTTCATCTACCCCGCCAGATATAACCTTAAAGAACCCGCCATCTCGTGAACCCTAGCTGAAGCAGCGCAAAGCTGACGATGGCAGAGCCGACGATGGCGGAGCAACCGCCGTGGGAAGACCTGCCCGCATTGTGCTGGGAGGCCGTCTTTCGCCGCTTGGTCTCCGACGCAGACCTCGAGTCCGTCTCCTCCGTCTGCAAGCAATTCCTAAACATCTCCAACACCGTCCGGACTCGCCTCTCCATCACCAACCTAATGACCCCTCGCCTCAGCTCCCTCCTCCGGCGCTTCACGTCCCTCAAGTCCATCGACCTCAGCTCGTTCCGTGGCGATCCGTTCCTCCTCCAGATCGCCCAGTTCCCGTTGCCCCTCGAACGCCTCGACCTCTCCAACCAGAAGTCCCTCCGCTTCGATGGGTTGCGCGAGATGGGGTCCAAGTTCGGGGCTTTGAGAGTCTTGGTGCTGTACAATGTTGGGTTGCGGGGGGACGCCGACTTGGTTTCGATCGCAGAGTGTTTTCCCGCGCTGGAAGAGCTCGAAATTAAGTATCCGATGCAGGACCGTCGGGCTCGGGTCACGGATGACGGTATCTGTGTCCTGTCGCGGAAGCTGCAGAGGCTGTCGCGTATCAACGTTTCGGGTAATCCGTTTCTCACTGATCAGTCTCTTGTGGTTCTGTCGGTGAATTGCCCGTCTCTGAAGGAAGTTGTGTTCAGGGGATTTGGGTTAATTACTGGTAGAGGTGTTGCTTCGCTGATAGTGAACAGGCCTCATTTGGTCCCTTTGGCCCTGAGTGGCATGGAAGAGCAGGCGATTTTCTGTGAGGAGTTGGTGGATTCATTTCGTCACGCGAGGGGTTTGAGTAGTCTGGATTTCTCAAGGTCGTTTATCTGGGATGGGTTGCTGATGGCTGTCGCTGAGGCAAATATTCCGTTGAAGAGGCTCGTTTTTTCGCACTCCTCAGGGTTTTGGTTCGACGGGATTCGGAAGATTGTGCTAAAGCATCGGGGCATCGATGACTTAGATTTGGTGGCGGTAGATTTCCTCACGGATCGCAACATGAGGGTGATATGTGAAGGTCTCCGCAGTCTGACGTACATTGACGTCAGTGAGTGCTCCAATCTCACGATGAGGACATTGTGTGACCTCATGAGACAATGTCCCTTCTTGGAGGGAATCGAAATGATGATGACGGGCCTAAGGAAGGATGACGCTAATGAAACTGATATTGTGGTGAATTCTCGAGTGAGGTATCTTAGAATATCTACTAATGTGAATTTGACTGATGAATGCCTCAAGAAGATCGGACGTATGTGCCCCAGCTTATGCTATCTTGAGGTGGGCGATTGTTTGAAGATAACTGAGGACGGCATTTTGGGTGTGCTGAAGAGCTGCCCTGAAATCAGGCATTTGTATATCCATAGTTTAGAAAACATAAGGAATCTATGCGTCGACTTTGAACTCCCACAGTTAGAGGACTTGCATGCAAAAGACTTGAAACTCAACGACGAGCAACTAGTGGCATTTATAAGTAGATGTTGCAATCTCAAGTATCTCGAGTTACCACATTGTGTGCATCTTTCGACTAAAGGGGTAGAAAAGGTGGTGAAGCATTGCAATAGATTGAGGGAGATAAATCTAAGGAACTTCCATAATGTACGTGACGATGTCCCATTTCTAGATTGGATGGTATCTGTGAGGCCATCGTTGAGGAGAATAGTCCCACCTCGCGGGATTTCATCCGAAATCCGAGACTTCTTCTTGCAGCGTGGGTTGTCTTGTCGGTGTTGATTGACTTCAAGGGACAATCGATGAAGTAATTGTCTGCGAAGATGACAATGCCCGTGTATCTTTCTATGGTAGAATGGTTTGTAGTTGTAGCTTCTTTCAATGTGGACATCATTTTTATATGACTTGCCATTATTCTGTAGATTGTTGTGGTTACTTGATACTTTATCAACGGTTCAATAATCTCTTATTCACTGTACCATCTCTCTACTTTAGTTTCTCCAGCAGTTCAAGTGTATGTATAATAATTTAAATTAGATGATGAAAGAACTCTCTCGAAGGTATAAGTTTTTAGAAATCTACTCTTGTGTTATTTGATGTTTTGCAAAGTATGAATATCAGCATTTTATAATTCACAAAAATATTTTTCTTTCCTTTCGTTCTTCTCTTCCCTCCAAACAGAAGAAAATACAACAATGCTCTTGATCTTTTCAAGTTTGTTTACTACCCTTTTATGGTTTTTAACTTTTTTTTGGGCCGCTTTTGTGATTTTGACCGTGGCTCTGTTTTCAACCTATTCCCTTTTTTGAAAAAGAAAAAAGAACTTTTGCTACTTCTTGAGCTCGTAGTAGCTATTCTTGTTTCCTTGGGTTAATGACAGATTGTGTTCAGAACAAGAAATGTGCTTGAATGTTTAAAGCTAAAAATGTAGGTTTAATTCCAGAATCATATCAATACAAGCCTATTTTTTTACAAACAAAAATGATGTTTTAGTTACATGTCACTTCTTGTCCAATGCTCGCAGAAGCAAATTTGAAAGCATTACTTGTCTAGAACTAGTCATCTCTCTTCAACTGATCATGAATGTATCACCATGTTGTTTTAAGTCACTTTTCACTTTCTTCCTTCCGTAAATGTACTTGATATGTGTTTCGGTGTTGGCGGTTATGTTAGATTGAATCCAAGAGCCTTCAACTTCATACTTGGATGGCACATCATCATAAACTCATAACAGGTTTGAAAGCTGAGGATTATGATATTTGTTTTAGTGTATAGTGGCACCGGCAAAGACACCACTAGGAGGGGCATTTCTATGAGTCATGAAGTTTGGATATCCACAAGTTCAGCTCAATACGTGTCAAGATAGTTGACTTATTGGAATGATATACTCAATCAAAATCAAAGTGAATGGAATTGGTGGCTCTACGGAAGAAATCCATCGTCTGCGTGATTTGGTAGGCGCAATCTTCAGCCAGTTTGGAATGCTTTGCTATGTCCTTTTTATATATAAACATGGTTTCACAATTAATATAGACTGGATGCTTCATATATGAGCACCTTTTTGTGTCATTGTGCAGACAGCGAGTGGATTTATGGATTATGAGTTGTTAAAGAGGTGAAATATTAGGTCGGTTTGAACCTACTCAACTTTACATAGGTCATTCATTAAAAGTTCCATATGTCTAAGTGAAGTTTGCATTTTTCCACACCTGTCCTCTTTAATTGGACATATCTGATTGATTCGGTACTAATTTCTGCTATTTCCGCAAGTGTCTTCAGTTGTTTAAGTAGCTGTTTGCTCCTTTCAAATAAAAATTTTCAGAGGGAGGTTCAGCAATGATACTTACAGCAACAAAGTTAATAAAGTAATTTTCTCTCTAATATATAGAAAAGAAAAACGACCACAAATCTCTAATTATATCGTGTTTTGCCAAGTTCTACAACGTATAACGATAGAATAGAGGAAATAAAAAGCAGATAATTTTTAATAAAGTAACAAATCCAACCAACGTTAGAATCTCGGTCGGGTGGGACCGCTGGTGCTGGGTGCAGACTGGAGAAATGAAATCCTCCGGCACATCGACAAAGTGAGATGACAATCCCATATTTCTTTGTAAAATAGCCAACTTGGGTTCCTTTCCCATGATCCGGAGCAAACTTGCAAGTAAGATCTCATTACCTATTTACCCTATCTGTATTCTTCCCTCCTTGTTAATTGCGTGTGATCGATCCCACCCTGTCCCACCGTTGTGAGCGGCCGACTTCATCCCTTTGCCTTTCCTAAATAATGCCAAGGAGAGAGTCATTTATTAAGGTGTATATTTCATTTTGGGTCCTGATGATCATGGGTTCTAACTCAAAGAGACTTGCTTCACTTTGTAAAAGAAATAAAGGCAAGCAAGCCATTATTCCACTGCTATAGACATGTGTCGAGGTTTTTGAGGGGGCGGCTTCAACAAGTAGACCAGAGGATCATCATGATCCAAGTCCTGACTCAAAGTAGTCTCAGTGACAACGAACAATCAGTAAAGCAAGAGTCACTTGACCCCCCTTTGACACCTAAATTTTGGCAATTTATTTAAATGTTTATTTATTGCATTGAAAAATTAAAGATTAATTTTTAACCCATAACAAAAATTTTCATTAAAATTGCATCGCATATAGACATTAGGAGCACTTGTGTCATTAGTTTTAAAATTTATCAAAAACTTTCGAATTAAAACAAATTTTAAAAAAATTTAAAAAAAAAGAAAAAAAAAAAGGAAAAGGGGTCCAGGCTAGGGTTGAGCCTGCCCGGCCTCCCTTTCCTTCTATCTTTCTTCTCTCCCCGCGTGGGCTCGGCCCACTTTTCCTTTCTTTCCTTCTCCGGCCCGGCCTATCCATCTCCTCCTTCTTCCCTTCTTCTTCCACGCACGAAACGGCAGCCTGCAGGAGGGATAAAAAAAATTTAAGTAGAGCAAGTCAGCAAAAAAAGCGGCGGTAGCGGGTCAGCAAAAAAGCAGCAGCAGCAAGTTAGCAGAGGTCAATAGCAGAAAAATAAAGGAACTACTGCAGAAAAAAGAAAGGGAAAGAGGAGAGAGTAGGAGACAAAAAGGGAGACCAGAGGACCAAAGGAACAAAAAGAAACAGAGAGGACAGGGAGTCGGGGGGCGAGAAGCCAGACAGAGGAGACGAAGAAAGGGGAAAAAAAAGAAGCAGACTGAGAGACTCAGAGAGCGAGGGCGGAGAGCGAGAGAGAAACCCCTGAACCACTGCACCCCGAACGCGGTCGACGACCCGTCAACGCCTTCGTTTTCCCCTCGCTAAGGCTCCGGGGGATCTGAGAGAGAAAAACCTAGAGAGAGGAGGTTTAGCAGGGGGAGGAAAAGCGAGAGCAGAAAGAGAGAGAGAGACTGGGGACAAGAGAGAAAGTGAACCGAAGGGAGAAGGCGAGCTCGAGGGAGAGGTTAGCCGTCATCGGAGGCCCGTCTGCTGCCGTTGTCCACCGCGGCTCTTCCCCAAACGATGTAGGTCCCCTGAACCCCTTTCATCAGATTTCTGAAGAATGCCGGGCCGGAGCTCGCGGCCGTCCAGCTCGCGCAAGCTTCGGCCTCATCTGTCACACCCCAAAATTTCAAGAGAAGGAAATATAACACGACCATCCTTCCACACGAAGGACGCAGCTTCAATATAACCAACAACCTGATATCAACATATATGAACTCAAACCCATATATATATATATATGTGTCAAATAGACCAACATGTTGGCTACACATCAGAGTTTCTATAATCCTCCAAAATAATATTAACAATAAGAACTCAATCAACTCAAAAGATAACAAACACTAAATAAGTTTCTTCCTTAAGTCATACAAAAAAAAAAAATCAAAAGTTTCCCCCAACAATGCTCTCACTTTACTCGCCACTAACCGAGGAACCTGAAAACATAAAGAGTGAGTGGAATGAGCAATCACCGCTCAGTGAGTAGTACATATCTTCTAAGTAGATTGAATAAGCACTATGTGAATAATTTAGAGAAAAGAATTGTGATAATTCTCTGTGTTATTTTTACCACGATTACAAAGCTATTTATAAGACAACTTTGAGTATCAACCAAAAAATAAAATAAAATCTGAAAGATCCCACAAATTAAGGGATACTAATAAATCATTTCCTAACTAATTCTTTACAGCTATTTCCTAATAATCAAGACCTAAAAATCAGGATCAAATAATTAGATCAAATATTCCTAATAATTAGGTCAAGAAAACAAAATATTTCAACACTCCCCCTCAAGCTGAGGAATAGACGTCTTCCATTCCCAGCTTGGAAATTATTTCATGGAAGATCCCACTATTAAGTCCTTTGGTTAGCACATCTGCTAGCTGATTTCCAGAAGGTATGTAGGTCATGCAGATCAATCCTTCTTCTAGCTTTTCTTTGATGAAATGTCTGTCGATTTCAATACGCTTCGTCTTGTCATGTTGTACAGGGTTATGAGCAATGTTAATTGCTGATTTATTGTCACAATATAGCTTCATAGGACCCTCCCACTTGACTTTTAGATCTTCCAGAATGATTTTGAGCCATAATAGCTCACATATTCTTTGGGCCATTGCTCGAAATTCTGATTCAACACTTGATCTTGCAACTACATTCTGTTTTTTACTTCTCCAAGTCACTAAATTTCCACCAAGAAATGTGCAATAACCAGATGTTGACCTTCTGTCTACCATAGATCCTGCATAGTCAGCATCGGTGTAAGCTTGTAGCATCAGTTTTTGATTTCTTCTGAATAGGACTCCTTTTCCAGGGCTTCCTTTTAAGTAATGCAACACTTGATTGACGGCTTGTAAGTGTGATTCTCTTGGGTCATACATAAACTGACTAACCACACTCACTGAATAGGCAATATCAGGCCTAGTATGAGCTAGATAGATGAGTTTTCCCACCAATTTTTGATACATTTCTCGATCTACAGAAGGTTCTTCCTTTGCCTCCCCAAGTTTTTTATTAGGCTCAATAGGTGTAGCTACTGGTTTACACCCAAGTTTTCCAGTTTCCTTCAAGAGGTCGGTCACATATTTTTGTTGTGAAACAAAATTCCTTGTCTGGAGTAAGAAACTTCAATGCCAAGGAAGTATTTGAGTCTTCCCAACTCCTTTATTTCAAACTCTTTAATCAAACACTGTTTTAGCTCCTGTTTCTCCTTATCATCATCACCCGTGACAATAATATCATCAACGTACACTAGAAGTGCGGTCACTCTCCCTGTTGCTGAATGCTTAATGAAGAGGGTATGATCGCCTTGGCTTTGTTTGTAGCCTGAAGCTTTCATAACTCTGGAAAATCTCCCAAACCAGGCTCTAGGTGATTGCTTAAGCCCAAATAGTGCTTTCCGTAATCTACATGCTTTGTTTGCCGCCCCTTCTCCTTCAAAGCCCGGCGGAATACTCATGTAGATCTCCTCTTCTAGGTCTCCATGTAAGAATGCATTCTTCACATCAAACTGTTGAAGTTGCCAATTAAAGTGAGCCGCTAGAGAAAGTAAAATTCTGACAGTGTTCATCTTTGCCACCGGAGCAAATGTCTCTTGATAATCTACTCCATAAGTCTGAGTATAACCCTTTGCCACCAATCGTGCTTTATATCTCTCAAGAGAACCATCAGCTTTGTATTTCAAGGTAAAAACCCATTTGCAGCCCACAAGATTCTTTCCTTTCGGTTTTTCGACAATCTCCCACGTCTGGTTTTTCTCAAGTGCATTCATTTCTTCTCTCATTGCATTCCTCCATTCTTCTTTAGACAATGCCTCAGATAAGGTATTTGGAATAGAAATGGTGTTCAGACTCACAATGAAATTTCTATGAGGTGGTGATAAGCGGTCAAGTGACACATAGTGAGATAGTGGGTATAAGGGTCGCTTTGTGCACTCTCTAGTACCTTTTCTAACAGCAATGGGAAGGTGTGAGTCATTTTCTGGCATGTCAAACGACTGATTATGTAAAGGAGAGTCAGAACTTACCGGAAATTCATTTGCAGAACTCGAATGGGAATCTTGAACTTGTGTTTGGTCAAGAACAGTTGCCTTTCTTGAATACACCTGAGGAAATCTCATAGAGTCATAAATACGGGGAGATGTAGGAGCAGACACTTGTTCCGGAATAGACCCAAATGTAGAGTGTGAGTCTGGGATTGAAGGAGCATGAACTAATTCATCAGAAACTGATTTGTTAGGAGCTAATTGGTCAAGAGTTGATTGAATAGGGACTGCTTGATCAGAAGTGGGAGCTCGAATTGGGGAATTATTAGGAGGTAAGTCAAGATTAAGGCTATCAAAGTCTTCATCTTTCACTAATGATTTCTCCCCCTGAATATTAGATTGTGGAAAGTAAGGTTTGTTTTCTACAAATGTAACATCAGCTGATATGTAGGTTTTTCAAGAAGGAGGATGGTAACATTTATACCCCTTTTGTGTGGAGTGGTAACCTAGAAAGACACACTTGATTGCTCTAGGATCTAGTTTCTCCCTCTGTTGATTATGAACATGTACAAATGAGGTGCAACCGAAGACTCTAGGTGTAAGATTATTTGTTGTCCTGAAATGGGGATAAAAGCTGGAAAGAACAGCCATAGGAGTTTTAAAATCTAATACTCTTGATGGTAGTCTATTGATCATGTATGTAGATGTAAGGACAGCTTCCCCCCAATATGATTTAGGAACATTTCCATGAAACAACAATGCTCGAGTAGTGTTAAGCAAATGACCATTTTTCCTTTCAGCCACCCATTTTGTTGTGGTGTGTTTACACAAGATGACTCATGAATGATTCCTTCCCTTTGGAAATAGGTTGACAAAATTTGGTTAAAGTAGTCTCTAGCATTATCTGATCTAAAGCTCTTAATTTTAACTCCAAATTGATTTTGAACCATGGAATTGAAATTAGGAACAATACTACTTACATCAGATTTGTGTTTGAGTAAGAATATCCATGTGACCCTAGTGCAATCATCAATTAGAGAAACAAACCATCGAGCCCCTGAGATATTTGGAATTGTGGAGGGTCCCCAAATGTCACTGTGAATCAAATCAAAAGGATGAGAACTTCTTTTGTTGTTTATAGGAAAAGATACACGGGTGTGCTTAGCAAATTCACAAGTGTCACATTGGAATTCACTCATATCTAATCCTTTAAACAAAGAAGGAAACATGACATTTAAGACACGAAAAGATGGATGACCAAAACGAAAATGATAAAGCCAAATGACATCCTTATTTGAAGTACTAAGAAATGACAATGGTGAATTGTTCACGACTTTCTTTGAAATCCTCGGTGTTTCAAGATAGTACAACCCATTCTTTTCCTTAGCAAGTCCAATCTTCCTCTTCGAATCCTGTTCCTGAAAAACACAGCATGACATTTAAGATCTTTGGTGAGCTTTTGTATGGAGACAAGATTGGCTGATAGTTTCGGCACATGAAGGACACCTTTGAGAGTGAGAATGGGTGTAATATGAATATCACCAATTCCTGCAACAGTGGCCAAGGAACCGTTTGCCACCGCTATTTTTCTATCGCTTGGACATGGGATATAGGTACTAAAAAATTGTGAAGTGTGAGTCATGTGGTCAGAAGCACCTAAGTCTATTATCCAAGGTTCACCCGAAAATGTTTCTGAGGCATTTAGACCAGAAGAAAATGGAGGCTTACCTGAAAGTGCCAATGAACATGCACCGGAGGGTTTTTCAAGAGACCCTAAAAGGCCTCTGATTCTTTCTATTTCCTCACTGTTGAAGGATTCTTTCCCTTGTCCTTCACTATGATTGATCTGCTGGCTGGTCTGTTCAGTTAAATGAGCCTGGGGCCTTTGCTGTCCTCCTCTATTTCCCCACTCTCGACTGGAGGTTGCTGGTTTGCCATTCAGTTTCCAGCAATGTTCCTTTGTATGCCTTGGCTTTTTACAGTAGGTACACCACATACTGTCTTGATTATCCCTCCATGTTGGTTTTGAAGCATCCGTCTTCCCTTTTTCTTGTGTTGATGCATTGTGAGCTATTAATGCTGAACATTCCATAGCTTGAGGCTCTAGCATTATCCCTCTTCGACTTTCTTCTGCTCAGATTAGAGAGATTGTCTCTTCCAAAGAAGAGATTTCTTCCTTGCCAAGTATTTGAATTCTGACTTGATCAAATTCAGAATTAAGACCTGCCAAGAAATCATATACTCTATCCTTTTCAATGAAGGTCTTTAGAATAGCAGCATCATCCACGCACCTCATCTCAAATACTCGATAATGATCGAGTTCTTGCCATAGATTTTGAAGGGAATTGGCATATTCCGTCACAGTTTTGTTCCCTTGTTTTGTTGCACTGGTTTTTACCTTGATTTCATACACTTGTGCTGCATCTCGAGCCTTTGAATAAGTCCTGCGAACAGAATCCCAAATCTCCTTTGCAGTTTTGAGAAACATACATGTATCACTTATGGCCGGATCCATCGAATCCCATAACCATGACATGATCATTGAATCTGCTTCATCCCATGCATTGAACTTGGGATCTTCTGGTTTTGGACCCATTCCGAGAAGATGGCTGAGTCTCCCTTTACCCTTCAGGTAGGTTTTGACGAACTGTGACCATTTGAGATAATTCTTCTCATTCAACCTATATGTTACCCTCACATTTTGTAGATCTCCGGTCATATGGGTGGTGTTGGCTCCTCAGTTTGATCCGAGGAAACTCCCTTCAGTTTTGTCTCAGACATGGATATTTCTAAGCACAAGGAAAGTACTTGGAAAGGAAGAGCAAAACAAAAGGAATAAAGGCTGCAAGTGAATGAGGTTTTAGGGCCAAAAAACTGAGATAGGATTAGAGGCGAAGTGAGAAAAATTGTAGCTGAAGGGATCACAACAATGAAGGTTGCGATTAGATTGCAAAAAAATCCAGCAATGAAGGCTGTGATTGGAAGATTATTGCATCAATGAAGGATGCACTGCAACACTATCCCAGAAAATGAGCCTGATGCTCTGATACCATGAAGAATTTAGAGAAAAGAATTGTGATAATTCTCTGTATAATTTTTACTACGATTACAAATCTATTTATAAGACAACTTTGAGTGTCGACCAAAAAATAAAATAAAATCTGAAAGATCCCACAAATTAAAGGATACTAATAAATCATTTCCTAACTAATTCTTTACAGCTATTTCCTAATAATCAAGACCTAAAAATCATGATCAAATAATCAGATCAAATATTCCTAATAATTAGGTCAGAAAACAAGATATTTCAACACTAACATCTCTTGATAGAATCATTTGGATTAAAGTTTCTAATGCTAAATTCTTGAGGCAGTAGGACTTTGCAGGCAGTCATCAAAGAGTTCTTTTGGCAGAAACTAATTTGGTTGACTGCTCGTATTCAGCTTGGCTATAAGTTCCCAATCGTCCTTCAACTAAAGGATAGATTAGTAAGATAGCTTCCTTTTTTATGCAGTAATTGTTCTTTCTGTGGAGATGATTGAGATGGGTTGGGACCAAATCTTATTCAATGTTCTGTTGCTGGTGCTATCTGGCCTAATACTTTTAATGTTCATGGAGCTGTTGAAACATGGAATTATGAGGGAGGTTGGGTTGTCAGGAATTGCAAACGAAAGACGCTAAAGCCTTGGGTTTACAAGCTGACGTCAGTGTGCCTACTTGTGTCCTGTGCGGAGCACTCGACATGTTTAGTTTATTACTTCTATTGTTGCTGTAACTGTTGAAGGTGTCTTCACGCAAATCAGAATGATGTTTGACGTAATCTTTTAGCTGCTGATATTAAATTTCACACTTATAATACATTTCTAATTCTTTTTCTACGATGCTAGATTGTCCTCCAGGATTTGAAGGATACAGAAGAGGCTGCAAAGACACCGGGCGCAATCATGACTCCAGTGGAGGGAGACAGGCTTCTGCTTTAACAAGCAACGGAGAGAGCTTTGGCACCGAGGGTATCATTCAATCTGTCGGGGGCCTCTCGCCTTCATTTGGCTTTGCACCTCAGGGTGTGGCGAACGGTGTTCACCGAACGCGTAGACGTTACCACGGTTTAATTGACGGCGAAGAGGAGGGGGAGATGATACAACTAGGGCCACCCTTGCTGCCCGAGTACTTAAGTAAATTATTCAGCATGACAGGAAGCAAAGGCCTTGGGGCTGGCGCAAGTGGGGCCGGCGCAAGAGAAGGTGGGATGTGAGGCCATAGGATTTGTAGTCCTTGCCCTCCGTGTCTGTGTCTCTCTGTTCCAAACATCCTACTTGGAGAGTAGATGTCCTCACGAATTGTTACAGGTCTCTTGATACTTCACTAGATGTGTATGCAGAAAGAAATGAGAGGATCCAATCCGTTTTATTTATATGTCCAGAAACACAGATAGAATTTCGTGATAGCATGCTATCGAGTTAGTAACTTTTGCAGTAATTGTCTAGAACCATAACTAAATCCATGTCTTTTTCATTACAAATTGTTTGTGTATATCAGTTGTTGGAAAGCAATAGGGTCATCTAGTAATGATGGGAAAAAAGTAGTAGAAGCGTCATAATTTTTATATGGCGCTTACTTTAGTGCCACAACTATTCGACAATGGATCATTTAAGTGTCAACTTTAAATTAAAATGCCAGAAATTCGACTCGTTAATATTGTCAATTTCCTTGACCTATGTGGTTTGTTGTGCCATGTTAGCATTAATAGCCCTAAACGATGTCGTCACATGTTTAGCCTTGAATCTAAACACTAATTTGGACAAGTCAAGCAATTTCCCTAAATTCTTCAAGCCCTAATTTGGAATTCATTCTAAAATTAAGAGCTGAATCTTATAATGGAAAGGCTCAAATTCGTTTCCACAAATCCAATTTATGCATTGCATTTCAAGAAGAAGCTCCTTGAGTATCATACACAGTCTCACTTAAGTATTTTCACAAACACGTGGTGTCCATTTCAGATGCAATACATAGAGACATTAATGATGCACCAACTTCGATCCAAACAATCAACACATGACGTCAAAAACGGTTTTCTCTTCTCCATCATCCTTCCAACACCGTCCGACGCCATTGTTCGCTGCTCTTCTCCATTTCATTGCCTCGTCAATCCTCCTCTGTTTTTTGGCTGAGTGACTCCAAGCACGACATCTTGGGTTGGAGCTTCTTCGCTGGTGCGGATCTTTTAGTTTGCTGAGCTATTGCGATCAGAGCTTCTCGTCGCCAAGGTCATGCTGAACACTTTTGTTCAGCCCTGTTCTGATGAAAAAGCAAAAGACGACAGTAATGAAGGAAACAGAGAGGAGCTTGGATCAGCATGCTTTGGCATGCTCGCATGGGGAGGGATGGTCCAAATGTCTCCGGTGAACTCCAAATTCTTCTAGCCCCTCCTCACGGCCATGATGAGCAAACTTCATCGCTGTGGATTTCGTCGGCACGAGAAAGACATGGGTAGAGATTAAGTTACGTGGCACCTGATTTCACTCATAAAACACGTGTTTTTCACGTTAATATCACGAAAAAAAATATCCAAACTAATACCTTCGAGATAAATTTACTTTTAATTAATTCTTATTAAATTTTACTATTAAATTACATAATTGAATGACATGTGAGAGTCTAATATTCTAAATAACATCCACTTTTAGTTCTCATCTCAATTTTACTTTTTAAATCACGTGAAGATCATGATTCCGCAAGCCACCTTGGGATGAGGATGAGGAGGAGGGAGATCGAGATCGAGATCCCAAGTAGCAGGTAGCAGGGGCGGTCAATTATGCCTGTCACGAGCGAAACGGCGATCTCGGCCGGTCGTTGTTACCTTCTTCACCGATCGAATGAACGTGGCAGGGCGCTTCTCTTCTCTTTGTTATCGTCGGTCTCGTCCGAGGAGCTTTGCCTTTCTGCACTTTCCTGATTTTCGTAGATCTTTTTTTCTACCTTGTCGGAGACGGTAAGGTATTGTGACCCCATGCAACTTTCACGCGTAGGTTGTTCCACACTTTATGTTGAAGTTAGATGTAATGACGCCACGCAAGTCATCGACCGACCCGTAGAAAAACAAATCGATCATTGTAACAAGCGCATTTCTCACGAGCCAGTTATTCCCTGTATTCTTATGACTAGAAAATACTTACATAGGTAGGTCAATTTTAAAAGGGAAAAGTAAGAAAAAAAAATCTCATGTTATGCTAAATGTAATATATTTACTCTAAATTATTTTTGTGATATTAAAAACTTCAAACCGTACTCATTGTGACACATTTATTCAATTTTTTTTTATTGTGATATAAAAACTTTCAAATTTGTATATGTGTGACATATTTTCTCTCCGCCAATATTCCGTTCAATGATATTTTCTGTCAAAATAAGGTCTTTATTTCACTTAAGCTACACGGATGCTACATCAACATTAATTTTTTTTTTTTTGGCATCCTTTAACAGTTTTCATTGACATAACTTTGATGGATGATAAATGTATCACGCGGTTACAAGTTTAAAATTTTTTGCATTGCGGAAATAAGTTTAAAGTAAATATGTTGTAATGAACATGATTTAAAGTTTTTTTGTGACTTTTGTCCAAATTTAAATCTATGAAAATTTCGGGAGCCACATAAGAGGCAAGTAAAAACTTGGGTAAGTGGCCAAACACTAAGATTATTTGCCCTTGGTAGCTTGGGGAATAGAACTTATATTGTGTGCCTCCAATTACACAAGCGCATTTATTTCATAATCACAACGTTAATAACGTGAGATTAAAAAGATTAACCTTGCTATCTTAGGAGAAAACTGACGAGTGGATAATGAATTTTTACGGAGCAAATAGCTAAAAAGAAATATTTGGCGGGGGATGTCGTAGGATTTTCAACTGTCCCCAATTAGCCTTGATGACTTTGGCTTCCTTAGCGCACTAATCATTCTATAATTCAATTGAAACTTCTTTTCTAATGACGTAATGGTATAATCAAATGGTCGACCAAGGTTTATGCAATACCTATCTAGCGCATGCCTAACATGATGGCTCCTAGTAATTGAAAGGCGGATAGCAATAGGACCATATTGGGTTTATGGACTTCGCAACTGGTATATTCTTTTTGCCTCCTTATACATACGTAGAACGACTAACGTTCACATCGACAATTTTTGGTTAATTTTGGTCGGAATATATTACATTGATAAATTGTCAAAATATTAAGCATTAAATTGACCGAATCGAAATGTTCACGAATGAAGTAATTGTCGTACAGTAGATTAAGAATTTTTGGGACATTTAACCCGTGGAGAAATTGGCCATCTTTTGGTCAAAGTCCATAAAATGAAAAGGAAAAGAAGTTTATCCTATCGGATTATTTAAATCGAAGTTGAATGATTTGGTTGAAATTCCACTTACGGATAGGATAATGACATACGACTAGTGCTTACTAGATTTGACCAAGTATTAACCACAATGAGTTTCACATTCTTGGCCCCATGCGTTGTCGAGAAAGATAAAGAAGAACACGTATCGAGACTCAAAATTTAGACGCTATGGCTATGACCCTGCATAGCTTTATGCAGTGTAATTTCCATTACACGTGGGTTGGCCAGGAAAAAGGGGACTCACACTTGTCAAGAAACCTAAAAATGGTTTAGAGGCTTGTGGTAAACGTGTTGTAATTTTAATATTAGAAAAACTTGGAAAGCTAATCTAAAATTCTTTAGTAATAAATCCTAAATGCGAATAGCAGGAAGTACCCTCGAAACTAGCCTATGTTATGAACAATATGGAATGTTTTAGCATCACTTCATTGATTAAGAGAGAAAAGTTTTTTGATAATATTTATAGCTATCACATTCTATTTTCCATTCATCAAAAAAAAAAAAAATCTCTCTTCGTTTATTTAGAGATTAGGTTAATTTTTTTTATGGAAAATTTGATGTTGTCAAAAATATTTTTTGTGGAAGCAAGTCATTATCAAATATAATGATGTTACTTTCCTAGTTTGGATCAATAATGGAAGATAATTTCAAGCTTCTTGTATTTATTAGAGAACCCACACTGTTATTTATGCGTTATGACTTTATGCTTTGAGTAATACTTGTAAATAGCCTCCCGATACGAACGCCGGTACATATAAGAACAAAAGCATGATAGTGCGGACCTAATACTTTTCCAAAATTATTGAAGGTGAAAAGAGTGAATGATCGAATTCGAGACCTTGGGATCCAATAGCAAAACTTAGATGGAGTTTGCAATAGTTGATTGTGATAGCTTAAGTCTACCATGTTGTAAAATATATAATAGGGATAAGCATATTGGAAGTTTTATAATTTATTACGAAAGTGTAATCGAGTCCTAAAATTTACAAAAAGTACAAATAAATTTTAAAACCTGTTAGATTGATGCAATCAAGTCTTTCTGTTAACTCTGTTTAACTTGGGAACGGAAAATGTTGATGTGGCTATTTTTAATAATTTCTTTCTCTTACGTCGTAATGATGTGGCTAAAAATTGAAACATAATGCTAAAATGATACCATTTTGGTTCAAATATGTTTTGAATGCAAAGTTTATTTGAATCAAATTAAAAAATCAGCTAAATTCATTTTTTATTTTATAAAAAGAAGAAGGCAAAACAATGACAGTATGCTCAGTTCGTACTAGCGAACCTCCAATTTTAGGTCATATTTTAATTCTACCCTAAATATTTTTTGATTACGTAAAAGATCCCCAACTTTAGATCTAATCCTAATTTTACTCTAAATTTTGCGCATTTTCAGCAAATCGCCATTGACATAAACTTGACTTCATAGGCATTGCTATTCTACTTGCATGTTCAAGACCAGGAGTCCCTTCTCTGACTTGGGTACAAAAGAAGTGAAGGAAGAAAACTTTGGCTTTTTAGCCGGCTCGATAATCACTTGAAAGATTTAGAAGGAGCGCATGCAACAATAATGAGTAGTGCACATTTTAAAAGTATATGTACTAATTTGGGATTTTACTTTTTAATGAAAATTAACGAACAGTAAATTTGTTACAAATATACCTATTTAAGGCTTTTAGTGAGATAAATTTGTTACAAATATATCGATTTAAAGTTTTTTATGATAAAAAAATTAATTTATTAATTTAGTATTTTTTTGTGATATTAATTTTTTTTAAATAAAAAATGCCAACCTAACATTCAACGGAAAACAGCCACCTATGCTAGATTTTAACTGTTTCCAACATTGGGCGTTGAAATGGAGCAGTCAGCTCTGACTGGGAGCCAACTCAAACTATTCAAGTGGCACGTGAATCTAGAGTCGATGCATCATCTGGGTCCGTAGAGCGGCCTCACTTGCCATAACATCTACCTTGTAATTGTCGTCTACGGCATATCTTTTTTTCCATTTTTTTGGGTTGAAGTCATCGAGAGGGCAATTGTCCACCTCCCTCTCTTAAGGCGACTCTTACGGTCTCTTTTTAAGTCAGCTACTTAAATAATTTGGAAAATATCTCCTCTCAAAATGATTGCTTTTGCTTTGGGGGTCATATAAAGAATATCATTTGCATTGCCTAGAAAAATTCGATAATAAATATTTTTAATATTAACAACAAATTTTTGTCTTTTGAGCTATACGAACTATGATTCAAAATAATATTTTTCCGGTCATTGATTTTTCACAAAATATAAAGAAATCTTCTTCTTTTTTTAAAGATTTGATTTATCCTTTCTTTGGTTTCTTTTTATCCCTTGAAGATATTTTCTTGTTCGGTTCTATAATGCGAAAAGAGATTTTGTGATGGATTTCTGATTTTGTGGGGTTGAGTAAATAGTAAGTAGCATCCAAATTTATAGTGTATGGACACCAAGGGTTTGAGCCTAGCCTAGATAGACTTAGGCGCGGATGCTGGGGTCCTGGGCCCAACCTTGATGGACCTGGGCCCGGCTGTTGGAGACGGTTATGAATGCGAGGAGTCAAGAATCAATGGTGGGGTTTCCGTATTTAAGCGTAGAGTTTTGCATTTAAATTGTGATGTCTAATCATCTTTTGGAAAACGTTTTTCATTTCTTTCATATAGGAAATCATTTTCTTAATTTAAGTTTTGGTAGGAAATTATTTTTCATTTACTCATTTCTTAAATGAACCAAATGCTGAAAAACGAAAAAAATGATTTTTTTTTTTAAATAAACAAAGCTTAAACGTGCTTTACCCAAAAAAAAAAAAACAAAGCTTAAACGTGGATCGCAGGTCATCGTCCCGAGTGTGACCTGACTTTACATTCATAACAAATCGATCAGTCTGGGCCCGAAAGGAATCCCGTTCATGCCTTTTTCATTTTCTGCATTCTTGGTGGGACGCCAGGCATGGAGTTTTGGATAGGAGTCAAATTGTGTGTTTAGAGTGGGACTCCCGAACCTCCAATCACGTGTTGCACACCGCCAATGCGATATCCGCATGGTCAGGACGGTGGTGGTGGTGGCAGGACCCCTCTCGCCTTCTTTCTCCGCCAAACTCGTTCTCGTGGCATTGTATTTTTTGATAGCGTTACAAACATCTCCATCGAGGAGAAAGCGATGAGAAATTGCATGGAAATCACGATGTCATAATATTCATTGAGCTTTGAAGAGAGTCAAAAGTCATAAGACTTTTCAATTTACTCGTATGCCCTATTAAGGAAATTATAATCCCATGTTCACTGAAGGTACTCATTTAATTTTTTTGGATTAATTAGAACATAATCTCTTCGAACCAATATAAGTGGGCAACATATTGAATGACGGTCCAGTGATGGTAAGTTCATCTCGAGCAATTGACATGTAATTCAACAAAGTACTTGGTACGAGATGCAGGTCTTTACAAGGCTAGTCAATTACTAAATTCTTCCCAATTAAGGCAGGGCTTGGGGTGCGACAACATACGAGTTTAGGGAAGTAATGAATCTTAGATGGGAAAATCTGAAACTTCCTGAACCATATCTGCCCAAGACATCAACTTAATTATTAGCAAAGGAGGCTAAGATGGAAAATCGAAAGGAGGGAAGAAAGAGCGTTGGTTTTCCGTGTTTGAGGCGCCTGGTCTCCGCCAATCACTTGTCTTCATAAGCGCGCCATTTGGTGCCCCCCCCCTCACTCACTCCGACACTCTCCAAGCAAAAGCTCGAGCACAGCCCCCTTCCCCTCCCCTCCCTTCCCTTCACTTCTCTCGCTTCCGCTTCCGAGCAAGCGGAGCTCCGGGAACCCGGTGAGACCATCACCGGCGGTTCCGCTTGACGGCATGGCAATGCAAACCCTAGCGTACTCCCGGAGCTTGGTCCCGGCGAGCCACCGGCTGCCTCAGGCGCCGGGGTCCGGCGCGCGCGGCACGAGCTCGAGGTCGATGCGAGGCGTCCGCACGTTCAAGTGCCTGTCTCTCTCGAGTCCTCCGTTAGGTGACGTGACGTTTATTATGGTCCTTCGCCATTTGCTTTCGATTTTTTGGTTTCCATGTTTAAGGAAGGAATCCATATGAATTTTCGTGGTTTGGATGATTTGTGAGTTGATTCTGGTGATGGAGGAACGATGTCTCGGATTGATGTGCTCCGTTAGATGGATGTGATGATCCACATTCTGCGAACATTCGTCTGCTATGAACTTCGACATCGGCAGAGCTAGCTCTTTATTGATCCAGTCTTTTCTGATGTTGTAGCTGTCTTGATTTAGTTACGAGTGAATGCCTCGAAACTGCATAGATTAAGCGGACTAGGATTAATACCTGCATTTTGAATTTTTTGTAATCTTATGAGTCCTAATGCGGAAGAGGTGAATCCGACGTTAATCTTGAAACTTTTCTTGTGTTTGGATTTTTCCAGCTGATGATGTGCTGAAGTTTAGGGAAGCTTCGAAGAACGGAAATCTTATTCCTCTTCATCGATGCTTTTTCTCGGACCATCTTACTCCGGTCATCGCATATAGGTGTTTGGTTAAGGAAGATGATCGAGAGGCTCCAAGCTTTCTCTACGAGTCAGTTCAGCCTGGCTTTCAGACTTCAACTGTGGTAAGAGCAGTTCATTTCTCATCTTTCCTTGAACATGTTCATGTTACGACACAGTCCCTGTTGACCACTGTCCGTCTGTTATTTAATTAGGGACGGTATAGTGTTGTTGGAGCCCAGCCAGCGATAGAAATTGTTGCGAAAGAAAATAAGGTGACCATTGTTGACCATGAAAAGGGGCATCTCACCGAGGAGGTGGTAGATGATCCTATGACGATTCCCAGGAGGATCTCTGAAACATGGAAACCTCAACTCATTGATGATCTTCCGGATGCATTTTGTGGTAAGATGACATTACCACGGCATTGAATGTGGCACAGTGAATACTGCTCTGCTCATTTTGAGCTCGGTTTTACTAAAATCAGTTGAATAATATCGTGTTTGAGCTGTAGTGAACCATATTGGAGTGATTTGTTATCATCATATTTCACAATGATATCCGTATCTAATTATGTAATTGGCTTGAATTTGTGCTGATTGAGAGGTGATCCATGTTAGGTGGCTGGGTTGGTTATTTTTCGTATGATACTGTTCGCTATGTGGAGAAGAAAAAGCTGCCATTCTCCTCGGCGCCACAAGATGATAGACACTTAGCTGACATTCATCTGGGCCTCTATGATGATGTCATTGTGTTTGATCATGTGGAGAAGGTATCATTAAATTTGTCACTTACTTCAATGGGCTGTTCATTACGGTGAAACACTTCTTAAGAAGCACAAAATTTCATATTGCTGATATTTTGCTTTGACACACTACAACTGTTGCTTTGGTGTTATAGTCCATCCTGTTCATCAGACTTCTTGTTGCTGCAAACATTTCTCTACTCATGACTCAATGGTTCTTTCCTTCGACTAATTTAGATTTTAGAGTTCAAGTACTAGCTTATTCCTTAGTGATCTGTGATTAATTGGGAAGGAAGTGAAATCGTGGATGCATGCTCATTGGAAAGGCCATAAAGAAGAAAGACAAGTAGTCTCTAAGTTACAAACATCAAGTCTCTCTTTCCTTTGCCTAGTTGCATCCGACTAGGCAGTAAAGGAATTGTTACATCCAGTTCTCAATTAGGTTCCTTTATGCTAGAAACAACGCAGTCCTCTTGAATGTTTGTCAGTGTACTTTCAGTGACAAGGGCTCTAATTTTGTTTGTCTTAGAAAGCATATGCAATTCACTGGGTTCAGCTTGATCAACACTCTTCAGTTGAGAATGCTTACATAGATGGCATGAGACGTTTGGAGTTGTTGGTGAGCAGAGTTCAGAATATCTCCCCGTAAGTAACTTTACCTTGTTTATATGAACCCTGTGGTTTTCTTGAAAATCAACATCTTTTAATATGATTGTCAACTGTCAGGCCTAGGCTATCTCCAGGTTCTGTGGAATTAAACACTAACCATTTCGGTCCTACTTTAAACAAGTCAAACATGACGAGTGAAGCATATAAGGAGGCAGTGCTCCAGGCAAAAGAACACATACTGGCTGGAGATATTTTCCAAATTGTACTTAGTCAACGTTTTGAACGCCGCACATTTGCAGACCCATTCGAAGTGTACAGGGCACTGAGAATTGTAAATCCAAGTCCATATATGACGTATTTGCAAGTGCGTGTTTCCGGTAAATCATTTCATCTACAGTTAGTCTCCATTCTGCTTTCCTGGTTGTCTATGGTTGATTTACTGTTTTCTTATACCAGGCTAGAGGGTGTATTATGGTTGCCTCAAGTCCTGAAATTCTTACTCGCGTAAAACAGGTGAAGTCCTTTAACTTTCATCTGGGGTTGCCAATTAAGATGGTTTGATTTTTGACTGGTTGTGCAATATTTTCCTGCCTTTTTTGATGTAGGCTTATGAATCTACTCTTCCTTTGATCTAAGTTTTAAGAGTATATTTTGTTCTAATGTGGAAACTTTTTATGGAAATGTGCAGAAGAAGATTGTGAATCGCCCCTTAGCAGGAACTGTGAGAAGAGGGAAGACGAATGAAGAAGATGAGATCTTGAAAACAGAGCTGCTAAATGATGCAAAGCAACGGGCAGAACACATCATGCTGGTTGATTTGGGCCGAAATGATGTTGGCAAGGTCCGTACTTATATCTGAGATGTGGTACTACTATTACTATAATTATGTGGAGACTTATGTTCTCACTGTTACTGAATTGGCAGAACCATTTTACTTGCTCAACCTGTTGTTCTGCATATACCGATTTTCTTCCAGTTTTTCATTCTCTGGGAGGTTGAATAGAGAAAACCAGATATATGGATCTACTGGTGGATGACAATATGTCAACGTCAATTGGCATGGCCTTTGTCAACCATTTCCCCTTATACCACTACCGTTCCTATGTTCTCACTATTTGGAACTCTTTTATAAATTCCCCCCAACCCCCAAAAAAGAAAATGCACAAACACTCATGTGCATATGTAATTTGAAAAGATAGATCCCTGCAAACAGTAAGTTATATTTGTGGGGATAATGACTTCTGTTCCATTTTAATTTTTCTAGGAGATCGCTCCTTTCCCTTAGGTTAAAGGCATTTTGGCTAATATAGGCACAATGCAGTTCCTACAAATTTCAGGCTAGAAACTTTTGCAGCATCAGTTTCCATTTTTTTTACCCATACAGATAATGTTCATCTGATGCCTGGTTTTCTTTTTCTTTTTTCCTGGCGCAGGTTTCCAAATATGGTTCAGTGAAGGTGGAAAGGCTAATGGATGTGGAACGGTACTCTCATGTAATGCATATCAGCTCCACGGTGAGAATCCACGTTATGCTTCAGTGTGCTATCTAGAAAACTCAAAAGGGACTATGCAAGTGGATGATGATAATAGACCAAAAAAGAAAAAAGAAAAAGAAAGAAAGTGGATGATGATAGAGATAGTGCATCATTATGGGGAAATGCATTCATTAAAACGGAGAATCTAGACCTTTAGATTTGAGTTGAACTCGTGCTTGTGTCCAAATATGTCTTGACCAGAATAGCATATCCTTCATGGCATGTGCCCTCAGCTTGAACTCATGCAGTGCATGCTACCCGTGGTAAGTCAGTCGCTTTATGTATTCTTTTTATCTTGAATCCAAGGAAACAAGCATGAATGCACAAATCCCAGCTTGCCGACTCCAAAACATCTACTATCATTATTATTATGCAAAAGGAAAAGCTCTATTATTCAAGACATGTAGTTATATGGTCCACTAGTTCTGCTTTATAAATTGCTCAGCATGTCAATTTTGGTAGTTGAGCTGTCAATCATGAAACTTATCTGATTTCTCATAGAAGTGTTCTCGATCTTTCAATACTGCAATCTAGTGTTCCATCACCAAAGTTGTCTGCTTCCAAATTTGCCATGTTGAATTAGTATGACTTACTCGAGCAGGTCATAATGACAGTTTTTGGGCATTAACAATTCTATACCATTCTTAGCCTACCTTGTTGGTGTATACAGTCGTATCATCTGCATAGTGATTGCAAAACTACAGGTGCCCTTTACACAGCACAACATTTTGGTATTGCAGGTGACAGGTGAATTGGATGATCAGCTCACCTGTTGGGATGCCTTGCAATCTGCATTGCCTGTTGGAACTGTCAGTGGAGCCCCCAAGGTTGTGAAGCTATTCTCTCTCTCTCTCTTCCCCACCCCCCGCCGCAATGCCGCGGGTCTGATCAAACATAAGCTTCCCTGATGTAGGTGAAGGCAATGGAGCTGATCGATCAGTTGGAGGTGACACGGCGCGGGCCATATAGCGGCGGATTTGGGGGCATCTCCTTTTTGGGAGACATGGACATGGCGCTTGCTCTCAGGACAATTGTGTTCCCAACCGGAGTGCGGCATGACACCATGTACTCGTACAAGGATGCTGGCAAGCGGAGGGAATGGATCGCTTACCTCCAAGCAGGTGCCGGCATCGTTGCCGACAGCAATCCCAATGATGAGCACCAGGAGTGCCAGAACAAAGCTGCTGGCCTCGCCCGGGCCATCGACTTGGCCGAATCTGCTTTTGTCAACAAATGACATGATCCTCCCGGAGAAAATCGGAGTGCTGGTGTACGCCCGTTTGGCCTCAGACACCGACGGAATTAGATCGGACTTTGATGTAGTTGTTGACATTTCATTAGCCGTGCAATAAAAAAACATCCTTTCTTCCGTTCCTATCTTGAATTCAGCGCGAGGGTGATCGAGATCGAATGATACCTGATTTTCACTAGCAAAATTAACAGTGAACGATTAAAAGGAAGATGCCCGCGGAAAAAATAAAAACTAAAAAAAAACACAAAAGTTTAATTATTTAATATATGTGCGTGAATCTAACGGCATTTCATCCAGCGGGGCTTCCTCTTCGCCGCCAGTCACGAAGAAAACGATTCGTTCCCCCAGCCAGATCCTACCCGATCGGTTCCCCACGACCTCCGATGGCGAGCCTGTGGCGGGCCGCGACGGGCTTCGCGGCGAAGCCCGAGGCCGACTACGACGGCGTCGAGTTCTGGTCCAACCCGGAGCGCGCGGGTTGGCTCACGAAGCAAGGGGAGTACATCAAGACGTGGCGCCGGCGCTGGTTCGTCCTCAAGCAGGGCAAGCTCTTCTGGTTCAAGGACTCCGCCGTCACCCGCGCCTCCCGCCCGCGCGGCGTCATCCCGGTGGCCTCCTGCCTCACCGTGAAGGGGGCCGAGGACATCCTCAACAAGCAGTACGCCTTCGAGCTCTCCACCCGGAGCGACACCATGTACTTCATCGCCGACTCCGAGAAGGAGAAGGAGGACTGGATCAACTCGATCGGGCGGTCCATCGTCCAGCACTCGCGGTCCGTCACCGATTCCGAGGTCGTCGACTACGACAGCAAGCGTTGAGGACGGGCGGTTCGAGGTTAATTTTGGTAATTTCCTGTTTCAGTCTGATGCTTGCGCCTTAAAACTGTTTAGTTCAATCGCCTGATCGTCGATTGTGACCATGGCGGGCGGTGAGCTTTGTGCGAGCGAGATCAATTTTCGCTATACTTGCGTTAATCTGGTGCCTGTACATCGGGAATGGTGTTTTTAATGATTTGTGAGGTGGTGTTACTCTCATTTCTCTTCTGGCCTGATGTATTTCGCTTTGGTCGATTGTTCATTTGTTTTTGTTCATCAGTCTCAAGTGCTGTCCAGGGTATAATCTGTGTAATGGCACGACGTATCTAGATTTGTGCTAAACAGATCTACAGTAGTAGTTCAAGCATTTTGGTCTCCTATTCAGACTTCTATCTGAGATTTGTATGTATGGAGAGTACATATGGTAGTCTATCTTGAGCAGCCTATTCATCTTCATGACGCATACGTTTTGCTAAGTTGGACTGGAAACCAAAGCATTGCGATTGGCAATAAACAAGCATGAATTCATTCCCATTTGAGAAACAAAATGTAGAGTTGTCTAATTATGGCTGAAAGGGGGAGCTGGAGTTCCTTCCATCTGAGTTCAACTGTAATTTGCTGATAAGCTTTGGATCTGTTGGAGCTCCAAGGTCAAATGCTTTCACTCTTTTATGTAGCACTCCTCCGGCATCCAGCAGAGGGGAATGACCCTGTGGAAAATGCAGAAACCAGGTACTCCTCAATTCTTAAAACCTGGGAAAATGTGAATTTAAGTACAAATTGGGGGGAATGCCCTATAAGCAAGACTGTTTCAGTGCAAGTGCAGAGGTACGTGTAAAACGTAATAAATGAGGTTCTTGGTGAGCTGTTTCAATGCCTTGTGATGCTGAGAATTTCTTCATATGTTCTTCAGTGCATTTGGTTCTGAATGTTGAAGCCTTTACCTCTATTGTCACATTACTAGAAAATTGAATTTCTTCCCCCATGAATGTCTGGGAATTCGTATTGCCCTTTCCTGTCTAAACTGAAAAGGCATTTATTTCAGTCCCTGTGCTTGAGTGTGCAGGCACACTTGTTTTGCTTGACGATGCTTTAAGTGGTTAGTTTTGGTCCGCCAAGGTTTTAACTTTTGAAGAAGTCATAGCTTTTGGATATTGCCTATTATTGTAAACCAGCTGCATGGAGTTTGTCCCTAATCAAACATAGCTGAGTTCCAGCTTCTCTGATGCTCATTCTCCCTCTGGATACTCCAACTGAGCAGGCAATTCCAATTCCATGGACCATGATCAGACAGTCTTGAACTGTATTGTCTCTGCTATGGCCTGCACTGCTCTCTTTCCTGAAGTAAAATGGGATCAGTAATTTCTAGAACTCGTGCAGGCAAAGCTTCCTCAACTAAATTGTTAAGGTACATATTCTCTTTGAAGATCTCATCGGTGGGATTGATTCAGGTGAATGTCTCAAACAAGAGCATGCCATAACTATATAGACATCGACTTCTCTAGAAACCACTTTTCTCATGCCATATTGCACTTCATTCAAGTTTCAAAATAGTGATAACAGAGCCATAAACGATTGAGCTAAAAGAAAATGATAACAGAGCCATCATGAAGAATAGGACGAGGTCTTTTATCGGGAGCAGCATAGCCAACAGTTCCTCATAGACCACATGAGCTTATCTTTGAGCTGTTGTCAGGTGTGTTTTAAAGAACGATTTTTGGCAATCCAAAATCACCGAGATGTCCGTCCATCTCACCATCTTAGAGAACATTGCTCGGGCGTTAGATCCCAACGAATTATTTGGCTGTGACAGTGGTTGTGAAGATAATCCTATGCAGCAGAAATGTCAGCGGCAATCTTTATCCCACTGAGAAGGCTCAAAGTTTTTGAATTCCCATCTGCTTCAAGTATTGGTTCTTGATAGCAACGCAACCACTCTTCAAGGCTGTCATTGACCTTGAACGGGTTTCCAAAAACTTCATCTCATTACCATTATAATCAATGCTTAAGCATATTGATGGTATTTTCAACAGATTTCCGTGTCTAATACGCTTCAGGGCCTCACATTCTGCAATGAAACTCTTTATTGCATCACGGCGCATTAAATTCGGCACTTTGACAGTGAAAACCGTTCCATTCTTGAGGATACCCTTGCAAACGGACCCAAAATTACCAATACCAATCCAATCAGTGGAAGAAAATCCATAAGTTGCTTTAAGGAGAATACCGTGAGATAGAGTCTGCCCATGCACCGCCTGTGAGCTTGAAATGGACTCTTTCCTTTTCTTCTTCAACCAACGTGAGTACAAAAAATCAAGAAGAAGAGCCATTCCAAGAAGCCCAAAAACGATAGGGATGGAAAATATCAGTGTACGAACTAGCCCCATGCTCTTGGACTTTCTAGAGAAGCACTTAGGGAGATGAAATTAAGGAATTCCTTCCTCCACGGAGCCTCTTGTGTCCACTGACCAATGCTGTAGTTGCATTCTTAGACTCCTTCAGTTGCTAGAGCACCTTCAAATTTGTTAAAAGAGAAATCGCAAGTTCCAAATCAAATGTGTCTTGAGAACCTTTGAATCTGACCAGGACCAATTACTGTGTGAAAGATCAAGTACTTTGATGTCTCTTAATGAACCAATAAATTGAGGAATGGACCCTTTTGAAAGAGGTTTTCCTGAAATATTAGTTTTATCAGTAAACCGCAATTGTCCAAACTGCTTGGTATCTCGCTATGTAACATGTTTCCTGATATCTCCATATAATTAAGTTATTCATTTCTCCTATTTCTACGGTAAGGATCCCGCTGAGATGTGTAATAAGTTCAAATAGAAGAGACTTGTCACCACTGGGAATATGGAATCACTGAGATTGTTACTAGAAAGATCAAGCAACATCAACTTTTTCCACACATATCTAGATGCAGAGGAATGCGCCCTTTCCCATCAAGATATAGATGAATCAATTTGCTTAGATTTTGCATGAAGGATGCAGTTATCCTGGAGAGATTGTTGATCGTGAGACATGAGTAAGATTTTGAAGATTTTTCAAGTCAAATGTAATTGTACCTGAAAGAGTGTTGCCATGCGCATACTGCTTTTTTAAATTCACAAGATTGCCAGTTGCTCTCGGGATCTCACCGGTTATAGCATTGATGACCTCTCTAAAAAAAGGTTTGGGCAAGAAAAAAACCAGAATGGGGGAAATCAAGAAATAAGATAAATAAGGGTGTTTTTACCCATAGAAGAGGCTTTCTAAGAACAGAGAGGTAAAGAACAGAGAGGTAATTATGCAGTTGCAGGATGCCCGCACAAGGGATTCAGATATGCCAGTGATTCTCTAGTGCAAGTAGATAATTAAGGGAAACTTTTAGAATCTATAGAGACATGCATAGCCACTAAGTCATAGCCTTGGGCTGTAAACACAAAATTTTCGAAGATAGCAACTTGGAACTTTGGATGTCTGAGCTTACCCTTTCTGAAGTTGCTACGGTTCTTTTTGAGTTCTGCAAAATGCATGGCTAATGACGTCTCCGCTTTCTAAGATGAAGATTCCCAAAAATAAAATGGATGGCCATTTTACTACGTCTTCTTTTCTAAGGCAGATGTGGAGGAGTATCCGATCAGTGGACTTTTCTATTTTTTGGTCGGGGCAGTGGGGACTAAAATGTCTTCAAATTCCTAGCAATGAGAGAAAATTTGTTCATTTACTCATGTAGTAGTCTTTTTCCCTGGACGTCGACATCACGCGGGATGTGCAAGCATGATGTCTACTCGTATTAATAGATTTAACTATTTAACTAGCATAAAAGATAGAAAAGGACTGACGTATCACTCAGATAACTTTAAGAGACATATACTGGCTTGCATGTATACCTTTTCTTGCCCGAATATACAATGCAGCTGTATAGATTACAGCGTCATTCCTGATACTTCTCCTCTTCTCACATGCCAACTTTCGTCTCCAAGGGATATTGAAACACACCTTTGTTCTTCACGGTCTAAACTATTCATAGTCTTCTGACCAAAAAAAAAAAAAGAACTATTCATATTCTACATCAGAACTCGATTCACCAACCTCACAACACATTAGAGAAGCATTTGTCCCCCGTTTGCATCAGAGATGAAGACCTTCTGCCACGTCTCCCTACCTCCCGAAGAGGACGAAGAAGTTGTCATTAAATTCGAGTCAACTAAAGGTTCCCATATGCCATAGTGATTCCAAGCCACTTTGGTTCATCGGATGACTTCACTATTTTTCCAAGCCCACTTTGGTTCTGCATGATGATTTTATTACTTCCATGGCTCCATCTTCGCATTACCAGACAACTGAGTTTATCTAGATAAGAAAAAAAGAAAAAATGCGTGAAGTCAGGTGCTTGTCTATGCATAAGTGGTTGAGTTTGACATAATTCGTAGGATGTACTGAAAAACTTACTGCTTCAGCATATCACCTATTCTCGTAAGCCAACTGCGTAAAGCCTGTCCCTAATCGAACGTAGTTGAGCTGCTACACTTGTGATGCTCATTCGCTCTCTTGGGACTCCAGCTGAGCAGGTAATACCAATTCTGTAAAAAATACCAGACAATCATGGATTGTGCTCTTTCTGCTTTGGCATGCACCGCTCTCTACTTCTTGAACTAGAATGGGATCAGTGATCTCTAGGACTCGTTCTGGCAAAGCTTCCTCAACAAAATTATGAAGGTTCAAATTTTCTTTGAATATCTCAGCCGTAGGACTGATTCCTGTGAACATCTCTAGCAAGAGGATGCCATAACTGAAAACATCGCCTTCAATGGAAACCACACTTCCCATTCCGTATTCTGCACATATCAAGAACCACCAATGGTTGAACTATGAGAGAACATATGTGTGCAATCTCATTATGAAGTTCAAAGAGCTGTGAAAAGATGCATTAACAGTTTTGGGATGAACAAATTCTACATTTGATGGGGTCGAGGACACAAGAGGGCATACCTGGAGCAGCATAACCAATTGTTCCTCTCAAACCAGCTGAACTTATATTTGTGTTCATGTAAGATGTGGATTCAATGACAATCTTTGCCAATCCAAAGTCACTGACATGTCCAACCATCTCAGCATCTAAAAGGACATTACTTGGCTTTAGATCACAATGAACCATGGTGCTGTGGCATTGGTTATGAAGATAATCCAATGCAAAAGCAATGTCCATGGAAATCTTTATCCTTTGGATGAGACTCAAATTTTTTGAAGGTCCCTCTGCATCAGCTAGTATTGAAGATGGATGCAACCACTCTTCGAGGCTACCATTGACCATGAACTCATATACCAAAGCCTTAAAGTCATTTATGTCATAATCAGTACTTGAGCATACTGTTAGTATCTTCAAAATATTTCGATGTTTGATACACTTTAGGGCCTCACACTCGGTTTTGAAGCTTTTGAGAGCACCATGGCACGTTAAATTAAACACCTTCACAGCAATGTTAGTCCCATTATGCTGGAGTATTCCCTTGTAAACTGATCCAAAACTACCAACACCAATCAAATTAGTTGAAGAAAAATCATTCGTTGCTGTAAGAAGAGTTCCATAAGATAGGTTGTGCCAGTTATCAGCTATGGGACTCGAAGTTTGTTCTTGTGCTTTCTTCTTCTTCAACCAACATACCCACACAAAAATCAGAACAAGAACCACCCCTAGAAGCCCAAAAATAATAGGGAGCAAGAGTTTCAATTTATGAACTACTCCTTTGCTCTTGGAGTGTCTGGAGACGCATTTAGGAAGCCGAAATTCCGGGATTCCTCCACAGATCTTGTTGTTTCCAACAGTAAAAGTGGCACTTGCATTCTTGAAGACTCCTTCAGTTGGTAACATGCCTTCAAAATTGTTATAGGATAAATTCAAAAATTCCAAGAAATCAAATGCTGCTAAGAACTTCGGAATCTCACCCGAGAGATTGTTATTTGAAAGATCCAATTCCTCAATACTTCTTAATAAGCTAATTGATTGAGGAATGGATCCTTGGAAGTAATTATCCTTCATTATTAATACTACCAACGCATTACAATCACCTAGAGTGCTTGGAATTTCATCATTGAACATATTGCCCGAAATGTCTAAAGTATCTAAATGGTCAATTTGTCCCACTTCTACCGGAAGGGGCCCATTCAAATGGTTGTGAGACAAATTTAACTTGAGGAGTGTTTTAATCACTGGAAATATGGAACCATTGAGATTGTTGTTAGAAAGATCGAGCTTCATCAGACTACAGTTATCTAGATGCAAAGGTATGTGCCCGTGAAAATGATTTCCACCAAGATATAATTTAATCAATTGCTTCATCTTCTGCAAAGAGGATGGAATTACCCCCGATAAATTGTTATTGGAGAGCTGCAGAACTGCCAGCTTTTGAAGATTTCCCATATCATTTGGGATAGCACCTGAAAAACTATTGTTGTACATCCCCAAGACCTCCAAGTTCACAAGATTGCCTATTTCTCTAGGAATCTCACCAATAATAGGATTTTCCCCAAAATCCACTCGTTTGATGGTAATGGAGAAATTACCAATGCATCTTGGCAACGGCCCACCGAGTCTATTACCATAAATAGTCAAGGTGGTTAAGCTGGTGATATTGGTTAATGAGCAAAGGAATTTCAAATCACCAGATCCCCCACTTCCGAGGTGGTTATCGTCAATATGCAAAAATCGAAGGTCATGCAATCCTTCAAAAGAAGGTACATTCCCTGAGAGTTTGTTGCCTCCAAGTTGAAGTAACTGTAGATTTGAGGCATTACTAGGTATAGACAAAGGGATTGATCCAACAAATTGGTTCATCGCGATGCTAAAAAATGATAAGTTAGGGAGACCAAAGCCCACTGTAGTGGGAAGACTTCCTTGTATTTGGTTAGATCCTATGTCAAATATTATCAATGAAGATAAATTGTAGAGGAAAGGCGGGACCGTACCAGATATTTGGTTTGCGTACAAACCGAGTGCTGTTAGTTTGGTCAGTTGGCCTAGCCCCCGAGGAAGACTCCCGCTCAAGTAATTGTAAGAAACATCAAGCTCCTCCAACGATGATAAGTTCCCAAAGGAAGAAAGGATACTTCCCGTTAGATTGTTTTTTTCTAAATAAAGAATTTGAAGCTTCACCAATGAACCCATCTCCGGAGGAACTTCTCCAGCCAGTTGGTTTTTAGACAAGTCCATGCCAAGGAGCTTAATGCAACCTGAGATGTTATTGGGGATTTCGCCCGTGAGAAAATTTGTGTACAGCCCCATCTTGCGTAACCGGTGCAACCGCCCGATTTGGGGAGGGATTTTATGGTGAAAGCTATTATTATGGAGCCACAATCCCGTTAAGAAGCTGAGGTTCCCGATGTGAGGGGAGATAGATCCTGAGAGCTTCTGGGAACTCAGGTCCAATACAGTAACTCTGTTGTGGTGTCGGCGATTACATGTAACACCGAACCATTGGCAGAGATCAACCGCATTGTTCCAGGAGCTAAGCACCTTGAGAGGGTCCTCAATTATCCCAGCCTTGAATGCAAGCAATGCGGATATGTCGGTTTCATTTGATGTTGAGGAGACTCGAACAAAGCACATTGCAATCGCAATTGCAAAAACGAAGCGATGAAATGGTAATTTTGCAAAACTAAAGCCCACGAGCTCCATGACTCAAAGCACAAGTGGACTGAACTGATGAGCGGGGAGAATAAAGACCGGATGAGAAATGGGATGCATAATTCAGATGTGGTTGAGCCACCTCATTGACAAGAGATTTATAGAGGGTGAGAATTTGGGAGAGAGACTCCTTTTTTGGCCTCAAAAGTCATTTACCTGCTCCCACTTTCGCAAGAGTGAGTGGACAAGTTTGGTGCGAAGTGCTCAGATTGATTGATTATTTCTACGGTTATTCTGCAAGATAGGTAGCGCATTGAAAAAACTTAAAAACAAGAAAGATATAACATTCCCCTTGTCATCACTGTTTGTAAAGCGAGACAGTATTGGTATATGAAGAACCTAAGAAGATTATTCCGCTCCCGTAGTCCCCACTGCAATTCCGGCTTTTGATTATTCCCACATGAAGCTTCCCAAATATCAAAACAACTTTCATGGTGTTTGATTGCGGAGTCGAGGACCTTGTGCAGTGGACTGGAACAGCAAAGGGTTGATGCTATTCTTTTGGAGTTTGCCGAGGAAATTTTATGAAAGTGATGCTGCTGAAGTTGAAGTTGACAGTGCCCGTCATCTGCATTCGCAACTTGTTTCTGGGGTCCAACTTTCACTTCCAGAAATGATTGATGTCGATGAGAACGCGCTTATTTCATTATTCACGGGAAAAACGGAGCAACGTTCAGTTATATAGACAATATGTAAAACCATTGGTAAGATCAACCTGCTGGTAAATTCATACAACTGGAAATTTGTTGTTCAAGTACTTACATGTAATTTATGAATGATAAGCGACTTTCTCCCATCATATAATAATTAATTTTTAATTTTTTTATACATTTACCACGCAAAATTAAATCTAATGGTGTAAACAACAAGCTAACATTGAAATTAATATCGCATAGATACAGAGCATAGATCTGCTTTTAAGGTACTAAAGTATCACCAGAATAATTAATTTAGCATTGAAATTATTCACCTAGGAATTTATAATGGTAAAATTTTTACTTCGTTTCTAAGTTACACCAAGCTAATTGACAATACAAGTAAAGTATGGAAGCACCTTGTAATCTATTAACGCAAAAAATGCAGCCACTTGTGAAAATGAACGATTGTTCGTAATCTATAAGTCTATTTATGCTTAGTAAATCAGTTATTTCATTAATATGTTATTAACAAATTAATGTTGTAACTCATAACACTGAAATAATGCTAATAATCCACTAGGAATTTATAGTGGTAAAATTGTTATTTATTTGAAAGTTACGACACTACTCGTAGAATATGTAAGCAATTTCTAATCTACTAGTGATAAAATGCGCCCATTTCAAAAAAAGTGAATGATTATTTTTATTTTATTTTCTTTCAATTTTATTTTCTTTTTTCCTTTGCTAGTTGTTGGGCCTTGTTGATGGCTGGCGATCGGCCATAGGCGATGACCCGTAGGGGTCTCGAACATAACACTTAAACTACCTTTTGTAAAGGAAAGGAGTAAACAAAGTACCTTCTCTCCCTCTACCTTCTTCCACCAATCAGGATGTTCTGGTTTGAAAAAGACGAAAACGAAAAAAGAAAGATGAGATGGGCCGATTTAGGAAACCACTATCAATTTACCTAACCAAGATTCTCTAAGCTTACCAGGCACTAAGTAGATGTTGGGAAAATTAATTCTAAATCTTTCAATTGTGCCAATTGAATTTTAGACATTTTTACGTTTTGCCAATTGAGTCTATCCGGCAAATTTGGCCGGAAATCATTGTTGTAGACGTTGATTATTCTATATGTCATAACCGACGTTGTCTTGGACATATTTTGACAATTTTTTTGAATTTTTTATAATATTTTTCCTCTTTTCTTTTCTTTACTTTGTTTTTTTCATTGGACCTCAAGTATGTCAAGGGCATGTGGCGCCTTTGCTTGCCCAAATCGGGTGAGATTGTCGCAGCCCTCAACCAAACTGTTGGGTATACAACTTTAGCTCTGATACTAATTGTAGACTGCGCGGCTTTACCTTAATACCACTTGTAGAGTATGCGGAAACGTTGTGGTGATAACACGAGAGAATTGTAATAAAAAGCTCAAGACACTCGTTATACTAAACCGCGGTACAAGTATAACACTCAAAATAAACACTTTCACATAACTATTACACTATAAATTCTATCACCACATACAACATACTCACACTAAAAACCAGTTGATACAATCACACATTCAACTATTCTATCTTTCCTCTCGATCACGGAAGAACAACTTGCTCAAACAGAGCAACTCTCTGAAGCTCACCCTATGGCTCTCTCGCTGAGGCCTACTCTTTTCATCTTTGTTCTAGCCCTCCTTGTCTCCACGAAAGGGCTCCTGACGTCTTTATATATATAAAAGTCACCGCCCTTGTTGCCGCCTTCAGTGTGAAAGTCTAGCTGCAATTTATCTTTCTTATAAGCCAACTTTGAATAGTCAACAATTGTGGGCTGCACGTTGGTTTTTACGTGCCTCCCATGCAAGAGTAAAATTTCAACTTGGACTCTAGTCCTCATGCAAGCAATCCTCTTCTTGCCATGAAGTCGGTCAAGAGAAGTAGGCAAGTTGAACTTTGCCTCTCCTCTTCTTTCTTAGATAGCTCCTGATGCTTTTTCACTATTCACTATTCTCCATCGTTCTTTTCTTTTTCTGAAGAGTCAAGATCACATGCTCCTTTCCATATCATCTTGGACTTTTCTTCTGCAGCAACTCGCAGCTTCTAGGGAAATAGAGAGGGAGAGACGGTTAAAAACCAATTCTGTCTCAAATTAGGTGTTGACTTCAACACAGACTTAGCGAGGGAGTCCTAACCCTAAGTCTAGGGAAAAAAGAAAAAATAAAGAAAAAAATCAAAAAATCAAATATTATTAGAAAAATATCAGTTCTGCCATGTAAAACAAGCTGGCATTGATGTTGGTAATATTTTGCCAAAATTAACCGAATGGATTTAATTGATAAAATTTGAAAATATTGAGGATTAAATTGATAAATACAATAGGCTTAGAACTTTTTTGGTAATTCTCCCAATAGACATTAAAAAGTGCTCAAAGGAATGAAATTTACATGAGGAACAATTCAACAAGGTACCACTTTTTAAAGCTTGTTCACCATAATTCACGTTCATAAATATAACTCACGCTCACTAATCTCGGAGAAAATCAGTCCTCATATCCTCTTTCATCGCATACGATTTTACATTCCATTGAAACATCAATAAAGCTCCCAAGTCTCTTGCTTAAGATCAGTGAACACCAATTAGTGGCGATTTCAGCAGATGTGTATGAGAGAGATTAAAACTTCCGCGTCAACTAGAAGATTAACAAAAAAAAAAAAAGTTCCTTTCATGTGATGGCGGCAATCACTGATCATGGCTTTCAGGATTATTACGTAAAGATGCAATTCACACATAGTAACTTTGTACTTGCAATGCGTCTGAGTTTCCATTCTCTAAAGTGGCTCCCTTTTTTCCTAGTTGGGGCTAGGCTCTGAGGTCGTTTCCTTGTCATGACTGTTTGTAATTGAGACAGTATTAGTATATGAAGAACTTAAGAAGATAATTCCATTCCACTCCCGTAGCCCCCTCCGCAAGAAGCTTCCCAGATATCAAAGCAACTTTAATGGCTGTTAATCGCAGAGTCGAGGACCTTGTGCAATGGACTGGAACATCAAAAGGTCGATGGCAGAGGAAATTTCTTATGAAGGTGATGCGACTGAAGTTGACAGTGCCTATCCTCTGCTTTTGCAACTTGTATCTGCCCTGGAGTCCAATTCTCACTTCCAAAAGACTGACGAAAAGAGCGTCCAAAATTCAGAAAAGAGGGCGAAGAGCTGATCGTTGTTGACTTTGATTCAACATGCGTATGGATTCCGACATTCACTGAGTGGCCTCGACTGACTTTTCCAACCCCCTCTATTGGTCATTTACAACGACAAGGGACTTCTTTGTGCTCCGTTTTTTCTTTGGACTACATTGACGAGTGGTTGTCAGGATCAGTAGGATTGATTTTTAAAATTGGTTTATTGAGTGCTGTAACAAATTACGATTAGGCATTTAAACAAGCGTGCCGTATTCAAACAATAACAGAAGCTCGTCGTACAAACGAATACTTGGATTTTGTAAATCAATTTTATTTCTCACTTTACTTTAAACTTACCATTTGAAGAAAGATTGCAGATTATCATAAGTATCGACTTTTGATCAACAGTAAAAATACTACTCATACCAAATGTTCTATTTGTCACGTGCTATTTTCCATCCGTTGATCTCCTCTTTATTTAGCATGGTTTATGAAGCATTTTGGTCTTGTTTGGCATTTCCGTTTGGGAAAGTTGGAACGATGTTCCGCGACATAGGCAATATGTAACGCTATTAGTAAGATTTGAATTCCCCTGTTAAATTTGTACAACTAGTAATCTATTGTTCAAATACTCACATGTAATTTAAGAATGACTTTCGCAACTTACTATCATCATGGAGTAATTACTTGTTAGATTTCTTTTTTACATTTACCACTCAAAACTAAATCTAATGGTGTAAATAACAAGTTGGAATTTAAATTAATCACATGTAAATACAAACATAGATCTGCTATTAAGGTAGTAAGTTATCACCAGAGTAATTAATTTACCACTAAAATACTAGGAATTTATAATGGTAAAATTTTTATTTTGTTTGCAAGTTACAACTTGTTAATTGACAGTACTAGTAAAGTATGTAAGCAACTTGGAATCTAGCAACGCAAATACGCACCCACTTGTAAAAATGAACAATTTTTCATAATCTACAAGTGTATTTTTGCTTGGTAAATCGATTATTTCATTAGTAAGTTACTAACAAATTAACATCATTACCCAAAAGGTCGAAATAGTGTTGATAATCTACTAGGAACTTATAGTGGTAAAATTCTTAATTTGTTTTTAAGTTACACCCATTAAGCAATGTTCCTCGTTAAACAAGTAAGCAATTCCTAATCCACTAGCGAAAAAAACTCGTCCATTTGTAAAAATGAATGACTATCTGTAATCTACATCAACCTGGTAAATCAGTTATTCAGTTAGTATTTTATTGACGAATAAACCTTGGTACTCATTAAACCGAAGAAACATACATAGTCTTCCGATTGCACCTTGGTTTATCTTTTTAGCCCCAACTGTTCGTAGGAAAATAAGAAAGATCGTTAACGGAACACAGACCGATTGTCTTTCCGTCCTCTGCACGATCGCTCCAAATAGAAATAATGAGACCACGGTGTAAGAATTAATTAGTGGAACATTAAAAGAACTGTGGAACTCAGCTTCGTTTATTTTAGCTTCAAGGAAGTAGCATGTTTTCAGACTGAGCCAAATAGTCGATGGCAGGTTTTTCAAACACTCGCAAACAGAAGCGAAGCACAAATTGAAAAAAAATTGAAACGAAATGATGAAGGTTCGGTGTGAAAGCTTGGTCTTTTTCTTCGATTGGACTGGGTCAGTATACAAGTTCGGCCGATTCGACGTGCGGTGTCTCGACCCTAGACTTCCAAGTCTTGTGTAGGACCCAGTCACGAGCCTCATAGAGAAGATATATCTAGTGAGTTCAATGTTCATTTCTAAAGTCTGATCCAGATTTCTGGGTCATATATGCTCACCGTGCTTTGCAAGGTCACTTCTTGTGGAATCAGAAACTAGCGGCAGACAGAAACTAGCGACCCACAAAACTATGGACGAAAAAGTTTCATATGTCCGCGTAAGAAGAGCATTCAACTTGCGAGACCCCTCAAGTGCCAATCATGGATCTTCTCGACACAGCTGAAGACTTTTAAGACCTCTCGGTCACTTATATTTTCTCATTTTAAGACCTCTTTGTCATGGAAAAAGAATGACAAGAGTCCCTCGTCCTGCGATCAGGGCACGGTAACATTGAGCTTCTCAAACATTCAATTAGCGGCCACAGTCATTTCACTTCTCTGAACCACGGTTATTTCACCGACCGGGTGTTGCAAGCCATATATTCGGTCAAAGTATGGTCGATTGGCTTTCCGTGCTCATTTTAAATATTGAAACCTTTTTTAATTAAATATGTTTGACAAGTTCTTTGAGAGACGCTTGTTAACAATTTTTTTTTTCTTGTTTGCAATGGGGTGGGGATTGTTATGCATACATACATACATGCATATATATATTACACGTTTACTAATAATATTCATTTCCTATTTTTCTGTTTTATTTTTATACAAGTATTTTCTAAAGAAGGAAGAAAAAAAATGTGTTGGTCAAAGTTGATATTGACCGGTCAACAATGACGAACCCCAAAGCAATGAGATATTGGAAGTATGGGAAATGGCTCAAATTGTCTGATATCGATGTGGTCATATGGAACTTCTGGAATCTTTGTCCCACAACTTAGTTTAGAAATATAAACTCCAACACCAATACCTGTATGAGAGGAACAACCGTTTGATTTCTGCTTTATATGCGAAATGAACATTTTTATGAAGTAGGCATCTTAAATTATCATTTGATTTTAATATGGTCGAGTTGCTCCGTAGAAAAACACTCAGGTTCTTTGCTTTGTCCTGCCATAAATGGGAATATACATCGATAGTTTCATTGTGTCAGAAAGAAATGTGGGCATTTGATGATAGTTGCTAATCACTTTAAGTAGTACGCTTATTTTCTTTGGCTCTATGAACAGGCGAGTGAATAAGATAGGCTATGAAATGCTGTACTATTGGGTGTAATACTATGCCCTTCGTTTTCTATCTTTATTTTCTCTACGTAAGGGGTTGGACGTGTTTCGCCATCTCTAGTGATGCAGGGCCATGAGACCTTTAGTTGTGTTCTTAGATTGTCCGAGGAGACAATAAGGCTCTATTTATTTTACAAAAATGAATGATCTGATTTATTTTTTTAATACGATCTTTTGTATTGCTTATAAAAATGAATGAATGATAAATATTTTTATCATTCATAATAATATTTAGTCATAAATTATTGTCGATAATGAAAATATTTTTATTTATTAATTATTAAAGTGGTGTACAAGCAATCGTTTTTAGGGAAATAATTTTCAAATCATTCATTTTCTGTTAAACAAATAGAGCCTAAGTCCTCGTCCTCTTTCATTCCATATAATTTACATTCTAATGAAAATCAATTAAGCTGCCAAGTCTCTAGCTTAAGATCAGCGAACATTGATTAGCAGCGATTTCATTCTGTGTATATGAGAAATATAATCTTTCACACCAACTAGAAGAAAGAAGAGAAGTTCCTTTCATACGTTCATGGCAATCACTGATCATGGCTTTTAGGAATTTTCATGTAAAGATACAATTCACACATGGCAACGTTGTACTTGCGATGCATTTGAGTTTCAATTCTCTAAAATGGCTCCCCCTTTTTTCTTTTTTTTTTCTAGCGGGAGCTAGACTCTGAGGTCGCTACCTTGTCATTACTGTTTATAAAGCGAGACAGTATTGGTATATGAAGAACCGAAGAAGATTATTCCGCTCCCGTAGTCCCCACTACAATTCCGGCTTGTGATTATTCCCACCTGAAGCTTCCCAAATTTCAAAACAACTTTCATGGCGTTTGATTGCGGAGTCGAGGACCTTGTGCAGTGGATTGGAACAGCAAAAGGTTGATGCTATTCTTTTGGAGTTTGCCGAGGAAATTTTATGAAAGTGATGCTGCTGAAGTTGAAGTTGACAGTGCCCATTATCTGCATTTGCAACTTGTTTCTGGGGTCCAACTTTCACTTCCAGAAAGGATTGATGTTGGTGAAAACGCGCTTATTTCATTATTCACGGGACACTGTCGGACAATTAAGGGTGAAGACCTTATCGTTGACTTCGAGTCTTCATGCGTTGGCATTCCAGCATTCACTGAATGGCCTCGACTGACTTTCCAACCCCCTCCATTGGTCATTTGCAGCTACAAGGGTCTTCTTAATGCTCCGTTTTCCTTTGGACTTAGTCGGTGCCAGGAACAACGACTAGTTTGTCCTCATACAAATTGTGTGATTAGGCATAAAATTGATTTATCGAGTGCCGTAACAAATTCTGATTTGGCATAAAATTGTTTGACGTTTCCGTTTTGACATTGATCCTGCTTCTAGGGATCATTATGATGATTACCGAGTAAGCCAACCAGCAATTGATGCTTGTTTAAGAACATACCATGGAATTAATACATAGGATGATGAAGATAATTCTGTCTCACAAATGTCTTCACAAGATTTAGGGCCATCATCTCAAGATCCATGGGAGGTCCTATGTCACAAGACCCTTTTAATCATAGTGAACTACATTTGTGCTCAGTCTTGTCTGAATAAAGACAGTCCAGGACTCTAATTTGGGAATTTACCCCAACTTGGCATTCCAGCAAGTTCTGTTGATGTCTCGACAAGCTCTTATTAGTCATCCAAGAAGCAAAGATCATTTGAAATAAATACTGCTCCAAAAATTGAAGAAGTAGATAAGCTCCTTGAAACACTCAAGCAACTGTATGGTAGCCCTACTGACGTTCCATCTACTTCTTACTAACTTATAGACAACACAGATATTGAAGATTTTGAAGCTCTTAAGTCAAAAGGTTCATTAGAGAATACGGAGGCAAAATGATGGCGATAGATTAGACAAATTGGATGATAACTCAAAGGAGACAATCCATAAGTAAAACTTGTGAAGAAAACAAGAGGAGAAGAAGTCAAAAAATTTTGACAAGAAGAAAAGAAGAAAAAGTAGTCCAACAAGCTGAAAACTTACTTGAAGAAAATTTCCCTTAAACACTATTTGGCACTATATGGCAATATATGCAAAAGCAAGATAAAAATCCGTTTGTCCGCCCATCTGTACAAGGGTCAAATAATTGGCAATTGTCGACCTTGAAATGTCTGTAAAAGTTGGTAGTGAACTAGCGTCAATAATTATAGCATTTGTCTTATGTATAGTTTTGCGCCTATATAAGGCAAGGCTTGTAGCTTGAAGGGCAGAGATCGCACCCTCCCCAAAAATAATATCATGTGGTTTGCTATGAATCCTTAAAGCCTTCCTTTGTCTTCCTTTTTGTTTGATATGATTCTCCATAACTATGAATATTTTGATCAATCCTAGTAGTATGCTCTGCAATTGTCACAATGTGGAACCCGTACATCAGAATTTTGCTACTCTAAAATTTTCTATGATATGAATCAAAGAACGAAGAGGAATTTGGTGGTTAACAAGTAATCCCTACTCTGAGGCCAAAGAAGAGCTGTGTGTGTGGGACATGTGCCACAAAAACTGTTTTTGTTCTCCCTAACTCGTATCATAGAACTCTGCACTTGCCACAATATGGAGCATGTGCATCAGAATTCTATTACCCTAAAATTCTCTATGATATAAGTTAAAGAATGAAGAGGAATTTGATGGCTAACAGGTATTTCCTATTCCAAGGCTGTGGAAGGGCCGTACATATGAGATAGCATAACTGTCACAAAATCTGTTTTAGTCCTCCTTAACTCGTAGGATAGGATAATTTCCTTTTGGAATTAATACACAAGATGATGAAGACATTTTTGTCTCAGAAATGTCTTTAGAAGACTCGAGGCCATCGTTTTAGGATATATGGGGCTGTCCACTGTCACATGACCGTTTTCATCATAGTGAACTATAACTTGCGTTTAGTATTGGCCTGAATAAAGATAGTCCATCACTCCAACTTAGAAATTTACCCTAACTTGACATTCCAGCAAGTTCTACTGATGTCCCAACAAGCTCTCATCAGTTATTCAAGAGGCAAAGATTGTCTGAAATAAACATTGCTCCAGAAATTGAAGAAGTGGAGAAGTTGTCACGACCCGAACCTCAAGTCCGCAACAACCCCTATTCTCTTACGGTCAATTAATTTGCGACTCTCCAGGATCCGTCGCCGACAATTATTTTTATATTTTAATTAAACACATGCGGAAGCGAATCACAATCTCCGGTCAATTACAAAAGCAGGGATAGCAGGAAAACCCAACAAGAACACATTCCAAAATACTGCTTTATTTATCTACTAATTAATCCTAGGAAGTTTACAAGTACAAGCCCTTACCACGGGCATCTTCCTATCGAGCCAAAGAAACCAACAAGTTGAGGTTAATCTACTTCCTTCGAAAACGGCCACGAGCCGTAACACGCGCCGATCTTCCATCCTATGGACCTGAAAAGTGGTTATTCAATAACCAGTGAGATAAATTTCAGCAGGTCAAGATCCTAAGCCTCGGTTAGGAGACCTACTCGCCTCGAGTGCGCCTTGACGTGCAATGTCTCTATCGCCAGCACTTCAACAACAGAGTAACACCCAATCGACTATTAACAGACGCACGATTAGACCAAGGCTCATATGCAATTATTAACAGTTAACAGTTACAATCACATGCATTCTTACCTCGCTTTTGCTACACACAACCTACATGATACAATTTATTATATGCTCACCTCAATGCAGCAATTATAATAAACAATCAGAACACCTTTCAATTGTCTCATGCACCATGCACTTTCTCGTTTTCCATTTATTAACACCTTTGGGGGAATTTCCTTCCAACACACAAGTTGGTAGTCAACCGCATAACCGGGCATCGTCCCACTACATTGGGCACGGCTACGTCTGGCCCCCAGACGGCATTCCCGAAGGAGCATTGATCCGGCCTCTACCGCGACCCACATCCGGTCCTCGCCCGGGCATTCCGATAATACGGACTTCGTCAACCACAGATCCCCCATTGGGTGATGGGCTCTTACGTGACCACGCAAGCACACCAATTAATCATGCTCATTTCATTATCTTGTAATGCAGCCAATGCAGACATGATTCGTGATTGTACATATTAATTCATCGCAAACTCTACATGTAATGCGATAATATTTCACACGTGGTCACACGAATATAAATGCATTTCACACGTAGTCACACGAATATGCTGAATATACTCAACCCTAATTCACAATCGCAATCCGTAAATTTACTCCCCCGAGTATATATTAAACAATATCATCAAAGGCAGCATATATACATGTATTCAACATATAATTCACGTGAGAAAAGTACAACTAGTAATCCACCGATATATAATCCACGTGAGGAAAGTACAAACAATAATCCATCGAAATTAATCGATACTAGCACAATTAATAAATAAGGTACTTTCCAAAAATATTCCATTAATAATTATTCAACAATAAATACTCAACATCCAAGAATAATATTATCCAACAATCAATATTCAATATCCAAGAATAATTAATCATCCACCATTAATTAATTAATTCATCCCCACATATAATTAATTAATTATTACCCCAGTATAATAACAACCAATTTCGAAATTAATAATAAATTAATTAATTCCGAAAATAATAAATAATAATTCCGAATTTAATAAATAATTATTATTTTGTCCCAAAAAATAATAATAATATTTATTAACACTAACCATGATTACCGGTCTAACCCAACTATGGTTAATTAACCCGACTACGATTAATTTAATCTAACCGCGATTAACCAACTATAATTACTCTAACCACAATTAATTTATTATAACCACGATTAACACTAAACATGCTTAATCAAATAATAATAAAACACTAATCATCCATCATTCAAAAGCACTAATCAAGATTAATCTTAAACTAATGAGAGTTTAGCACCCTAATCAAGGTTTAGAAAATCAACTCACGCGTTTAGCAATTCGACGGTGACGAGGGGAACGCCCGGGAACTTCCGGTGCGTCGAGACGAGACGCCCGGGACCGGGTCTCGGCGGCCGAGGGCGGCTGTCCACATGACGAAAAGCCGACAAACGAAGGAACCGGCGGCACGGGGCTGGCTGGTGGGCGGCCCGGCGACTCCGGACGGCGGCCAGCAGCTCCGGCGAGGCAGGCGGCGGCTCCGGCGAAGCTGGACAGAACCGAGAGAGGGAAAGGACAGGCGATGCAGCAGCTGGTTCGCGAGTGGAGGAGGCTGGCTGGTCGGGCCTCTGGCGGGGTCTGGGCGGACGGCGAGCGGCGGCCAGGTGGCGGAGGAGCCAAGGACGGCAGCCGGCCGGATCTGGTTCGGCCAAAACCAAGAGGAAGAAGAAAGAAGGGGCAGCAGCAACTTGGTTCGGGGTGGTCCAGCGAAGGGCGGTGGTGGCCGAGCGACGGCGAGGCAGCAGCTCGCTGCTCCGACGTCCGGCGGTCGGCTGGCCAGCGCTGCAGCAGCGACGGACAGAAGAGGAAGACAGGAGGACAGAAGCTGGGCGGTGCTGGTTCGGCCCAAGGCCGGCAAACGGCGGCTCACCGGCGATCGGGCGAAGAGCAGGGGCGGTGGCGGAGCTGCGGTGGCGGTCGGTGATGGCAGCAACAGCAGCAACCCGGCGTCGACTGGAAGGGAGGAGGAAGAAGAAGAAAGGAAGAAGAAGCTGCTGGGGAGGGGGTCGAACGTGCTGCGCAAGCTGCGCGGAAGAGAGAGAGAGAGAGAGAGAGAGGGACACACCCACATGGGTGTCAGAGGGAAAAAGAAGAGAGAGAGAAGAAAAGGGTTGACAAGTCAAAAGGGAAAAAGAGAAAAGATGGGGCAAGGGGGATTGTCGACCAAGGAAGAAACGTGAGGAAGAAGAGAAAGAAAAGGGGGAGAGAGAAAGGGAAACGTGCGGACGAAGGAGAGGAGCCAACGTGGGGAGAAAGAAAAGAAAGGAGAACAAGACAAAACAAGATAAAAATCTAAATAAATATCTAGAGAGAGGTATTTTGGTCTTTTTACCTCTGAAGCACAAATTCTCAAATATTTGGCTTCAAAACTCCGCCTGTTAAATCTTTTATTCAATAATTCGGGCTCACCAATAAATCTGAGAATCAATGAGACAATGTCCAATATTTAGTCTCGACATCCTTAAAATTTCGATACCCTATACCGGATTGAAATTCGTGGTTAATATTGATCAATCGCAACTTTAGTACGACCTAACTTTCGGGTAGCGTTTAGAGGTTCTCGCACGTTTGACCCGTGGTTGATAGCTTTTCAATCAACGATCGTGTATTCAAATCAGGGTGATCCTCGATTGTCATGTAATCACGAGAGGTTAATTGTTCACACTGAGTACAGGGCCAAAAGGAAATCGGTTTAACGTCGTCCGCAATTAATATCGAAGTCGTGCGGAATCACCTGCAATCCGACCTCGTATTTTTACCGACTCGATTTATTTCCGTTTGCTAATTGGCCTACAACAATGTAGTATTATTCCTCTTTGATCCTTATGGTCGAGCGACCTATCCCTAATTAAATTCACTAGTCGTACGCGTACCGATCCTTAATTGCTTTACCAAACAGTTAGTTAATTCGTGAGGAGCCAACTCAGAGTAAACGTAACTAACAGTGCATTGATAAAATAATAATTTCATCTATCCCGGAATAGGTTGAAATTCAGGATGTTACAGAAGCTCTATAAAACATTCTGACAATAGTATGGTACCCCTATTGGCCTTCTATCTACTTCTTACCAACCTATAAACGACACGGGTACTGAAGATCTCGAAGCCTTAGAAGTTGAGAGGCTCATTAGAGTATATTGGAGGCAAAAGGATGGCGATAGATCAGACAGCTCAAATGATAACTCAAAGGAGCCAATCCATAAGTACGGCCTATGAAGAAAACAAGAGGGAAAGAAGTCAAAAGAAGTCTGAAAAGAAGAAAAGAAGGAAAAGAAACTAGGGGAGAAGAAGTCAAAAGAAGTCTGAAAAGAAGAAAAGAAGGAAAAGAAACTTACCAGCCTATAGACGACACAAGTACCGAAGATCTCGAAGCCTTGGAAGTTGAGAGGCTCATCAGAGTATACTGGAGGCAAAAGGATGGCGATGGATTAGACAGCTCGGATGATAACTCAAAGGAGCCAATCCATAAGTACGACTTATGAAGAAATAAGAGGAAAAGAAGGAAAAGAAAGTCAAAAGAAATCTGAAAAGAAGAAAAGAAGGAAAAGAAACTAGAGGAGAAGAAGTCAAGAACTCTGACAAGAAGAAAAGAAGAATATGTAGTTCAACAAGCTGAAAACTTATGTGTAGAAAATTTCCCTTAAACACTATTTGGCACCATGTGAAAAAGTAAGATAAGAGTCTGTCAAATAATTGGCCATTGTCGATCTTGGAAAGTTTGTAAAAGTTGGTAATGAATTAGCACCAATAATTATAGCATTTGTATTATGCATAGTTTTATATCTATATAAAGCAAAGCTTGTAACTTGAAGGAGCAAAGAACGCACCCTCCCTAAAATAATATTGTGTAATTTGCTATTAATCTCTAAAGGCCTCCTCTCTCTTCCTTTTTGTCTGGTGTGATTCTCTAAAACTAGGAATATTCTGATCAATCCCAGTAGTATGCTCAGCACTTGCCACAATGTGGAGCCTGTGCATCAGATTTATGCTATCCTAAAATTTTCTATGATAAGAGTCAAAGAACAAAGATGAATTTAATAGCCAATAAGCAGTCCTTATTCCGAGGCCGTGGAAGGGCCATGCGTGTGGGATAACATACCTGCCACAAATTTTATTTTCACTCTCCCATGCTCATAGCATAGAACAATTTCCTGCTGGAATTAATACACATGATGATGAAGACAATTCTGTCTCACAAATATCTTCACAAGATTCGGGGCCATCATCTCATGATCCATGGGGAGGTTCACTTGAGCTTAGCCTTGGTCTAAATAAAGACAATCCATCACTTCAACTTGGGAATTTATCCCAATCTACCATTCCAACAAATTTCACTAATATACTAACAAGCTCTCATCAATCATCCAAGTGGCAAAGGTCGTTTGAAATAAATACTACTCAAGAAATTGGAGAAGTGGAGAAGCTCCTTAATACACTAAGGAAACAGTATGGTACCCCTACTAATGCTCCATCTGCTTCTTACGGGCCTATAGACGACATAGATACTAAAGATCTCGAAACTCTAGAAGTTGAGAGGCTCATTAGAGAATACAAGAGGTAAAAGGATGGTGATGGCTCCATAAGTACGACCTATGTCAGAGGAGCCAATCCATAAGTACGACCTATGAAGAAAACAAGAGGAGAAAAAGTCAAAAGAAGTTTAACAAGAAGAAAAGAAGGAAAAGAAATAAGAGGAGAAGAAGTCAAAAGAACTTTGACAAGAAGAAATGAAGAAAAAGCCGTCTGACAAGATAAAAAATTACGTGTAGAAAATCTCCCTTAAACAATATTTGGCACTATTTCAAAAAGTAAGATGAGAGCTCGTTTGTTCGCCTATTTGTATATGGGTCAAATAATTGGCCATTGTCAGCCTTGAAAAGTCTATAAAAGTTATTAGTGAACTAGCATCAATAATTATAGCATTTGTCTTATGTATACTTTTGTGCCTATATAAGGCAAGGCTTGTAACTTAAAGGGGCTAGAGAACATTTCCTCTTTAAAAATAATATTGTGCAGTTTACTATGAATCCCTAAAACCCTCTTCTATCTTCCTACCTATCTGGTATGATTCTCCAAAATTAGGAATATTGTAATCAATCTTGGTAGTATGCTTAGCGCTGGCCACAATATGGAACCTGTGCATAGAGGTGTCAAAAATGGGTCAGTTAAATTTTAAAAATGCTACTTAAATGGGTTTAACTATTAAAAACTTAGAATAAATTGGTCATATATGGGTAAGACTTAAGAACCATTAAGAACCATTTTTAAGCCTATTTAAGTAGTTCACACTTTCACTTTTCCTTTGTAGCTTTATAAAAATCGAAATTATAATTATTTTTCTTTTTTCCTTCTTCTTTAGCTAGTCATCGGCTATGACAATGACTAGCGACTGGTTGGGCAAGGGCCTCAAGCGAGCCGATCAGCGAGCTTGAGCTCTCCTGAAGCCCTTGCCAACTAGTCGCCACCTACAACAATACGCTCAAGGTCTCGCCTAAGGCTAGCAAGGTTCGAGCCTCCCAAATTTGGCAAGACTCAAGCTCGCTGGATCTAGGGAGGTTAACACCTCGTTGATAGGCCGGCAAACTCGAGCTCATTAATTGGCGAGGTTGAGGCCTCGTCTAAGGGTGATGAGGCTCCAGCCTCACCAATTAGGCAAGACTCGAGCTTGTTGGAATTAGGTGAGCACTAGCTCGCCTGAGGCAAGTTGTCGACCGTTGTCATGGCCGATGACTGGCTCAAGGAGAACGAAACAAGAAAAAAACAAAAAAAAACAAAGAGAAAAAATAATTTAAAAAATGGTTTTTATAAAATAAAAATAAATATAAAAATTAAAAAAAGTTAAAATTTCGATTTAAAAAATAACAAATATTAAAAGGATTATATGAAGGGAACTATTCAATAATATTTTTCAATTTTTATTTATTTTCAAATTTTCAGCAAACACATACAAAATTTTGTTATTTTTCTATAAAAGACTCCCTAAAAATATTTTTCAAGAAAAAAACGGAGTCCTAATTTTAAAAAAGGAATTATGAAAATTGTTCACTAAATTTGCATTAAATAAGAGTGTTTTAGCAATGCATTTAAAAAAGAAAAAGAAACAAGCTTTTCTAGATTTGCAAATATTTTAGTAATATAATCTCTAAAAGAATCATAAGAATAAATTTTTCTATATTTGGGTAAATATGAGAGTGTTGACAATATGGATCGGGTCGAGTTTATAATATGCTTAAATGGGATATAAATGGATTAATAAGTTAATTTGAGTCGAACTATTTATAACCCAACCCAAATTTGACTTGACCTATCCATTTAATAGATCTATCTATGCAAATTTTTTATGATATAAGTCAAAGAATAAAGAGGAATTTGGTAACTAACAGGCAATCCCTATTTTGAGGTCGTGGAAGGGTCATGTGTGTGGGATAATATATCTTTCACAAATTATGTTTTTGTTCTCTCTGGCTCATATCATAGGACAATTTCCTGATATCAAAGTAAAGTCATTCGGATGAAAAGAATGGTGTACTTAAGGGGAGAAAATTGATAAGCTTACTTATTATTGGTCGGTGGGCACCATGCATTACGTGGTTATACTGAGTAAAAACGAGGAAAAATTCTAAATAAAAACTTGAAATACCATCATTTTCTTAAATAAGAGCATGGAGTAGACATTGTTTCAAATAAAGATTTGCATGCATTTATTTTCTCAAATAAGAGTTTAAAGTAGACATTGTTTCAAATAAAGGCACAAATTATCCATATCAGTCTCAAAGAAGAACTTGAACTCACTAAGGCTCCGTTCGTTTCATGGAAAATGTTACTTTTTTAGAAAATATTTTCCAAAAAGTTATTTTCCAGGAAAACGTAATTATTTTTCAGCGTTCGGGTAAAACTTGATTTTGAAGTGGAAAATATTTTCCACTGTTCGCTTGGGAAAATATTTTCCTTTGTAAACTCTTTTTCAATAATTTTTATTTTATTTTATTTTTTAAAATCGTTATTTATTATTTTTAAAATAGATTATTAAATTATATTTTTTCTTTATTTTATGTTCTCTCCTTCCTTGGCAAGTCGTCGGCCATGCCTCAAGCTCACCTTGTTAGCAAGGCTCGAGGTTCGCCTACCTCTGCCAAGCTCGCATGATCAGCTCATCAACAAGGTGAGCTCAAGGCAATGGGCTCGAGCCTTGCAGATCGGCATCGCGAGTTATGCAGTTTCAATTCGGAAAGTAGTTGAACTACTAGGAGGAAGAAAAAGCACAATGCCGTGCAAAAGTTGAGTGAGGGAGATTGACCAATTAGGGCAAGCGATTGACTTTGTTCTACTTAAAAAAGGATGGATTTGATTATTTTGAAGGGAACAAAGAGAGGCAAACACGGGGGCGCTGGGTTCATGAAGCAAGAGAAGAGATGATTACAGTTTTTTTATTTTAAAAAGGGGTAAATTTGGAAATAATTTTCTGTCTTGTGATGCTCGGGCATCACCGATCTGGCAAGTTCGACTCGCCTGTTGTCGGTCACCGATCGTTGCCGTGGCCGACGACTGATCGAAATAGAAAAACAACAAAAAGAAAGATAGAAAAATAAAGAAAAATAAAAAATAAACAATCGATTTTATTTAAAAAAATAACAAAAAAATCGCTTTTATTAAAAAATAACAAAAAAATTCGAATTTATGAAAAAAATAAAAAAATCTAAAAATAAAATAAATAAGTGAGGACTAATGGAGAGTGTAAGATAAGAGAGAGTGAATGTGGAAAATGTTTTCCACTTTTCAAAAGTGGAAAACATTTTCCCTCAAGATTTTATTTCTTTCATGGAAAATGTTTTCCCAAATGAATTTATTTTTCGTAAAACGAACGTCGGAAAATCCGGAAAACGTTTTCCTGGAAGTTATTTTCCGTGAAACGAACGGAGCCTAACTCTGAAAGCCAATTCAGTCTTTTAAATTTTTTAACTTATATATATTTTATTTTATTTTTTCATAAAAAAACTTTTGAAAAAGGAAAACACAAGCAAGAAGGTTGCTTGTGGCAACTACCTCATTGCCGGTGGGGCGATGGCAAAGGCCAATGAAGTAGTCGACACCTAGGAGAGGGACGGCAACCCTCGTGAGAGATGAGAGAGGATAGTGGCCCTCTCCCAGATCTTGGCAAGCAACTGGCTGTCATGCAAGCTTGGCAACTTTCGCCAAGATTTGGGAGAGGGCAGCCGTCCTCTCTCGTCTTTAGTAAGGGTCGCCAACCCTCCCCTAGGCATCGGTTACCCTGTAGGCCTTTGCCATCGTCCCACAAGCGATGGTACGATTTTTCTTATAATCTAATTTAATTTAATTTTAATTTTAATTGTATTTGGATGAAAATACTTTTGATCGATCATAATCTTTTGCCGCCCATGAGCCGATGAGGTTAGGCCCTTATTTGAAATAGTTATAATCACTTCAAACCATTCTTTGAGACTAATATGGAAACTTTATGTCCTTATTTGAAATAAGGTCCACTTTATGACATTATTTAAGAAAATGAAAACACTTCAGGCCCTTATTTAGAATGTTCCCTAAAAACGATAATAATAAAAAAGTGGTAAATAAAAATGGATATTCTAGGATTTTAAAAAACATGAAATGGCTAAAGAAATTGGATGTCTTGAACGAAGAAGAATGGCGTACTTGAGGGGTGAAAATTGATAAGCTTGCTTATTAATGATTGATGATCCACTTCATGATCTTATTTAAGAAAATAAAAACACTTTAGATCATTGTTTGAAATTTTTCCTAAAAGTAATGACAAAAAAAAGTGGTAAATAAAAATGGATGTCCTGGGTATTTAAAAAACATGTGATGGCTAAAGAAAATGGATGTCCCGGACGAACAAGAATGGCGTACTTGAGGGGGCAAAATTGATAAGCTTGCTTATTACTAGTCGACGGGCACTGTGCATTAAAGGTGTAAATGGTTCGATTTGATTCAGTTTTTTGGAAAAACCGAACCAATAAGAGATGATATTGAACCAAACCGAAATCATCTGAACCGAATACGAACCGAACCGAAAATGCGGTTCGATTCGGTTCAGTTCGGGATGATTTTTCGATTTTCTTAGTTTTTACTTCGTTTATTGGAATTTAAGTAAAGAAGAGATGATAAAGAAAAAAGATTGTTCAATTTTTATTAAGAATTCCGATTCGAACCGAACCGAAAATGTTAATGGTTATTTTTTGGTTAATTCAACCGAAATCGAACCAAACCGAAAACATATGAAATTTTGGTTCGGTTCAGTTCGGTTCGGTTTTCTATTTCAGTTCGGTTTTCCGTTCACTTCTTGACATCCCTACTATGCATTATGCGGTTAGGTTGAATAAAAACGATAACAAAAAAAAAAGTAAAATAAAAATGGATGTCCTGGGATTTTAGAAAGACATGTGAAGGCTAAAGAAAATGGATGCCCGGACGAAAAAGAATTGAGGGGGAAAGTTGATAAGCTTGCTTGTTACTGGTCGATGGGCACCGTCCAATACACGGGTATGTCGAATAAAAACGATAAAAAAAAAAAAAAGTTGTAAATAAAAATGGATGTCCTGGGATTTTGAAAAACATGTGATGGCTAAAGAAAATGCAAGCCCACTCCTTTCCTTATGACCCAGTAGCCCGTTGTGGCCTCTTCATGCTCAGCTGACCAGGTAACGTCAAGTCCCTGATCTGCCCTGTCTTGAGAAAGGTGGGAGCCGAGACTCAGTTTCTTTAGTTCTTGCTCGTGTCGGATCTGAATGAGTTGGTTTTTTTTAGTTTCGAACATTTCTGAGTGATTTCCCTCGAGTCTCCGAGTCCTGAAATGGTCAATAAGAACCCAGAGCAGGTAAGTCTCCTTTTTGTCTAGACCGAAAGCATATTGGTCGGGGATAAGTCATGTTAATTGGTTTTCAAAGCATTTTCGGTGATCGAACGTGTTTTTTTCCTGAATCTCCGTTTTCTTTGTCTTATGTTCTATCCCCGGGGTTACTAATCAGGGTTGTAGGTGAGATGATGATCCTAGATCCAAGGCCTAGATGATGATTGTTACAAGCATCGGCATAGGTTTTCTGGTCAGTCTCTGCTCTTTAATTGTTTTGCTCATGTTGTGATAGAAAGAGTGGGTCGGTGGTGCGAATTTACTGGGTGATGAGGGAGGTCTAACGCCGCTCATTGGTATGGGTCTTGCGGTGAACATGGGCGATTGATGGTGATCGGCGGCTCCCACCGTAGGCTTGGTGATGAGAAATTTCGGTGGCTGGGGGGTTGTCTGCGATGGTCGACAATGGTTGATTGTGACCACCGATGGCGGTCGACAAAGGGCGATGGTCAATGATTATTCGGGCGGTAGTGGACTGATATAACTCATGATGGTGGCATGGTTGCGCTCGGATTACGGGTCGAAGGTGTCATCCATTGATTAAGCCTTGATTGTCCAGGAATTTATGTTCTGTGTTGAGCCTTCATTGGCCTGTAATAGGAAGAGCGTGAAGAAGACGACGTGGAAGGCCTCATTGAGTTTAATGAGTCTGAACTTGTTTCGCTTTTTAACTTTTAAGGAGTTTTAAGTCGACTCAGACAGGTTTGGGCTAAGTTTTCATTATATCTAAAATTGGGTTTGTAGTTTTAGCCAAAGAGGGCTGGATTGATAGGCCCACTTGCGGCATGTCCTTGCCTTGCTCCTATATTGTTATAACAAATGGACCGGGCCTGGAATTTTGGCCCACGTCCTTGGAGCCCAATCGGACCATAATATGGTCTCGACAGTATGCAATTCACTCTTATTTAATATTGAACAGCAGCTACACAAATCATGACACCAAAAATCATTTAGAATTTGTTCCATCATTTGCTAATGTCTTAGAAAGCCTCTTTCCAATTTTCAAAAGTGTGCATGGAAAATGCCACATTCTCATTCTAGTAGAAGGGTGAAAAAAGTGGACATCTAATACGAAAATGAAACAATTAATCAGTGTTTATTCTCCGTGCACATTTATTTTATGAGAACGAGAGTAACAAAGAAAGTAATGTAGTAAAAATTAAAGAGAAGGGTACAATTAAGGCCAATTTTGCTTTACATTTAAGTAGACGAAGGTATCCGAAATCTAATTGGAATGTCATTGAATTCCTTGCAGATCTTAACCAGGAATTGAGAAAACTATGCAACAGTTTGGAATAACGTTGCGACTACTACTTTGCACCATGTGCATTCCTATGTCTGTGCTTATATAACTTGGCAAAATCATGTTTCTTTGCTATCCTTCTCCTGATGAATAGTTTAGTCCCTGCATAGAGGTTACGCTAAACCTCCTAAAAAACCAATTACACCAATCACAATCATGTCTGAGGTTGTCTCAAGCATCCTCGGATCTCTAATGGAGAAACTAGCTTCATCAGCTGTTGAAGAAATTCAACTGGCATGGGGGTCAAGAATGACCAAGAAAAGCTCAAGAACAAGCTGGAGATGATTGAGAAGGTGCTTGCCGATGCTGAGCAAAAGCAAACAAAAGAGGAAGCTATGAGGCTTTGGTTGTCGAAACTTAAAGACTTCTGCTATGATGCCGAGGATGTGCTAGACGAATTCGAAGCCAAGGCTTTGTGGAGGCAGGCAAGGTTGACCGAGCACTTGACCCTCAAAAGGAAAGTATGCTATTTGTCCCCGTGGCTATCCAATTTCATTTTCCAGTTTAAGATGGCACATAAGATGAAAAAACTGAGAAAGAGACTTGATCGGATCAATGAAGAGAGAACTCAGTTCAATTTGTTGAGTGATATTGATAACAAGACTATAGTATCGCGAAGGGAAACTCATTCTTTTGTGCCCCCTTCAAATGTGATTGGAAGAAACGAGGAAACAGAAATGATGATGGAGTTATTGACACGATCAAATGATAGTGGAACTGGAATGATAGCAGTCATTCCGATTATTGGAATGGGGGGTACTGGAAAGACGACTCTTGCTAAATTAGTATACAATGATGTTAGGGTAAAACAACATTTTGATCTCAAAATTTGGTTATCCATGCCAATAAAATTTGAAGTTAAGAAGATAATAAAAGACATCATCAAGTCTCTTGGAGATGAAGAAAAATGTGACAGCTGGATCCTTGAAATGCTGCAAAATCACCTAAGAAACCTTGTGGAGAACAAAAGGTGTTTGTTCGTAATGGATGATGTGTGGGAAGTGACGCGTGAGGATTGGGTAGGACTAAGAGATTTGCTAGGAGGTGTTTCCGAAGGGAGTAATTTCATTGTGACTTCGCGGAATCAATCGATTGCCTCAAACATGGGCACTGTCCCCCCACTTAATTTGGCCAACCTTTCACGGGAGGATTCTTTGACTTTGTTTGTGAATTGTGCATTCGATCAAGGGCAAGAGAAGAATCACCCGGACCTTATGGTAATCGGTGAGGAAATTGTGACCAAGTGCGGGGGAAATCCTCTAGCGGTGAAAACATTGGGAAGCTTGTTATTTTCAAAAAGGAACAACCGCAATGACTGGGAATATGTAAGAGATAGTGAAATGTGGCAATTACAAACTGATATTTTACCTTCACTGAGGATAAGTTATGATCTAATGCCGTCTTATTTAAAACGATGTTTCGCTTATTGCTCGATATTTCCAAAGAACTACGAGTTCAACAACTTGGATCTGATCCAACTGTGGATCTCGAACGGGCTAATCCAATCTAGCAGAAATAATCAGGAGCTAGAAGAGACTGGACGACAGTACTTGGAGGAGCTTTGGTCGAGATCCTTCTTCGATTTTGTCCGGGTAGACTATCCATTTCTGTTCTTCCGAATGCACGACCTCATCCACGAACTTGCCATTTTGGTGGCACAAACCGAATCGTCCAACATGAAATCACGTGCACAGGATATTTCCCCGAAGATTCGGCATATATCCTTTCCCAGCCCATCTCATATCCCAAAAGATGAACTACGCGGTTGCTTGAACAAACTCAGCCGCATTCGTACGATCATGCTTGAAGATGGTTCCTCTGGGGAGTTCTTTCTTGAGGCGTGCATTTCGAGATTCAAGTACTTGCGAGTGCTATGGCTAGATTACTCTAGCTTTGACCTACTGCCTAATTCCATTGGCAGTTTAAAGCATTTGAGGTTTCTTAGTTTATGGGGCAACTGGGATGTCAAGAAACTCCCCAAATCAATCTACAAGCTTCACAATCTGCAGTGCTTAGATCTTGGCTTGTGCATGGAACTCGAGGAATTGCCTGCAAACATCAAGAATATGATCAGCCTTCGAGTTTTATATATTACCACGAAACAGCAGCGTTTCCCGGAGCGTGGAATAGGATGCTTGACCTCTCTACGGTGGCTATTGATTGCATCGTGCGAGAATTTGGAGGCCTTGTTTGATGATATCCAATCACTGACGTCACTCCGTAAGTTGTTCATTGTACATTGTCCGAAGTTAGCCTCCTTACCCCAAGGCATCAAGAATCTGAACGCATTGGAGGATCTCTGGATTCGCTATTGCAGGAACTGAAGCTGCCAGAAGACGAAAGTAATGAAAGAAGCTCGATGTCAAGCCTTCAATCCTTCATATTCGAGGGATTACCGGAACTGGTTTCTTTCCCTAGGTGGCTCGAAGGTTCTGCAAGTACACTGCAGAGGATAAAAATAGTGAATTGTCCCAAGTTGAGGGAATTGCCTGAGTGGCTGCAAAATTGTTCTTCTCTGAGAACACTGGAGATTAAAGACTGTCCTGGATTGTCCTCTTTACCAGATGGTGTTCGCCGCATCGCCACATTGACAGAGCTGTGGATAACTAATTGCGGGGGAATTGAGCAGGAGAACCAATGTTGAAGAAGAAGACGATTGCTAATAAATATGTAAATATTTATATATTTTCCTGTAAGATATTTTCTTTTAAGAAGAGCGCAGAAATGTGGCCAACAAATTGGCCACTCTAGAAATTACTAGAAAGGTATTTTTCTAGGAAGATGTCTTTTCTAAAAATATCCATGTACTTATGTAAGTGTGTGTAAGTAGTTCCTCGTTTATATAATAAAGAAGGCCTCTAATAAAAAGGTATGCACTTTCTTTTAGTGACTTTTGTGTCTTTTTCGTCAATCGGTATATGAGCTTTCGCCATATGCACTCTAAATTGGAGCAAGATCGCTCCTGTACTGGAGATTACATCAGCGGATGGAAGTGAATAATTTGATTCATCGGCATAAGCAAACGCCCCCCCCCCCCCCCCCTCTCGACACGTTTATGAATGAAAATTGGCTAATGCATATGATTCAAATGATTGTTCACCTAATAACTTTCGGTCTGTCTATTTCATAAACAAAGTTCTTGTTAGTCGAATTCCGCGAGAAAGTGTGCAATTCTATCTCAAAGCAAAAGTGGCTACTTTGCATTTCACAATTCCAGTTAAAATAAATAATAAAACAAAAACAGATAGTCGAAGCACCTGAACGTGTCGAATTATTAGAAATTTAGATCATAGAATTTGAGGATGAAAATATTTCAATGCGCCTTCCATACTTGAAGCTTCGATTCACAATGAGATTTTTTAGGTCCATGACACATGTGATAACATTTCATATTTTTCAATTGACAAATATGCAAACTGCAATTTTTTTAAAAATTAGAATCTACGACGAGATCCAACTACTCGACGCCCATCGAGGGATGTGGGACAATCGACTTTTTACTTACGACGCATTGGCTCTGGCTGGGGATGAACCGTTATCATTCTAATGATTGACTGAAAGCTACTCAAGTCCAATGGATGCTAACTGGGGCCAATTGACTATGGCTTGGGATTAAAAGCGAAATATGGTTTCGACTAGTTGTCAAGGTGATTTATTCCAATTTACTAATTTACCCATCAAAATAGGATACAAACATATAGGGCCATTTCTGTGAGTCAGACCCATTTTTTAAAAACTTTGTAAGAGTAGATTGACAAAAACGCAAGAACTATAGTTTCATTTATTTCACAAAAAATAAATTATTTTAAAAAATATTTTAATTAGAATAATCACTTGTATCACTTAAAATAATAAGTAAATGGAAAATATTTTCATTATCTATAATAATTTATGCGTAAACATTTTCATGGACTATGAAAATATTTGGGAAAATTCTAAATAAGAGTTTAAAGTGCCAATATTTTCTTAATTATATGTATGAAGTGGCCATTGTAGTTTTAAATAAAGAGTTTGGTATCACCGATTGCTGGCCAATCAAGAGCATTTTGGTCCAAAGATAGTTTTAATTTTAAATTATTTTTATTTTTTAGTCTTGTCTCTTCTTTTTTTCTAATGAGGGCCTGACGACCCTCACTGGCCATTGGGAGAGGGCTTGCAAGCGCTCACTAGCCATTAGGGAGGGCCTATGACGTCCTAGGCACATCATTGTCTATCGCACACAAAAGTGTAGCGATAAAATCAAATCATAGACTCACCTAGGTAACTTCCCTTGTTACACTTGTGTTTATAACATTAAAATTAAGTAATTTTGACTTATTTAGCGTGACCATAATCTTCCATTTACCTCATCTGGATTGCGATCATACAAGAATGCAAGAACATATGTAATAGGCACGATCAACTTCGTTTCCATTAAACGTTCATAACATTCACTTACAAGAGGAAGTTACAGTTTTCAGCATGCATAAAAGGCGTTTACATGACCACAAAATTCATGTACAAACAAAAATTGGGAAGTGGCCAAAACGGTGCCTAAACCGCCTCTACTTGAAGGTTCCCCCATTGGCCTCCAAAACCATAAGCTTCTACCCCGTTACAACCAACCCGACCCGATGCCTAGCTCCACTCAACTTCCCACGACCTCACCAAGCCAAAGGATTGATAAACTCGCCATTCAAATTTAGGTACCATGAAACAAAGCGCATGGGAAACCAGATAGGGCGCCCGTCATCTATCTAGATAGGACAAATATAGTGGGTAAAAACTAAGCCAATCTCCTCATCAGTAATATCGTAAAATGTGCCCTTGAGGAGAGCGGGCGCTCCATATATAGCTAGCGGCGGCACGTCCATCTCAATGATCTTAAAATAGAAAGGGGTGAGCAAATTGCCAGTAAAGGAAAATAAGCAAGTTTTAAACCACGTAATCCACAAGTAGCTAGCAAAAAATAACCTCATCTACAAACAAGCAAAACGGTCACATGGAAGAATTATCAAAACATCACGTGAGCTTGCATGACCTGCTAAGCATGCAATGCACATGCACCTTAAGCTAGCCGAACCATGCAATCATAATCCTCATGCATTTTGACTAACACACGTGCCATGAATTGCAAACGAACTCACATGCCATGTATAATTATCTTTTGTGTGATTTCATGATCCACTCTTGAGATGGTTATGCACCAATCATCAGCTAGTCTACGGTTCAGGGATAATAGGTGGAATATTTACTGCTTCGTATATTGATCTCATGCATGTCCCGTGTGGATTATGATGTGTGCTTGTGAGACCACTTGTATCCTAAGGCGTGTGTGATGCGGGGTGGAGGGCGGCCCTAATGTGTGTTTACGCAGGAAGATAGTGAAGGGCGGCCCTAATACATGTTTACATGCGGAAAAGGTTAGAGCCCTGATGCATGTGTTATGCGGGGAGGTAAAGGAGATTGTGCCCTGATGCGTGTGATGCAGGGAAAAATGGAGAGCCCTAAAGCGTGTTGATGTGGGGAGACGCATAACTAGAATACGCCCGATTGCTATGTGGATAGAACGTTATATGTGTGATGTTCTAATTATGTGATTATCTGTTTGTCCTTGTGTGGCCATGTAACTAATATCATGCAAGGTATGTGTAGTTGCAAGATAATGCTGCTTGTGATTGGATTCTTTAATCATTGGTTGTTATTACGAGAGCCATGCCTGTTAGGTACCCTTAAGATGGATTGGTTCCCTAGCCGAGGCTTAGCGCCCAAACTTACTGAGATTTTATCTCTTTGGTTATTATTTAACTATTTTCAGGTCCTTAAGGGATGTGCCTGGTGTTGGATTTTTGGACTAAGTATACCTCGAACCCTAAGGATAAGGGAGGAAGTAGATTGACTCTTTTTGCCTAATGTATTTTGTTGGTTGTGGGAATAGTGCCCAAGGATAAGGTTGTATGAGTACCCATTCTTAAGGATTAAATGATGTCGTTTTGAATTGTCTATATTTTTTACTATCCCTATTGATGATGTATGACCGAGGTTTATTAATTGCTTCTGCATGCGCATATTTATATGATAAAAAGAATGGTCGAAGACGTGTCCTAGGATATCGCACTCTTTTGACCATAAGTGAAAAAAGGGATCATCGCGTTCTCAAGGGTCGGGGACGTGACATCCCCGTTGGACATGGTATTAGAGCCCGGTCAATACCTGGAGTGATAAGGAGCAATGAGTGTTTCAGATAGTTAGTTAGGAAAGACAATTTATTTTATATGCCTATGATTGCTTATAGGATTTTTCGCCATAAGAAAGTTGTTCATGGTTCATAATTCCTTGAGGGAATTGGAATGCAGGTTCTGTGGGAACCCTATGAGAGGAACAATCTTGATTTGAGAGCCCTAGAGGAAGGGCAGGTCGAGGTTAGACAGGTGATAGAGGTAATGCACCAAGGGATCTCAGACTGGATAGAGTTTTGTAGGCGTTGTAAGCCTCGAGTTTTGTTAGGGCGTAGCTAGCTCGAACTTGAACTATTGTTATTAAAGCTGCTACTGCTACCGTTGCTATGGCCATATCACCTAGTAAAGTTCATTTGGTTGGAAAAGAGAATGGCGATCAGTCAATGTTTAAGTTGGTTGAATAGTTCCTAGAGTTAGAACCGTCTGAGTTTGTTGGGATGAAAGATCCTGAGATAACAACTTTGGGATTAAGAGATTGGAGAAAGTCTACGCACTGCTGGAGTGCACGGAGTAAGGAAAGATGATCAGGGCTAAGTTGCTTGTTAAGTCAATGGGGTTAAGACCGAAACCATTAGAAACAGTTGTTAGTAATTCTATCCAGATAAGAGATGAGGTGTTGTCTGTGATAAGATGTTTAGTTTTTAAGATAGTCCATGTGGATCAAGAGGGATTGATAGTTTTGACTATCTTTGTGGTGTATGACTTGGATATCATCATCGGGAGTGAGTGGCTCATCAAGTAATGAGCTACAATGAATCACTATTGGAAAGCAATCTACTTTAACCAGTCGTAAAGAGTTGATTGCAAGTCTGTTGGAAATCGAGGAGGATCCTCAATTCATTTGATTTCGTCACCTCAATTGATTGAATTATTGGATGAGGATTGCCAAAGTTAATTAGGTGAGTGTAGTAATACATTGGATGAGGAACCAAGGATGGAAAAACACCGTTGTCATACGGGATTATTTTGATGTTTTTTAAAAAGGAATTGCTTGGATTAATCCCAAAGCAAGAAAGGGGAAAATTATGATTAAGTTGGTTCTACATTGGAGCCAAAGTTCAATGTATCTTACTGAGTTGCATTGTTAGAAGTAACGGAATTCAATGTGCGAATGCAAGGTTTAATGGACAAATGATCTAATTGTTCTAGCAGGTCTTCGTGAGGGGAGCGCCAATTTTGGGTATAAAAGAGATATGCTAAAACATTGTACCTTTGCGTCAAGTACTAGAAGTTTAGCCTGAGGCATGGTCATGAGCAAGTAACATTGTTGAGGAAGACGACTGATTTGACCAATTTCAAGGGTTTTGGTACCTCCTGAAATAGACCCAAGGATGGGTTATGTTTGACTGATTAAAAGGAGTGTTTCGAATGTGATATGGTCGCTACAAAATCTATTGCAACATTATTTGGATTAACCAACACGCCGGTTGTTTCAATGGATTCGATGGGTTGAGCGATATATCGAAAAATTCAAGAAATATAAAGGAACACAAATAGCACTTGAGGATGATGTTATAGACCCTTTGAGAGCATAAATAGTATGCCAAGTTTAGTATATACGAGTTTGGACTTACTTGCGTAGTTTTTGTGGGTCGGATTATTTTGGATGAAGGAATTTCTGTGAATCCTTTAAAATCAAGGTAGTTCATGAATATGTCAAGACTCATGACAATGGCTGAGGTTCGTAATTCTCTACGATAACTATGCCTCTGATGCAGAGGTTAATGAAATATGTAGAATTTGGATAGACGGGTAAGTGCAAGAGTAATTTTTGAGAGCTTAAGTATGAATTGATTACTACACTAGTTTTGAGGATATGGTCTAGTATCGGAGGTTATGAGAATTATCGTGAGCCGTCATATAGGGGATTGGACTATGTCATAAGGCAACAAGAAAGGCTAGTTGCTTACATGTCATAATAATTGAGGCTATTGGATTTAATGGAAATCAGATAAGTTTTATCTTGATGATTTGAGAAGTTGTATGTGTTGCATCGTAAGGGATGATAAGAATTATGATGGATGGATTGTGATTTGGAAGTTTCTAACGTTGTGTACAGTGAATTATTTTGGGAGACAAGTAAAGTCTCGTGAGTTGGACTACTTGGCATGTGATTTGAAATTTACAATGAGCATTTTCACTCTTAAGATTTGGAGACATTGCTTGATTGCATCTAGGGTAATAGGAATTGATTTTAGAAGTTGTAAGCTTGAATAGCCATAAGAGGTGAAGTGTTCCTAGTGGATCATCTCGGGAGACAATTAAGATTGGGATTGGAGGAAATTGATTTTTGTCTTTGGTGGATCGAGGATTAATTATTCCATGGTAATTCTTCTCAAATCTTAAGATGGTAAGATATCGTTGTCGATGATGTATTTCAAGGTATTAGTAGACTCGAAGAGATATCGAAAGTTTTTAGTTGCAATATATGAACATTGATTTACACTAAACTTTGAATAGTTACGATGGCACCTTTGGGATAGGTGCGTAATTGAAATGGATGAATTGTTGAAGGTGAATTGAGGATTGCGAGAATCCAGATTGCAATTTGATGGAATTCAGTGGATTATAGTTTGAGTGTGGATGAGTGATCCCAAGTAATGACCTCATGGATTGGCGAACTTAAGAAGTTTTTGCAGTTTGGAGTGCTCAAACGAAGTTAAAACCGTAAGGCTCGATATGGGACAGGCCAAAGCGGATGATACCTCTAGAATGGTGTATAGCTCGAAGATGCCTATATTGACTAATTCGACGAGGGCGGGGAGTGGTTGCCTAGGCTAGAGAGCCTGAGCAAGGAGCGACTTTTGACATGCTTCTAGGATGTCGAAGATGACAAGGATGAAATAGACTATGCATTGGTCAAGAGAATAAGATTTTTATTGGAGTGGCATAGCAAAAACATGAATGCACTTGTGAAACTCTGGTTTATTGGGATGAGGTCCAAGATGATGGGATCACTGGTCCAAGATTGTTTGACCCTTAGTGGATGCTGTTAAAATTGTCAAGGACAAGTTAAGGACATTACGAAGTCGCTAGAAGAGTTATGTGGATATGCAACGTAAACCGTTTGGAGTTTCAAGTTTGTGATCATGTGTTCTTGAAGGTGTCGCCAATGTGAGGTACTTTGCGGTTTGGCAAAAAGGGAAAGCTAAGTCCGAGGTATGTAGGACCCTTTGAAATTTTCAAAAGGATTGGGATTTTGGCTTGTCGCCTTGCATTGCCTTCGAGATTGGCGCAAGTACATGATGTCTTTCATGTGTCAATGTTGAGACAGTATGAACCAGATTTGACCCACATGCTAAATTTTGAGGAAATAGACATGGATGATAAGGCGTCGTATGTGGAAAGACCGGTGCAAATCGTGGACTGAAAGGAGCTTGTACCATGGAACAAGACGTTTTCCTTGGTCAAGGTGATATGGCAACATCACAAAATAGAATGAGCCACGTGGGAAAGCAATTTTACCCTAAGCTTTTTCTTATGCCACAAAAAATCCTAAACTATGCCACTAGGAACACATTTACCCCCAAACTCTTTAACTGGGTGGTATCATCATTTTTCTTTTTTCTTTTTTCTTTTTTCTTTCTTTTTTCTTTTTTCTTTTTTCTTTTTTCTTTTTTCTTTCTTCTCCCTCCGTCATGGTTCACTCTCGGGTGGCGGTGTCTGGCAAGGTGGCTCTCGCCGAGGAGGGCCACCCCCACCAATGGTGGGCCAGCTTCCCTCTATTGGCCATGGTAGAGGGGGAAGAAAGGAAAAAGAAAAAAGTAAAAAGATGAAAATGCCCTTCAATTAAAAAGTTTGGAGTAAATATGTCCTAAATAGCATAGTTAAGATTTTTGGTGGCACAAGAAAAAGTTCGGGATAAAATTGTCACAAATAACATAGTTTGAGGTTTTTGATGCCATGAAAAAGTTAGGGGTAAAATTGTCCAAAGTGGCATAATTTGGGTTTTTGGTGACATTTTCCCTAAATAATATGCATGACGTTCCTTTAAAGCAATTTAAAACTCTCGATGTTGTTTGGAAATAAAAGGTCTTCTACAAACAGAGTAAAGAAGAAAATCGACATCATTTGCACCATTTTGAAATGACTTTAAAGGAGAACTAGATATCCGTTGACTCTTTCACATAAAACTTAATCAAGAATCGAACATTCAGAAAGGAAAAGACAAGAGTAGTACTTAAAGAAAAGAGAGAAATTGCGAGGTATTCAAACCCAATCCAGATAAATACACTACACTCTAAACCAACAAAATGTAGATTGCTAAAATTTGTGCAGATTGCTCAACATGAAAATGATAGAACAGAGGAGGTAAAGACCAAGGAAGCTGGGAAATCTTGGGCTTAGTAGTAGAGTGTAATAACTCAGAGAGAGAGAGAGAAGGATCCAAAAGTAACATAAGTGAAAATATCCATGAAATAAAGAGGCATTGGTTTGCTAACAAATTGGTAAAAAGGGGGTTCAACTTCTTAAAAGATTATTTCTCAAGACATATACTGGTAATTATGCTTAACCTAAAGGAAAAGGTCTAGCATTGACAAATGCCAGGCAACAAAACCACAAAGCCCCAGTCCCACTAGCCAGGATTCGTTCAAGGAAACACCAAAGATGCCTATCTCCTTACATATGAAATAAATGGCATATAAACAAGAGGAACTCCTACCAAAATACCTGAATAAAAAAATGTTGCAATTTTTAAGCACGGGAAAAATGCCTTCTTGATTAATGCGATCCCAGTCGAACAAGGGGTATTGGTGCTCCTGGGTGTTTCAGCTGTTCACTCATATCATCAGGGCCCAACTGTAGGAAAGTGTAGGAGTAGTTGAAGAAGGCTATTAATAGTATGTTTGGCTGGAAGGTAAAGAGAACCTCTACAATTGTCATTTATCACTATCAAACCACATCACATAGTCCAAATGAGAAAAAACAGAACAGTCCACCATCCGCATACGTCTCGAGCAAAACAAAGTTTCCGCTTTCCTACAATAAGAGCAGAGAAGTTTCCATTCAAGCATAATTAGAAAGTATCACAAACGAATAAAAGTTTCAACATATGTTACTTTGGAACCTGGGAGCAGAGAGAGATTTTCTTTAGGGGAAACAGACAAGATATACAAACATCAATTTACTAATGCGATGGATATTCAGATAGCAAAAGCAGACTATAATTGAAAAAAAAGAAGAAGATAATTGCCAAGATCTCTCACGTATAAAATGAAAAACATGAGCATTTAATCTGCACGAAAAATTGCATTGAGAGGACCCCAAGTATAAAAGTTGATCAAGCAAACCTTATGTGCATCTATAGCGTGGGGCTTGGCACTTATCTCACTGAGATATTGCCATGTGCAAAACTCGAATTTAATGCATTCATGAAGGATGGCAGTTCACTGCAACTGCCAGAGAATTTACATGTGGTTTTAAATACAATACAGGTTAACCATGCAAAGTCAATGTGGATGACCGAGGGCAATAAACATTAGACGGTACAAACAAGATGATACCAAAAATAGAAGTTCACTCTCAAGCTATACCACCCACGTTTGATGAAATTATGGGCCTTTGAGATCATGACCACCATTTCTACATGGAAGTTGATCTATCATAGCATAGGAAGGAACAATATTCTCATGATATTTACCATATGTTATAATGTGTTTTAAGCAAATCGGTTATTAGCCTTCTCTCTTACTAATCACAATCTTCGTTAAATATGAACATAATCATACCCCTAGGGTTCAGAGCTACAGCAGCTTTCTTCAGTGCAGTGCAGCTAAACCCGTGAAGCCAAAAGTTCCTGGGAGAGCCAATGAAGATGTAGAAAATATAATGGACATCACTCCAGCTATTCACCTATTACAGGAATAATGATCCATATAAATATAGCTCTCATTGGTTCAACATTTAAAGCAAGTGTGCTTGCTCCAATTCCAACCAGAAGATGGATAACAATCGCATATTTGCAAGCAGTACACTCATATAGGTACAACTTTGTACAATGTACTACCTATAGCACATAAATGCTAGACATCAAGGTGTAGTTTCCTTAGTTGGCAAACAGTTATTGAACTGTATACATTTTCTATGGTATCATGCATCTTTCAAAATGGCTGGCCATGTTTGAACTCTTGTTAAGCTCCTCACAATGCAATATCATTCTGTAGGATATTTTGGCTCTACAGATTATACACTAAGTTAATAGCTGTTGTCTAAATATCAGCATCTTAAATTCATAGAGAGAAGTGCAGAAATAATTGACCCAGAAGCCTAAATTATCCATTCATGCTATTCTAGGATAGACAGACGAACTGAGGTACTTAAATTGCATTTAGATTATCTCCCCAGGTGCTTTGCTCATTATATGTCACTTGCAAGCAGCACTTACCAAAACTCAAAAGAAGAGGCAACAAGAGGAGGATGAATAAAGATTGGTAAAAGCAAGCAGAACTACTAATATATATGTTCAACCATGGTCTACTGACAAGTGTAAAATTGGTCACACAATCCATCCATTTCATTGAGGTAAAGCAATTCCCTACCAGGAAAAGGAAAAGCTGAAAACTACATAGAATAGACCACCGCACTTCAGATAAAGTTAGGTGCAAAACAAAAGAAAATAAAGAAACAGGGAACTCGGCCAGATCACAACTAGCTCACGTGACGGATCTAAAAATTACTAAGACTGAAGCCTTACTGAAAAGGGTAGTTTGCAATCATGTTTAGAACTTTATTACTCCAGTCTGCTACAGTTAATAAACACTTGGAAATGGATAGTATCCCCGGATACTAACCTTGAAGGGTAAGTAAGCAGATTTTTGAAGGCCTCCACTTTGCCGGTGTATCTTGAGGCATGGTTGAGGGGAATTTTCCTTTCCGCTTCCTGAAAATTTTTGTCATGGAGGACGTTAGTTACATTTCTTTCTCTTAATCCTATCATGATAAGGTGACATCCTAGAATTTATGATGATCACTTACCCAAACATATACGATACCGAGGACTAAGAGAACAGAGATAAGTTGTCATCTTGATTAGCTTGCGCTTGTTCAACCAAAAGATAATGGTAAGTAGGAGACTATGCTTGTAAGTATTAACAGTGATGTCATTTCCAATATTCAGTCCAGAGCCTATCTCCATTGTATGTTGTAAATACTAAGCAAAGCATCAATAATGTAACAGAAGAAAGAGCCCACTCTGTGCTGAAGTCCTCAACATAAGGACAAAGGTAGAGTACTTGGCTTATAGCATATAGATAGATAAGATGGGGATATGTGTAGAGTAGAATATGTATTTCTTATTCTTCATTGAGTAATTACAAGCTGTATATATATAGGAATGGAGGACCCAAATTAGGTAAGAATAGATCCTAATTAGTCCATAATCTCTATCGTTAGCTAATTTACAGCTAACAAAATCAAATCACATAATATCAAATAAATCCCAAATAATTAGGGAGAGATTATAGGAGATTTTCCAACACTCTCTCAAGTTGGTGAATGAATATCTTCCATGCCCAACTTGCTGATAATCTCCTGAAATCTCGACATTGGTAGGCCTTTGGTCAATACATTTGCTAGTTGATCTTTGCTAGAAGTGTAGGGAGTACTGATTAAACCATATTCAAGCTTCTCCTTTATAAAATGCATGTCTACCTCAATATGCTTGGTTTTATCATGCTGAACCAGATTATGAGCAATGTTGATTGCTAATTTATTATCACAATAGAGTCTCATAGTTTTTTCGTGTTCCACTTTGAGGTCTTCAATGACAATCTTGAGCCACAAAAGTTCACATATCCCATTTGCCATTGCCCTGAATTCAGCTTCAGCACTAGATTAAGCAACCACATTTCGTTTTTTACTCCTCCAGGTGACAAGATTTCCCCCTAGAAAAGTGCAATAGCCAGATGTAAACATTCTATCTATTGGTGACCCAGCATAATCTGCATTAGTATTGGCTTCAAGTTTCAACTTGTCACCCTTTTTAAATGAAATACCTTTTTCCAAGAGTAGCTTTGAGGTAGTGAAGAATCCGGTAGACAGCTTGCATGTGTTCTTCTTTAGGATCATGCATAAACTAACTCACAACTCCCACAACATAAGTTATGTGGCCTAGTATGAGACAAATAAATGAGCATTCCTACTAACCTTTGATATCTCCCTTTATCAACTATGCCACTCTCTCCTTGTCCTTGCATCAATAGGAGTGTTCACCGCCTTGCTATTGAGACATCCTGTTTCCTTAAGAAGATCAAGTACATACTTCCTTTGGGATATAAAGATACATTTCTTAGAGTAGACCACCTCGATTCCAAGTAAGTATCTCAACTTTCCAAGGTCTTTGATCTCAAATTGTTGAGCAAGACTACTCTTAAGAGACCTTTGTTCAACTTCATCATTACCAGTCACAATTATATCATCTACATATACAAGTAAAGCCGTGACCATACCTTCATTTGAATGTTTGACGAATAGGGTGTGATCCCCTCTACTTTGCTTGTAACCCATGTCGAGTATCACATTTGTGAACCTTCCAAACCAAGCTCTTGGGAACTGTTTGAGACCATATATAGCCTTTTTAAGCCGACACACCTAATTGTTTCTAAAGTCCTTGTCAAAACCTTGTGGAGGCTCCATAAAGACTTCCTCCTCCAAATCTCCATGTAAAAACGCGTTCTTCACATCAAATTGCTGCAAAGACCAATCAAAATTAGCTGCGAGAGAAAGTAGCACCCATACTGTGTTCATCTTTGCTACTGGTGTGAAGGTCTCTTGATAATCCACCCCATAGGTTTGGGTGTACCCCTTTGCGACCAGCCTTGCTTTATACCTCTCCAAGGTCCCATCATTTTTGTACTTAAGGTTATAAACCCATTTACATCCGATTGGTTGCTTGCCTTTGGGTAAAGTCACAAACTTCCCATGTATCATTCTCCTTCAATGTGTTCATTTTGTCCGTCATAGCTTTTATCCAATTCCTATCCTTAAAAGCTTCATGTACCATGTTAGGAATAGTAATTGAATTAAGAGTAGTAATAAAGGCTTTGTGTTGAGTAGATAGTCTATGGTACGACACAAATTGGGAGATAGGGTGTTGGGTACACTTTCTGGTAGCTTTTCTCAAGGCAATAGGTAAATCCAAATCACTTAACTCAGATTCATTGGAAGAATGGTAAGTGATTTCATTACCTGTCAATGGTTCAGATGATGGGACTTGATCAAGTTCCGGATTGAACTTCGTTCTTCTTGAGTAAACTTGTAGTTTAGTTGGTTCATTATTAGGAGGACTAGATTTAGCAACCACATTTTGCTCTGATATTATAGACGAAGATGATGAATTAGGCAAAGGACTTGACGGGGGACTTAATAGACTCGATGAAGGACTAGGTGAATTAAGAGGGCTAGGACTAGACAGAGATGGGAAAGGAGACGAAGTTGAATTAGATGAAGTAGAATTGGGTGACACACTAGGCAATAGAGGTAGTGGTTCAAACCCACTATCGTCATCAGACCCACTATCTTCCTAATGAAAATAGTGATGGGAAGGGAAAAACAACTGGTTTTCATTAAAAGTGACATCCATAGAAATAAAAACTCGACGTGTCAAAGGATCATAGCATTTATAACCTTTTTGAGTATTAGAGTACCCAATAAAAACACACTTTAGAGCACAAGGGTCAAGTTTATTTCGGTTGTGATTATGAATATGCACAAATGCTACACAACCAAAGACCCGAAGGGAAATGTGATATTTATGGGAAACATCAGGATAAAAGATAGACAGAAGCTGTAAGGGACTTTTATTTCCTAAGGTTTTTAGAAGGAACCTGATTAATAAGATAGGCTGAAGTCAAAACAGCTTCGTCCCAAAAATGCTTTAGGACAGACATTTGAAAGAGGAGAGCCCGAGTGTCACGACCCGAACCTCAAGTCCGCGACAACCCCTGTTCTCTTACGGTCATTTGATTTGCGACTCTCCAGGATCCGTCGCCGACCATTATTTTTATCTTTTAATTAAACGCATGCGGAAGCGAAATACAATCCCCGGTCAATTACAAAGCAGGGATAACAGGAAAACCCAACAATAGCACATTCCAAAGTACTACTTTATTTATCTACCGATTAACCCTAGGAAGTTTATAACTACAAACCCTTACCACGGGCATCTTCCTATCGAGCCAAAGAAACCAACAAGCTGAGGTTAATCTACTTCCTTCGAAAACGGCCACGAGCCGTAACACGCGTCGATCCTCCATCCTATGGACCTGAAAGTGGTTATTCAATAACCAGTGAGATAAATCTCAGCAAGTCAAAATCCTAAGCCTCGGTTAGGAGACCTACTCGCCTCGAGTGCGCCCTGACGTGCGATGTCTCTATCGCCAGCAATTCAACAGTAGAGTAACACCCAATCGACTATTAACAGACGCACAATTAGACCAAGACTCATATGCAATTATTAACAGTTAACAATCGCAATCACAAGCATCCTTACCTCGCTTTTGCCACACGCAACCTGCATGATACAGTTTATTATATGCTCATCTCAATGCAACAATTATATCGAGCAATCAGAACACCTTTCAAATTGTCTCATGCATCATGCACTTGCTCGTGTTCCATTTATTAACACCGTGGAGGAATTTCCTTCTAACACACAAGTTGGTAGTCAACCGCATAACCAGGCATCGTCCCACTACATTGGGCACGGCTACGTCTGGCCCCTAGACGGCATTCTCGAAGGAGCATTGGTCCGGCCTCTACCGCGACCCGCATCCGGTCCTCGCCCGGGCATTCCGATAATACGGACTTCGTCAGCCACAGATCCCCCACTGGGTGACGGGTTCTTACGTGACCACGCAAGCACATCAATTAATCATGCTCATTTCATTATCTTATAATGCAGCCAATGCAGACATGATTCGTGCTTGTACACATTAATTTATCGCAAACTCTACATGTAATGCGATAATATTTCACACGTGGTCACACGAATACAAATGTCTTTCACACGTAGTCACACGAATATGTTGAATATACTCAATCCTAATTCACAATCACAATCCGTGAATTTACTCCACCGAGTATATATTAAACAATATCATCAAAGGCAGCATATATACATGTATTCAACATATAATTCATGTGAGGAAAGTACAACTAGTAATCCACCGATATATAATCCACGTGAGGAAAGTACAAACAATAATCCATCGAAATTAATCGATACTAGCATAATTAATAAATAATGTACTTTCCAAAAATAATACTTTACTCCAAAAATATTCCATTAATAATTATTCATCAATAAATATTCAACACCCAAGAATAATATTATCCAACAATCAATATTCAACATCCAAGAATAATTAATCATCCACCACTAATTAATTAATTATTCTCAAAAAAATTAATTAATTATTACCCAAAAATAATAACTACCGATTTCGAAATTAATAATAAATTAATTAATTCCGAAAATAATAAATAATAATTTCGAATTTAATAAATAATTATTATATTATTCTAAAAATAATAATAATAATATTTATTAACACTAACCATGATTACCGGTCTAACCAAACTATGGTTAATTAACCCAACCAAGATTACTTTAATCTAATCGTGATTAACCAACTATAGTTACTCTAACCGCAATTAATTTATTATAACCACGATTAACACTAAACATGCTTAATCAAATAATAATAAAACACTAATCATCCATCATTCAAAAGCACTAATCAAGCTTAATATTAAACTACTCACCCTAAGGGAGTTTAGCACCCTAATCAAGGTTTAGAAAATCAACTCACGCGTTTAGCGAATCCAACGACACGAGCGCGACCACGGCGACGAGGGAAACGAGCGGCTCGCTCGGGGACAACGACGGGCGACAACTGGTGGCCGTTTTCCAACAAAACAGCTTCCGATGAAGCTGTTCTATGCTGAACAGCAGCCGAACAATGGCTGGCGATGCTGGACAGCGGCTGGCTGTGTCTCGGACAGCGGCCAGCAACAACCAGCAGCAACTTCCAGCGGCAGAAACAGCAAGAAACAGCAGCAGACAGCAGCAAACAGCAAGCAGAAATAGCAGGAACAGCAGCAGACTCAGACAGAGGAGGGGGAAGAACGGTGCAGCTGAGTGGGGCTGGTTCGGCTAAAGGCCGGCGGACGGCAACTCATCGGCGACCGGCGGCGAAGAGCAGGGGCGGTGGCGGAGCTGCGGTGCTACGGTGGCAGTCGGTGATGGCGGCAGCAGCAGCAAGCCGTCGTCGACCAACAGAGAAGAAGAAGTTGCTGGGAACAGGGGGTGTCGAACTTGCAGGAGAAGAAAGGAGGAGAGAGAGAGAGAGGGGACACACCCACATGGGTTGTCAGCAAATTGGTGGAGAGAGAGAAAATGAGGGTTGACAAGTCAAAGATGGGATGGGCAAGTGGCTGTCGACCAAGAGAAGAAACGTGAGGGGGAAGAGAAAGAAAAGGGGGAGAGAGAAAGGGAAACGTGCGGACCAAGTTAGGGGGAGAAAAGGAGAAAAAGACAAGAAATGAGAACAAGACAAAATCTAAACAAATATCTAGAAAAGGGTAATTTGGTCTTTTTACCCCTGAAACACAAATTCTCAAATATTTGGCTCCAAAACTCGGCCTGTTGAATCCTTTTCCAATAATTTCGACTCACCGATAAATCCGAGAATCAATAAGACAATGTCCAATGTTTAGTCTCGATATTCTTAAAAATTCGATACCCGATACCGGATTGAAATTCGTGGTTAGCATCGATCAATCGCAACTTTAGTACGACCTAACTTTCGGGCAGCATTTAGAGGTTCTCGCACGTTTGACCCGTGATTGATAACTTTTCAATCCACGATCATGCATTCGAATTAGGGCGATCCTCGGTTGTCATGTAATCACGAGAGGTTAATTGCTCACACTGAGTACATGGCCAAAAAGGAAATCGGTTTAACGTCGTTCGCAATTAATATCGAAGTCGTGCGGAATCACCCACAATCCGACCTCGTATTTTTGAATCAATTTATTTCCGTTCGTTAGTTAGCCTGCAACGGTGTAGTATTATTCATCTTTGATCCTTATGGTCGAGCGGCCTATCCCTGATCAAATTCACTAGTCGTACGCGTATCGATCCTCAATTGCCTTGCCGAACAGTTAGTTAAATCGTGAGGGGCAAACTCAAAGTAAACGTAACTAACAGTGCATTGATAAAATAACCATTTCACATATCCCGAAATGGGTCGAAATTTAGGATGTCACACCGAGTAACATTTAGGAGATGCCTATTTTTCCTTTCGGCTACTCCATTTTGTTATGGCGTGTCAACACAGGAAGACTCATGAATAATACCTCGAGTTTGGAAAAAATGATCAAGATACCGATTGAAATATTATTTCCCATTATCTGACCTAAGTCTCTTGATTGACACCCCAAATTGATTGACTATCATTTTATGAAAGTTTTGAAAGATAGATTGAAAATTAAATTTGTCTTTCATAAGATATAGCCATGTAGTGCAAGTACAATCATCAATAAAAGAGACAAACCATCTAGCTCTTGTAAAATTAGCAATTCTAGATGGACCCCACACATCAGTATGGATAAGAGAGAATGGTGTTGAAGCTCTAGCATTATTATTCAAAGGAAATGAAACACGATGATGTTTTGCAAGTTCACAAACTTCGCAATGAAGATTTTCAACAGCAACATCTTTAAAAATAGAAGGAAACATAGTCCTAAGAAGACTAAATGGTGGATGCTCTAACCGAAAATGGTGAAACCAAATTTGAGATGAGTGGATGGGATTAAAAAAGTTGTAAGAGGTGTTGTAACCCACAAGAAACTAACTAGTTTTGCCCGAATCCTCAAGGTAGTAGAGCCTATTCCGTTCCTTAGCAAATCCAATCGTCCTCCCCGTTTTTAGGTCCTACAAAATACAATGGTCAATAGAGAAAAGTACATTACAATTCAAATTTTTGGTAAGTTGATGAATGGGGAACATGAAAGACATTATCAAGTTTAAGTGAGGAATTTAGAGCTATGGTTCCTTGGCTAGCTACAATAACAGGAGATCCATCTACTATGATAATACTCCTATTTCCAGTTGATGGTTTATAAGTTTTGAATTTAGTGGGATCATGTGTCATATGATTGGTTGCTCCTAAATCAAGAACCCACTCATGGTACTGAGAAGCTATTGAGTTTTCAAAAATTAGACACGCACCTGATTGGACTAATGAACACTTATCAGAAGACTTAGATAGGGAGTCGAGGAGAGCCTTAATTTTACCAACTTCTTCTTTGTTAAATATCTCCTCACTGACACGTTTGTATTGGTCCATAGGGGCAGTTTCACTGGTCATGTGCGCTTGTGGCTGATTTTAACCCTGCTGAGCACTTGCGTTCTTCCATGAAGCTTGAAGTTTTGAATTTAGTGGGATCATGTGTCATATGATTGGTTGCTCCTGAATCAAGAACCCACTCATGGTACTGAGAAGCTATTGAGTTTTCAGAAATTAGACACGCACCTGATTGGACTAATAAACACTTATCAGAAGACTTAGATAGGGAGTCGAGGAGAGCCTTAATTTTACCAACTTCTTCTTTGTTAAATATCTCCTCACTGACACGTTTGTATTGGTCCATAGGGGCAGTTTCACTGGTCATGTGCGCTTGTGGCTGTTTTTTAACCCTGCTAAGCACTTGCGTTCTTCTATGAAGCTTGAAATTTTGAATTTAGTGGGATCATGTGTCATATGATTGGTTGCTCCTGAATCAAGAACCCACTCATGGTACTGAGAAGCTATTGAGTTTTCAGAAATTAGACACGCACCTGATTGGACTAATGAACACTTATCAAAAGACTTAGATAGGGAGTCGAGGAGAGCCTTAATTTTACCAACTTCTTCTTTGTTAAATATCTCCTCACTGACACGTTTGTATTGGTCCATAGGGGCAGTTTCATTGGTCATGTGCGCTTGTGGCTGTTTTTTAACCCTGCTGAGCACTTGCATTCTTCCATGAAGCTTGAAGCAATTTTCTCTTGTATGGCGTGGTTTCTTGCAGAAACTGCACCATAAACCATCATTATCTGTTGTCTTAATCAAATTCGGTCTTCTGTTTTTATTGGAATTTGTTTCCTCCTGAATTGCTTTCATGGCGAATCCTTCGGTAAGTTGGTCTTCAAGCATTACAGTCCGCCGACTTTCTTCTCCTCTTACAGTAGAAAAAACTTCATTCAAGGATGGCAGCCACTTCTTTCCAAGAATTTGAACTCTAATCTAATCAAAGTTTGCATTTAGACTTGCTAAAAACTCTAAAATCCTATCTCTCTCCATATGGTTTCGGAGAGTAATAGTGTCTTCAGCACACTTCATCTGTATATTTAGATTGTGATCTATTTCAAGCCAGAGACCTCTCATGAGATTGTAGTATTCTGTAACAGAACAATTACCTTATTTTGTGGTTGAAGCCTTTGTCTTGAGTTCATATATTACTGTAGCATCTTTAATTTTTTGAATAAGACTAATGAACTGATGAACAACCTCCCATATGTCCTTAGCAGTAGGGAGAAACATATAGTTTTTGCTGATTTCAGGTTGCATTGAACTCCACAACCATGACATAATTGAGGAATCTTCTTCATCCCATGCCTGAAACTTGGGATCACCTTGTGCTGGACCAGTGCCTTCTAGATGACTAATCTTCCCTTTTCCTTTAAGAAACATCCTCATAATCTATGCCCACTAGAGATAATTTTTTCCATTCAATTGGTACTCCTTCATGTTGGGAAAATCTCCAATCAATGAGTTGGATTGATCCTGAAGAGAGGACCTGGTTTGGTTGGAGATAGCCTTCCCTGAATCTTCCATTCCAGCAACTTGAAAGGACAAATTATAGTAGGAGACAAAAAAGGAATCGAGTAACAAGGGTGGTTATCACACAATTGAAACCAGCAATAAGGCTGAAACAAAATAGCAATGATAAGGCTTCAAAAAAAAGGCTGCAATGAGGTAGTAGTAGTGGAAAAGAAACAGAGGCAGGAATTTCAGAAAACTAGACTTTGATACCATGTAGAGTAGAATATGTATTTATTATTCTTCATTGAGTAATTACAAGTTGTATATATACAGGAATAGATGACCCAAATTAGGTAAGAATAGATCCTAATTAGTCCATAATCTCTATCGGTAGCTAATTTACAGCTAACAAAAAATCAAATCACATAATATCAAATAATATCCCAAATAATTAGGGAGAGATTATAGGAGATTTTCCAACAATATGTGTTACAAAGAAAACTCATCACTAGGAAAAAGTATTTTCATCTAAAGTGAATTCACATCGAGTAAACTAGCAAGCAACCAACTAGAGTATTATGGCCATGTTGTGTATGAAACCCCACTAGGCCCAAAGCCCATTGTTGGCAGGCTCTCAAGAAGCATATCAAACAGAAATACTTCCATTCAGTTCATTTATAGTTGCTTTTTAAAGAACTGGCAACACAAGTATGTACAACATTTAACACACATTTGTAGGAATTAAATCCAAACATGCAGTATAGACTGGAACAAAAATCAAATGCCAAAGAAGCCACTAATTACTTTGGCAATGGTTAATATAATTTTGTGTGCCAGTTAATTAAGTACTTTTGGCATGGATCCAAGGTTTGCGTGCATGGCCAAGGGATCGTACATGAATGAAGAGGAACAAGTAAAGTGTGCCAAAATCTAGAGTTTTTGGCTTAAATGCCGATAAATGGTAGGTGGGCAAGTACGATCTCGTTCGCCGAATGTAAACTCGATTAATGGTTATAATCTAAAAACCACTAGTATAAGAAAGGATGACATCCCCTCATTGTATCAATTGTATCCAACAATCCAACCATTCAATAAATAAAGTTCTATTATCTCCCAGAGCTTCTTTCTAAATTCTTTCTCTACGATCTGGTGAGCTTTGAGTGATCGATAAGGCTTGGTTTAGGTGCCCAACGATCCCTAAGCAATCCAAGAAAGCCTAAGTTACTGCACGGTCTTGATCCAAAATAATCGGTCAATGAGATGGACAACTTCTATGAAGGATAGAGCAGTATTTCGGAACCATCAACATCCTCAGAACCGTCAACATCCAAGACAATGTTCTAAAGAGATGAACCGCTTCGACGGTCCTCATCGATATGACAATGCTTTGATGGGGCAAAAAGTTCAATGAGACAAGCGTGGTGCCAATCCCGTGGAAACGTGGATGACTTCATGAAGGAGTTCCGAGATTACTTCTTCCTCGAGTTTGCTCAAAAAGAAACTCCATCACCCTCAAGCAAAGAGGTACGGTCCAAGAATACGTGAAGGAATTCATCAAGCATGAACTCCAAATCCACAACTGTGGAGAGCATGAGGTTCTCAGAGCATTAATGGATGGACTCAAGCCATGCTATGGGCACAACTTGAGCTCATGTGTCAAAGTATGAGACCATGGCCAAATCTCTCATCAGCCTCACCAAAGCCAGCCGAAGGAAGAATTGAGCAAGGGATTGGAGGTCAGATCTATCCTCCAAAGATGGAAGTGGTGACACTCCCCACAACCCCAAAGATCAAAGCGGCTGAGTCCAGTCTTGGGGAGAAAGATCATCCAAGCCGACCATCTAAAGAATCGAGCCCAAGAGGACTAGCAAGCTCGATCAAACGAGAAACAATTCAAGACCTTCCCTTGGAAGTAATCCCGCTCGACACTACGATCTCATTCTCAACATGCAATTCTTTGATCGAACGAAAGCCATGATTGACATGGGAACCAAGTGCATGACACTCGATCCTTTCCATGGTGCCGCAATCCATCTCTACAACAAGAGCTTGAAGGCGGTCAAGCACATGACCAAGCGACAACCAAAGTCGCAACTCTTGGAGGAGCCGAAGGTAGGGTTAGACCCTCTTACTCCAACTCGCAACATGCCCATCCAAGTGCTCTTCCCAAGTGGAGTACTTGTTGTGTGTCGTGCCCAAGTCGAAGAAGAAGCCATGTAGCGAGACACTCAAACCAAGTGGAACAAGAAGTAAAGAGGTCGTGCTAAGAAGACCTCTCCTCAAGTTGTGAGGACCAAGAGCATCACTCGAATGAGTGGGGGAAAATGTTATAGATCCGAGATTTCCGTAACCAAGGGATCATACATGAACGAGAATGAAATGGCCAATCGCCCTTGAGTGTAAAACTCAACCAAATCGCTCCAAGAGCTTCCAAAACATTCTCAGGCACGGGCGAGACGGTAATTATTCCAAAGTCTAAAGTTTTCTCAGCTTAAATGCCAATAGGTGCCAAATGTAAACTCTATCAATGATTGTAATATGAGGGCCATTAGCATAAGGGTACCCTCTCCTCATTATATCCAACAATCCAATCATTTCATTCAGCAAATAAAGTTTCGTTCTCTCCCTAGACTTTTTCTCTCTACTATTCAGATGAGCTTTGAGCGAAGAGAGGTTAATTTAGGCGCTTAATGATCCCAAGTGATCCAAAAGAGCCTAAGTGACCGCACAGTGTCGATCCTAAACGACCAGCCCCTGACAGCCTGTAATGGCAAACCCGATCAAAGCTTATTGAGTTTACTGAGAACTTTCTTCCTTCCAGCTACAACTCTTTTTATTTTTTTCAAGGTCTTAATTCGGATATATTAAGGGAAATACCAAGGGAGCAAGGGAGCAAATCCCAAGCCTACCGATACCTCCCCCAGAAAAAAATCCGAAGTGCCCAACAAACTATTCTGATCTTCCGAGCAAAAGCATCCCAATTTACCCCTCCCAGGGGACCATATATGCCTAAACATAATAGGGCCAAAAATATCCCAACGACTTCAGGAATTTCCAATGCAAGATAGCCCTTTAAATAAATAACCAAAACCAATATAACCATCCTCAATTGCAGCTGCCGCAGAAAGAGAGTTTGTTACCTAATTGGCTATCTGAGCTAATGACAGCCAAACAATGAACAAGCAGCAATATAAGAAGTTTGAACCTGCCACTCCATGCCACGAGATGATGTCTTTTTCCCTTCTTGTGCTTGAGGAGCTCTCAGATATTGGAGAAAACAAATCTAGAAAAGGTTTCCCATGTGGAGTTCATCCCAGAGAATGATGTAAATCTATTCCCGAAGGATAAAAACTGCGCCCTCAGAGCTGAGGAGTATTAAAGAGACAAAGTAAAATAAAGACTATAATGACTTTCATGAAGCAGGAAGCAATGACTGGAATCACTTTGTCATTGATTTGAAAAATGAAGACTAGAGATAAAATCTTACAAAATTATTGAGAGTAAGGTAATGAGCATAATGTGCATGACGTTCTTTAAACGCAACTTAAACTCCCAATGTTGTTTCAAAGCAATAATTCTTGTACAAAAGAGAGTAAGGTAGGGAATTGTCATCATTTGCATCATTTGGAAACGACTTTAATGTTAAAATTTAAATCCAGTTACTCTTCCACAGAACATAAAATCAAGAAGCTAATATTTAGAAAGGACAAAACAAAAGTCTCGCTATTCTTTAAAACGAAGAGAGACGTTACAAAATCCCTTTTACACAAATTGAAAATATATAAATATTCAGAAGGAGAAAATTAAAGATTAACTCTTTTGGCAAAAACACAAACATTTGAAAACTCACCTTAATACATTCAAAAAATTGTGATAGGGTCTAAAATAATATGCATGACGTCCTTTAAAAGCAAATCTAAACTCCCAATGTTGTTTAAAAATAGTAGGTCTTGTACAAAAAAAGATTTAAAAAGGAAAATTACCATCATTTGCAACATGTGGAAATGGCTTTGACGGAGAACTTAAAATCTGGCTAGTCCTTTGAAACAAAACTTAAAATCAAGCAGCGTGTTAGAAATGACAAAACAAAAGTCTCACAATTCTTTAAATCAGAGAGAGATTTGATTAACAAAAAACATTCACAAAAGAGGTAAAATTGAATAGGAGAAAACAAAAGTTCAACTTGTTTTGGTAGAAAATAGATATATGACAACTGCTCACAAAGCTATTGAGAAATAGATTTGACAATCTTGCGAAATAATCTATCAATATGCATGAGTTTCTTTAAAAGCCAAGTACAATTCCCAATGTTGTTTGAAAATAATAGGACTAGTACAAAATAGAGTAAGGAAGAAAATTGCCAACAATTTGAAACATTTGAGCGGCTTTCGTGAAAAACTCTAAACCCAATTACTCTTTGGCAGAATACTTAAAATCAAGAACTCTAAACCCAATTACACTTTGGCAGAATACTTAAAATCAAGAAGTTAATATTTAGAGAGGACAAAAACAAAATCCTCACAGTACTTTAAAACGGAGAGATATTTTGCATTCTCTTTAACAGAGAACTTTTGAAGAACAGATAAATATGAAAAAGGATAAACAAAAGTATTGAACTTTTTTGTCAAAAGGGAGATATTCGAAAACTCAATGCTCATAAAGCTATTGAATAATAGATTAGACAAACCTCTGATAAATATACATGACATCTTTTAAAAGCATATTTAAACTCTCAATGTTCTTTGAAAAAGGAGCAAAATCGCTATGATTTGCAACATTTGGAAACTAACTTTGACATATAACTTAAAATCCGGTTACTCTTTGACAAAAAACTTGAAATCAAGAAGTTAACATTTAGAAAGGACAAAACCACAGTAATCTCACAATTGTCTAACAACAGTATGCATGACATTCCTTAAAAGGCAATTTAAAACTCTCAATGTCATTTAAAAAATAAAAGGTCATGTATAGAACAAAGGAAAAAAATTGACATAATCTGCAACAATTTGAAATGACTTTAAATAAAAACTTTAAATCCAGCGACTCTTTAACAGAAACTCAAAATCAAGAAGTAAACATTTAGAAAGGAAAAGACAAAAGTCTCCCAGTACTTTAAAACAAAGAGAGAGATTATCTCTTTAACAAAGAACTTGTGAAATAAATAAATATTCAAAAGAAGAAGACAAAAGTTTTGACCGTTTTGGCAAAAAAAGAGAGATTTAAAAACATACTGCTCATAAAGCAATTAAAAAATAAATTTGAAAACCTTGTGATAAATATGCATGAAATTTATAAAGCCATTGAAAATGTTTGTTTTTTAAAATAATACATCATGTACAAAACGGGAATAAAATTGCCATCATTTACAACCTTTGGACGCGACTTTCACGGAAAAACTTTCACGGAAAACTTTGAATCCGGCTAGTTTTTGACAAAATTTTATAATCAAGAAGTTAAAATTTAAAAAGACAAAACAAAAGTCTAACATTACTTCAAAACAAAACGAGATAATAACAAAGAAGTTTTAAAGTATAAATATATATTCAAAAGATGAAAACAAAAGTTAGGCAAAAAAGAGATACTTGAGAACTTACTGTTGAAAAGCTATAGAGAAATAGATTCAACAAACTTGTCATGAATATGCATGACATCCTTTAAAAGCAAATTTCAATTCCCATTATTATTTTTAAAATAATAATTCTTGTGCAAAACAGACTAAGGAACAAAATGTTTGACGTGGAACTCCAGGTACTCTGTGAAAGAAAACTTATATTCAAGAAATTAATAATTAGAGTCTCCAATTCATTGAAACAGCCAGAGATATTATTAAATCTCTTCAATAACGAATTTTAAAAAATAGAAGTAAAAAGAGAAAACAAAAGTTTTAACTTTTTGGCAAAAAAGAGATGTTTGATAACTTACTACCATAGAGCTTTAAAAAAATAGATTCAAAAACTTGCTTTGATAACAAACTTTAAATCCCGTTACTCTTTAATAGAAAACTTAAAATCAAGAAGCTAATATTTAGATAGGACAAAACCAAAGACTCAATATTCTTTAAACAGAGAGTTGTATATTCCAAAGGAGAAATAAAAGTTTAACTTTTTTGGCAAAAAAGAGATATTGGAAAACTGCTCATAAATATGCATGACATTTTTTTAAAGCAAATTTGAACTCCTGATGTTTGAAAAATAATAGGTCTCGTACAAACCGGAGTAAGGTAGAAAAATGCAATCGTTTGCACCATGAAGTACTATATTCTCTTTCGAATAGGCCCTGAAAGGAGAAGGAAGGCTGGAATGCCAATAGGCGTCTAGTATTGTACACAGCATCCTAATTCTATTTAATTTGTCTTGATTTTGACAAAAAAACATATAATCAGGAAGCTAATTTTTAGAAGACAACAATAGAATTGAAATTCCTTAAAACAGAGAGATATTACTGAATCTCTATAACGAAGAACTTTAACAAAGAAGATAAGAATTCAAAAAGAGAAAACAAAAGTTTCTTTTGCACAAATGAGCTTGTGACTCATTTGCACCATTTTGAAACGACTTTGACAAAATACTTTAAATCTGGTTATTCTTTGACAAAATAATACATATAATCAAGAAGCTAATATTTAGAAAGGAAAACAATAGAATTACAGTTCTTTAAAATGGAGAAATATTACGGAATCTCTTTCACAAAGAACTTTGATAAAAAGATTAAAATTCAAAAGGCAAAACAAAAAGTTTTCTTTTCGCAAAAAGGAGAGATTTAAAAACTTACTGCTCATAAAGCTATTGAGAAATAGGTTCAAAAGCTTGCGACATAATCTAAGATGAAATGCACGACGTTTTTAGAAGCAATTTAAACTCCCAATGTTGCTTGAGAATTATATATCTTATACATAACAGAATAACAAAGATAAGTGCCATCATTTGCAACATTTGAAAAAGAGTTTCGATGGGAAACTCAAAATCCAGTAACTGTTTAACAATAAACTTAACATTAAGAAGCTAATATTGAGAAAGGATAAAACAAAAGTCTCACAAATTCTTTCAAACATTGAAATCTCCTTTAAAAAAATTGTTGAAATATTGAAAAAAGAAAACAAAAGTTTAACTTTTTTGGGAAAAAAAGATATATTTGAAAACTTACTGCTCAATGCTCATAAAGCTATGGATTAATAGATCCAACAAACTTGGGATATAATGCATGATTTTCTTTTCTTTTCTTTTCTTTTTAAATATTGAAACTCCTGATGTTGTTTCAATACATCAGAGTAGAAAGAAAATTGCCATCATTTGCAACAGTTTGAAGACAACTTTAACAAAAATCCAGTTACTCTTTGACAGAAACTTAAAACCAAGTAGTTAACATTTGGAAAAGACAAATGAAAAGTCTCAAAGTACTTTAAAACAGAGGGAGTTATTATGTAATCTCTTTAACAAAGAACTTTCAAAAAACAGACAAACATACAAAAGTTTAACTTTGTTTAGCAAAAGAAAGATCCTCATAAAGCTATTGAGCAATAGATTCAACAAACTTGTTATATAACCTAACATTGTATGCATGACGTTCTTTAAAAGAAAAGTTAACCACGCAATGTTGATTGAAAATAATAGGCCTTGGACAAAACAGAGTGAGAAAGGAAATCGAAATCATTTGCAACAATTGAAATTGATTTTGATGAAAACTTTAAATCCCGTTAGTCTTAAACAGAAAAATTGAAGTCAAGAAGCTAATACTGAGAAAGGACAAAACAAAAGTCTGAAAATTCTTAAAAACAGAGAGAAATTTACGAGATATCACTGTTCAATAAGACATTAACAAATAGATTCATGAATTATGTGAGATACTCTACATGATATGGACGACACTCTTTAAAACACATTAAATTCCAAAGCACTGGAATTTAGAGATGGATTGGAAATTATCTTTTATAAATCAGAGGAAGAAAAAAAAAAAAGTTCCATCACATGCAGCGTTTGAAATGAAAAGTGGTAAAGAATGCACTGGCGTAAGACTACAAGGATTGATCAGAGGATAAGCAATAATGAATCATTAATTGAAAAAGTAATTTCCCAAAATTGGAATTCACCAAACATTATGACTGTTGAGGCATGTCAATCTCCTTATATATATTTCACTGTTATATTCATGTTACAAAGGATCAACAAACAGGTTGAAACCCCGTAAAACTCTGGCAAACAAATCAAGTTACTCTCTAATGAAGCACTGTGAAGCAAAAGACAATTATTCAACGTATAAAAAAAAATCTTAATTTTTTTGCAGAAAAATAGAGATTTTTCCAAAAAATTAGTGCCCATAAAGCCAGTGACATATAAGGTTTAACAAATTTGTTGGATAATCTTTGACGAAAACTTAAAATCAGGAAGTTAATACAGAGAAAGGACAAAATAAAAGGCTAACAATTCTATAAACAGATAAAAATTACTGATCGTTAAGACATTGACAGATAGGTTCAAGAAACTCACGGGATACATACTGCATCAATTCCAAAAGAAGTATGAAAAATAGAAATTCCTGTTTAAATCGATGTAAGGAAAAACAGATATTCAGAAGTCGGTATATAATTTTTGAGTTCTTATGACAAGATTTATCACTAACGACAGCATCATCAGGCAACACCACCCATCCGCACAAGCAAAAGGAAAGAATTTGAGAAATTTACCGACACGCCTAGAACTCCAGCAAGCCCTCGCACACCGGTGATCAGCCTCTCGCCTTCGCTGCCGCCATGGCAACCCAGTCACCGTGCCCCGACCAAAGCCCCACTCCTCCTCTCTCTCTCTTTCTCTGTGCCCCGACACAGGGGCGTCCGTGCGCCGATCATCAGCCGCATGCGGAGCCAGATTGAGGGTTTTCACCCTCTCCGATCGAGCCAAATCTGGCTCCGTCGAGAGAGGAAAAGGAAATAAGCAAACGAAGAAGACGAAGAAGAAGAGAGATGATGATTCGCCAACGGATCTTTTATTTTTGAAGTTCCAACGGATCTTTAGCCTCAGTTTCCTGTTGTTCCAACCATACCCCTCATTAAATAGGAAAGTAGACAGCACGTAGGAGGTCGATTCGGTAAATTTACAGCTTTTTAAAGAAATCCGTCGCAGTAGGATGTTTTGCCGAAGCGGTGCGCTTTAGTGTATGACCCTACAATAATTCCAAGCTAAATTACTACCCACCATAAAAATTTACGATCATGGAGTTCGATTATTGATTATAAGTTGTGCTTCTTGCGACAACTTCGAGTACTTTATTATCTCATTAGTTTCATTAGCAGGTGATAGGAATTTCTTGCTATGAATTGTACAGCTAAATTGCTACAAAAAAGAAAAGAAAAGGAAAGTACTAAGAATAAATAGTAATTTCCCTTGTCCTTACCAAAAAAAAATAGTAATTTCCCTTGTAATTGGTACGAGTGACTGCTAATCCTCAATAATCTTAATTATACTTATTCTTCATAATTTGCTATCAAAGTCTCGTTGTAGTAATATATCTTATCATTTCATAAGAGCAAAACGATGTTTGTAAGTTATATTTTGTGCTAGTAAAATTAGTTTCGCCATTGTTAAATTGCATTTATATTTGTACATTTTATAAATGCAAAATTTATCTTATAATTCATAAATTACCCATTAATAATCATTAAAAAAAAAAAGGATAAACTTCAAAACATGGAGACTACTGATAATAAATTTACCAGCATACAATAGTTTCTCTTATTTGGAGGAAAATTTTCATTATTAGTAATACCACTTTTTCTGATCTGCTCCTTCTAGGGCTGAAATACATGTAATGTCATTCTTACTTCTATTGTTATGGTATCATTAACAATAACTTAATTCAGCAGAGCTCAATATTTATTAATACATAGAGAAGTTTGCAATAGGCTCTTCTAAGCTTAAAGTGTTTTAAGTTGTATCTATCTCTTACTTTCAGTTTGTGATTTTTTCTTTTGACCTTTAGAGCTTGAGATCGGACTTTAATCTAATTTATATAGATAATAGCCTTCAAATTCACCTGGAATCTTTCCATCAATTTCCTAAAATTACAAATGAATTTGATAAAATTCGTAAAGGGCCATTTTGCTTCGGCTTTGAACAAACAGAACACAAACCTGAATGTTAATTACCTCTTCTAAAGTGAAGACTGGTAACCAAGCTATGATTGTCCAGTCTACCAGAATGAACCGTCGTCATCGTCGAGAGTCGGATATTTTTATCGTCGCAGAACGTCTTTTTATCCGCACTGCCGAGAGCCACTCCCACCGCCCCTGTGCGTCGCTGCCGCCTTAGCTCCAATCGCACTCGCGCCTAGAAACACCACCCCATGCCCTCGCACAAGCAAGCCATATTCTCTCTCCTCTCCGACTTCGCCCTCTCCTATTCGACGGCCCGTCCTCGGCCTGACCCTTGCTGACGCTGCCGTCCGCACGATCGTCAAGTTCACCTCCAGCTCCTCCGCTCTCCACGAGCTCCGTTACGCCCTGTAAGTCCAAGTTTCTGGTGCGTGCTCTCTTGCGAAGACAATTCAGATTCAGAGTCTGATTCGTCAAGCCGGTCCGAGGAGAGGAGCTCGTGGTCATGTGCGGTCTCGTGGAGGCGAAAATGGCCATCGAAGGAGGGATGCGGAAGTGCTTGAGGCAGAATGTCTTGGTCTCGCAGGACTCCGGCGATAGGGCAGTGATCGTACAGAGGACCTGTAAGTTTGTGTACACGCACTGTTTTGGATTATTTTACTCGAACATGTAACGTAATTGAAAGTGGTCTTTGTCTGACAAATCGTGGTAGCATTAAAACATGAAGATGGATACAAGGGGTAAATGTATGTCTCATGTTGGGATATTCCGTGTGTTTTGCATCAGTGTAGGCAAGTCATATCTCGTATTGCCAGCTTCAGTCAGTTGATGTTTCGGCTTCTCTTTCAATGCCACAAGACTGCGAAAAGGAAGCAAGGGATCAAGGAGTCTTTGTGAATTTGGTGTAATAATTAGTTTGGAAAACCCATACATGCTCAATAAGATCCAAAGCAAGAGCACCTGGGACTGTTACTTCATCGACGACATATACTCTTATATTACAGGTAACAAGGTCAAATAGGGCCCTTTCTTCTTCTATGGTATCCATCAAATTCAACAGATCAATTAACTGGGAAGTTAGTGCTTGAAGCTGCGGTAACAAAGAAAAGTCAATGCTTAGACTGAAACGGTAGGAATGAGTGACGCAAAAAGTGAGAATGGAAGAAGAGAGAAACAAGAATATGATATTCAAATGGTAAATTATAGCTGACAGAGCTCTGACATATGTTTACACGCTTTGACATTGAAGAGCATGCAAAGTTACTAGACAGAATCATGGCTCTCTCTACCTTGTTTATTCCCACAATCTAAAACACCCTAGGACTTAATCGACAGCATAATTATGTCATCAAATACTTATGTGTAGCTCATTCCCTTTAGATGATCTTTTGAAAATACTAACAGTTTGCTTAGGTAGTGATCATCAAGGAAATGATTTTAAGGCCTTAGTTTATGAATTCATGGAGAATGGAAGCTTGGAATAGTGGCTACATCCAAATGCAACATCATCTAAAGGGAGTGAGCTTCCAAAATAGTTTAATTTCACTCAGAGGATCAATATTACTATTGGTGTTGCTTCTGCACTCGATTATCTTCAAGACCAATGTCACATTCCCATCATTCATTGTGACATAAAGCCAAGTAATACCTTCCTAGTGTTGACATGGTCACACATGTTGGGGAATTGGGAATGGCCAAATTCCTTCTTGGATCATTCTTTGATATTGTAGCTAATCGGAAGAGCTCAGCTAGTCTTAGAGGAACAATCGGTTATGCTCCACTAGGGAAATCAACCCCAAATCGGAAAAATCGGGAAGAAATCGGAACTAAACCTACCGTGGTCTTGACGCGAAAAAAAAGTGGCGGAGGGTCGTCGGCTGTGGTTCGAGCGTGGTGGCCGCTAGTGGCTCTCTCCCTCACCCTCTACCCTCGCTCACAGCTCTCGATTCTCGGTCTCCCTCTTTCTCTCAGCTCTGCTTTTTTTAACTCCCTAAAAGCTCCCCCTTTCTCTCATGATTTCTCTCTCCTTGACCCCACCGTTTCTCCTTGTTTTTCCTCCGTCAACCATGCTCACGGCCCCCCTATTTTTTGGCCGAGGAACCCAGTGAAGGAAGGTGCTTCAGCCGCTGGTACTTTGCGCGCCGATCAGCCTCCCCATTGGCCAAACCGATGTCACCTCCATTGTCTACTTTGCGGCAGGTCCGCCACACCTTAGCCAAGCCTGCTCCTCAGTTTAGCAGCATTGATGTCGCCTGCTCAGCCGTCCCCTCCGTCACTGGTACACCCTACTTTGTCTCGATATATGACATTTCTAAATTAATTCACTTGTGATATTATCCACTTTAATCCATCGCATTCTAAACCTCACAATTCTATCCTTCTTCACGAATAAGCAGGCATTTTCCCAAGAAATCACCTATCCTAATAGGGCTTTAGCATAAGCTCGTCAATTTTAAAGTTCCAAAGCAAAGTTTGCCATTACGTCAAATGGGCTCTCTCCCTGTTTGGTGCATAGTTCAGTCATTTCTACCCCCATTTGCCATTTTAGAATCCCACCAGAAGCCACTCTTTGTCTAGGCCCTCTCTAGCCCCAACAATCACTATCCACCCTCATTGAACCGAGTCATTACACGATAGGTCATCCGTCGTGCATGTGAGGTGCAAGGGAAAGAGGAAGAAGGAAGGAGGGGGAAGGGAGAAGGGGCTAGGCCGGGAGAAATATTAAAAGGAAATAGGCCCGGCAAAGGAAAAAAAGAAAAGGAGCTAGGGTCAAGCCTAGCCTCAAGCCTTTTTATTTTTTTAAATAAAAATAATATAAATAAAACTTAGTTAATGTAAATGATCTTAATACTTATATGATGTGCTATTGAAGCAAAATTCTTTTTGATAGGGCCAAATTAATTCCTAATTTTTTACAAGCCGTCAAAATTTATGTATCAACAGTATATCATCAAATGTAAAGCGAGTGACTTAACCAGTCATATTTTGTGCATTGGCCCGCATCTTTTGTCTCTCTAGCTTGTTTTATATTTGCATCTCAGGCGGGTGATCTCTAAAACATTGCTGGGATACAAAAGCAATTGAAATGGGCGAGTCTCTATAAGCGGCAGCCTTCCATCAATTGTTCACATGAGAAGCTTCCTGATTCGCGTGTCGATTAAGCTTCCTGGTTGCGAATCCCTGTTGTTCTGAACACAAGTTACGTCGAACCTTGAGCCAAGGTTTTGAAGACAAAAACCGTGAAGGCGAAACCAGCGAACAGGGTCGTTCATTGAAGTGATTGATGTCTGAGACTTTATGGGGGGCATGTGGGGTCTACGAAGGACTCTCAAGTCTCTTCAAGCAGTTTCACCATTTTAATCCGTGAAAGGACATAGAGAATACCAATGGCAAACACGGAGTGGAAAATTGTAGAGTTCGGCTAGGCCAACTTAGAGGTGTCCAGCTAGTCCATTGTCTTAAAAACACAAATTAAGTTGTGGACTGGATTTTGAAGGCCCATCTCAAGAAGATTCTTCCTCGTTATTGGCTTGCGAATCCTCCGCAAGCTCTTTAAGATTTATTATGCTCAAATGTTGCACAACTTTTTATTTAGTATCTAATAAATTGTGCATCTCTTCCGATCAAAAAAAACACCGAGTGGAAGCGGAAAAGCCAAGAAATTCTCCATCATAGCAGGGACTAACTCCTGTGTGATGTACTCCCAAAGACAGGCAAAACAAGACAATCAAGAAAAGGGTATGCGGCGAGACAACCAACATCTTCTTGGCCTGATCCATAGAAGCCCGATGATTTGCTTCCATTCTAGCATATACCTGGTGATGAGAGACTTATCTTATTTAGACAGTTTGGAGAAATCCACGCATGAGAGAATAGAATTTCGTAATTCAAACGTAAAATTTGATCGGGACAAATGGTATATGAAAAAAGGTTATACGGAAGACATCCATATCAAATTTGATGGCTATAATAGGGTCATGAACTAAAGTGGCTGTGCTAAATCTAACGTACATTCTCTTTTTGGATTCTCTCTTTTTTCTTTCCCTCTCCAAAATTAGAGAGAATTACAATTTACTTGTCTTGCATGTTAATTGATGACAATTCACATCTTCTTATATTAGTTTACTCATCTTACGTTATTTTATATTAATTTCAAACGTCATTCTTCTCTTACATAAAATATAGTATTTTTTTGTTCATAGTTTTTAACATACCATAGGGTCTTTACTGAATTTTTTGTTTTTCCTTTCAGTATATTAGGGTGCATTTGGTAACATTTTTGTTTTCAGAAATAATTTCTTTTTAAAAATAATTTTTTCTATTTTTATTTTCTAGAATAATGTCTGAATAAAAGAACGTATTTGATAACTGTACAAAACTTCTATTTCTAAAATAAAAAAAGAATATGAATGCATTTGGTATGACTCGCAAATTTATTTATTTTTTGTAATGTAAAATTTCTTTTAATATTTTAATAATTTTTTGCGATTTTTCTTTTTTTCTTTTTTTATTCTCTTCTTCTTCCGATGGTGGCGGCAACAATCGGTGACCGGCAACAGTGACGGCGAGCACAACCAATGGCAACAACGAGCAATAGTGACCGACGATGAGCAACGACAACAAGTAGCAAGGACCAATTAGAAGAGGAAGAAAAAGAAAGAAAGAAAATGACTTATTCCAAATAACAAGAAGAGACTTTTCTTTATTTTTTATTTCTCTTCTAAATTTATTCCCTGGAACAATTTTCTATTCCGAAAAATAAAAATATTAATTAACGTTAACAAATGAATTTATATTCTTTTTTGTTCCATTGAACAAAAGAACAGAAATCAAGAGAAATAAAAATGTTACCAAATGGACCATTATAATCTAGCCATATCGAAATAATAAACTTCTTCAGAGATGATCATCAAGCATACCAGAGTTTAGTCAGGTAAACTCGAGCCCTACCCCATTACACCAAGCTTAATAACTAAATAACCTCGCTCCTAGGAAATCTTCTGACCTATTTGCCTCGAGTCATCTTGGGTGGAGACATAAACTTTGAGGTCCATGATAAATCCTACTCTCCCTGTGTAGGCAATGTTAGCAACATGCCAACAAGTTAACAACTATTTTTAACATACTTCGGTCCAGTGAAAGGATAACATCAAAGGGAAATTAAAAGGCGGGTATTTCTTAGGCTTAGGAATGAATGGACAAATATGAACTTCAAGAGACACGACATAAGGATAGATTGAAAGTAACCTATGCCTGCCAAAGTATGTCCATCTGCAGTTTCCCAAATGAATGCAATGACGTCTGAAATGAAGATAGTCCTCCTTTTTCTTTTTACTTTTTTCGGGAATCAATCCAAGTTAGGCAATGAGCCAAGATTCAACCCCAACCACTAGTGGCAAACACATCTGTAAAGGCAAGAAAACATCATTCTCAAAAGCTGTGTGGGGACTGGATTCGAATTTCAAAAGTTGGGGCACGCCACGGCCGCAAAACCAAATTAGGGTCTCGGATAATTGATGGCTATTGTACGTCTAAGTTCTTTCGAACCCACTCGACTTGAGCATAGTATTCACGTGGGCCCACTGAGGAGCATTTTTCTACTGGCAAAAGTCCGCTCTTGATGAGTCACCTGGTTCCGCGTGCCATCTTAGGTTCACGAGCTCGACTTCTCCTGATTTATTCTACCACTTCAGTTCTCATTTGATACACTTTGAAATTGAATTAGTTGAAGAATAATGGTGCTTTTAGTAACTATTCTATTCCAAGAATAATTTCTGTTCATAAATAATTTATTCTAATTATGTTCCCTATATGAGTTTTTGAATATTTGAAAATATTTAATAATTACATAAAAATTTTATTCCTAAGATAGAAATACATTTGATATGACCCTTAAATTTTTTTGTGACTTAAAATTCTTTTAAATTTTTTTATTACTTTTTCCTCTTTTTCTTATCTTTTTCTTTTTCTCCTTTTGTTCTTCTTCTCCCTTTAGCCCTTCACCAACCTCGACAATAACCAACGATCGGCTAGAGGGGGGCAGGTGGCCTCGCTAGAGCCTCATCGGTTGAGCCTCGCCAGCACCTAGGTGAGTGTGAGGACGATTAGCTAAAGGGAGAATAAGAACAAAAGGAAAAGAAGAAAAGAAAAGACTTGATTATGAAGTTGCTCCCCAAAACAAAAAATGGCTTTTTTATTTATTTCTTATTTTTGTTCTAGATCTATTCTCAAGAACAAATTTGTCCAAAAAATAAAAAAGTTACAGTATAGATTTTTATTCCTCTTTTTATTTTGAGGGAAAGAATAGGTATTGTTTGGCCGGTTACCAAAAAGGGCCTAAGAATCCTAAAAGATTATTTGGAATTTAATCATGCAAACATGTTGGTAGTATGATTTTCGTCCCTTGAGTTTCTCGTTTTTGTTTTTTGTGAGAAAAGCAAAAATAATGAGGCACCGATTGATCCATTCCCTTTGGTGTCTTTGTCCTATATTTGTGATTAAAGTAGATGTATCCGAAATAATGTTGAACAAACTTATAAATATTGCAACAATTCTATCTACACTTTCCGTCAAAAGGCATTCTGTTTTTCCGTTCTTTGTTAGAGAGTGAACTCTTTTTTCTAGTGTCAAACATGATATGCCAATCATATTTGGTCAATATGGTTGCTATAATAAAGAGAAATATCTTTTAAATTCTCAAGAACAATGGACTTAGTTGTAGCCAATTTGAATTCCTACTAAAAATGTAGATACTCTTTGGAATTACATGAACTTGACGTCAACATAAAACTAACTGTACACTTCAAGATGTGATTGTCAGAGATTGGTAATTTTACCAATTTTTTGATGAAGGGTTTCTCGGAAATTTATAGCAATAAAATCACCAAAAAGAAAATATAAATTTTAGCCTAAAATTATTTTAAGTAGTTATTTATTATTACGCTTACTAAACTAGGATAAAAATATGTGTCGTTAGAATTGTGTCGTGACATGCTCTTGACCATTAAAAGAGAAATAATTTACGTCGGTTTTCAGACATATCTTCCTTCGACCATCTTCTCGGAGTGTTTTTTGTTTCCCTTTCAGGAATAATCACAAATATATAAATTATGAAAATAAGTGATGTGGATACTTTAACTATGGTAACAAAACAATAATCTTGTCAGTTTGTTCAAGAAAAAAGAAAATGTAAGTGTATTTCTCTTAATTCCTAAGATTACATTTGATCGTCCGGATTTCAAATTATGATAGAACTGGATATAATATGATATGAAATTCAAGGAATTTTAGTATATTTAATTCACTGTTTGGTGATTGCAGTAATAAAGTCGGATATAGTTACATCATATTATATATATTATTATGTATAAAGGATTTATTAATATAAATCACAAATTTTACAAATGGAGATGGTAAAAATATCTCGCGACACTCACGTCTACTCTATTTTTATTTGTTTTCTAATTTTATTTTACTCTCTTTATAAATTATTTTTTGTTTTTTCTTCCCCTTCTATAACTCTCTAATAAAATTTTATTAAATAGAAACTGTACTAATATACCTAAAATATTAAAATACCTAAAATATGTAATAAATATTTTTTTTTGATATTGAATTTCTATTATAAGATATAATTAAATTTGAATATATAAATAAAATAAGATTAAATTAAAAAATTATTTTTTATTTGGAATTTTCTATAAATAATTCAAATATTATTTACATTGAATAGAATTTTAGATTTGTTAATTTGATAAGTTAGTTTTTGGGAAAAACTAACTTTCTCATTATGAAGTTAAAAATCCCATCCACTTTTATCTCACCTCCCCAGGATAATTTTATCTGGCCTATATCTCTTTTATTTCCGACTTTATCCTATCGTGAGTAAATACTAAACGTAGGATATGATAAATTTTATCCAAACTACCAAACACAATCTTAAATGTTTGTTATTTTTAATGTATGTACTACTTTTAATTGTTATTATTGAATAATGATTATCAAAACAAATACAGGTAAGGTCACAAAAATCATATAAAATTGGAGAAATTTTTGTACGAGTCAATGAGCACTATTTGAGGGTTGACGTAGAGGCGGCTCAAGTGTCTCAACTCAGGCCTCATGAGAATATTATATTATGACCCAATAATGGTGAGGGCTCCGCCGAAAGTGGAAATTTGACTATCTTTTTGTTATAAAAAAAAGACAAGAAAAAAAGAAAGGAGTCATAGAAATTACAAATGGTTAGTAATTGTTAATAATGATGAACAGAACTTCAAGGTGTTACAGTCTTGCATGCTGCTTAGTGAGAAAATTAGGGTTGATCCAGGAGGCATATGTGAGTATGTCTTTGTTCTTCATTTATTTTTCTTTTGCCTTTTCTCGGTCTTTAACAAACCAACTGGCTGTGTCTAGATTGATTTTCACAACTTTACCCTTTTTTTTTCTTAATCTAAATCTTATGGCGCACACATATTATAAGCAGTTTGTCTTTTTTCCATCATATCAAGCCCTATCACATTAAAGAAAAAGAGTCGGCAAGAGATATTGAGTCAACGAGAGCAGATTATTTAGGTGAGACATTATGTTGATTATCGCAAATTATGTCACCTGATAATAATGATTAAAGCAAAATTTCATCAACTGTTTTAAAAACTTTTAGATGAATGTGTGATTTAAATTTCAAACATTATAACATTCTGCCTCACGCATAGATTGGACTTTGGCCTAGTATGAAAAATATATAATAAGAGAGGGAAGTACAAGGCTTGAAAAGGTTTAAACTTAAAATTTTTTACTCTGATCCCAAATAAATTTTCATAGGACCATTGCCAAGCCCTAAAAGATTAAACTATTAGATGAAGAAGTGATTAATATATTAAATATTCTAATAGTTAATCATAACGATATCTACAAATAATTTCTTGACTTTGGAGATAGTTGAGGCACCAATAACTATGTATCATCAAATGATGAGAAGAAAAGAAAGACAGAGAAAGAAGTGAGAAGTTCTTAAGTTGAGTGCACAGTCAATTTTTTAAAGAAGGAAAAATTAAAATATAAGAAAATAAAATAAATGGTCATTGAAGTTTGACCCTTTATGTAATATCATTCCTAAATTACTATTTTACTCAATGTAATTCTTGAATTATTGATAAATGTTCAATGTAGTCCTTATTTTTGTTCAAATAACAAATCCATCGTTATTTGATGACTTGAAATGTTACATGCTAAGTTGGATTTTTAAAAATAACAAGTCAATGTGTCCATCCTTATATTCATCTACTTTTGAAAATGAGAAAAACATTATAGCGTCAACATAACTATTTGTTGCGACCTAACCTCGGTGCATCACCTAGCATTTGGATAATGGATTACTAAGCCTAAACTTAACTCGGCTCTCCCAAGCCTATACCAATTTGCAACTTAGATTATTTAACATGTAAATTATTTTTCAATGAGGAGTCACCATTAATCTATTTTTGGTGGACCAATCAGAAACCTAAGTAAATTAACGGAATGATTACTTCACTCCTACGAACTAGAGATTAAATAAGTTTGGGAACTTGATTACGCTAGATTACTTTGATTTTAGTATAAATCACTAACATTCAAGGGGTGATAATGCGGGTGCGCAACTATTATTGAATACTCAATGAAACAAATAAATCGTAGGAAAATAAATTCCATAACAAATAATGATTTTTTGGGGTTTTCTTTTTAATATAGATTTAAAATCAGGCTACGTGACATGCAATTAAAAGAACCTAAACGGTAGATTGTATGACACGCATATGATATTTTTGGTATTTTTTATTAAAATTCGAAATAAATAATTAACGAAAATAAACTACAAACCTCGAAAAGTTATCTTATTTAAATTAGAAAATAATTTAGATTAAGTTCTATTTTAATTTGAAAATTTATCTTAATCAAGTAGATTTTACTGTTACATGCAGTCTAACACAACATGCAATCCTAATATATTTGGAAATCATCCTACCTATGACGCAATTTAATTTTTTGTATTTTCCAAAACGAGCAGTTATCCAAGACCCAGCTCAAGAAATTCAACAAGACTTCAAATAAAGGGTTAAGATAATTGAAAAAATAGTACATCTTCTCACGGATTAAATTAACAATTATTTTATCCCTAAACGTAGGAAAAATCAAAATAACTAAAAAATGATCCAAAATCTTACATAACAAATTAGTAATTATAATGATCAATGCGCGAAAAATCAAGATATTTAAAAAAGTGATCCGAAATTTGACGGATCAAATTAGTAATTATAAAAATTTTAAACATAAACATTAATAATGCGACAAATAAATCAAAATAATTTTAAAAAGTTGTCCGCAGCTTTATGGAACAAATTAATAATTATAATATTTTTTTATGATATCCTATTGAATAATGTTTACCATCTCAATAGACTCAAATTAGTATCTAGTCATCCAATTTTGGTAATAAAATACTGAGACGATTCGTTTCTACAATAGGATTGGAAGGATTCATGAATGGTGATTTGCGTCGAGGCAGGCTCGACAATGGCGGGCCCACAGCCAATGAGCCTACAAAAATAGAAATTTCGTGGAATCGACTAGGTTCGGGCACGAGCATGGGAACAACGGCTAGCGTCGGGCTTCGGACGGTAATGAGCAGGGACGCGAGGACGCTCAGGGTAGTGGTAGCGTTGTCGCTAGGTGTCGAAGGGCTAACGCGCTCGGCAGTGACTTGCGATCATGTTCCCCTTCGATTTGAGAAAAGATTTTGTAGACTTATTAATGGACGATGTGATCGTTAAAATTATTATGATGTGAAACACGCTAAGGTATCCTCTCTGTTTTTTATCCAAAGCAAAGTGGAATCTATTACTTTTTGATATGTCATTAGCTTGATCTAGGAAGATAAGTTGTCAAAACAATACTTTTAGTTTACAGAATATTCACCCTCGCAAATTTTCATGCTTTAGACTTTCAGAAAAAAGTGAGTTACATAAGGAATCAAAAGGATAGCAAGGGTTGCCGGTGACACTCACCTGCAAAATAAAAGAATGAAAAAAAAAGCAAAGAAAAAGGAAAATTAAAGTAAAAAATTTTAAAAATAAAAAAATAATCGAAAAAAATGTTGAAATATTATTTAACAATGTCTATGTTAGTGTCAGTCTTAGTGAGATGGTTAGCATCTAGATCAGCGATTTTCGTCGAAAAATAGCTGGATAAACTCAAATGGCAATGTGAAAAATTTTAAGATTCAATTGGAAAAATTTAAAAATTTAAAACTAAATTGGTAAAAGTGTAATAAATTTATAATTTTTTTATCAATTTTCCCCATCTTTTTATTGATGCCCACTACTTGGGATTTTAAATGAATTGGGCTTCCTTTCATGATATCCCCTATGCCGGTTGCAATTTTCAAGAGAAATAATTATCTTGTCCACAGTTGGGTAGATAATTCTCAATACAATGTGAATACAACAAGCGAATTTTAGTATTAAACCCAACTTTGGACGCAGTAAAGCAAAAGCAAAACATATGTCCGTTTTTTCTAATCGCATTAGCTATGACATCAATCTAAATTTTCAATGAATGAGAATTTATAAAAAATATAAACAACTAAGAAGGAGCATCTTAAGGAGCGTGTGATAATTGCATCGGTAGAGAACACAAATTAGAATTCTTGCTGGCTTGTGTTTCCATTTCTAATAATGCATTTCTCTAATTAGACAATGAATTGTAAGAATGATTAAAGAGATCAATTTTATGAAAAGAAAACCCGAATTAATAATAAAAATTTGCAGTATTTAAAATATATTGCTTTTCTCGTGTTATTTGGCTTATTGGGATACTTATCACAAGACCCTCATAAAATTGGTGACGTGATAACGTGATTTTTTTTATTAATTGAGTGGTAAATGCGATGCAGTTATTTTCAGGATTATTTATCATAGGACAAAATTACTTAACATCAAATCACTTGATGTGTATCACTTTGTGTATCTTCCTTGACATTACCGGTTGATGTTGCCATCGGGTGAGACACGTAATCACTCCACTTGTCTTGTTCTCCTCCCTCCTGCCCTCTCTCACCTTCGGAAACCCTAGATCATCTCAACAAACTCCCCTCTCGCGCAGATCCCTATATATCCATGATTTGCTAGCTAAATTAAACATCTCACCACACCCTACTAGAACTTTGTCCTCCTCACTGTGTTCAACAACATAGAATCTTTCTCTACTGATCCGATTCGAATCCTGAGGACATAAAACAACCAGACATGGAGGAGTATCCCACAGGGTTCCGCTTCTACCCAACGGAAGAGGAGCTCGTCTCCTTCTACTTGCACAATCAGCTTCACGGCCTCAAGCAAGACAAGATTCACCGTGTCATCCCAGTCCTCGACATTTTTTACACTGAGCCGTGGAATCTCGCCGGTAAAACACAATCCGCTGCTTGATGCAATTCTTTCACATTCCCTCCGTTTATTGAATTGTGCACTAAACTGGGTTCTTGAAAATTTCAAAACTTGTAGCACACTACCAGTAAACTTTCTTTTCCCCATATTTTATCTGGTGAATCTGTGCTGCAGAGCTTGCGGGAGAGCTGTGCAGAGAAGACAGAGAGCAGTGGTTCTTCTTTGCACCCATGCAGGAGAGGGAGGCAAGAGGAGGGCGGCCCAGCCGGAGCATGGCCTCCGGCTACTGGAAGGCCACCGGGTCTCCTGGTTATGTCTACTCTTCGGACAACAAGGTGATCGGCGTAAAGAAGTCGATGGTTTTCTACACGGGAAAACCTCCCAGAGGAAGAAAGACCCACTGGAAATTAAACGAGTACAGGGCCTTTGAACTCCCGCCGACCGATCCCAATTCCACGAGCAGTAATATTTCCATTCCTAAGGTGAATATGCTATAAATGCGAACCTTTATTTCAACTTTTTCAAACATAGAAATGATAAAATAACTTCACGTGCACGACATCTAGATTATCCATTTTTCACTTTAAATAATCGTTCTCGTAGTGTTTTCTACATTGTATTTATCGGTGTTGTGCAGTTCAAAACTTCGTATCTAGTTTAGTTCCTACTTGGACTTTCACAGAAAAAGGCAACAAACATTTTTCTCTGTATTTGATTTTCTAGAAATAATGTACTTGCAGTTAATACGTGAATACATATTATGCCGAGTGTATGTGGTATCCGGGATTTCTCGAGCGTTTGATCGCCGGCCACTGGAAGAAATGGCTAGAGAGACGACAATCCAGGGTGGTGATGGTGCTGCTAGCGGCGGAGGCGGACTTGGAGGTGGAGGACGTGGAGATGCATCATCATTAGGAGCAGTAGCAGACGATGCTGGAAGTTCCCTCCAGTGGGGGAAGCCTAGTTTGGAAGAACCGATTTGGGATTGGGATTAACTGGATTGGCTCTAATTTCATGTAGAGCTACTCTGGTGATGTAATTTTCTGGTTATCAGTGCAATCATATGTATATCTATGAGTATGAAGACATTGTGTTTGATTTGCAATCAATAGGCAGGCCAAACATAATGTCCAGTCTAAATGTTGGAAATAAATGCTAAGCATCTATGTTTATTCATATAAAATTGATTGGGCCTAGGAAGTCTAACTCAATTTACTAGGCTCAAAAAGGAAACCGATTCATCTTTTCAGTGAGATCTAATGAATCACAACCCCTAATTAGAAAAGAAAAAATAATATTTGTTAGAAAGCATCTCCATATATCAATCTTTATAAACTTGATGGTTGATGCGTCGAAGAGCTTGTGACTCATAATTTATAAGAGAATCTATTGATCAAAATTGAACAACACAGTCCATCAAAATATGGCAATTTGGCCTGGTAAAAGGTTGGAGTATATTGTAGAATAACAAGGAAATATTGAGATATTTTCATTTCTACGATATAGTTCCATTGCATTTGTACAGTGCAATCCATCCTTTTAAAATATTTTATTGATAAAAATTCATTACATTTCCATCAAATACTAACTAATTTAACATAAAAAGTAATTAATTTAAAATCAGTAGGATGTGTGTATATATCAACACACATACAGAGTGATTAAACTAAACCGCATTGCACAACTGAAGTGCAAAAAGTATTTTTTTCCATCTCATGATGCAGCTCTACATTTTGTTTTCTTATTAAGATTTCTGAAAGAAAGATTATAAAATCATAAATGAATTATAAGTTTCTTATATTTATTAGCACATGTGTGTCTTTTCGAAAATATATTATAGGGTACCCTGTATCTTTAGGTAACGTTCTCTCACAAAAAACCCTAGATTATGATGGTTCATATTACATTATGTCCGGAAGTGTAATTAGATATTTTTAAAGATTTCTTTCATCAAAATCTTGCTTAACTTGTAACTTGAATAAACAAGGAGAAGTATATAAGCGAAGGAATAGTTCCTGATACATAGACTGCGAAATTTTCTTTAAACAATCCACTCCCATTAATTAACTATTCAACTTGAAGATTTTAAAGGTAACTTGCTTAAAAAAATAAATTATACTACTTAAAGTATACAAAACAAGTTCATGGTATGATGACCGTTTGTGCTATAAAATTTGCAATAATTTCTTATTTAGTTATTTAAAGTGCCTGAAGGATCCTTTCAACAAAACCTATTAATATGGAAACCATACAATCAAAGCAACATAAATGAAAACAATACTTGATTTTATTTATCAAATTGCAAGGAGAATTGCGCACTTCTCCCTTTCATTTCACCCATTGGAAATGCACGAGGAGCAACAAATAGATTCCAATTCTACTGTTAATAAGATAAAGTCTTTAATATCTAAATTATCTTCAAATGCCTTATCAAAAAATTATTTCTTAAATGAATAAAAAAAGAGAATGCCCTATATCATATATTCTTGTGCATTAATTTCTGGATGGATCATCTAGCTGGTGTGACTTGTCCTATATAATTTTCACTTAATTAGTAAAGTTGGATATAAGGTTTGGGGAAATGATAACAACAATACCATTACTTTTTAGGTGATTAATTTAGCGTCATAACTTTAAAAAAGAAGAAGAAAAAGAAACGTGTTCACACGAATAACCTTGATGATTTCCCTGAAAATCCGACATGAAATTTATTTAATTATAAAATCATCCAACATGACTAGGACAATAGTGAGCCAAGTGTACAGAATGACGTCAAATAATCCTTTCCTTGCTCCAAATTGACAATTTGGGCCTAAATTAGGTTGCAGTTAACCTGCAGAATGAACATTGCATCTAGACCAAAAGGCAAAATTGATGTTCTTACATCAACGCAAAGTGAACCATTTGCTCCTATACCATTGTCTTCTTCAAATTGTCTTCGACTTCATCTTCTCTCTCAAGTTGCCACCCACCCCCCCCCCCCCAAAAAAAAAACCCCCGCGTCCATACACTACAGAAAGGGATTATATGAATCGAGAACAGTGAATTTCAGAAGGATAAACTTCTCCCAAAATATAAGATGGATGGATGATCTGCTGAGTTATTATTTTTCTGATTTATTTACGACAATACATTTGGCTTCCGCGTAATTTACTTTTGGTAAGAAAACCATCGTGTCATGGTTTTGTCTTGGATCTTTGGAGATTATTGTTATCCTTATTTTGTTTAGATATCGGTGTGAGAAATTGACATGTGCAGTTTAAATCTCGAATCATTTCGTCATTATGTTAATTGATCTTACATCATTTTGTGAGAAATAATTTTTCTCAACGAAGAATAACTTTTATGCTTATGCCTTCTCACTATCCATGATTGTCGTTCACTCGGGCAATATTTAATATACATCACACATCTGCGTCCTTTGATAGCCATGTTAATTGGATTTGAAGTTGTGGGGACTTGGTTAGATATATTATGTAACTAGAAGGACTAAATTAAAAGAAATTGTAAGTACAAAAATTTTGATTAAAAAAGTAGAAAAAGTATAAAGACAGAATTTCTTTTTCCAAAGAAAGTTTGGATTGATGACTTTCCTAGGCCTGGCACGACCCAAGCCCGGTCTGGGCACGACTTGGGTTGCCAAAATTATTTTTTGTTAATTTTTGATACATAGGAAATAAGTTTAGGGTAGAGTTCTATTTTCTAACTTTTTTGTCTTATGTAAACTTTAAAAAAAAAAAAAAAACGAAGCTTCTATGTTGAAAATTGCACCTCAAGTTTTTTGTTCATAAAGGGGACTATATCAGGGCACTTTTTAAAAAGATACTTGAATCAATTGAAAGATCTATGTTATGATCATTTTTTATGTATAATTTTAGGATTTTTAGTATTTTTTTTGCCATCCATGACAATGCATATAAGAATAGTCGATAACCTAACTTTTTTTTTTATTTTTCATGAAAGTAAGAATTTAGTAGAAAATATCTATTCTACCCCTCTTTTCATAAAGAAAAACAATATTATAAGTAAATCCCGTATAACGTATCGTGGTAGATCGGATCACTGACTCTAACTTTATAGTATTTCTAGCAGGGGACAGAATTCCAGTTCTAACCAATCTAAAATTCCGTCTTAATGCTCGAAGCTTCCTCTCTTTGACTCTATAATTACCAGCCACAACTCTCAACAACTGAATACGTCCATGGAGAAAGCACATGGAGGATTTTTCTCCAGTTGAAAATTTCACCAGTAACTCAAATTAGAAGTCATGACCTTAACACTAACTTGAGAAATGTCGACGTCGATGATCCCGGATGACATCCTCGGCTGCTGCACATGAACCTCTTGAGTTTCTTGCGGCCAAGCTCCCTTTGGAACAATTATAGGGAAAATTGAGGTGAAACTTTGACATATCGTCATTATATATTTAATTAATCAAGGAAATTTCAACTTTGGCTACTATGATGTTGGCATTTGATTGATGAACACAGGTCTTAATTAGATTAGTGTTGGCTAACGCCTCGTCTCCCTATTTCTTTTCCACATAAGGGAATGATATTTTAATGAGCTTGGACTAATTCGACATTGAAAGCGGAAAGTTAATGATTCGAAGACGACGTGTGAATATGGCCAGAAAGAAAAAAGAGACAACCTATGAAGACAGACAAAACAAACGATTCTATGCAAGTGGATGGACAGCTCATTTTCACCGCATATTGGCGTCACGAATCAAAGATGCATGTGATACGGCCCAAGAGATTGGCGAGTCCGAACAAGTCCCGAATTTGGTCATGGCCCATTCCAGGGGCCAGCCAGGTCCCTCTCTTGAGCCTAGCAACCATTCAATTTCAAAAGCTTGTCCTATTCTACTCATCCTATTGTGGCCAGAAGATCATATGGGTTTCCAAGGCCTAACCATGCAGATGGTCATGGCCAGTGCCCTTGAGCTTCCCTATGCCCTAAATCCTATTGTAGCCTTGTAATGATTGTATACATTCAAACCCGATCATTGAATCGATGAGGGGATCGACGGATCGAATCGGTTTGGGCATTGTATAAATAGGGGACCCCCATCCCACTTGTAAATGCTTGATCAAAAGTGAATGAAACGCTCATTTACTCTCAAACAACCCTTCTGGTCGAATAAGTGAGCGAAAGGCTAACTTAATATCGTTCCTAAGACTGAACGAGCGCGAGTTGATTAGTGTGAATTGACCAACCCATGACAAGCATGTTACATCAAAAAGTAGACACATATAACCCGACATGATATGATATGTTGGGTTATAATTTACTTTATTGGATCCTTGGAGTTTTTAGGTTTCCCCACTAAGAAGCGGTGTCAATATGATATATTGGGTTATAATTTATTTCTCGGATCCTTAGACTTTCTAAGTTTCCTCACTAAGAAGCAGGTATCTTTCAAAACCACTAAGGGCCGCCTCGCCTTTCCAACAGATTTACAGTTAGCAGGTTGACAGAACCGCATTCCTTATTTTAACGTGCTAATACATGTATACCTCGACCCTCCATTTTCCCATTGGATCTTTTTCTTCACCCAAAAAATGGAATACCCTTTAGGTTTTTTATGTGTAAGGGATGCCGAGGTCCACATGAGACCTCAAACAAAGAGTTTAATGACGTACTCAGGTCCACGACATGATATGTTATGTTGGGTTATAGTTTACTAACAAGTTTCTCCACTTAGATGGACCCATCGAATAAAGATCATTTGTGATGTGAAAACTTTAGAATTCATATCATAATAATACCTCTCATTTAGTATCCATTTGACCTAATTATGGACTTGGTTGATGCCAGAGAGAGTATAAAGAAGTAGAAGGTAACACAAGTGAAAACATAAATGGATAGGTCGCTCGCTACTCATAGGGATTCTCTTAAGAGATAATAGCAAAACAAGATATCCTTCATGTTTTCAAGCCAAAAGATTAATAAATTATCACCCATACTAAGTCTACCTTCTTATTTATTATAGCATGCTTAAATAGATGAGCTTGGAACATTTCTCTAACCATGAATAATTATTAAGACTTTATGGAAAGACAAAAAGACTCGTAGGGAAGACAAACTAGTTTTATTAGAAATAAAGCCAACTAGATAAGACTATAGAAACTTTAAATGACATTTATTAGACCTTGAAAAGGTAACAATTAAATGTTGTTAGATGCATGTCTCCAAGATTTATTTGTTCTAATGTTACTAAGTTAATGACCTTCAATGAATGTGAACACTCTTCAAACGAAAAGTGACCAAAATACACTCAAAACCAATAATTGCCCTATCGATTGATGATTACGTTGTTGGTCAATAATAATGCAATTGACGATTTTCCCACTAAATCGACAACTCCTTTGGAGAATTAATGACTTCTAGGAATGCTTCGACATTAAATGCCTTAGCTGCGCATAAACTCGTTCATGATTTTTTATTGTCTTCATCTTCGTGGTAGGGACCACGACATTGAACATTCCCAAAACCACACACTCACTAGAGAGTTCAATCTTGTAGGTGTTATCTCCAATCATTTGTAGCACTTTGAAAGGTCCATTAGCCCTACTCTTCAACTTTCCGTAACAACCCCAAAGAAATCTTTCCTTTCTAAGATGTAACAAAACTAAATCTCTTTCTTTAAAAGCTACCGACTTTCGATGTTTCTTAGCTCTTTCTTGATACTTCGCATTGTGTTGTATGATTCTTTTCTGGATTTGCTCATGAAGCTTTTTTAGATGTTGGCATGATTCTCAGCATCTCCACTAAAATGTTGAGAGATGGGAAGTGGAGCTAAGTCGAAGGGACTAATAGGAATTTTGCCGGCATAAGTACTGCCCAAGTGCCAAAACTTGACATGATGAGACATTTAAGTGCCAAAAGTTACAAAAAGTATACTTATGTGCCATTTTTTTGAAAATTAGATCACTTAAGTGCCAACTCCGGCGAAGGCTGCCGAAAATCTTTAAAATGTATTAATTAAATAATATTAAATTATTATAAAATATATTATTATAAAATGATTAATTTAAAAAAAAAAAAAAGGAAGAAGAAAGGGAGGATCCGGTGAAATAATAAGTAAATGGAAAATATTTTCATTATCTATAATAATTTATATCTAAACATTTTCATGGACTATGAAAATATTTGGGAAAATTCTAAATAAGAACCTGAAGTACCCTTATTTTCTCAATTAAAGGCATGAAATGGCCACGGTAGTTTTAAATAAAGGCTTAACCCCATTGGTCGCCAGCCGGTCAAGAGCATTTTGATCCAAAGATAGTTTTAATTTTAAATTATTTTTATATTTTATTCTTTTCTTTTTTTCTTCCAATGAGGGCCCGACGACCCTTACTAGCTACCAAGAGAAGGCTTGCAAGCCCTCGCTAGCTGTTGAGGGGGGCTACAACCCTCACCTAGATATTTCAAGGGTCGATCATCGACTATGGCTTTCTTGGGCAGCCTCACCAACTACTAAAGGGGCAATGCTCGCCCAGTGAGGGTGGTCCTTACCAAATCGAGCAAGAGTGACCCTCGCCCAGCCCTTTCCGAGCATGTCGATGGTTGATCATCGCTTGAGATCGGCATCGGCGAAGAAGAAAGAAAAAATCAAAAAAAGAAATAAAGGAAAAATTCAAAAAAGGTAAAGGATGAAAATCCCCTTGATTGATTGAAAAGTCAAGCCATTTTTTAAAACTGTTATAGCTACTTCAGACTTTTAATTAAAACAAAATCCACTCTATACTTTATTTGAGAAAATAATGGCACTTTAGGTTATTTTTTTATAATTTTCCCAAAATATTTTTCATTCATTTTTTATAAGCTATACAAGCAGTCATTTTTATGAGAGTATTTCTCAAATCATTTATTTTCCGCTAGACAAATGGACCTTATATCTTATATTTTGAATCAAAGAGAAAGTTTAAAGGGTGGCTTTGCAATTAACCAGGCGAAAAAATTTCTTTCCACAAGGAACGAATTTTCAATGTTGAAACTATGAATACTAAAATAAATAATTTAAATTTGCTTATTGAAATTTTGGAATTTGTATTTTCTTTTAGGGAAAGAAAAAGGACATTTGGTTCCCGACATACATATGGAAAACCAAGCGCCAGAGAGGATTCGATCAACTTTCTCATTTCTAATAAATATGCGATGGTATTTCTTTAAAAAAGAGTTGGTGGCTGAGAATTCGCAATATTTCCGTAATCTAACTTCACGATAATAGGGAATTTACACATTACAGGTGTTGATGTAATTTTCTTGGTAAAAAAAAAAAAATACTATTCGAGTAACTCAAGTCATTATGATTATATATGCTATGATACAACACACGAATGCCCCCAATAACAGCAGCTGTAACGTGTTTTGTGACCAGAGTGAAATGCTAGTTATGTATGCACAAGATTCAACAAATGTATAATTGCGATTTTTTCTTTACACGATTAGGATAATATTTGGAATGGTTTTCCGCTAATTGGAAACCATCATTTTATGATGTTTGTGCGGAAAGAATGCACGGTCATTGGTTTTTTTAGTAGTTTATGTCGTTGTAAGCTCTGATTTATTTTTTCACATAAGCAAATACTGTAACATTGGGTTAAAATAAAAAAATATGTACCCTCCAGAAAAGTAAGATCACTATTTACATTAACAAAAAAAAGAACTCGTGTCTTTTAATGGGGATTTGAGTGGAAATAAATGATAATTGACTATTCTACTTTGAAATCTTGCTTATACTATTTTATTTTTCCTTTTTCTAATTGATTGTTTGCCCAACCAAAGATCTCTTGCTTTGGGGAGCAATGCATGGAGAAGTGATGATATTTCTTGAAAAGTAAGATTTGTCTATCGAAAGAATTTACATTTCTATTGACAACGCAAAGGAGCTGCCTCATGTTAGTAGACACTTAATTTCACCCCTATTTATTGTTTTCATTGACTTATTTAATGTGCCTGGTGTTTTTTTTCCCACTTGTTAAGTTCTTTTCGGTTTACTATAAAATGACAAGTCATTTTTTATGTTATCATCATTTTAATACGAGTATTTGCATTCAATAATGGCATCGTTTTAATTTCAAGTATTCCTTGCACAATTACATTTGAAAATGCTTCTGAAACATCTAGCTTTAATTGATGCGTTTTCAATATAACACCGAAAAGTAATATATTAAGATGTTATAGGAATTGCCTCATTATTTGTAAGTTTCTAGCTCAATGCGCGAGTTGCCATCTAGTTTCATAGTACATAGAATAGAACTGACAAAGTGGGAAAGAATAAGACGACGCATATGAGAGATAATAAGTTAAGGAAACCAATAAAAGGAGTGAAATTAGATATTAGACTATTCAAAAGAAAGGTTGTTGTTTACAGATAGTCATATAATTTATCAAGAAATTCTATTATTTCTCCATGCATTGTTACCCAAAGCAAAAGATCAATGGGCTACTAGGCCCAATGCATGCTATGTGCGCCATTTAGAGTAGATTGGGCCTGTTGAGACCCACTGAAAATCTTCAAACGAGATAATTAATCTTTAATGTTCTTGTTTGACAATTAACTAACTGCATTTAAATAGTCGCGAGACAAATGTAATGGATAGTGGTGGTTTATAGTTTTTTCATCTTCAAATGCTAGACATGAATTCATTTAAAATTAATTTTTATTATTATTAATTTTTGGAGGTAATTTAAGTTGAGATGTCAAAAAAAGGAGTCTCTCCCTTAGAGATTTGGTATGGATACATGAATATACTACAGTTCTAAGATTTGATATTTTGTTTATCTTTTTTTTTTTTAAATCTCCGGGGGATCTTGCTAGCTTGATTCTAAATGTAATGGATAAAGTAAATCTAAGAATTATATCAAAATATTAAAAATAAGAGAGAAACCCTTAAAAGAGTATCACGATAAATCTCCCACTCATTGCCTCATTGATAATCTCCACAGCCATTTATCGCCAACGCCAGCCCGCCAAGCATGACAGAAGAGGCCAACTAAAGGAAAAATATTAGAAAAGTCATAACCCTATTGTATTATTATCAATTTAGTCATAAACATTTTAATAGTATTAGTTTAGTCCTGAACTTTTGACCAAGAGTCAATTTAGTCATTCTAGCTAATTTTGACTAGATATTACTGACATGAACATTGTGCCGATGGCTGCCGCTAAGTCATTGATAAAAGAGAACAAATATTTCTTTTTCTTTTTCTATGTGAATTTGACACCAGATGAAGGAAAGAAATTACTATTTCAATTTCAAATTTTTTATTTTCCTCTTCTTTCCTCTAGTCACCGGCGAGGGGAAACACCGGCGAGGCCAACCTCACCAGAATTGGACAGCGAATTTGAGTACCTGGAGGGTTGAGCTCATCGGACTTGGGGCCCCTGAAGGGCGAGGCTCTGTGTCTTTTTTGCGAGAAGAATAAGAGGGAATTTCAGGGTGGACTCCTGCTCCTCTTTGCCGTTCTTTTTCTCGAGTTTGGGCTCCTTGCGGGTTCGAAGAAGGTGGCGGTAACCCTTCGAACAGATCTTCCCCCATTTCCCTGCTCTCTCTGTGCGAGTCATGAGCCTGTTATGATTCTCTGTCCTCTAAATCAAAAGGAAAATTGGGCTGAGCGAGGGCAGGTGCCTGGGCGAGGGTTGGCCCAAGTGATGCCTGGTCTCACCCGAGCTAGCAAGGGCGGCCTCGTGATGGTGAGGGCCACCCTTACTCAGGTGAGGCCAGCCCTCACTGGCCATGGCTGGGCCAGCCATCGAAGAAAATAGGAGGAAAAAAAAGAAGAAAAAAAGAAAATATTTTGAAGATTATTAAAATATTATTTTAAAATGTCAACATCAACCAATCAGCATCCAAGTCAATGATATCTGGTCAAAATTAACTGACATGGCTTAATTAACTCTAGCTCAAATGTTTACAATTTTATTTTTGTCGATAAAAAATTTAAAATTAAATTTGTACAATTAAAATGATTAAAATTAAATTGGTACTAATGCATTGGATTTAGAATTTTTTTGATATTTTTCTCCACCAATTATCAATCGGTTATTATTAACAACCACCCAATTAAGAGCTTGCAAATGAGATTGAAAAATCAATGCTAATAATTTAATCAAATTTAAACTTTGACGATTTCAATTGCTGAAGATAAACTTTAATATGTTTGATGATATATACCAATTAGTCGCTAGTCATTATCAATTTTGAAAGTATTTTTGAATAAATTTCCAATTAGGATCAATTTATTTTTTATCAACTTTGTTGAATCGGATCTTTTGTGTTAAAAATCATACAGGACCATCAAAAAAAGAATTAATTCATTAGGTATTGAATTTCTAAGTGCGAGACTTTAAACAAATGGATGAACAAAGCAATGCCAACTGTCACTATTGAATTTTTATGAATACACAGACCTCAATAAGATCCTCAACGGCCAGCTTTCGTAATCAACTCAGTACAATTTTTATCACCAACATTAGGGCCCCGTAAGTCCTTTTTAGCATTTTGGAGAGAGCCCCCTGTTTTGGTCCCAAAAGTCAATTATTGATTACCTTTATGATTAATCTGCAAAATAGGTAGGACATTGAAAAAACTAGAAAAACAAGAAAAATGTTATCACTCCTCTTGGCGTTCTCTCTACAGCAGAATCCATTTACCACGGCGACAAATTATAAATTAAGGAAATCGATTGTCCACACCAAGCAAATGAAAATTATTATGGAAGGAGTATGACATGGTTTGCATAAAAAGTGCTACCACTAGTCTGAGTTACACAATAATTATCTCTTTCGTTAATTATTGAAATTTATCTACAACACCACATAACATGACACGGCATTCTTTCTTATTTTATATTTTCTATGTGGATTCTGTATACCCGAATTGAGGTTCCAACACGCACTAGAAAATTGAGTGATCTATTCTCTTTGGTTGATTTCCATTTGCTTGACTTCTTTTTGTCATCATAAAAGGAAAGGGCGGTCAAGAAAAGTGGACACAAAAGAGAATCGGGCAAGAAATATTTCCCAGGAAAGAAGTGGCATATTTTCCTTGGTGCGTAATTGATGGAAATTTCGTTCAATTAGGCTTCTTATCAATCAGCTACAAACACGGACATCAATAATCTGGCTTCGGAAATACGTTGGACTGTTATGATGATCAAAAGGTCATGGTTCGATAATTCAAATATCCATGGTCTTCCTATTGCACGATGGTTTATCTTCTTAGCCCCAACCCATACGTGGATATAATGGAATGATCATTAACGGAACACTAACCAGTTGTCTTTACCATCCTCCGCACGATCACTCATTCCAGAAATAATGAGAGCGCGGTGCAAGACTTTAAGACTACGTTTGATAGTCCAGATTTCTAACAAGGATATGATTGAATAGGATATGACATGAAATTCAGGAGATTTTTGCTATATCCTATCTACTGATGGGTGATTACAGTAATAAAGTTGAACATATTCACATCATATCATATATATTTTTTGGTATAAACGGCATATTAATATAAATAAACCACAAATTTTACAAATGGAAATGGTAAAAATATTTCTTGACACTCTTGTCCACTTTATTTTTATTATTACTTTAACTCTCTTTTTAATTAATTTCTTTTTTATTTCTTTCTTCCCCTTCCATCATTCTCTAATAAAATTTTATTTAATAGAAAACTGTACTAATATACCTAAAATATTAAAACACCTAAAATATGTAATAAATATTTTTTTATATTGAATTTATATTATAAGATAGAATTAAACTTGAATATATAAATATAAATGAGATTAATTTTAAAAAACCAAATTGTTATTTTTTTTATTTTTTATTTCTTATATTAGAATTCAAATATTTTTTACCTAGAAATAATTTCAGATTTGTTAATTTAAGTAGTTTTAACTTTTCCATTATAAAATTAGAAATTCTATCCATCTTATTTCACCTCCCTCGTAAAATAATTTTATCCGGCCTATATTTCCTTATATCTAATTTTATCCTATCCTAAATGCAACGCAAGATATGATAAATTTTATTATTTCTTGAATTTTATCTTGAGTACCAAATGCAATCTAAGGACCTCTGTTGGTCACCTATATTTTTTTTACTATAAGGCCTCTTTTTTCATGGAATAGGGTACAGGTGGAAATACAATGACAGAGTCCCTCATTCACCCACCAGGGGCACAGTAGCATTGAGCTTCTGAAACATTCAATTTAGCGACCACGGTCATTTCACTGACCAGGTCCTTTCTCTCTTGCCACACGCCATATTTTCTGTCGAAGCATGGTCAATGGCTTTCCATTCTCAGTTTTGAAAATTGACAATATTTATAATTAAATATGTTTAATAAATTCTTTCAGACACACTTGTTAATAATTTGTTTTATCATTTGCAATAGGGAGGGGATTGTTAATTGCACACACGCATGCGCACACACATATATATCATACATTTACTAATAATATCTATGCTCCATATTTTTCTGTTTTATTTTTATACATGTATTTTCGGGAGGAGGAAGGAAAAAAGAAGTGTTGGTCAAAGTGGACCATCGACGGGTCAACAATGACGAACACAGAAGCTATAAAATCTGGGAAGAATTGAAAATGGCTCATGGGGTCACGTGGACGTATTGATGTCTTTGGCCCACAGCTTAGTTTAGAAATACAAACTCCAAGGAAATCCTTTTATGGGAGCAACTAAAGTATGATTTCTGCTTTATTTGGGAAATGAACATGTTTACAAAGTAGGTATCTTACTTTATCATTTGATATGATCGAATTGCCTTTAGAAAAACATTTGAGTTTTTTTGGTTTGTCCCACCATAAATATGAATATACATCGATAGTTTCATTGTGTTAGAAAATGTGTGCATTTAAATTAGATTGGTATAACAATATAGTTGCTAATTACTTTGAGTAATAAGTGGTTTGTCTTTGGCTCTGTGAACAAGAGAGTGAATAAGAAAGGTTATGAAATGGTTTACCATTGGGTGTAATTCTTTGCTTTTGTTTTCTATCTTTATTTTCTCGACGCAAGGGGTTGGACAATGAAGAAACCCCTCAAATTCTCCTCGTCTTTCGCCATCTCCAGTGATGCAGGGCCAAGAGATCCTTAGTATGTATTTTATTTTTAACTAGTGAAACTATGTTTGCGGTCCTCTAACGGGAAAAAGAGGAGAAAATAAGTCCTCACGTCATCTTCCATTGCATATAGTTTACATTCCGATGAAAATCAATTAAGCTCCCAAGTCTGTGGCTTAAGATCAATGAACATTGATCAGCAGTGATTTCATTCTGCGCATAAGAGAAAGATTAAAATCTTTCACACCAACTAGAAGAAAGAAAAGAAGTTCCTTTCACACGGTGATGGCAATCACTGTTCTGTTGAGATCAAGGGTTATGACCAATGCCAGAGGCCAATATTATTAGTGGCAGATATATATATCAGAAAATCCACACAGATGCAACTGGTTTCTAACCTTATATCATGATTAAATGGTTTTGTAAATCAACTGATCGATAGACCTAATATGTGTGATAACATATCTAGATTTGTCCTAAACAGATCGACAGGAGTAGTCCAAGCAAATTGTTCTATGCAGAGGAAAGCTGGACAGGGATTAGTGTCATATCCGATGACTTTCATCCCTTTCAATTAAATATTACAAAGACTTCTAAGTGACCAAACATTGGATTCAGAATGTCAGTAGATGACTGTCGTACGACCGCTTATCCAGTCACACTTTGCCGAAACCAAAGGACATTCTTTTGAGCAGCCTGTTCATCTCCATCCCTCATCCTTTTTGCTCAGTTCCATTCAAGACTGAGACTTATCAATGGACAAGCATAAGCACGTTCTTATTAGGAAAAAAAAAAAAACTAAAACCATCGGTAGTCAAATTATTCTCTGAAACAGGAGCAGTAGTTCCTCCAGTTGGAGTGGATATGCTGAACCTCTAGCGTCAAAAGCTTATTTCAGACTTCACATGCTGGCAGCATTACTTTTATCAGTCCACTCTGCCAGAGTTCAGCAAAACCAAACAAGCCCTGCAAAAGGTGCAGAAATCGAGTATTTAATTCTTAAAGCCAGTACATGTGTACCTAGTTATTAGATAAAGAGAATCTGACTGGAGTCGAAGCCAATTCCTAATAGGAGTCCTTGGCCTATATCCATGGCATACTGCAAGTGGTGTGGTAGGTGCAAAACATCGATTTGATTGTATGAGATTCCTAACTAGCAATTGTAATGGCTTCATGGTGAGAACTTTTTTATGTTGCCTTGAGAATTGAGAGTTTCGCATTTGGTTCTGTATGATGAAGCTGTTACCTTTCTGGTCTTCACATTAATGGAAAACTGAAGTCCTTCACTAGGTACTTCTGAGAATATGACTGCATAAATGATTCAGTCTTGTATTCCTCCTCGTAGGTAATGGAAACTTACCACTTTTATATGTCAATTATCCTCCTACGCCAGCTGTGTAGAGTCTTCCCATAACTGAACGTAATTTGGCTGCAACATCCACGATGCTCATCCGCTCTCCAGGGACTCCAACTGAGCATGCGACTCCAATTCCATAGACCATTACCAGACAATCCACAACTGTGCGCTTTCTGCTATGGCCTGGATAGCTCTCTCCTTCTTGAACAAGAATGGGATCGGTAATCTCTAGGACTCGTTCAGGCAAAGCTTCCTCAACAAAATTATGGAGGTTCAAATTTTCTTTGAATATCCCAGCCGTGGGACTGAGTCCCGTGAACATCTCTAGCAACAAAATGCCATAACTATAAACATCGCCTTCTGTAGAAACCATGCTTCCCATTCCATATTCTGCGTTTATCAAGAACCATGAGTTGTTAAGCTAGGAGAAACTAGTATGTGCATAAATCTCATTACAAAATTTATAGTTTTGTCAACAGATGCTTCTAACTCTGATGAACAAATTCTCAAGTTGAGAGCAATACCTGGAGCAGTGTAACCAATTGTTCCTCTCAAACCAGTGGAGCTTATATTTGTGTTTGTGTAAGATGTGGATTCAAGGATGATCTTTGCCAATCCAAAGTCACTGACATGGCCAACCATCTCACCGTCTAAAAGGACATTGCTTGGCTTTAGATCACAATGAACTATGGTGTTGTCACATTGGTTATGAAGATAATCCAATGCAAAAGCAATGTCAATGGAAATCTTTATCCTGTGGATGAGACTCAAATTTTTTGAAGGCCCATCCACATCCGCTGGCATAAGAGATGGGTGCAACCACTCTTTGAGGCTACCATTGACCATGAACTCATAGACCAAAGCCTTAAAGTCATTTCCATCATAATTAATACTTGAGCATACTGTTAGTACTTTCAAAATATTTCGGTGTTTTATACGCTTTAGAGCCTCACACTCAGCGTTGAAGCTATTCAAAGCACCATGACGCATTAAATTAAGCACCTTCACAGCAATGTTAGTCCCATTCTCCTGGAGTATCCCCCTATAGACAGATCCAAAACTACCAACACCAATCAAACTAGTTGAAGAAAAACCATCGGTTGCTTTAAGGAGAGTTCCATAAGATAACTTTTGCCAAGTATCAGCTATGGAATTGGAAGTTGATTCTTTTGGTTTCTTCTTCTTTTGCCAACATACATACACAAAAACCAGAACAAGAACCACCCCTAGAAGCCCAAAAGTAATAGAGAGCAAGAGTTTCAATTTATGAACTACTCCTTTACTCTTGGAGTGTCTAGAGATGCATCTAGGGAGCCGAAATTCCAGGATTCCTCCACAAAGCTTGATGTTTCCAGCAATAAAAATGGCACTTGCATTCTTGAAGACTCCTTCAATTGGTAACATGCCTTCAAAATTGTTACAGGATAAATTCAGAATTTCCAAGAAGTGAAATGTCTCTAAGAACTTCGGAATCTCACCTGATAGATTGTTATTGGAAAGATCCAATTTCTCAATGCTTCTTAATGAGCTAATTGATTGAGGAATGGATCCTTGGAAGTGGTTGTCCTTCATTATTAATACTACCAATGCATTACAATCGCCTAGAGTGCTTGGAATTTCATCACCGAACATATTGCCCGAAATGTCCAAAGTATCTAAATGGTCCATCTGTCCTACTTCCGTAGGAAGGGCCCCGCTCATATGGTTGTGAGACAAGTTTATATAGAGGAGAGTTTTAACTGTTGGGAATACGAGACCATTGAGATTGTTGTTAGAAAGATCGAGCATTGTTAGACTTTGACACTCATCAAGATGTGAAGGAATGTGCCCACGAAATTGATTTCCACTAAGATCTAATATAAGCAATTTTTTCATCTTCCACAAAGAGGATGGAATTACCCCCGATAGATTGTTATCGGAGACAACTAGATATGCTATATTTTGAAGATTTCCCACTTCAAATGGGATAGCACCTGAAAGAATGCTTTCGGCCATAAACAAGACTTCCAAGTTCACAAGATTGCCAATTGCTCTAGGTATCTCACCAGTTAAAGGATTTCGCCCCAATCCCAATGATTTGATAGGAATGGGTAAATTACCAATGCATTCCGGCAATGGCCCCCCAAGTTTGTTCTCCTCAACATCCAAGTAGGTTAAGCTAGTGCTATTGGTTAATGAGCAAAGGAAGCTCAAGTCACCGAATCCCCCACTTCCAAGGTGGTTAAAGTGAATGTCCAACCGTTCAAGGTTACGCATCCTTTCAAAAGAAGGTACGTTCCCTAAGAATTGGTTTCCTCCCAGTTGAAGTATCCGTAGATTTGTGGCATTATTAGGTATCGACAAAGGGATTGATCCAACAAACTGGTTACCGTTGATGCTGAAAAATTCCAAGTTTGGGAGATCAAAGCCCATTGTAGTGGGAAGACTTCCATGTATTTGGTTGAATGCAATATCAAATATTACCAAGGAAGATAAATTGTAGAGGGAAGGCGGAACCGTACCGGATAACCAGTTTCCAAGCAAATTAAGTGTTGTTAGTTTGGTTAGTCGGCCTAGTGCCTGAGGAAGACTCCCCAGTAAGGAATTATCCTAAAGATAAAGCGCCACCAATGATGATAAGTTCCCAATAGAAGAAGGTACACCTCCTATTAGATTGTTTCGTCTCAAATTAAGATACCGAAGCTTCACCAATGAACCTATCTCTGGAGGAACTTCTCCACTCAATTGGTTTTTAGTCAATATGAACTCAAGGAGGTTAAGGCAACCCGATATGTTCTTTGGGATTTCGCCAATGAGAGAGTTATTGCCTAGTGATAATGAGCGTAACCGGTGCAACCGCCCTATTTGGAGAGGAATTTCATAGCGAAAGCTGTTGTTATAGAGCCACAATGCCCACAAGAAGCTGAGGTTCCCAATGTGTGGGGAGATAGCCCCTGAGAGCTTTTGTGAGCTCAGATCCAACACGATTACTCTATTGTGGCGTTGGCGACTGCATGTAACACCGTACCATTGGCAGAGGTTGACTGTATTGTTCCAGGAGCTAAGCACCCCAAGCGGGTCCTCAATTATCCCAGCCTTGAATGCAAGCAATGCATATTTGTCTGTTTCATTTGATGTCGAGTAGACTCGTGCAAAGCACAATGCAAATGCAATGGCAAGAATGAAACGATGAAGTGGCAACATTGCAAAAATAAATTTCATGACTTGCATGACTCAAAGCAGAAGTGGACTGACCTGATGTGCTCGGAGATTGAGAAGGGATGAGAGATGTGATGCGTAATTCAGTGGTTAGCTACCTCATTGAGATGAGATTTATAGATGGTGAGGATTAGTGGCACATTGACTTGAGCCCACCACTACCTCTCCTTGTTTTCGGTTTGAAAACAGCTATAATTTAACAAAGTTTTCAAGAAGTGAGGCTAAAAACGAGAAAACACTTTCCGGTGGATTCAATTTAAACAATTCTCCGAATTTTTACTTAACAAATTGATATTGGAAATTGAAAACCGAAAAATCGATAACTTTTCTTTAATTATACAGGGCTCAAGAATTTTCTACTCCCACATTTAGTTTTCAAGGAGACTAGTTTTTGCAATTTGATCGATAAAAACTTCCTACTACCGGCCTTTGATTTATGACATCTTTCAAAAAAAATTGCATCTAGATAATCCAATTTAAACAAAGAGTCCTACACTTCTAAAGTACACAACAATTATATTTATGGTCAACTTAATATTCAAAAATATCTTCAACACCATATAACATGGCATGACATTATATTTTAATCATAAAAGATGAAAATCACCTCACTACAGTCCATCAAAACCCGTTCCTTGAACCAATTTTCTTTTAAATGATATGAGATTTAAAAATAGCACACATAAGTCCGCCATCGAACTAAACCGATTTTCTTTTGAGTGATAAGAGTTAGGATTTCTATTGTTCATCTTTTACTTTGAATAGTTTCATTGCTCATAGCCTCATATGATTTTGCTGTAAAAAATGAACAAAAAAAAAGGAAAAAAATAAAATAAGTTCTTGGATAGACCTCGGAACTAGATTGGAAAAACAAGGGAGGTTTCAAACCCAATTCCAGGCAAACAAAGTAGGTTCCAAGATCTAAAAACTGGAAATCAGTTATAACAAGGTAGGTTCCAAGTTCCAACTCTAGAACATACCCACTCTAGACCCAATCACCCCTAGTAGATTCCATATCTTCAAAGTGTGGTTCTAACATTCAATCGGGAAAATGGAGTGTTCTTTACTATTTGGTTGATTTCTTTTTATTTCCTTTGCTAGGCTTCTCTTCCGTCGTAATAAAGTAAAGGGTCATTAAGAAAGGAGAAAAAAATGGAGAAAAAAGGCAATCCGAAAATGAATATTTCCAAGGGAAGAAAGGCTATATTTTCCTCTATCCGTAGTTAGCGGAAGATTGTTTCAATTACGTTTCTAATTAGTCGGCTATAAATACGGAAATCAGCCACCTGGTGTTATGATGATTGAAAGATCGTGGTTCAAGAAATCAAACATTCTTAGTCTTCCTATTGCATGATCATTTGTCTTTCTAACCCCCAACCATACGTTGGAATATAGGCAACATCATTAATGGGAACCGTAATATTCAAATTTTTTGACTTGGTGGTGGGGCCAAATTGTTTAGGAAAAAAGAAGGAAAATGGGTTGAAAAGTCAAAGAAAAGGGGAAAAAGATAAAGCTCTTAAAGGGACCGAAACATTCTGGAGAAGATAGAGGAAAGAAAAGGAAGAAAAAAGAAGAAAGGAACCAGGAAGAAAATCAAGGGGGGTTTCACATGTGCATATCAACGAGATCTCGCTAAGCCGATTCGACTACGTCATGCAATGGCCGGCTCGCTAGTTTGATGATACGAGTGCCATTTATTGTTTGGTCATCGGAGACAAGATGAGTAATGGGGAGAATTGCCAAAAAAGTCCTAAACCTATTAGAGTTGTGCCAATTCAGTCCTAAACTTTTTTTTTTAACCAATTCAGTCCTAAACCTTTTGGGATTGTGCCAATTGAGTCCATCCGGCCAAATTTGACCGGCCGGAGCTGACGTGGACACCGGCCGGCGCTGGCGACAATCTTTTAATAATTTTTATTATTTTCCGAATTTTTTTTTATTTTTATTTTTATTTTTTTCGAATTTTTTATTTTTATTTTTTTTCTTTTCTTTTTTTTTCTCCCCTCCCCTCCCCCCCTCGCCAGCGACAGTGGCCGGCCAGCTCCGACGAGGCTGCCAGCCACTGCACGAGGGCCGCGAAGCCCTCGCCGGCGGCCAGCGAGGGTCGCGGCCCCCGTCAGACCGGCCACCCTCACCGGCGGCCTCGCCCAGACCAGGGCGAGGCCTGGGGACCGCGGCGAGGCGGCCTCACCATGGCCTGGCCGCGGGCGAAGGCGCCTTGCTGCGGCCGACGCCCAGATCGGGGCGAAGCCGCCTCGCCGCGGCCGGCCTCGCCCAGATCTGGGCGAAGCCGGGGCCGCGACCCTTGCCGGCGGCACCCAGATCGGGGCGAAGCCGCCTCGCCGAGGCCGGCCTCGCCCAGATCTGGGTGAAGCCAGGGCCGCGACCCTCGCCCGCGGCGCCCAGATGGGGCGAAGCCGGGGCCGCGACCCTCGCCGGCGGCCCCCAGGTCTGGGCGAGGTCGCCGGCGAGGGCTTCGCGGCCCTCGCGCAGTAGCCGGCAGCCTCGTCGGCGGTGGCCGGCCACTACCAGTGCCGGGGGGGGAGGGGAGGAGAGGGGAGAAAAAAAACAGAAAAGAAAAGAAACAGAAAAATTAAAAAATCAATAAAAAAATTCGGAAAATAAAAAAAAAATCAAAAAAATAATTTAAAAAATCAAAAAATCAAAAAAAAATTATTAAAATATTGTCGCCGGCGCCGGCCGGCGTCCACGTCAGCTCCGGCCGGCCAAATTTGGCCGGATGGACTCAATTGGCACAATCTCAAAAGGTTTAGGACTGAATCGGTCAAAAAAAAGGTTTAGGACTGAATTGGCACAACCCCAATAGGTTTAGGACTTTTTTGGCAATTCTCCCATGAGTAATGCTATCTCCTTTTCGAACTTGCAAACTCATAATTTGAAAATGAAAAGTATGAGGTATATTACGTGCACGTCATGGTTGGGCTAATAGGCAAAAGTAATGAATCAGGCATTTACTACTTTTGAATCATTCGGGAATGGATTGAGTACACGCCAACTTTCACTTGAGAAGCAACTTTGAAACACAACTCTGTTCTTCAAGGTCTAAACTATTCGCTGTCTATCTCCGAACAAAATTTCGAAATACATTAGAGAAGCATCTGTCCCACATTTGCAAGAGATGAAGACTTCCTGCCACCTCTCTCTTTCTCCCGAAGAGGTCGAAGACATTGTCATTGACTTTGAGTCAACTAAAGGTTCCCGAATGCCATAATTCATTGGATGACTTCGCTATTTTTCCAATCCCACTTTGGTTCTGCATAATGACTCTGTTACCTCCATGGCTTCATCTTCACATTACCAGAAAATTGAGTTCGTCTAGATCGGAAAAAAATTGCGTGTACTCATGTACCTGTCTATGCATAAGTGGTTTAGCTTGGCATTTGTAGGAGGTACTAGAAAACTTACTGCTTTACGATATTACCTATCCTCGTAAGCCAGCTGTGTGAAGCTTGTCCCTAATCGAACACAGTTGAGCTGCTACATCTGTGATGCTCATTCGCTGTCTTGGGACTCCAACTGAGCAGGCGATCCCAATACCGTAGATCATTAGCAAACAATCCTGGAGTGCGCTCTTTCTACTTTCGCCTGCATAGCTCTCCACTTCTCGAACTAGAATGGGATCGGTAATCTCTAGGACTCGTTCAGGCAAAGCTTCCTCACCAAAAATATGTAGGTTCAAATTTTCTTTGAATATCTCGGCTGTGGGCCTGATTCCTCTGAACATCTCTAGCAAGAGGATGCCATAACTATAAACATCACCTTCAATAGAAACCACGCTACCCATTCCATATTCTGCACATATCAAGAACCACGTATGGTTGAACTATGAGATAATAGTATGTGCACGATCTCACTATGAAGCTACAAGTTGTGTGAAAAGATGCCATCGACAATTTTGTGATGAACAAATTCTTCTTTTAAGAGACACAAGGAGACATACCTGGAGCAACATAACCAATTGTTCCTCTCAAACCAGCTGAGCTTATATCTATTCTCATGTAAGATGTGGATTCAAAGATGATCCTTGCCAATCCAAAGTCGCCGACATGTCCGACCATCTCAACATCTAAAAGGACATTACTTGGCTTTAGATCACAATGAACTATGGCGCTATGGCATTGGTTGTGAAGATAATCCAAGGCAAAAGCAATGTCAATGGAAATTTTTATCCTTTGGATGAGAATCAGATTTTTTGAAGGCTCATTTGCATCGACCAGTATTGGAGATGGGTGCAGCCACTCTTCAAGGCTAACATTGACCATGAACTCATAGACCAAAGCCTTAAAGTCATTTCCATTATAATCAGTACCAGAGCATACTGTTAGTACCTTCAAAAGATTTCGGTGTTTTATATGCTTTAAGGCCCCACACTCAGCTTTGAAGCTCTTCAGAGCACCATGATGCGTTAAATTGAGCACCTTCACAGCAATATTAGTCCCATTCTCCTGGAGCATTCCCCTATAAATAGATCCAAAACTTCCAACACCGATCAAATTATTTGAAGAAAAAAATGGGTTGCTTTAAGGAGAGTTCCATAAGATAAGTTTGGCCAGGGTTCAACAATGGAACTTGAAGTTGGTTCTTTTGTTTTCTTTTTCTTCAACCAATATAGATACAGAAAAACCAGAATGAGAACCACCCCTAGAAGTCCAAAAGTGATAGACAGCATGAGTTTCAATTTGTGAGCAACTCCTTTGCTCTTGGAGTCTCTACAGATGTATTGAGGAAGCCGAAACTCTGGGATTCCTCCACAGATCTTATTGTTTCCAGCAATAAAAGTGGCACTCGTATTTTTGAAGACTCCTTCAGTTGGTAACATGCCTTCAAAATCATTATAGGATAAATCCAGAATTTGCAAATAGTCAAATGCCTCTAAGAACTTTGGAATCTCACCAGACAAATCATTATTGGAAAGATCCAATGCCTCAATGCTTCTTAATGAGCTAATTTATTGAGAAATGGATCATTGGAAGTGGTTATCCTTCATTAATAATAGTACCAATGCATTACAATCGCCTAGAGTGCTTGGAATTTCACCGTCGGACATATTGCCTGAAATGTCCAAAGTAGTTAAATGGTCAATTTGTCCTAATTCCGCCTGAAGGGCCCCATTCAAATGGTTGCGAGACAAGTTCAAATAGAGCAGGGTTTTAACCACTAGGAATATAGAACCACTTAGATTGTTGTTGGAAAGACCAAGGTCCCTCAGACTTTGACACTTATCCAAATGGGAAGGAATGTGCCCGTGAAAGTGATTCCCCTCAAGATATAATCGAAACAATTTCTTGATATTCTGCAAAGAGGATGAAATTACACCTGATAGATTGTTATTGGAGAGATCTAGAATTGTTAGATTTTGGAGATTTTCTACATCAAACAGGATAGCCCCAGAAAGACTGTTGTTGCCCATATGCAAGATTTCCAAGTTCACGAGATTGCCGATTGCTCTAGGAATCTCACCAATTATAGGATTAAAGCCTAATCCCAATTGTGTGATAGTAATGGGCAAATTAGCAATGCATTCCGGCAAGTGCCCACCGAGTCTATTCTCTACAATACTAAAGCGGGTTAAGCTAGTGATATTGGTTAATGAGCAAAAGAAGCTCAGGTCACCAGATCCCCCACTTCCAAGGTGGTTAGTCTCAATGTCAACAATTGAAGGTTATGCAAACTTTGAAAAGAAGGTACGTTTCCTGAGAGTTTGCTAGTTGAAGTATCTGTAGGTTTGTGGCATTATTAGGAATCCACAAATGAATTGATCCAACAAACTGGTTCTCACGAATGCTGAAAAATTCTAAGTTGGGAAGACGAAAGCCTGTTGTAGTGGGAAGACTTCCATGTAGTCGGTAATATCCTACATCAAAAGATACCAATGAAGATAGATTGAAGAATGAAGAAGGAACCGTACCGGAGAACCCATTATCTGCCAAAGCCAAATCTGTTAGTTTGGCCAGTTGGCCTGCAGCCCAAGGAATACTCCCGCGTTAAGTAATTCGTGTAAAGATAAAGCTCCTCCAGCGATGATAAGTTCCCAATGGAAGAAGGGACACTTCCTGTTAGCTTGTTTTCTCCTGAAAGAAGACTTCGAAGCTTCACCAGTGAACCTATCTCTGGAGGAACTTCTCCACTTAGTTGGTTATTCCCCAATGTGAGGGCAAGGAGGCTAAAGCAACCTGATATATTCTTGGGGATTTCACCGATCAGTGAATTATCGTATAGCTGCAAGATTAGAAGACGGTGCAACTGCCCGATTTGGGGAGGGATTGCATGGTGAAAGCTATTATTATAGAGACACAAGGCCTTTAAAAAGCTGAGATTGCCAATGTGAGGGGAGATGGACCCGGAGAGTTTTTGGGAATTCAGGTTCTATGCAATGACTCTTTGGTGCCGGCGACTGCATCCAACCCCGTACCATTGGCACAGGTTGACCGTACTATTCCAAGAGCTAAGCACCCCAAAGGGGTCCTCAATCCCAGCCTTGAATGCAAGTAGGGCGGATTTGTCGGTTTCATTTGATGTCGAGTGGACTTGCACAAAGCACAATGCAATAGCAATTGCAAAAACGAAGCGATGTGACTTTGCAAAAATGAAGCCCATGAGTTTCATAACTTAAAGCAGGAATGGACTGAAGTGACATGCAGGGAGATTAAGAATGGATGAGCTGTGGCTTTATCCACCTCAGTGACGAGATTTATAGAGGGTGAGAATTTTGGAAAGAGCTTCTTGTTTTGGTCTCAAAAGTCATTTACTAATACCACCTTTATGGTTATTCTGCAAATTAGGCAGTGCATTGAAAAACTAGAAAACGAGAAAAATTTAACTATTCCTCTTAGCGTTCTCGATACGGCATAATCAACTTTCCACGCTAACAAATTACAAACTAAGGAAATTATTTTCCAAACCAAGCAAATGAAAGTGATTACGAAGGCGTATGCCATGGTTTGCATAAAATAGACAGATTGGTGGCTAATTGACTGGAGGCTCTCACTACTACCCGCGTTTTGGTTTGAAACCAACTAATAAGTTTTATCCAAAGTTTTCCAAAAGTCAGGCTAAAGTGTGACAGCCATGCTTAGTTTTCAAGGAGCTTACTTTCGGCAATCAAATTGGCAGAAATTTCCTCCTACGCTATTTACATTTAAAAAAAAAATAGCAAAAGTCCTTTGCAAAATGTAGTTATTACCAAACAACATTTAAATCAAAGTTGTTTTATAATGCAATTTAAAATTACAATTTACCAAACACTATTTACATTTTGGAAAACCCCTTTAACCCAAATGTATTTGCATTTTTCCAAGTATATTTGCTCAAAACCGAACCAAACGGGGCTTTCGTCTTTGTGCAATTTGATAGGCAGAAATTTCTTCCTACCAGCCTTCAATTCACACAACACCATTGAAGAAACTTTGCATGAAGTCTATTTGACTTAAAGAAAGAAAACTGCCATTAACCTTAAGTACTCAACGACAATCGTTTCGGTCGATTCAAACATATCTGCAGCACCCACATGTTTTGCACCTGGAAGGTCCAATTTGACGTTCTCCGTCTCAACTTCTGACTTCCGCGTCTTGGCTAGGACCCAGTAAATGCCCACAGTAGTGTTCCTCCCATTCATCCTCGCAGGAAAACTGTTATGCTGATATTAACAGCAGAAAAGCATCACTTGTTCACGAAGAGAGAAGGAGAAAACATAGCATATTCTTCATTCAGACTTAAAGAAGAAAACTGTCTTATACAAAACTAAATAAGAGCTACTTTGGAACTGCACACAAACGTGCAACTCATAACTGCACACAAACTTGTTCCATTTCCTAGAAAATAGCTAACAAACCAACTGTCTAACAAAATAACTTGACTGAGTCAAAAAAAAAGAAAAACTAAAATGACAACACATCAACAGCAGCATTGAGACACAACTCCAACAAACTCCTCCTTGGATCAGTTGGTGCTGCAAACTCCTATTTTCTCTCTTAACAACTCAAATCTCCCAGCTTGTTGTTTCTCTGTGAACATGTCTGCAAGCTGATCTTCAGATCTACAATAGACCAACTTAACTTCACCACTTTGTTGCACTTCACGTAGAAAGAAGAATTTTACTTTAAAATGCTTGGTTTTGCCATGGAAAACTGGATTCTGTGATATTGCTTTTGCAGCCTGATTGTCCACATTAACTTCAATGCAATCACCAAAATTTAACCACAGATCCTTCATTATCTCTTCAGCCACAGAGCCCGATTTGCAGCTACAGTAACTACTATAAACTCAGCCTCTACAGTGGACTAAGCTACAATCTCCTGCTTTTTGGAACACCAAGAGAAACAGGCAGAACCAAGAGTGAAGCAGTATCCAGATGTACTTTTCATGTCATCCACTAAGCCAGCCCAATCACTATCAGAAAAGCCCTGCAACATAAACTTCTGACATCTCCTAAACTTCACACCAAATGACAATGTTCCTTTGAGGTATCTCAAGACCCTTTTTGAACATGTCCGCAAGCTGATCTTCAGATCTACAATAGACCAACTTAACTTCACCACTTTGTTGCACTTCACGTAGAAAGAAGAATTTTACTTTAAAATGCTTGGTTTTGCCATGGAAAACTGGATTCTGTGATATTGCTTTTGCAGCCTGATTGTCCACATTAACTTCAATGCAATCACCAAAATTTAACCACAGATCCTTCATTATCTTCTTCAGCCACAAAGCCCGATTTGCAGCTGCAGTAACTACTATAAACTCAGCCTCTGCAGTGGACTAAGCTACAATCTCCTGCTTTTTGGAACACCAAGAGAAACAGGCAGAACCAAGAGTGAAGCAATATCTAGATGTACTTTTCATGTCATCCACTAAACCAGGCCAATCACTATCAGAAAAGCCCTGCAACATAAACTTCTGACATCTCCTAAACTTCACACCAAATGACAATGTTCCTTTGAGGTATCTCAAGACCCTTTTTGCAGCAACCAAATGCAATTGACTAGGACTACTCATGAACCTGGATAGAATACTTACAGCAAGTAGAATGTCTGGTCTAGTTGCTGTAAGATACATGAGACATCCAATCAAGCTTCTATACATAGAAGCATCTACTGCATCCGTTCCATCATTATTCTGCAGCTTCTCTTTAGCAGCCATAGGAGTGCTTACACTTTTACAATCTTCCATCTGAAACTTCTTCAGAATTTCCTTCATGTATTTTTTTTTTTTGATAGATAAAGATCTCATATGAAGCTTGTTTGACTTCCAAACCCAAGAAATAAGTCATTTTTCCTAAGTCTGACATCTCAAAAACTGCAAGCAGACCTTGCTTCACCCTCTCTATCAGTTCCACATCATTTCCTGTCACCAATAAATCATCTACATAGAGTGACAGAATTACAACACTGTGATTCACCCTCTTGACATAAAGAGTGAACTCACTCAAGCTTTTTACAAAGCCAAAATCCTACAAATATCGATATATCTTCCCATACCAAGCTCTTGGAGCCTGCTTCAGTCCATATAGAGCTTTCCTCAGTCTGTATACCTTCTCTTCTTGCCCTTTGATACTGAAGCCTTCAGGTTGTTCAACAAAAATCTCCTCCTCGAGCTCTCCATTCAGAAATGCAGACTTGACATCTAACTGAAATATAGGTCATCCCTTCTCTACTGCAACAACTAATAGTAGCATGATTGTATCAAGCCTTGCAATAGGAGCAAATGTTTCAAAATAGTCTACTCCCCATATTTGAGCATAGCCTTTCACAACCAGCCTAGCATTGTGTTTATTGACAGAACCATCAGGATTAAGTTTTGTTCTGAACACCCACTTAACCCCAATCACATTCTTATCAGACGATCTGTCTACTAGCTCCCATGTGTGGTTTTTTTGAATTATTGCAAACTCCTCCTGCATTGCTACAATCCACCTCTGATCCTCCTTAGCTTCCACAAAGTTAGATGGTGTAAGCACTGCCACATTGCTTCTTTCATAGATTTCAGCAAGTGACCTTATGCCTCTTACTGGTAGATTATCCATACTATCTTCCAATCCATCCATAACTTCATCAACCTCTACAATTGTTGCAGGTTGTTGTTTTGCAGATTGCTGTTGTCCTACCATCTTTTCTTCCTTCCAATTCCACTCATCTTCCTCTAGAAAAACAACATCTCTGCTCACAATCAACTTTTCAGTCATAAGCTAAAAAATCCTATAAGCTTTTGATTGGAGACTATATCCAATGAAGACACCAAGTTCGACTTTTTTATCTAGCTTATCCCTCTTGACCTGAGGAACATAAGTGTAACACAAACACCCAAAAACCTTCAAATTCTTCACAGAAGGTTTAACACCATACCAGACTTCGAAAGGTGTTGATTTCTCTAAGGCCTTTGTGGGCAATCTGTTCAATAGGAATACTGCAGTATTAGCTGCCTCTGCCCAAAACTTCTTGGGTAGCATCTTCTCCTGCATCATACATCTGGCAATCTCCATAATGCTTCTATTTTTTCTCTCACTGACCCCATTCTGTTGAGGTGAATAGGGAGCAGTGAATTGCTGCACAATACCTGCTTGCTCACAATTTAACTTAAACTTGTGAGCAATATACTCAGAACCATTGTCAGACCTAAGCATTTTAATTTTCTTCCCACTCTGGTTCTCAACTAAGGCTTTAAACTTTACAAACACATCAGCAACTTCAGATTTGGCTTGCGGAAAATAAATCCAACTCATCCTAGTCATGTCATCTGTGAAAGTAATGAAATACCTGCTACCATTGAGAGATGACTCAGACATAGGTCCACATAAGTCTGTGTGGACTAATTGCAGCTTCTCACATGCTCTCCAGCCTCCTCCTTTGAAAGGAAATCCAGTTTGCTTGCCAAGAAGACAAGTTCTGCACTATGGAAATTCCTCCTCCAAACTTGGCAAATCATCTGCCAAGCTATTTTTCTGCATAAACAACATGTTCTTCCTATGAACATGCCCAAGCCTTTTATGCCAAAGCTCTGCATTTTCTTCTTTGCACTTTAAAGCCATTTGTTGCATCTCTTGTGGCTTGAACATGAAGCTCTTGTCCCTCATTGGCATTCTCAGCACTTCTTTACTTTCTGCATTATCAATAAGGCATTCCTTCCCTTCAAACTTCACCTTATAGCCCTTCTCAACTAATTGACTAATACTTAACAAATTCTGGTCAACTTTTGGCACAAAGAGAACATCACTAATCAGCTTCACCTCCTAATTTCCTTCAATAGCCATTGTACCCTTCCCTTGCACTTCAATATACTGTCCATTGCCAATTCTGACTCTGGACCTGACTGACCTGTCTAGACTCCTAAATAGCTTCAAATTGCCAGTCATATGATTGGTACAGCCACTATCCACCAACCATGCATCATTCTCAACAGATGAGCCAGAAAAGGAAGCTACAAACAAAGTGTTCTTCCTCAGTTTCGTTCACTGCTATCTGTGCTTCTCCTACTTACTGGTAATTGTTCTCTTTGCAGATCGCTTCCATGTGACCAACCTTGTGACATCTTCTGCACTTAGCATCAGGTTTTCTCCAACATCTAAAGGACTGATGATTAGTTCCACCACAGTGTTGACAAGGCTTCTTATTCTTCTTCCATCTGCCAAACCCACTAGAACTCCCTTCTTTTGCTACAAACTTGGAGTCACCTGCATTTCCTTTGAACTGATTCCATTTCTTCCCTTTGCCTCCATCATTGGACTTCACTTTAGCTTGCAGTGCACCCTCTACAGGCTCTTCTCTTCTCATCAGTCTTCTATGCTCCTGTGCCTGCAGGGCATTTATCAATTCTGCAAGCTTTATGTCATCCAAGTCTCTTGTATTTTCCAGAGAAGCTATAGTGGCTTCAAACTTCTCTGGAAGAGACACCAGGATCTGAACCAGTCTTTCATCCTTCAAGTCAGTCCCTAAGATTCTGATTTTTTCGGTTATTTCAATCAGCCTATCAGAATATTCCTTCACTGACTCTGAATCCTTCATTTGCCGTCTCTCAAACTCCCTCAAGAGATTCGGCACCTTCATGCTCCTTATCTTCTCATCTCCCTCGTATTCATCCTTCAAGAAATCCCATATTGCCTTTGTAGAATCACATCTCATGATCCTTGTAAAGATAGGGGGTGAGACAGCAGCATACAAGCAAGACTTTGCTTTGGCCTTCCTTGTGATTCTCTCTTTATGGTGCTTTATCTGATTCAAGGTCGGATTGTTTGGAAGCGGAGCAACCTCATAATCGTTATCCACAGCCTCCCATAGATCATGACCGTCCAAGAATGTTGTCATCTTGACAGCCCAAGCTTGATAATTTTCCCTAGTAAAAACTGGTGCAGCCATTGCGGAGAATCCACTCGATCCCGCCTCCATCAGCTTTTTCTTCGCAGATTGGAAGCAGTTTTGACTCACTTACCCTCACTTCACAGTTCCTTAAGATCCCACAGAGGCTTTGATTCCACTATTATGCTGATATTAACAGTAGAAAAGCATCACTTGTTCACGAAGAGAGAAGGAGAAAACATAGCATATTCTTCATTCAGACTTAAAGAAGAAAACTGTCTTATACAAAACTAAATAAGAGCCACTTTGGAACTGCACACAAACGTGCAACTCATAACTGCACACAAACTTGTTCCACTTCCTAGAAAATAGCTAACAAACCAACTGCCTAACAAAATAACTTGACTGAGTCAAAAAAAAAAAAACTAAAATGACAGTACATCAACAGCAGCATTGAGACACAGCTCCAACAAAAACCACGCGGCAAGATTGTACTAGCAGTTAATATTTGCATACGCATATCAGAAAATCAAGCGTTGTATTTTCTCCAATTCGTTCTAGTTCTCCATGTAGGCACCGCATGTTCATGAAGGATATCTACAACTGCCGTTCGAATTGGTCGTCATAAATTCTTCCGAGGGTCAAAATTAATATTGACGCATCCCTAGCAATATTAAGGAAATAAGAGTAACATTCATCCACAAACTAGCTTTTGTAACGAAAAGGAAAGGAGAAAACCAAGTATTTTCTCTCCCCCCACCTTCTTCCACCAACCATGAAACTCAGTGTTTGTAGAAGACCAAAAACAAAAGTGAATAGATGAGGTGGGCCGATTTAGGAGACCGTTTTCGATTTACATAATCGAGATTCTCTGAGCTTACATCGCGCTAAGCAGTAAGTAGATGTCAAAACACACTCAAAACAATGGAAACTACATGAGCACGAGAATAAGGACCAATTCGACAAGAAGGGTACAACTTTCGAAAGCTTGTTCACCGTAACTCCCGTTCATAAAAAATAAGGAGAGTTTAGCTAGATTCGCTGACATTAACTAATACACGGACCTCAATAAGGAGGTCCTCAACAGCCAGCCTTCCTAACCAACTCGTACAATTTATACCATCAACGTGAAGCCCCTCTTAAGCCCTATCCAGGAACATTTCTCTTCATTGATCTTGTGGATTCCGATTCAAAACAATGGATGACTCCAATTCATCACTGCATCTACCTACAATCGCATGCCACGCACAGGCAGATGACCATCCCGATCACTGGTAATATCATCATCCAGTCCATTCCCCTCCAAGCACATACCGTTGTTGTTCACACTCACTTCAGAGCTGCATTGCTGCTTGTTGCAAGTGGAGAGTCTGACACACTAACTGTCCTACTTCTTGTAGGCCCAGATCTCACGCTATACATGGATGAAGCAGGTATATTTGCCATCAATGGTCGCAAATTCCCAGGAATGCTTCGCCTTATGTCCTGGATTGAGTTTAAGTAGAATCACATCAAAAAATAACATCAATCTAATCAAAACATTACCCTGAGTAGTCAAACAACATTAGATATGGAAAGAGAAAGAAATAATCTTCAAGCCTGAAAGAGTAACCATGCCAAGCAGTACAGGCAATAAACTAGTCAAAGTACTATGCAAAAGAAGAAAAAGGAACATACCATATGCCTTATAGCCATATCCAAGGATTTCTTGGATAGTGTTCGGCCAAAGCCTGAACTATCTGGTGAAGAAGCCGACTTCCCAGACATGTTACTATGAGGAGAATGTTTATTACCCTTTCCACCATTTTCGTTCCAATCAAAACAGGGCTCACATTGTCATTTATCTTAGGATGCCCACGACTCACTGCTGGAACAGAGCTTCCACTTGTATGAAGGACACCATTGGCAGGGCGCCCTCTTGATGGTGAGCATGATTGTCTTCTTGGCCTTGTAGTTGGACCAGGCTCAATAGAAGACGATCAAGAACTGGGTGCTCCAGGCCTACCCCTAGTAGCTGAAAGCGGCCTTTCAGGGAGAGTTGTTCGCAAGTTTGGAGAAGCATCAAGAGAGAATTCTGGCATCTCTGAAGGTTTCCATGGTCTCGATTTCGTTGTAGGGGAAGTTCCACGTGATGGCACTGGATTTCTTGACGTCGTCAAAGCAGATTTTGCAATAGTAGAGGACATGGCTTTTGCGGGAGGGGCAGACACAGTGGAACCAGTTGACGTTGTGGATGGTCGGCGAGTTGGTGTTGCTGCCCTTGATGCCGGTTTTGGTGGGTTAACAATTGGACGGGCAGTTAGTGTTGAAGATCTCGCTGTTGACCTTGATGGAGTCGATGATCTGGCAGGATTTGATTGCTATACAGCTGAAACTGCAGGCTTGGTTGAAGTACCTGCAGACCTAGTAGTAGCAACTGAGGGCTTGGCAGGCACTGTTGATTTACTTGACGACCAGGCCAATCACGGAGATTGTTGGGGCCAACCTGAGTCTCTCTCTCTCTCTCTCTCTCTCTCTCTCTCTCTCAAAGCAGAACGTTATCAGTAATTTCCGTAACTCATTCAAGCAAAGCTTCAACGACAGACCTGTGAATATCCAAATTGTCTTTAAATTTCATTGACTGTGTATTACGAAGTATGTTTAATCCATTAGACGAACTTCCTTGCTAAATTAAATTCTGATAATCCATCTCAGACAAGAGGGATCGAGTGTGGCAAGAAAAAAAATGATAACACGGATTGTCTCAGCAATTAATAGCTGCATACACATATCAGAAAATCATGCATTGAATTCTCTTATCATTTAAGTTTTCCATATAAGCATAGGAAGTTTACGAAGCAAATCTAGGACAGCCGTGCATCTTGGTCATCATAAATTTTTCCAATGGGGAGAAAAATGATATCCGCGCATCTCTAGCTATATTAAAGAAATTAAGAGTAAATTTTTAGCCAAGAACTTAGACGTAAATTGTGCATTAAAGCACAGTACAGTGATTAACTAGATGTCGGATGATGTACACATCTCCTCACGAGTACCTTCTCTTACAATTCTTAATTGCACAAAGAAAACGAGAATTGACTCCTGTTGACACCTAAATTCTTTCATTAAAATGGCATTGCATATAGACATTAGGAGCACTTGCATCATTAGTTTTAAAATTTATCAAAAAAATATTTTAAAAAATAATAATTCAAAAAAAAAAAAACGTGGGTCCGGACTAGGGCCAGGTCTGCCCGGCCCCCTTCCTCTTTTCCCTCCTGTTTTTGGTACCTGGGCCGGCCCTTCTCCTTTGGTTTCTGCCCGGCCCGTCCGCCTCCTCCCTCTTCCCTTCTTTTTCTTCCACGCGCGAAGCAAGAGCCTGCAGCAGAAGGAGAAGGCAGCAAGTCAGCGCAGCAGCAGCGAGTCAGAACAGCAGGAGCAGAAGCGCAGAGGCAGCAGAAGCGCAGAAGCAGCAGAAGCGCAGAAGCAACAGCAGAAAGGAGAAGCAGCAACGGAGAGCAGGAGGAGGGACGGGGACCCAAAAAAAGGGAGAAACCGGAGCAGAGCGACCGAGAGAGCAAGAGAGAGCCGAGTAAAAGGGGGCTGTTCTGAAAAACCAAATCAGAGAGAGGAATAGAGAGGAGAAAAAGAACAGAACGGCTCCAGGGGCATCGGGAACGAAAAAGAAAAGAAAAGCGAGAGATAAAAGTGAGAGAGAGAGACGTGTGCTAACTGAAAAAAGACAGAAAACAAGTGAAAAAAGCTTCAAGAGAGGAGAGCGACCAGGAGAAGGGAGAGATCCGGGAATCTGAGCGCGAGAGGGAGGCTCGAGAGGGTCTTCTATTGTTGCCGGAGGACCACCTAGCAACCGCCGCCCGTCGCAACCACTGAACGAACCAGGTTAGTTTGTTTATTTATTTACCTTTTTCGCCGGAATACCTGGTCTTTGTAAGGCGTCGGGCCGGAGCTCGTGCGGAGCAATTCGCGTGAGCCCCGACCCTTGTCGTCCCTCCACTGAAGTTCTTTTGCATGCTGCCATGTCTAGTTGGAAGCCTAGTCCCGGTATAAGTTCGGTTCGAGTTGGAAACTCTTCGGTTTATTCATGCCCGCCAAGTGTTTGATGAAATGCCTTATAGAAAACCGAAGGGGGTTCATACTTTTAGTCGAAAACCGATCTGTTTTCATGCACTTTCATCTATAGAATCACTATTTATTCATTTATATTCGAGATTCCATGATGATTTGTATGAAAAACCCGTGTATCGTCGAATCGGTGAGGGTTTTGTAGCCACCGGAGTTTATGTCCGGTGGTGGCCGATGTCGACAGGGATGAATGACTGATAAAAGGGTGGTGTCTCGGTGAGGAGAGAGGAACCATGGTGATTCCGGTTGGAGTCAAAGGTCTTTCAAATAAATAAAGAATAAAAAAATAAAAAAAATAAAAAGAGGAAGAAGTTGCAGGCGAGAAAGCGTCGGGGCTGCATGAAGGGAAGCATGCAGGAGTCCACGTGAAGAAGCGTGGAGGCCAGGAGGAAGAAGACCAGGAAAAGAAAAAAAGAAAAAATAATAATAAAAAGAAAGCAGAAAAAGACAAAAAATGAAGTGAAAAAAATTGGAAAATAGAAAAAATAGAAAGGGTGGGCTTCGTCTTGGGCTTGTGTACGCCGGGCTGGTTTCATCGCGGGCCGGGATGGTTGGGCCGAGAGACAGAAATTAGAAGTGGGCTCTGTCTCTATTAATTTTTTTGTGGGCTTTTAATTTTGTTTTTTGGCCCAAGCATGTGGGCCTTCGTTTGTTTTTTTTTAGTGGGTTGGGTCGACACGGTCTTCTGTGGCCCAATTCGGACGGACAGGGCCCGGGTCAGTCTAGTAGGGCCGGGTCCTTTGACCCGGTCCGAATTATTTATTAAAGAAAACAAAATCTATTAAAATTTAAAAAATTCAGAAAATATAAAAACATTAAAAAAATCATAAAAAATTTCGAAATTTCAGAAAATTAAAGGGAAATTCAGAATTTTGAAAATTTATGAAAATTCTCGAAAAAAAATATTATTTTTATTTTTTTAAATCGAAAATATTAAAATATTAGAAATTCCAAAAAAAAAAAAGTTTCCAAAAATCCCAAAAATTCCAAGTTTGTTTTAGAGTTCCCTAAGAAGCTCTAAAATAATTCTTGGACAATTTTCTCTTAAAAGATGTCGGAAAATCATCGGTCTAAAATTGTGCTTAAAAGTGAACAAGCCCTTACGGCTTTACTTTAGGGTTTTAATTATCTTTGGATACAATTGCCCTTGAACGCATGCTTAGGATGTGATGATTATGATTTCTCCATTAATTTAATTAAGATTGTCATTTATTTATCTCTAAATGCTAAGTGTTTATTTTCTCTTACAATTTATTTAATGTTTTCTTCAATTGCTGATTATTATTCTGATGATTGCGCACCTGCATGATCACTTCACATGTTAGTGGTTAATTCTAAAATCAATCCAAACTGCCTGACAAGAGTCCTTTTTGAAATGAACAAGATTAGGTACCGAAAGGGCACTAATTGGTTAATTATTGTAATCAAGTCCCCGATCCTAGAATCTCTGGTTATGTAGAAAGTGAGGCTCAATCCCATGCCTGGCTTAATTTCTAGCCGACCCTAATAGGCTAGTGGCAACTCCTCATTTGAAGATTTTCATGAACACCCAACGTCGCGCGGGGTATGGGCTTGGGAGAGCCCATGTCTAATGAGGGTCCTAGACCCACCCTTTGGATAATACCCCCAAACCTATTTATTTATTCAGACATTCATTTCCCCTCGGGATGGAAAAAATAGGTCGCGACAGCTTGGCGACTCCCCAATGGAGTCGCCAAGCTGTCGCGACCTATTTTTTCCATCCCGAATGGAGGAGAGGAATGTCTGAATAAATAAATAGGTTTAGGGGTATTATCCAAAGGGTGGGTCTAGGACCCTCATTAGACATGGGCTCTTTCAAGCTCATACCCCGCGTGACATTGAGTGTTTATGAAAATTTTCAAATGAAGAGTCGTCACTAGCCTATTGGGGTCGACTAGAAACCAAGCGAGGCATGGGAGTGGGCCTCACTTTCTACGTAACCAGAGATTCTAGGATTGAGGACTTGATTACACTAATTGACTAATTAGTGCCCTTTCGGTACCTAATCTTGTTCATTTCAAAAAGATTTTAGCCAAATAGTTTGGATTGATTTTAGACTTAACCACTAACATGTGAGGTGATCATGCGGATGCGCAATCATCAAAATAGCAATCAGCAATTAAAAAAAACATTAAATAAATTGCAAGAGAAAATAAATACTTAGCATTAAGAAATAAATAAATGACAATCTTAATTAAACTAAGGGAGAAATCATAATCATCGCATCCTAAGCATGCGTTCAAGGGCAATTGTATCCAAAGATAATTAAAACCCTAAAGTAAAGCCGTAGGGGCTTGTTCACTTTTAAGCACAATTTTAGACCGATGATTTTCCGACATCTTTTAAGAGAAAATTATCCAAAAATTATTTTAGAGCTTCTTAGGGAACTCTAAAACAAACTTGGAATTTTTGGGATTTTTGGAAACTTTTTTTTTTTTGGAATTTCTAATATTTTAATATTTTTGATTTAAAAAAATAAAAATAATATTTTTTTTCGAGAATTTTCATAAATTTTCAAGATTCTGAATTTCCCTTTAATTTTCTGAAATTTCAAAATTTTTTATGATTTTTTTAATGTTTTTATATTTTCTGAATTTTTTTAATCTTAATAGATTTTGTTTTCTTTGATAAATAATTCGGACCAGGTCAAAGGACCCGGCCCTACTAGATTGACCTGGGCCCTGTCGGTTCGAATTGGGCCACAGAAGGTCGTGCTGACCCAACCCACTAGAAAAAAAACAAAAGAAGGCCCACATGCTTGGGCCAAAAAACAAAATTAAAAGCCCACAAAAAAAAAATAGAGAGAGAGCCCACTTCTAATTTCTGTCTCTTGGCCCGACCATCCCGGCCCGCGACGAAACCAGCCAGGCGTACACAAGCCCAAGACGAAGCCCACCCTTCCTATTTTTCTATTTTTTCTATTTTCCGATTTTTTTACTTCTTTTTTTGTCTTTTTCTACTTTCTTTTTATTATTATTTTCTTTTTCTTTTTCTGGTCTTCTTCCTCCTGGCCTCCACGCTTCTTCACGTGGACTCCTGCATGCTTCCCTTCATGCAACCCCGACGCTTTCTTGCCTGCAACTTCTTCCTCTTCTTTCTTTTTATTTATTCGAAAGACCTTCGACTCCAACCGAAACCACCATGGTTCCTCTCTCCTCACCGAGACACCACTCTTTTATTAGTCATTCATCCCCGTCGACATCGGCCACCGCCGGCCATAAACTCTGGTGGCTGCGAAACCCTCACCGATTCAACGATACACGGGTTTTTCATACAAATCATCATGGAACCTCGAATATGAATGAATACATAGTGATTTTATAGATGAAAGTGCATGAAAACATATCGGTTTTCGACTAAAAGTATGAACCCCCTTCGGTTTTCTATAAGGCATTTCATCAAATACTTGGCGGGCATGAATAAACCGAAGGGTTTCCAACTCGAACCGAACTTATACCGGGACTAGGCTTCCAACTACACATGGCAGCATGCAAAGGAACTTCAGTGGAGGGACGACAAGGGCCGGGGCTTACTGTCGCGACCTATTTTTTCCATCCCAAATGGGGGAGAGGAATGTTTGAATAAATAAATAGGTTTAGGGGTATTATCCAAAGAGCTGGTCCAGGACCCTCATTAGTGTGGGCTCTCCCAAGCTCATACCCTGCATGACATTGGGTGTTCATGAAAATCTTCAAATGAGGAGTCGCCACTAGCCTATTGGGGTCGGCTAGAAACCAAGCGAAGCATGGGAGTGGGCCTCACTTTCTACGCAACCAGAGATTCTAGGATCGGGGACTTAATTACACTAATTGACTAATTAGTGCCCTTTCGGTACCTAATCTTGTTCATTTCAAAAAGATTTTAGTCAGGCAGTTTGGATTGATTTTAGACTTAACCACTAACATGTGAGATGATCATGCAGATGCGCAATCATCAAAATAGCAATCAGCAATTAAAGAAAGTATTAAATAAGTTGCAGGAGAAAATAAACACCTAACATTAAAAGATAAATAAATGACAATTCTAATTAAACTAAAGGGGAAACCATAATCATCGTATTATAAGCATGCAATCAAGGGCAAGTATATCCGATGATAAAAACTCTAAGGCGAAGTCGTGAGGGCTTGTTCACTTTTAAGCACAATCTTAGACCGATGATTTTCCGACATCTTTTAAAGAGAAAATTGTCCAAGAATTATTTTAGAACTTCCTAGGGAACTATAAAACAAACTTGAAATTTTTGGGATTTTTGAAAACTTTTTCTTTTTTTGGAATTTCTAATATTTTAATATTTTTTTGATTTTTTTTAATTAAAAAAAATTTTGAAAATTTATAAATTTTCAGGGTTCTGAATTTTCCGTGAATTTTCTGAATTTTCTGAATTTTTTATGATTTTTTAATATTTTTTTTATGTTTTTTCTGATTTTCTGAATTTTCGATTTTTTTAAATATTTTAAAAGGAAATGATTCGGACCGGGTCAGGAAACCCGGCCCTGTTGACCCGATTCGGACCCGGACCGGCCTTAAGCCCACTAAAAAACAAAACAAAAGGGCCCACACGAATTTCTTTAAAAGAAGCCCAATTTTTATTTCTAATTTTTTCTAGCCCAACTAAGAAAACCGGCCCATGACCAAACTCAACCCAACTGAAGCAGGCCCACGGCGAAGCCCATCCTCTTCCCCTACTTTTATTTTTTGGCCCTTTTTTGGTCTTTTGTATTTTCTTTCTATTTTTTTTTTTTCTATTTTTTCTATTTTTTCTATTTTTTATGGTCTTCTTCTTCACGTGTTCCTGCAGCTCCTGGTCTTCATGCAGCTTCTGACTATTTCCTCCACCGAACGAACGTGGAACGAACGCCAAACGAACAAGCTTCGCCATCATTCGTTGCCGGCGCCTACACCGTCGTTGCTCAGGCCGACGCCGAGCCGACTCCCAATCTCTTATGACCAGGAGGACAAGGGAAGGAACGGGATAGGACTTGTAGAAAATGAACCCAACTCATAACGTATGGCCGAAAACTCGAATCACGACAAAGTGAACTTGAAGCGAGAAGAAAGCGTGCAAAACAGCTACAAGACATATCTAGCAACGGTGGACCTCAGAATGGGCTAAAGTTCGAAGACAATCATGCAGGTTTCATTTAGGCATTCATGCGAACAGCTGGCGTGCTTCACAAAATCCTAAGGTTTCCAGCCGAACTAGGACTCGAGCGTGCACCGGAGGTCTCAACACGACATACAAGGGATGCAAAAACGAAGTGCCAGGGTGACGAGGGCCGAAGCTTGTGCGAGCCGGACGGCCGCGAGCTCCGGCCCGGCGCGCCTAAAACGGAGCAAGAACGGAGCCGAACTTACCTGGTTCGAGGAAGGGTTGTGGCGGACAACGGCGGCGGACGGGCCTCCCGCGACCGCTAATCGCTCCCTCGAGCTCGCCTTCTCCCTTCTGTTTTTCTGCTCTCACTCTCGCTCTGCCCGTCCTTTTTTCTCTCCGGTTTTCTTTCTTTTCGGTCTCTCTTTCTCTCAGTTTTTCTTCTGTTTTTTCGGTCTCTCCGTCTATCTCTCTCGAGCACCCTCTCCCTCTCTCTCTCGAGCTCCTTCTCTCTCTTTTTCTGTTCTCTATCTCTCCCCTGGTTCCCCCTCGGTCTGCTCCCTTTCTGCACTGCTTCTGCTGACATCCTGCTGCTGCCTTCCCCTGCTGACTTGCTGCTGCTGCCTTCTTCAGCTGACTTCCTGCTGCTGCTGCCTCCTGCCGACCTGCTGCTGCCGCTTTTTTTTTTATTTCCCTTCTGCAGGCTCACTTTCCACGCGCGGGAGAAGAAGGGAAAAAGAAGAAGACGGACGGGCCAGGCCGGGAAAGGAAAGGAAAGAAAAGTGGGCCAGGCCCACACGGGGAAGAAAGGAAGAAAAGAAAGGGGCCGGGCAGGCCCAACCCTGGCCCGGACCCACAATGTTTTTTTCCAATTTTTCTCTTCTTCTTTTTTCCTCTTTTTTTTTTAATTAATTTTTAAATTAGTGATGCAAATGCTCCTAATGTTTATATGCAATGCAATTTTAATGAAAGAAATTTTTGTTAAGAGATTAGAAACTAATCTCTAATTTTTCAATGTAGTTAATAAATGTTAAAACAAATCGCTAAAATTTAAGTGTCAACAGTATCCCATTTATGCAGCTCGACATTAGGAGTAGTGCCTTGGAGTTAGTAATGTCTCCTCAAATTGCGACATGTTCTAACCTTAGTTATACCTAGTTCAAGGTATTGTTGCTATAATATATATGGTGAACTCAAACACGGAGGTTGGGTTATGGATTGGTACAGCCTAATTTGGAGTAGAGGCATTAGCAAACACAATTTTATTGGCTAGCTAGTTTGTAAAGATAGACTACTGATGGTAGAGATCGTAGCATGATGGATGATCTCAATTGGATATCCAATGTAACTTTTGCAGGGTTGATATCGAAGGCAGAACTCATATATTCTTCTAGTGCAAATTGATAGGTAGCATTTGGCATAGTATCCTTGTGCAACATAGGATTAGGCATTCTTTACTAGGATGGAATGAGGAACTTTAATGGATAATTAGGACAATAAAGGGCAAATATTTGGTAGCGAGACTCCTAAATGTATGTTTCCTAGCAACCATATATTACATTTGAATGGAGCACAACCATAGATGGCTTCAAAACAAATCAATTGGCATCTATATAATTTTGGTTAAAGTGTGTAAAAATGTAAGTAGTAGAACTCCACTTTACCAAAAAATTAAAACTTGCTAGTCAAATATTATATTGGCTACTACCTGGAGACTTCCTACCTCTATCTTTTTTGAATTATTAACTCTATTTGTAATGTCGGGGGATGCCACTAAGCTGTTGTACTTAAATATGCTTTATAATACTTACATTTTTCAATAAAAAGAAAAGGATCAAAGCACGAATCATTGCATATGACTAAAATCAAGCTCTGAAGTGTGCCCCTTGTTTCACACTTTTGTGGCTTTCTTAAGAGTATAGGTGATCAGTTCTCAATTCGATCCAATTTCAAGGTGGATCCAAGAATTAGGGACCAAATAGGTTGATCTTAGGATCGAGAACCAAACCGACCATCGATTCAATCCAATAAAACCGGTCATTTTTTTCTCACTACTTGATGCATTATATTATAATTTTTTTTAAAAAAAGCTGGCCACCTTTATTTCTTTAAGAAACAAAAAATATATGTAAACAACTTGATGATCCTATTCTCTTTCGAAATCGAAAATTGGACTGCTAGATAATGATTTTCACTTTTAAAAATCAGACGTCAGATCGACACTTTTAAGAATCTAATCAATGTGATCGATCCCTAGTTACGAAAAAGCAAACCTACACCTTTTTATATATTCCTTTGACAAGCTCTGTTGGACCCCACAAATAAATCAGCCCCTTATTTTGTCTTAAAGAGGTAGGGCTTTTCCTGGTAAAAAATGGAGATCCGCTCTTGCATAGCGACTTAGAACCACCGACCAACTTTTAGCCAAAAAAAAAAACACCGACCATCAAAACACAAATCTGATTCGAATTAAAGGCATACCAGATTTCAACAAATTAAAATCTTCTCCATACACAGCCCAAATTCAAGACATAATTTAATAAAATGAATATCGAGCTCTTTAGACATGTTCCCTCTTATTATAATCAGGTGGAGACTCTCCAACACTTGAGTTAGCATACATTTTTAGGCAAATACACATAGTCCGGAGAGAAAAGTACCGTAAATGCAGCATAACTCATGTATTTATATAGTAAATTAAATGGGTTGGCTGGCAGACTGAAAATCTAGGCCTATTTGCCACTTGCCAATTCAAATGAATTCCGGACTATATCTATGTCAAACACAAACACCCAGAATCTCAGCTTTGGAGTTAATCTCAGCATGAAGGTCGATCGAGTTCAGAGAGTGATGCGAGGTGGAGAAACATGGTTGTGTGGCCGAAGCCATTGAGCTCGGTAGTAGGGCATTGCTACGCAAGGATTGCGAAGATAGAGACTTGAGAAGACCGAATACAGCTTTAGAATGTCTAAATGTGAAGAAATAAGCTGGATATATATATCTTGAAGTCTTTCACAAGCACCTCTACTTGCCTATGGCATGTGTTGGTACGTAACATTGTTCATTATGATCCCAGATACAACTCACCCACGCATCGCTCATACCGTCCCAAACTAGACGACTACGCTGCAATGCACATTTCATTGTTCCACATCTTGATCTCTCTTTCCGGCATATCTAATTCGTAGAATTCTCCTCGAATGCCACTGGCTCCTACTTATCGTGGTAATCCTTCATTCATTCACGAACGTGCGAGGTAATTCTCATAGAGAATGCACTTTCCATACTTTATACAATAGTTAAGGAGTTGAAGTTGAGGATTGACACTACCTTGACAATCTTTCAGTACTTTTGCATCAACATCAATCGAGAGATTTTCCTATTGTTAGCTCTATGGTTGGAGCTCATATCTACCAAGAAAGAATGTTGCTCATTGCATAACTGCAATAAGAAGAGCTTGATGTGTTTGGTTTTAGCCTAAAACGTAAAAATATGTAATTGGGAAGGCAAATAAATATCTAAAAGATTTGAATTTAGGATTTTATGCTTAAATGTCATATGAGATTTTGTAAAGTCATTACTATTCGTTATAAAAGCTCAAATCATTATAAAAAGAAATGATTTATTATTAAAATATTTCAATAGGTAATCAACGCTCGGAGGTTTATCATACGAAGACACGGTTTATGTGAAGACATAGTTATATGTCCAATGAGCCATATTTTCTGCGCATTTCCTCCGACAAGTTTCTGATTTGTTGATTTTCTCGAGATTTTTTCCACCATGTCGTGATCCCAAAGTCCGCACCAGTAAATGTCTGGACCCCAGGCCCAGCACGACAGCTCCAAATAGGGGGCCTCGTGGCACAGAAACGTCAGGATAGGAACATCATCGTACCCGGGACCATAAACATCTCATCATCATAAACGCTTTTTGTCTGTTCTCGTAAGGACTCCTGCGTCATAAACGCTTTTTGTCTGTTCTCGTAACGACTCCTGCGACTTTAAGACATTTCCAAGGGCCGCACGGATCTAAATGGAAGTATTTGGTTTCCAATCGATTCCGCACGGATCTAAATGGAAGTATTCGGTTTCCAATCCAATTCCAAGAATTGAGGAGAATCAATTCTCAATTTTGAGAATTAAGGGATCAGACTGTTTGGTCTTAGTCCAAATCACTAAAGAGTGACCGTTTATAAGAGAAAGAGTAATAAAACTTAAGATATTGACGGAAGTAATGATGAGTGAAGAATTATAATTCCATAATTTGTGATACCATTAGATGGGATGGCATTTAATTTACAACTTACTAATTTAAAAAAAAAAATGTATATATAGTTGATCCGATCCAAAACTAAATTGCTCGAACACCGATTATATTATCAAAAATTAGGAACCCGATCAATACTCCTAAGAATCGAGCCAAATCGGCTTGTCCGATCTGGGCGATTCTCCATTTAGGCGGTCCATCTTGCACACCCCTAAGTCTAAATAGATCCAAGAGCTGGACTGCTCTATAAGAACGCATTCCACTTCACAGAGCTTGTACAACAACCATACTCACCATCCTCGTTTATACGCATATCTTTGAGAGGCAATCCAAGCATGAAGGTGGAAGTACAATGGAAGACGCTGGTCAAGCCATCGGTACCAACACCGAGCGACCGGCAAAAATGGAAGCTAACATCAATAGATGAGCTTCAGATGCCAAATTACGTTGGCGTTATCTTCTACTATAGAGATGAAGCTGGGAAAAACCCTAGGGCTGAAATCTCTCAAATGCTTCACCAGATGGAGGACTCACTTTCCAAAACTCTAACCCTCTTTTATCCTATGGCAGGGAGATACATCGAGGACGATGGTTGTTTTATCGACTGTAACGACCTTGGAGTCGAGTTCATCCATGCCAAAGTGGATGGCCAGATTGATCAGCTTCTCCACGGAGATCCCGACATAGATTCGCTCGAACATTTGTCGCCATTCCCGAACAACTTAGTAGGCAGTCCACTAGTCGTGATTCAAGTGAATACATTTGAGTGCGGTGGAATAGCAATTAGCTTGCGCGCTACACACAAAATCGGCGACGTGTACACCATGGCCATATTCGCTAATTCGTGGGCTACCACTTGCCGAGGTAACATAGATGAGACAGTCTGTCCAAGTTTCGAGCTGTCATCGCTATTCCCACTGAAAGCATGGACTGTTGCGAATTGGCCTCCACCACGTATTATTGGCAGCAAGGAATTCGTCGTGTCTAGGTTCAGGTTCAGTAGTGATGCTATATCGAAGCTGAGAGCCCTGGCTAGGGATGATGCTAAGGATTCCATGGCCAACAACTTCCAGCCTTCAAGGGTGGAGGTTGTTTCGGCGCTAATAAGTAGGGCCTTTGTCAAGATTGATCGATCTAGACTCGGCGAAGAAAGGCCTTTCGTGGTTTATATGACGTTTAACTTGCGCGACAAAGTAAATCTAAAGATACCCGCATATCCTTGTGGCAATTTCTACGGCATGATTTCCGGGTGGTCCGGTCAACCCTTGGCCAGCAAAAGGAATCCGGAGTTCAGTGAGATTGTCAATATAATCCACAACATGATATCAGACTCTAAAACAAAATATGCAACCATATCAAACAGGGAGGAGTTATGCTCGACGGTGGGGAATTCTATAGCCGAATTTGTCAAAGTTGCGTCCTCAAGCGAAGTGTCTATGATTGGTTTTAGTAGCTGGTGCCGGTTCGGGCTATATGAGATCAACTTCGGGTGGGAAAGGCCAGTTCTCGTCAGCAACATATCAATGAATCTCAGATCGACCTTCTTTATCGACGACGAAGAAGGCACAGGAATTGATGCGTGGATAACCGCCACTGAAGAGGAGATGAATCTTCTTAAACAAGATCCAGATACTATGGCATTCACTTCCTAGTCGGAGATAGAGCGGTTGCATGAATATGGAATTTAAAAAAGTCATCGTCCTAACTAGAATGTAGGCCAGGAAAATGAAAATGGACTTTGGTCTCTAGTATTTGTTACGTCTGTTTGGTTTCTTTAAGAAGGATGGTTCTAGTCAACTTATTTAGTACCTTGCTATTGTAATTTAAGGGTTGATGTAATTGCATGCTATTGTGGTGGAAGTTCATCCATAAAGATGTTGGATCCTCTGAAATTTTAGGAATGAATTTACACCATAAATTTACTTCTTTCAAATAAATGGTTTTTCAAAACATCATTTTGCGATTCGGATCAACCCAAAACACCTGATTTACCAAAATGCCCTTGCCTTCGATGGATAACAACATAACAACCAAAAAGTTAGCTTCCTTCTCCTTTTTGGGGTGCCAATATTTCCATCCCCTAAATGATTTAATCCTTCCCCATTTACGCTAAAGAATCAAACTATTATCAATCTTTCGATTGCAGTTTTAGGAAAGGCCACACTCCTTTTTTTTCTAGTGCTTTTTTATTTTCATCTAGGATAGTTACCATAATTAAGCATTTCACAAATTTTGGTTTTTAGCGTATTAAAGAAAAGTGAATTCTCAAATATTCCTATAACATTTTACATGCTCCATGTAAAATTATCTTACTAATTCAAATAGTAAGGAAAAATGCATTTTTTGATATAGTATAAAATTAAAAAGTCTTTTCTTCATTATTGATCATATAATAACCTCTCTAATTTTTTGTCTCTCTTATATTAAAAGCTCACTTTCTATTGTTTTTGGTGTACTCCTAGTATCTTGATTATTATTTTTTTGTAAAAGGTTCATGGATGACATTAATTTCCGTCAATCCAAATTAATGAAATTTCATTTGCATTTTCCAAAAAAAGATTCCTACTTTATGCAATGCTTCAATTTAATTAAATTTTATCTACTTAACAATTATCCATAAATTTAATCTACAATGTAGAAAACAAGTGGATTTTTCTTTCTTGGAAAATTCAGTTTTCAACAAAACAAATTTTTTATAGGGAATATCTTACAATAAAAAAAGACATCGTGTCTTTAATATATATGGAAAATCTACAATAAACAAAACTAAACATATATTAAAAGTTCCAGTTCCATACACACAGACCCACATGAACACACATACAGAGGTCGCAGCCATGGCCAACCAAAGACGGTAACTCCAACAACTAGAGGAGCGTGGACGAGGATTAGCAGTGGTTCTGGTGGGCTGGCAATGGCACAATAGGCTCTGCAATTGTCAAATGTGCATTATTTGGGGTTGTCAGAAGAAGGGAGAGGGAAGAGAGATTGGAAGAATAGGTGAACAATGAAAACAAAAAGACCAGAAGAAATCTCAACCATGAATATTATGGTTAGTTTGTGGAATTGAGAATCGACCCCACTCACTTTCAGAATCGAATCGAATCGAATCGATCAACCAATCCAGTTCCTAGGTAGGTTTAAGAATCAATGTCGTGAGAGGAAAAATGAGATCCATAGGAACAAGTATGCTTGACCAGAACAAGCAAGTATTTGATTGCATGGTGGAAGGGTCAATACCGATCTTGTAGAAATTAAAGTTCTCCAAGGACAAGATATTAAGAAAACACTCGAACAATGGGAAACCGTTAGGTGGAGGACAAAATGGGCAACATAATTTCCAAAGCCCAAACTCTTGTTCAACAGGTGACTCATGTGCCCCGGCCCAATGAACCGATGGTATCCTTTCTTCAAGGAATAATTGGGAGAAGTAAACGCGCAATAGCACATGTAAAATCCATAGAGGACTAAAAAAGATTCAAGATGTGCACTGAATAATGAAGACTGCGTGTTGTCGCAACCTAACTTCTCGTGGGAGCTATCTATTTTAGAGGTATTATCAACTTCGGGTCGACGGCCTTCCATTAACTCAAGTTCTCTCAAGGTCATACCTCACGCAACATCGGACGTTCAAAATTTTAATCAATTAAGCTTATGCAAATTTTAACAAAAGAGTCGCCACTAACATTTTTAGGATCAAGTAAAAACCTAGTAAGATACGGGAAAATATCTTACTATTTACACAATTAGAGGTTCTAAACTCGAGGACTTGATTAGGTTAGCCTTAAGACTAACACCCTTTCAATAACTAATTTGATCATGCTAACTAATGCTGTAACAGCCTATAAAAAAAAGATGAAACCAGCTGAAAGACTATTACAACTGTAGAATGAAGTCAACTGTCAGAGCATTACCTGTGCATAATATTTAGCAAGGAGATATATGCCATTCAAAAGAGGGATTGATGAAAAGAAGCATGCTTTGAACTTTTCATTTGGCGAACAACATAGTCGTCGCCACACTCACAGGCGAACAAGGTTCGCTGAGCCTTGAACTGAGGCTGCCCAATTTCCCGGCATAGCCAGTGTCCTACGTGAAGTACACTCACGGGTGAACAACGTTTGGTGAACACCGTGAGTGTACTTCACGTAGGACACCGGCTATGCCGGGAGCTCAGGCAGCCTCAGTCCAAGGCCCAGCGAATCTTGCCGCATGCTGACAGCCCGTCGGTACCAGTCCAGCAATTCCAAAACCGACAAGCTTTCTTGATGCCCCTGTGCACTTCTCGTTGCCAGCTATCCTCTTTGACAAATTTGAACACATCAAGGTTGCTGATTTGCTCGTGCGCTCGTTCAAGAATTAATGATTACACAGAGACCAACTCGTTGAAGGTATCCCTGCGTGCTCGTCTTCAGCTAACCAATCTCTGGGACAACTCCAATTGCGTGTAGCTGCTCCACTGTGTCTCGGGCGTTGTGTCCGCTGGAGAGTTATTGCTAAAACAGACACAGAAAGAATTTCTTTTGTGCAGGGTGATGACTCGTGAGTGAGGTGGCGAAAAGGTTCTGAAGGAGTGCCCATTGAATCATTCACATACAACAAGAATGCGAGTGGTAAAAATTCTGATGTGGAGATTGTGTATAGTTATGTTCCGCGAGTGCAAGTGCAGTCCTTAGAATTGAGAAAGCTTTCTGGTGTTGATCGGGGTCCAACATCCAACACCTCGGCAAACTCTTGCGGCAACTCATCTTCTCGAGCGCCCTACAGCAGCGGGTGTCCACGACGACACAAGCAGCTGCCCCTTGGCTGCGCTGTCTTGCTGAGCTGCCGCCTGTGTCGTTTCCGAACCCCTTGTTACGCCGTCCATGACCCGCAAAGTTCGCTGCTGTGCCGCGTCGTGCTGAGATGCTCGCCTCCATTGCTCATGCCACACACTGTCAGGTAGGGGTGTAAACGGGTCGGGTCGGGTCTTGATGTTACCCGACCCGACCCGAACAATAAGGGTCATGTCATTTGACCCGACCCGACCCAACCCGAAATGCATAAAACATGAAACAAAAAAAACGGGTCGGGTCGGGTCGGGTTTCGGGTTTTTTTATTAAAAAATATTATAAAGGGAATTCAAAATACTCTTACGTGACGTTGCGAGACCTCGTCCAACCCATCCGTGAACAGTGATGTCGCGAGGCCTCATCCAACCCGTCCGTGAACCGTGACGTCGCGATGTCTCATCCAACCCATTCATGAACTGTGACGCCGCGAGGCCTTGTCCAACCCGTCCGTGAACCGTGACGCCGCGAGGCCTCGTCCAACCTGTCTTTGGACCGTGATGCCGCGAGGCCTCATCCAACCCGTCCTTGAACCGTGACGCCGCAAGGCCTCGTCCAACCCGTCCTTGAACCGTGACGCCGCGAGGCCTCGTCCAACCTGTCTGTGAACATCTCTGCAGACAAATAATTTTTTAATAAAAAATTATGACAAAGGGAATTCGAAATGTTCTTATGTGACGTCGCGAGGCCTCGTCCAACCCGTCCGTGAATATCTCTACGGACAAATAATTTTTTAATAAAAAATATGACAAAGGGAATTCAAAATGCTTTTACGTGACGCCGCAAGATCTCGTCCGACTTGTTCGTAAACATCTCCGCAAACAGATAATACTCCCTCCTCTAAAGTTCTGTGTCGGCCCCAAAAAAGAAGCAAATCATATGGAAGATGGGGAGAGAGAGAGCGGGAGAGGGAGCGAGATTGATATGGGCTAACTTGAGGGGCGACGATGACGAACCCGTGAGATGAGACGTGCTGGATGAGTTATAAATATAAGGAGTTGTATAGAAGATAATTTGGGTGGATGTGTTTGGGTTGAAACCTTTAATGTGTTTGGGTCGGAACAATGTTCCGACCCTAACTTGACCCAAAACATGTATTCCATTTGTGTTTATAATTGTTACCCAAACAATATTAAAACCCGAAACATATACCATACTTATTTCATGTTCGGATCGTGTTCGGGTCATGTTCGGGTTGGGTTGGATAGGTTTTTTTGACACCCCTATTGTCACGGAGCCGGTTGCTATCTTGGTCCAATTGCGCTTGGTTCAAATTTGGGAAAAAATATCCTCAAATTAGGTAAGATGCTCATCTTTAGTATATTCCATATATTTCACTCTTATTTGAATGATTCAATATATTCTAATATTCTGTTCGGTATTAGAATGTTCTGTTAGATATTTACTTAAATAATATAATATTCACAAAATCTTAAAATACATTATAGAACTTTCTTAACTTAACAAAATACGTGGACAACCGTTCGATCTCTAACTATGAGATTCAATGTCCAAGATGTGGAAAATCATTAGCCGATGAAATAGTAGTTATTGTTCTTGTTTCTTTAGTACCTTTAGTGGTTCCTATACCTGTTATGTTCCTTGGATTATTTACAAGTGGTATTTAAGCTCTTATTTTTGCAACTTTAGCCACGGCTTATATAGGCAAATCCATGGAGGGTCATCATTGACTCGTTTTCAAAATAGTCATTTTTTAGTTTAGCCCAAGGTAATGTATGTGTAACTCAAGATAATCTACTTAGGCAAGATAAAAATAGACAAATAAGGTTCAATCCATAACCATTTGGATACACGATCATTGATTTATCCATTTTTAAATTTGAACAGATAACCTTCCATCAATATCCATAACCACTTGGATATGAGTGCCAGTTCATTTTGTGTCATTATTGAGATTGATAACATAAAAATGTGGATTGCATTATTCAATTAAATATCTATCCATTGTTTGATCACTTGCTTTAAAAGGAAAACAAAAAATATATTTGAATTGGATTTAATTCTTACTAGAATATTGCTTGTTTTAGGCTAGATTGCATGTTTAGATTAGGGAGTTTATTTATTCCGAATTTTAAAATAAAAAATACCAAAAACATTGCTTTAGGATGTTAGATTTTCTTTTCCTTAATTAAACTGCATGTTTAATTATTGGGTAATCTTAGTTTTGAATTTTAATTGAAGAGAGAAAACACAAAATATCATGCATGTGACACGTAGAATTAGGTTATCCCATGTACATCATTTAGTCATTACAGGTTGAGGATCATTTAAATGTGTGACATGTTAGGATAATTTCAATCAATATTGTCCCATCATTAGATTAGGTCATTTAATTAATGTGATGTGATATATAGTTTGTGTGATAAGTTGTATGTCGTGTGTCATGTTAATATAGAGCATTTGCATGGCATGCATTGCACATAGTTTTTTAGGATTAATTAAATAAGTGAAAATCCAAAAAAAGAAAAAGAAAAAGAAAATATAAAGTAATTTCTTTTTAATTAGAAATTAGATTTATGGCTACTGAGGTGATTTTGAGCAAATATTGCATATGCTTTTGTTGCTAGGTAAGTCCTGTAATTTATTTACTACTTTATTGGGTGTTAAATTAGTGGTTTATACACTTGCATGATCATCTCATATGTTAAGAAGTAATAAAATGAATGTAAATTTCCTGCCAAACATTTTTTTCGTGAAAAGAAGAGAAATCTAGTGTAACTAAGTTCTGGTACACATAATTTCTGGTTTGTAGAAATAAAAATATTCTCCAAATACTTAAGGCTTAATAATCATCTTGTTAGTAGTAACATTTACATACTTAGTGTAAAACTTGTTAGTAGTAAGTGTCACGACCTTTCCAAAATGGGTTAGACTATCTAAGGATTTAACTAATGGATTATTAAGTCTAAGCCTAACTCAGGCTCTTTTGAGTACGGAGATTTACACTAGGTTTCTTTAATGTCCTTTCATATTTTCATGGAAAAAACTTTTGGTAGGCAACTTTTATTACTCCTTAACATATGAGATGACATGTGGGTGTGCAAACCACCGATTTAACGCCCAATAAAGCGTTAGATAAATTGTAGGACTTACCTCATAGTAATGAAAACATCTGCAATATTAGCTCGAAATCACATCAATAGCCCTAGATATGATTTCTAATTAACAAGCAACTACTCAATTTTATTTTATTTTATTTGTGGGATTTTCACATATTTAATGAAGCCTAAAAACTAAAAACTATGTACAATACAAGCGATGCAAATGCAATGACATACAAAATGTCTATATTAACATAACATGCAATGTGCAACCTAACATGCAAAACGATACATCACATGACATTAATTATATGACCTAATTTAATGATGAGCAAATATTAATGCAACTACCCTAATAGGTCATAGATTTAAATGATCCTAAACATGCAATTTCTAAATAACATGCAGCGGATGAACTAATTCTATGTGAAGTTTTTTTATGTTTTCTTTTTTAAAGTAAAATTGGAAATTAAATTTACCTAATAATCAAACATTCAATTTAAATTAAGGACAAGTAAATCTAACATCTTAAAGCACTTTTTTTTGCCTTTTTTATTTTAATATTCGGGATAAATAAATTACCTAATCGTACAATTTAACCTAAAACAAGTAATATTCTCACAAGAATCAAATTCAATTCAAATATTTTTTTTTGTTTTCTTTTTTTTAAAGTAAAGCAATCAAACAATGGTTATATATTTAATTAAATAATGCAATCCACAATATGTTATCTATCTCAATAAGGATGCGAAATAAACTGATGATAACAATCATATTCAAGAAGTTATGGATATTAATGAACAATTATTCGTTTAAATTTGGAAATGAGTAAATCAATGATAGTATTCAAATGGTTATAAATAGGATAGAAGATTTTCAATACTGCAAGCATCGTATCTCATAGTTAGAAAACGAATGAGAACGAATGGCCGTTCAAAAGATGTTGTTAAGTTAATATTTCCTAACTTGAGGGGTATCTTAGAATTTTGTGGATATTATATAATTTAAGTAAATATCTAACATAATATTTTTAATATCTAATAGGATATTTCATAATATACTAAATCAGTCAAATAAGTTGGTAAAATATGCTGAATGTACTAAAGATAACCAAATTACCTAATTTTGAAGATATTCTTTCCAAATTTGGATCAAATGCAATTGGATCGGGATCACAATCGGTCCTTAAGGTAAAGGGTGAGCGGCGATCGGTGACAGCAAGCAATGGCAGGTCCACGGTGGCAAGGTGCTCGAGGTACAAGGAGTCTCACGATGTGAGACGGCAACTCCAGCGTCTTGAATTTGAACGCAAGGGGATGCTTGACCAAGTCAAGCCGCACTCATTGGAAAGACCACAAACATTAGTGTTGGATCACCATCACTGCCACTTTTTCTCTCTCCATCGGGGCCATCTCTCTCTCTGTATCTTTCGTGGACGTTGCTGACTCGTTTGCTGGGCTACCCTCTGAAGGAACCGGGGCCACGAGGACCAGACTTCGAGACCCGCCAATATTGGATCTGTTCGAGTTGACGCTGGTTGGCATCGGGATTTCGACAGCAAACTCGTTGGGAAGCAGCAGCACCGGCGGAGATCGGCGTTGTTCAGCAAGGAGAGGCGCCAGCTAAGAGGTGTCTCCACTGTGAAAGGTTCTCGGCAGAGCTCTCTCTCCTCTCTCTCAATTTTCAGGTGTATTTTCTCTGGTGCGTATTACGAGATTCTAAATTGCCGGCCTCTAATTGCTGAGGCGTAATGCTCTATTTATAATGCGAACTTAAGTCAAACTTCAGCTATGTGGGCTTAGCCTAGGCCTTTTTTAATATAATGGGCTGAATTAAGCTAAAGGCCTATTTTAATTAATTCCTATTTGCTGAAACTAGATTGACTTAAGTTCACTTTAGCCCATCTCCCTATGTAATTTTCGGCCACCATAACCCCCTAGTGCTAGTCGAATTTTGGCTTCTCTTGTGGGATCAATTTGTTGAATTTCAAGTTCAAAACGATCCATTGCTAGTCCAATGCAATTAATGAAAACTATATATTATATATTAAATACTCCTAAAGTTATATGCTATGCAAATTAATTATAATATTTTTTTAGGGGATAAAAATTAATCCATAATTTTATGTGCACTAAATGAATGTTTAGATCGCTAAAATTTATGTATCAACAAGAACCTGAAGTATTATCATTTTTTTAAATAAAGGCTCGAAGTGAATTTCATTTCAAATAAAGACATGAAATGTCAATTGACATAGCATCATTGCCCACATGGTTGTAAAATTTAGGAGCTTACTAAGACGATGGCTCTGTTACAATCACGTTGCAAATGGACGTTCGGACCCCTAGAGTATCAAAACTTGGCACAAGGTAACACTTAAGTGTCAAAAGTTGCGAAAGGTACATTTAAGTGCCAAGATTGGAGCAAAAATGATCAGTTAAGTGCCAACGGCAAGAAAATCCAACCAAAATGCTGACATGACACTTTTCCGACAAGTTGGGGTCGAAACGGCGTCGTTTTGTGTACTAACATGGCCAAATAAGCCTAAAATGACGTCGTATTAAGTATTGATATGGCTAGATCTTAGCCATAGTTTTAATTTTTAATATAAATAATAACTAAATAATATTAAAAACGAAATTTAAAAAACAAAAAAAGAGGTAGTAGCTCAGCCTATGGCCACCACCCCATTGTCGGTGGGGCTATGGCGGCAAACGATGAGGGTCGCTGATGCTTGGGCATGGGTCGGCGACCCTCGCTGATCGAAGGTGAGGGCCGCTGGCGTCGAGGAGAAGGCTAGCGACCCTCACCCTTGCCCCGACCTAAGCGAGGGTCATTGGGTGAAGGGCTAGTGACCCTCGCCCTTGCCCTAGCCTAGGTGAGGGTCCGTAGCCCTCGAGTAGGCATAGCCGACCCTCACGCAGGCATCAGCAGCCCTCACGCAGGCATCGGCGACCCTCACCCAGCATTGCTGAGTTTCTAGTGGCAATGGGCGAGGGCTGTCGGCCCCGAGGAGAGGGCTGGTGACCCTCACCTAAGCCGAGGCGTGAGCGGTCAACCCTCGCCCAGATTTGGGAGAGGGTCGTCACCCTCTCTCGGTGTTTGGCAAGGGTCACTAACCTGTGCCCACACGTCGACGACCCTCGTCATCTGCCGCCGTTGCCCCATCGGTGATAGGGCGAGGGACACTACTACCTCCTTTTTTTATTTTAAATTTTGCTTTGAATATTATTTAATTAATATTTATATTAAAAAAATAAACTTTGGCCAAAATAGCATCGTTTTGAGCTAATCTGATCACATTAGCACTCAAAACGATGTCATTTTGGACTTATTTGGCCATGTTAGCACTCAAAACAACGTTATTTTAACCCCAACTCTCCGGAAAAGTGTCATGTCAGCATTTTGGTCGGATTTTCTTGCCGTTGGCACTTAACTGATATTTTTTGCTCCAATCTTGGCACTTAAGTGTACCTTTCGTAACTTTTAGCACTTAAGTGTCATCTCATGTCAAGTTTTGGCATTTGGACTGTACTTTTGCTGTTGCAAATGTGACCACCAAAAGCTCTTTCAAAGAAAAGGCAATTGGAGGAGTTTTGGAAACTAGGGAATGAGATTTTTATGGTCCTACAAACTCTTTCTCTCTTTCTTTCTTTTTGTTTTATGACATTTTAAATGTAACTATAGCAAACTATCGTAAATCACACATTTGAAAAAAGAAATAAAATCTTTTTAAGTGCTCAGTAAAATGTCATGATGTCATAAATTATGAAAGATAGCATTTACAATGTTTCGCACTTGCTTGTGGCAAAAACACTTCAGTCTTTGTAAAATCATAAAACATATAAAAGGATCATATTTGCACTTGGTCACAACTAAATATAGTGACGATATTTAATGACTTTTTTTTTAGATTCGACGGGCAAAATGCTGTTAAAAAATATTGTACTTTAGGACTTTTTTTTAACTTGAATATGATTAAATGTAGTAAACAGTTGTACATTATCATAAAGTTAAAAATCCATATTCTACAACGTTCCCTACTTATTTATGATGGAACGTTGTATAGCTTTTTTATGTATCATAAGAAAATTCATGTTTGACACCTTGCACTTGATTACTATATAACATCGACAAGATTTTGACACGCATTGACACAATTGGCCATCCATATTCTACAACCTATCACCTGTCGACGCTCAAATGTAATTAGTCTAGTGATATGAAAATGGTCGACATCCAGTCCTTGTTATATAACATTAATAAATGGTTGACTCATCAACTTACATGTGTGTGTATAATTTTATTTTATTTTTGAGTGAAAAATTTTCAACATATATCAAATTCATTTCTCCTTAGAAAATTAAATGGCAGAGACAGATTCGTTGCTCCATTGAAAGTGACAGCCGTCACATACACAATCTCCTACCTAAACTCCATTATCATATATTATAGCATACTGGAACTTCCTAAGTTGATCGAGATGAGGCATTTAACTTTTACATAGAGAGGAAGACCAATTCTGTTCTCTACTAGTTGCCTAACTGGGTATCTTTCACCACCTACCTTTCTAAAATATACTAGAGAGAGAGAGAGAGAGAGAGAGAGAGAGAGAGAGAGAGAGAGAGGTCTTTCTTATAAATAAGCTATATGTATAATAATTAGCAGACGAGTTCTCATAATCTTTACAATTCGGTCGTAACTGCAAATTCAAAGACATAGAAGCCAGCATACTGAACTGATTCTTCACCCCTTTAGCTTATTACTTAGAGGATTGCAAGTACTCCAAACACCCTTAATTAACATAAACTGCTCCATCAAGCAGTTGTCCTAAGTTTTTAAGGTTGCGCTTGCCTGAATCCATCAAATGATATAGGCAACTCGGCACCTTTACCTTGAAGTCGCTCGTACTCTATATGTTGCCCTCTCTCTATACATTTACTGGCCCATTTCAAACACAAACTTCCTGTCAAAAACAAAATCCCTGCAAGTATCCAACTGAACTGCAAGTTAGCAAGGGCTCGAGCCCTTAAGTCTGCATCGCTCGAGCCACAAGTCACTGCACCATGCACTAATTCTCTGCTAGCGTGAATGGACTGCGTGGTGCAACCCTTAGGCACAAGTTCTGGCACCCAAAGGAAGAACCCCATGTCTATGAACCAGCAACCCTGAAAGGTCACAGAAATGGCAAGAACTAGAGATGCCGGGAAACTGGTGGGGATACATATCGCTGCCAAAGATGAGAGGAAAGATACGAGCACGACGAGCTGCAGGAGCCAGTGGTAATGCCCTTCAAGTCCAACATGATCAGCGGAATGGAAATGAAGCAAGAGAAGTTCTTGACCAAACACAGAAGCAGCAAGAACACCCACAACTCCGGATAGAGTCTCTGTTTTATGGCTGATCTCCGCGAGAAGAGCGAAACCTGAGAATATAGCAAGGTGGAGAAACATGGTCGCGTGCTCGATACCATCAAGCTCAAAAGCAAGGCGGAGGAAAGGGAAGTCAAACACTTGTGCAAAGATTGCGAAAATAGAGAATGAGAACACGAGTACAAGCTCAGAATGCGTGAACATAGGGGCAGAGGCGGTGAAAGGATGCGAAAATCGGGATTTGAAATTGCTCGACCCTTTGACGAAGTAGTTTCTTGATATGTTTATGATGTGCCATAAACCAAGCAAGGTGAGGGCGAGTCCTGGCACCAAATGCCCAAGAAAAGTTCCCATGGAAGCTCCAGAGAAAGTAGAGAGTGATTTTAGAGTTCGGAGTCCTCGACAAGGTTCCTCAAGTTTTCGTGCAGATATTAATATGCGGAGGATGCTCATAAAAGGACAGGAATCCAATCTGGTGTTTTGTCTTGTCGCTTCGGTGCTTGCTGCATGTGTTTCCACAAAGTAAAGACTGCAGAAAAAGACGACCGAATTTCTGCACGGTTAAAAGCAAAGGACTGATGAAAACGGGCTGAATAACCTCTGCTTTAGCTAGCGTAAAGGGATGTCCATCTCCAAGCTGTGTCGAACTTTTTTAAAGCCGTGAACTAATCAAGTGGCCGGACTCGACGAAAAATCAATGGACACCAAGCTATGATCTCAATCATACTACAGTAGATCAGAGGCGTGTCGGGCTTGTGCTCTCCACAAGATCCGGCTCGAGTTTACAGTGATAGAAAGCTGAGTGACTTCTGACTGATTGAGAACTTCAGGTAAGTGGAGTGAACGTCGGATCCATCAAATTGCAAAGTTATGGCAAAAAGAAGTTCCTACTTTTTCAAGGGAACCAAGCCACAAACACCACGAGTTCTTTAATGGGGATAAAGTTGCACATTCCCCTGATGTGACCACGCCAACACTCGGAAGAGGAAGTGCACATGACTTTCGCAATTTAAGAACTGGTAGATCACACGAGATCCACATACTCCACTGAACCAATCACCGCTCTGTAAATAGACTCAATGTCGTTTCGGTCATGAAGGTTCACAGGATATCCTCTTTCTTATCCTACGAATTATGCCAACGTCGCAGCAAGTAAAACAAGCTTCCTCAGCTTATCCCACACGGATGGTTAACTTTACGAATGTATAAGATAGGAACCTCATGCCACAACATGGCATAGATAGAAACTGAATACAAAGGTTTCTTCATACCAAATTATGGCATAAACAGACACTTAAAGTCAAATTAACCTATGAAGTCCAAAAGGAAAATGCACTTTGTGGTTTATGTATATTGCAAGCACTCTAAAAAACAAGCTCAGGTAATGTTTTCAGCAATTCTTCTTCATGAAAGTCACGAGGTACATGTAGAAACAGAAAGCCTCTAGACCCTCAGAACAAACTTCAACCAAATCATGAGGAACCCCACAAGCAAGCTTTTCTCCAGATATGATGCTGAATCATATCATGTCTACTAGATTTGATTCAAAATAAAACCTATTATTCATGGCCTCCAAGTTGGAATTTACAACGTTTAATTCGAACCATACAACATTCGGATTAAAAACAAACATTCTTGAAGTACTAGAAATACTGCCAGTGTATGCATGGTATATGATACTTCCAGAGTCAACAAGGTGATTCTTCTTGCTCATTCAGCACAAATGGCCAATATTTGTAAGTGATACTTCTCGAGTCAGAGATATAAGTAGATAGCTTACTCAAAGAATTGCAAGTAAATCACAAACCACAATTGTTCAGTCACATCTTCACACGTTGTATTTTCTCCTCCCTTCACATAGACAGGTAACCACATACCAAAGCATCCACACATTTGATCCATACAGTGCATTTTAGCATAATCATAATGCAGATTACAACAGTTGACAATGTAGGCTTCCATCTAGAACTTCAAAACAAGACCAAACTTTCTGTTCACCCAATCGGAATAACGGGCTGCTAGCCATAAAGCAAATTTCCAAGTGTTTTCCTTTTTGGTCATACAATCGGTCAGCATTAAGGTTCTAAGATATATGATACCACCTAGAAAGAAATAAGTTGATTAGAGGGAAAAGAAACCTACACAACAAGCCTAAATTAAAAGAGACTTTCTTCTTAATGCCAAGACACATCTGAATACATAATGCAAAATGGCCTGAAAAGATGAAGCCAACAACAGAAATTGACCTAGAATCGATGCAACCACAAAGATCGCCATGACCATAACTTCGGTCTGATATGAGATTTTAATCTACATTACGAATTCCCTATTGTTGTACATCAGAATACATCAATACCAGAACTTTTTTCAAGGAAATAAAGGATTTTATCAAAATAAAAAATTCAACTACATCATAAATGTACAAGAATTAAAGAAGTAAAGAAAAGCAAAAGATAAAGGAAAACATCCAAGACTCTGATAAGACAGAGCAAGATATCCAGACCCAAATAAAAGAGCACAAGATAAAAGCAACCCAAGATTCCAAATCTTCTGGATAATGAAAGAGGTTTACTGAACATTAAACTCAGAGGTTACCACATGCTCACGATGAAAGATGTTTTAGTAAGAATGAAACATCAACAAAAAAATACCAGTAACAAGGGGAGCAGCACACTGACTGACGGAACCGAGAGTTTAAAATCTTCTGGATAATGAAAGAGGTTTACTGAACATTAAACTCAGAGGTTACCACATGCTCATGATGAAAGATGTTTTAGTAAGAATGAAACATCAACAAAAAAATACCAGTAACAAGGGGAGCAGCACACTGACTGACGGAACCGAGAGTTTATCGATTCCTGAAAATCACGAGAGGTTTACTGAACATTAAACTCAGAGGTTACCACATGCTCATGATGAAAGATGTTTTAGTAAGAATGAAACATCAACAAAAAAATACCAGTAACAAGGGGAGCAGCACACTGACTGACGGAACCGAGAGTTTATCGATTCCTGAAAATCACGATACTCTAATGCCTAGACCCCACAAACAGTAGAAACGAACCCATGAAATACCAAACAGGAATGCAAATAAGCAATAGCAGGTGCAGGGTATGTAGAAGGAAAAACCATGGAGATTGTGAAGGTGTAAAGAATAAAGAGTGGCCTGTTACACAATGGATTTGTTTATTATCTGCGACTAAAGATGAAAACTCCCATTAAAATCAAGATGGATCTCACAAACCATCTTCTTGAGCAAGATTGATAAAGCAGAAACGAGGCATGATCAATTACCACAGTCACATCAGTAATTAGAACAATTATTAAATATTCTACATTAGAGCCATAGGAGAAAGACCAGATGAGATAAATCCTCAACAGCAGCAGGTTTCACGGGAGCAGAAGCTATCCTCATTGTTCCAAGTTTACTTACATTGACCCCAACTGGATCTAAAGCTCACCCTTTCCACATAATCACCTCCCGAACCCACCGGTAAGAAAATTCTCAACAAGAGAAGCAGATAACGACACGGGCGCAAAATCACATAACCGATGTTCCCACTTCGTTGTAAAGATCCAAGGAGGAGGCAACCTCAAACTCGTTTAAATTTCTGTCGCGGGTAAACACCGGGTGAAACGAGAGCAGTACATGATAATCGATCGCAAAAGCATCCAAAACCATCGAATGGATTCATTCCGTGAACCTTTCGTATATCAATCAATCAGCGAAGAACTCTATCATTCGGCAAAATCGCGGAGACTTAGACAATACACCTCAACCTCGACTAACACGAACCCATCATCAATACCCAATGAAACCACCCCAACCAAACACCGAACCGACGTCACAAATCGCAAACAACTCTGAAAATCGACCTGAAACTCAAGCGACGGCAACGGGCTGCTGCTTCGAGGGCTCCAGGGGCTTCTTGCTGGTGCCGCCGGCGAAGTCCTCGGCGTTGTAGATGACGGTGATGTAGAGGGAGCAGCTGGGGCAGCGGGCGATGTCCTCGCCGAGGCGGAGGTCGTCCTTGGTGATCTGGAAGAGGTCGCCGCAGGGGCAAGGGTAGGTGTACGCCTGGAGCTCCTCGTTCCACTCCATGTCCTCGATCTCCACGTCGTCGTACGACATGGGTCGCCTCGATTCTCCTTCTGCTGCTTCGATGGGACTGGAGGGTTTCTGCCGGCCTGGTTCTACCCAGGGGAATCGGCGGCGGAGATGGCCGGCGGACGGGACGGAAGGGTCGGTGCCTGGAGAGGGAGAGGTTGATTAGGGCAAAAGGTCGGTTCCTTCCTTCTTCCTTGTCTCCTCGATTCATTCAAATTTCTTTTCGAGGAAAAAGAAAACCAAAAAGAGAATTTATTATAAGATTAATATAAAAAAAAATCACAAATTAATATATTTATAAAAAAAAATTATCTAAAGTTTATTTTTTTACTATAAAAATACCAAATTGACATATTTATAACAAATTTTTTCTCTGTTAATTTTCACCATAAAAAATCACAAGTTTAAATAGGAGGTACAAATTGATACCCATTAATTGTTATCCAACTTGGATGATAAAAATCTAATAAAAATTAATGAAGGATAAAGTTTTACAAATATATCAGTTTGAAGTTTTTTGTCATGAAAAATTAATTTGAATTAAATTTGTTACGGATAAACCAGTTTAGGTTTTTTCATGATATTAACTTATTACCTTTTTATTGAAAAAATTCCAAAAATAGTTAATTTTTTATTTAAAAGATGACCTTCTTCTCTAATTTTACAGATATCCTGCTTAAACTTCTAATCGAAGCCCAATATCTAGGTTTATAAACAATTTGAATAGGTGTGAAAATTTAAAACTTGGAGATGAGTAATTCTGGAAAGAAATTTTCATTTTTGTAAATAGAAGCACAAGAATGATTGATGTAAAAGTGGAAGGTGGCCTTTAAAGGCAAAATTCAAGTATATATTCGGTATTTTTGAGAATAAGGATAAGTAAAAGATATTGGGTGAAAAAATGATGTGTGCTTTTGATATATCCCCTTTTCTTTTTTTGTCTTAAATAAGCACTTGAGAAATTTTATTTAATTAATAAGTTTAAAGAGCATATCTCACTCCACCCAAGACTCGGAAATTTGAAACTAAGAGCACATCACCAGGAGACCACTAAAGAAGTTCGAATCCATGAAGTATTTTCATGTATAGGGAGCCATCGCTGCCTGAAGCAAAATCGTGATCTCGTAAAAATCAAAATTTTTTAATCCGAGAGCATGGATTGGACTGAAGAAGGGCCATTTTGGCTTCGAGCATGTCCATTTCAAAGCATACTCAACTCTCATCGTGAGACCAGGTGACACACAACTCCAAATGTGAGGGACATGATTTGAACCGACTTTTTACATTGCTAAATGCTGGTGGCATCTACATTCCAAATTGGTAAACTCGAATTCAATTTAGATTGGCTCATATGAGTTCCAAAATCGATTTTGATTTGGCTTAAGATCATAACTGACAATTCATATTCATATGTCATATTCAAGCTTTGTAGTTAATTATTTAAAATTCCGTTATGTATGCTAAGTTAGGTCATCAAACTTGTGTATATTAAGTTGGTGTTACTTTTGGATTTACCAAATGATGGTGTCAAAACGTGTACAATCGCGTCTCCTCAAATAACCCGGTGCCTTTCGTGCCTCATTGGACACTTTTAAATAAAAAGAGAATGCAAAGGGGGCCGACTAAAGCCACAAACGTGATGTTGCCTTCTTTGGGCCGTTCATGCTCAAACGCAGCCTAGACGAGAGGCCCAACAACGAAAGCTATGCCCACAGCTACCTCGAGGCCCATAGACAACGTGAAAATCACCAAACCCACGACCGCAAATATCTCATCATCATAGACTCTTTTTTAGGTGGAAAAATGATGCAAATGATTACAATTTTAATTCAATGCGTAATTTCATTCATGAATTTTTGATTTATTCAATATGATTCCCAAACTTTTTGTACATACTAAATTTACTCTATGTAATATGTGAAAGTATTTAATTCTATCGTTCTATTAATTCTGGTTTAAAGGAAATATTGAACATTTTTATGCAGCTCTAAGGCTAGATTAAATATATATATATCAAAAGTTCATGAATCATATTGAACAAAGTAAAAGTTTATAGATGACATTGCATAATAGACTAAAGTTCAAAAATCACGTTAAATAAATTAAAAGTACAGGAATGACATTGCATTTTAGATTAAAATTTAGGACCATTATGTAATTATTCCTTTTAAAATCTTTTTCTTCGTTCTCTTACGTACTTTCTTTTCATAAGGAAGTGCAGGTACGTCCTTCTCTCTACATTAATTGGTAAAGTTTGACCCCTCATTTCCGATATTTCCACATGGTTTTTTAGTTGGTAATATAGCCAAGAGCGATAATGGACACGATGCCTTGCTAATGATTGTTTACGAACACTTTTAGTGAAGAGCTCAAACGAGGATGTAATGAGCACTTTGTGTTCTTACTTCTTAGGAGTTCGACTCATGCAGACTATCGAATTTCTATTCAATCAACTGTACACATGTTACACCGGCCCTTCTACCATCTGAGAAATTTATTTTGACACGCAGGGGACACGAGCGCAAACTCTCGACTCGATTACTAAGAGGCTATTAGAACACCCTATGAACTCCACCGAACAAGTCAAATAAAGGGTTTGGGCCTATACCTTGACCAAAAATAGTTTACGCATAATTTGTGAGATTTGAACTAAGTATGCTTTGCCTGAATAAGAAATTCTTTGATCATCCTGAGCGACTGCACCACCTTTGTGATTTAAGTTAATTAAAATTTTGGCTAAAAGCGACTAAGAATATGTTTGTTTTAGGAGAAATTTCAAGATAAAAGAAAATACTTTTCAATGAAATCATTTTTAAGGAAAATATTTTCTATATTTCTGATTATGGAATTCATTTCTTAATTTTAAATATGAATATTTTAGTTGACCGTGAATGATTTTTCATTTACTAATCATTGTCAATAAAATCAAAAGTGTGAAAATCCAAAAATTTTGAATCATGAAAAATTCTTTCACTTAAATAAATAGGAAAATTGTTGAAAAAGTCTTAAATCTATTGCACTTTTATCAATTCAGTCTTAAATTTTTTTCTCATTTTATTAATTAAGTATATCCAATCAACTTTCATCAAAACTCATTGATGTGAACGTCCACTGTTTTATGTGGCACAATCAATACTGACATGGATAATTTATATTTTTTGAATTCATTTATTTATTTTTCTGATTTTTTTTCCTTTATTCTTCCCTTTGTCGGTGATTGGCCACTAGCCATGCTTGAGCGAGTTGGCCTTGCCAGTCACAAGTGAGGCCTAACTAGGCAATAGCAAGCCACATCAAGAGGAGCCCTTGACCAAGTGAGGGTCGGCCTCGCACAGGCTAGAGTTGATGAGGCGAACCCTCACCTAGGCTAGGGCGATCTTGCCCAGTGTCATCTTCGCTAGTCTGATGCCCCGTGAGGCCACCCTAACTTAGGTAAGGGTTGGCCTCACTAGATTTGGCATGGGCGACATTGTGCGGCCACGGGCAAAAGAAAGAAGAAGATGGAAAAAAGAAAGAAAGAAAAAATATTAAAATTTTTGAAAAATATTAAAATATTATTAAAAATTGTTTTTATCAGCTTTAGTTACCTTTTGTGACATCACCAACGTCTATGTTAGTGATTTCTGGTCAAAATTAGTTGAATTGATTTAATTACTGAAAAGTAAAAAAATTTATGATTGGATTGAGTAAATTGCAAAATTCATGATTAAATTGGAAAAATATAATAAATTTTTGACTTTTTAAAGACAATTTCCCTCCTATTAACGCGCTCTAAACATGGTGATCTTCAGCAATCTGTTCGCAATAAAGATGAAACCAAGCGGCGGTAAGCGGACAGAGCGGCCCAAGGATTTGCAAGCTCCTTGCATCTCTATGGTTCTTCGAAAATTTAGTCACCGTAGAATGACGTGGACTAGTGTCCGAACGACAGCACAACTAGTATATGCAATATTTTCTCCATGCACAGCCCGTATTCCAGAATATTCTCACATTCTATTCTGTGGCTGGATCCTGTGTGCTGGTCCACACACTGATTTGCCGACCCTCTCCCCCAGAAAACCCTAAATGCCTCAAAACCCACGCCCCATTCTAACCTCTATATAAAAGCCCCCATCATTTCTCCCCACATTCCACAGCAATTCCATACAAAAACTCCCCCCAAAAAAGCAAAGAAGAAAAATTTGTTCTGCAAAGGAGAAGGGTCAAGACCATGTCGGCATTAGTAGAGATATGGGAGTCTGAGCTTGCCAGGCTCAGAGAAAAGGTTGCGGTCCAGACGTTTCTCCGGTCGAAACCGGAGTCCGAGCAAGAACGCAGGGAATCAACCGGAGCCGGAGCCGGAGCCGGAGCCGGACCGAAGGAGTCTTCCCCGGCCAAGAAGGACGAGAGGAGGAGGAGGAGAGAGGCTCCGGCGGAGAGCACCATGTCGGAGGCCACCGTGTTTTTGCTCATGGATCGGTTCGTGCCTTGGTGATGAGCCCTGGAGATGGACGAGACAGAGAGAGTGGTGTCGGAAAAGAGACGTATGATGTAACGTTCGTCGCTTTGTATATTCTCGAGCGGAGGTGATCCTTTTTGAATAGGGAACTTCTGGGAAGTATTGTGTATTGGCCTTCTTTTGTAATTATAGTGAAGGTTCTTTTTGCAATGTTTTGACTTCCAACGAGGTTTCAATATACCGGGTGCCGTGGAGATGCCACTCCTAACACTTTTTAGGCATACTTGGTTTAGAATAATTCAACTTTTTAAATCATTGATTATGTATAAATCGAGAATAGCAAGTGGATTGAAAATTGCCAAGTACCCGACTTATTAATTAATTTTCTAAAAAAAACTCATTTCAGAATTTAGCATTCATGGTAGAAATTTTGATAATAAATGCATTAACAATCTTTATAGTTTTGACCAAAAAGGAAAACCATCGCATAGTACAAATGTTAAAAGAGTTCAAAAGAAGCAAACAACCAAAATTTAGACGTGCGGTGTTTTTACTTCTTACTTGGGTCCTTGCGACGGCTACATCTTCCCATTGGGCCTTGGCCCTTTTGGGCAACTTTCAGTCTCTCATGGGCCAGGGTAGCTTTTGTTTATGATGAGCCTGGTGGCTTGGGGGAAATTGTCCAAAAATATTGCTGTAATTTTGACAACATTTTAATTATATTAATTAATTTTTTTTATATTTTGTCCATTGAATTCATTCAACAAATTTTGATTGATCAGAAAACACTAACGTGGACTTCGGCCTTCTTACGTGACATCTTCAACACTAACATAGATCAATTTTAATAATATTTTAATTTTTAAAATATTTTTATTAATTTTTCATTTTATTTTCTTTTCCTTCTTTACTTCCTTTTTCTCCCCTTTTCCCCTTTTATCTTCTTTTATCTTTTCCTCTTTTTCCCTCTGTCAAACATTGCTGGGCCTCATCAATGGCCGATGAGGGCGACCCTCGCCAGCCTAGACTCAAGCGTTCCTTGCTTGAGGCTAGTGAGGGTGGTCCTTGCTTGAGGCCTCTATTGGCCATCAATGAGGCCTAGTGATGGCCGGTGGAGGGAAGAAGGTAAAAGAAACAAGGAAAAAGTAAAGAAGGAAAAAAGAAGAGAAGAAAAAAAGGAAAAAAATTAATAATAATATTGAAAAATATGAAAATATTATTAAAAATTATTTGTGTCAGCATTAATTGTGTTATATAGAACGGGCGATGTCTATATCAGTGATTTTCAATTAAAATTAACCAAATAGACTTTCTTGGCAAAACGTGAAAAATTTAGAACTCAATTATCATGATTAAAATGTTCAAATTTAAATTTACAAAAGTACAATAATTTATAATTTTTTGGTCATATTAAATATGTAAAAGTATAATAAGTTTATAGCTCCGTGGGTGATTCTCCTCATGGTTCACAATTGATTTAGACTTGGTCTAAGCCATAAGATTTGGCTGGTAGCCAAGGCCGTACCTGTCCAATGATCACCTTAGCCTCCTATATCAGGGCTTCTCTTGTCATTTAGGTAAGATAGTTGTGAACGCTCTGATGTAGAAGTTGCCCATCAACAATGTTGAAGGTAGGTAGAAATTGGGGTAATAGTTTATCTACTTGATATTGACACTTAATTATTTGCCCAATGGTCATTTTTCACATTTTCTTAAAATTGGAACTTGTGTTCCTCCTAGAAATATGTTGTCTATAACTATAAGGTTCACGTTATTGCATTTTAGATATTTCGTAGAGTTTCCGAATAATTGGAATTAGATATCTTGATATTTTTTTTCAGCCAAAATACATAAAAGAAAAAAAAGAGGATGAGAATATTATGTCATTAAGATTGTTCCTTTGCATCAATTTAGTTAAGAGAAGTTGTGATTAATTGTTGACGAACCTATCCCTCGACCGAAACCCTTCCAGCACGATCCTCGTATCCGACAAAGCGACGAAATTCTTTGATTGTTGGTTGTTTTTCCAACTTGCACTTTCGATGACCCTAGGCCTACCAAAGATACGCACGTTCCCTTTGCCTCCATGTTTGCTCAAATCCGATCACGAGAAATTCTACAGTGTGTTTAACGAGTATGCGACATTGATGTTGGACGAAGGCTGAGAGTTCGGGAATCAAAAGAGGCGAAACTTGCCGGAATCTTGTGTTCCTTCTGTTCTTCAACGTCTGTGGGAGCATGGTAAGCACGTTTCCGGCTTCGATGCAGAGGGTAGGGCTCGCCGGAGAAGAATTACGCCGACAACTTGTGGAGGAAATCAGGACCATTGTTAGATCAAAAGGCGGGGTCACGATCGCCGCGTTGGAGAAGATGAGCTTAGCCAAGTTGGTTGTCTGCAAAGTGCTGAGAATCGAGCCTCTGGTCGTTGCCTTTCCGGCACGGCCGCGCCAAGGAGATTGGGAAAGTGCAAAGAATAGAGAGTGGCCTGTCACGCGATGGATCTGCTTATTATCTGCGGCTGAAGATGAACAAGCTCCTAGTAGAATCAAGATGAATCTCACGAACTATCTTCTTCAGCAAACTGATAAAGCACAAACAAGGCAAGATCAATCACCACAGTCGGACCAGTAAATCAGATCATTTTTGACATATCCTATATTATAGCCATAGAAAAAGACTAATGAGATAAATCCTTAACAGAAGTTGTTGTTATGGTTCTGAATTTGCTCGCATTGACCCCAATTGGATAAAAAAAGTCATGAACTTATTATATTGGTCTTAATTTAGTCATGAACTTATTATATTGGTCTTAATTTAGTCATGAACTTTTTACTGGTGTTAATTTTGCCCTAAACATTTTGACCTAATGTCAATTTAATCATTCCAGTTAATTTTGACTAAATATTGTTGATGTGAATGTCGGATGGCATTAACTAGCTTATGTGACATCGTCGATGCTGACATAAATAAATTTAATAATATTTAATTTTTTTATTTTTTTAATTATTTTTCTAATTATTTTTTTTTCATTTCAACCTTTTGCTAGTGACCGATTGCTAGCCATTGGTGATGGCCAGCCCTTGGCCATGGCAAGGTGAGGGTTGTTGTTGCCTGCCATAGGGAAGGCTTGACTAGACGAAAAAGAGCCACCTCGCCACTAGCCTAGGAGAGGGCTTCCCTCACCAAATCTGGTGAGGCCAATCCTTGCCCAAGCCAGGGTAGGGCAGCCTTGCCAAATCTAGCTAGGGGGAGCCCTCACCTGTTTGAGCCTCATCTATGGTGGGCAATAGAAACCCTTGCCCAAGCGAGGCTAGCTTGCCCTACCATGGCCGCCTAAGGCTAGAAGCTAATCACCAACAAAAGGTAGAAGAAAGGCAAAACATAAAAAAAAATTTCTTAGGCCCTCTGGTGTCTATGCTGACGTTGCCATGTAAGCCCTCTGGTGTCCATATCAATAATATCTTGCTAAAATTAGCTAGAAGAACTAGATTGTCACTAGATCAACATGTTTAGAACTAAATTGATACTAGGTCAACATGTTTATGACTAAATTAGTACCAATAAAAGATCTATAACTAAATTAGCACCAATACCATAAATTTAGTATTTTTTTTTTTACACTTTTCCCACGTAATCATTTTCCAAACTCCATCGAAAGGAAAACTCTCAACAAGAGAAGCATATAGAGCACAAGTATACAATCACATTACTGATCTTTTCACTCCGTCGTAAAGATCATGGAGGAAGCCACCTCAAACTCGTTCTATTTCTATTCTTATGCAAAAACCGAGTCAACCGAGAGCAGTTATTACTAATCGATCGCATCTCGATGATCCAAACTTATTCAGGCAAGAAAAGCATCCAAAACCTTCGAATGGAAAACACAAAGGACGTTCCATGAACCTATCGCATATGAATCAATCAATCAATACTATAATTCCCGCAAAATCACCATGGCATAACAGCACACCTCAACCACAACTACCATGAACCAACCCTCAATACCAAATAAAGAGTCTTGTTAGCATAACAGTCTTTAGACTATTGTGAGAATAATAGATTATTGTGAGTCACAAATTTTTAAAGGAATTAGCTCCATAATAATTTATTATTTAGTTTTTTATAGTCCAAAATAGGTTGTTATTCTCATAGTAGATTAAAAACTATCACACAATTATTTATCCCTAATAAAAGTACCTGACCAAAACCGACCTTAAAACCAATTGATATTACAATCACAACAACTCCGGAAATTGGCCTGAAATTCAAGCGGCAGAGACGGGCAGTTGCTTTGAGGGCTCCAGGTTCTCCTTACTTTTACTTTGGGTTTTGGGGGTTCGATTTTTGGTTAGTTTTAGATAATTTGGATAGGCATGAAAACTTAGGATACTCATTCTTGGAAAGAAAATGTCATTTTTGTAAATAAAAACAAATAGATGATTGATTTGAAAGTGCAAAGTGGTCTTTAAAGTAACACTTAATTATATATTCGTTATTTTTAGAATTGAGGTATGTAAAAGATTATAGGGCAAAAATTTTGGAATTTTCGCTTTTCTTTTTTGTCTTAAATAAGGTATGAAGGAATTTATTAAATTTATAAGTTCAAAGGGCGTATCCCAATCCATTGATGACTTGAAAATTTGGGACTAAGAGCCCATCACCAGGAGACCACTTAGAAGTTAAGAAGCCAAGAAGTGTTTTTCACGTAAGATGTGTTGCTACTAATTGTACACTACAGGCAGTGTAGAGGTTCGATCGCGAGGCAAATTGAAATTTCTATCTAATAAAAATTGAAAAATCAAAGTCGATTTCAGCTAGGAGTCTAGGATGGGCCGGAGCAAGCCCATTTTGGCTTTGCCCTAAAAATCGTGCATGCCTGGAAATTGAGTTGGCTTAAGACTCATTTGATATTAAGAAGTTTGTGGAATCTAACATATCGGGGTGGGGGGATGATTTGAACCGACTTTTCCCTTACCGAGTGTTCCTGACTACTACTTTCCATGTCGATAAACTTGAATCAATTCGGTTTCGCTCACATGACTTCTGAGATTGACCTTGATTTGGAACAAATTATCGAGTGTCCAGGGAGAGATCGGTAATTCTAGAGATTTAAAAGACAGAAAAAAGAAGAAGATCACAACCAAGCATCTTCCTTTGAACACTAGCACTAATTATACTTGTTTTCCAAGTATCTAGCCCTACATCTGACTCAAGAATATGACTGACAATTCGTGTTCACGCGTCATATTCGAATTTCACAATCGTGTAATTTAAAAATACATTAATTTTGTAGGATTAGGCTATAAGATTCATGCATATCAAGTTCATTTTTACCAAATAATCATGTCCAAATGTATCTATTCACGTCTAACACTCAACAAAAAAAGATGAAAAAAGATGAAAAAGAGAGATACTAGGGCGACCCACTCAAGCCTCAACCGTAATGTTGCCTTCTTTGGGCCGGTCTTGATCAAACACAGTTGTACACCAATGAATTTCTAGCCGAGAGGCCCATAAACACCGTGAAAAATATCTCCTTGTTCTCTTGTGGACTTTCTCTGATCAAGATATTTTTGCTAACATACGACCAAAGACATGATTCATATCTAACCCCTTTTTGCAGCTTTTCAGCTAGCTCCACACCCTTGACCTTTTGCAACTTTGTCAACTTCATCTAGCTCACCACGAGGAAGTAGTGCAGATATTTCCTTTGTTACTACAGAAGTCGGCAGAGGATGGTCTCTTATTTGCAAGATATTTCCACAAGGTTTTCCATGTTTGAATAGTTGCTGGCAAACACTTTTAGTGTAAAGCTGAAACAAGGATGTGGCGGGATCGCTTGTGTTCTCACACGAGCTGCACTGTTGAAATATCCTCAAGGAAGATTATTAAATATCTATTTAGTTAATTGCACATGTTAAGCATTGGCCCTTCTATCATTCGAGAAAATTATTCATGTGCCAGCAGAGAATAAACTTTCTTTTCTCATTGATATCTAGGGTACGAGCACAAAAGTCTAGCCATCTAGAGGTTTTTGAAACACCATGAAAACCCTGTCATACAAGCTTTGGATATGCACAATAATCTTGATCCAAAATAATTTGTATGCAATTTGTGTGATTTGAATAAGGATACTTTGATTCCTGATTAAGAAATTCATTCGTTGCTCTAGCCAACTCTGCTATTTTTGGGGATTAAACTATTATTATTATTATTATTATTATTATGGCTATAAATGACTGATCATCAAGGTCGAAAACCGCGTGCGATAAAGTCGAAAACAAGTGGCCGCATGGTGATTAAGCAGCCCAATAGTTGGAAGCTTCTTGCATCCCTATCATTTGTTGGTTTTTAGCCACGGGTGGACGGATGAGATGCGTTTCGACCCATATGAACATGATCAGTTTAACGGTCGCGATGATGTTAATTATGCATGGCATTGCCCATGACCACGTGGACTTTTTCCCTAGTGTTTGTCCTTGTACCATCTTGGGGACCATAAAAGAGGAGAAAATCCAATACATTTTCTTTTGGACATGAAATCCAATACATTTATTTGATTGGCTAAAAGAATGAGAATGGACTATTAATATCGCTAATTTCTCCCATTTCTATTTTTAAAAGGGCAATGAATATTCGATTTTAAGCATGATAATTACTCATTTTAAGTAAGCTTGCCATCCCTATTTAACTAAGTATGAGTTGGAATGAAGATGGAAAAGCTCCTACCAAAATCAAGATGAATCTCACAAACTATCTTCTTCAGCAAATTGAGAAAGCAAAAACAAGGCAAGATCAATGACCACGATTGAACCAGTAAATCAAATCATTTTTGACATATCCTATATTATAGCCGTAGAAAAAGACTAGTCAGATAAATCCTTAACAGAAGTTGTTGTTATGGTTCTGAATTTGCTCACATTGACCCCAATTAGATAAAAAAAAAAAAAAGGTCATGAATCTATTATATCGATGTTAATTTAGTCATAAACTTTTTATTGATGTTAATTTTGTCCTAAAGCTTTTGATCTAATGTCAATTTTGTCATTCCAATTAATTTTGACTAAATATTGTTGATGCGAATGTCGGATGGCACCGACCAACCTATGTGACATTACTGATGCTGATGTAAATAAATTTTAGTAATATTTTAATATTTTTTTTTCAATTTTTAATTATTTTTCTAATTGTTTTTGTTTCATTTTTTTTTTCCTTTCGGCCTTTTGCCAGTGATTGGCTGCCAGCCATTGGTGATGGCCATCCATTGGCCATGGCAAGGTGAGGGTTGTTGTCGCCTGCCATAGACGAGGCTTAATTGGACGAAGAAGGGTCACCTCGCCACTAGCCTAGGTGAGGGCTCCCCTCATCGAGCAAGGCCGGTCCTTGCCCAAGCTAGGGCAGCCTTGCCAAATCTGGCTAGGGGAGCCCTCACCCAGTTGGGCCTCATCTATGGCGAGCAATAGTAACCCTTGCCCAAGCAAGGCTAGCTTGCCTTGCCCAAACAAGGCTAGCTTGCCTTGCCATGGCCAGTGGTTGACCATAGCCTATGGCCAGAGGTTGATCACCAGCAAAAGGGAAAAGAAAGGAAAAAATAAAAAATAGAAAGATAAAACAAATATTATTCAATTTTTTTATTTATGTGTTGATGGTGCAATGTAGGCCCTCCTATGTCCATATCAATAATATCTTACTAAAATTAGCTAGAAGAATTAAATTGACATTAGATCAACATGTTTATGATTAAATTGGTACCAATAAAATGTTTATAACTAAATTGACATAAATATCATAGATTTAGTATTATTTTTTTTTTGACACTTTTCCCACTTTACAAATAATCACATTCCAAACTCCACCGAAAGGAAAACTCTCAACAAGGGAAGCATATAGAGCACAGGTATAAAATTACATTACCAATCTTTTCACTCCATTGTAAAGATCATGGAGGAAGCCACCTCAATCTTGTTCTATTTCCATTCGTATGCAAAACCGAGTGAACCAAGAGCAGTTCATACTAATCGATCGCATCTCCATGATCCAAACTTATTCAGACAAGAAAAGAGTCCAAAACCTTCGAATGGAAAACACAAAGGATGTTCCATGAACCTTTTGCATATTAATCAATCGATCAATTCTATAATTCCTGCAAAATCGCCACGGCATAACAGCACACCTCAACCACAAATAACATGAACCAACCCTCAATACCTAATAAAGATTTTTGCTAGCATAACAGTTTTTAGACTATTGTAAGAATAATAGATTGTTGTGAGTCACAAATTTTTGAAGAAATTGACTTCATAATAATTTATAATATTTATTATTTAGTTTTTTATAGTCTAAAATATGTTGTTATTCTCACGGTAGATTAAAAAATGTCATATAATTATTTTTCCCTAATAAAAGTACCTGACCGAAACCGTCCTTAAATCCAACTGAAATTACAATCACAACAACTCCGGAAATTGGCCTGAAATTCAAGCGGCAGAGACGGGCCGTTGCTTCGAGGGCTCCAGGTTCTTCTTACTTTTACTTTGGGTTTTGGGGGTTCGATTTTTAATTAGTTTTAGATAATTTGGATGGGCATGAAAACTTAGGATGCTCATTCTTGGAAAGAAAATGGCATTTTTGTAAATAAAAACAAATAGATGATTGATTTGAAAGTGTAGAGTGGCCTTTAAAAGTAACACTTAATTATGTATTCGTTATTTTTAGAATTGAGGTATGTAAAAGATTATAGGGCGAAAAGTGACATATGCTTTTGGAATTTTCGCTTATCTTTTGTGCCTTAAATAAGGAATGAAGGAATTTATTAAATCAATAAGTTCAAAGGGCGTATCCCGATCCATCCATGACTTGAAAATTTGGGACTAAGAGCCCATTGCCAGGAGACCACTTAGAAGTTAAGGGTGTGTTTAGCAATGATTCTACTCCTGGGAGCAATTTCTTATCAGAAATGATTTTTTTTTTATTCTGCTCTTGAAAACAATTTCTGAGTATTTAAGGTATTTAATAAACTATTTAAAATCGTTATTCCGAGAATAGAAATGCGTTTGTTCTTTTGATTATTTTAATTTTTAATACTTTTTGTTATAATTTTCTTTTTTTCTTTTTTTCTTTTTCTCTTTTCTCCCATTTTTCCTCTTGGCTGCCATCACCAGTGGCGGCTGGTGAGCAACCAGGCAAGGTCTAGCGAGCTCGCCTGGCCATTGGTGAGGCTTGCCTAGCCTGGCAAGGCTCGAGCTCGCCCAGGCGGCGTAAGGCTAGGCCTCACCCTAGCCTAGTGAAGCCGAGCCTAGTGCTGGTTGGCGAGCTCGAGCCTCGCCCAACCACTGGCAAGGCTCGACCTCGCCCAGACCTCACTTGGCCACTTGCCGACAACGGCCCAGGGGCAGTGATGGGGCAGTGATGGGGCGGTGATGGGGTGGGAGGAGGAAGAGGAAGAAGAAGAAAAAAGGGAAGGGAAAAAAAAGAAAAAAGAGAAAAGAGAGGGAAAAAAAACCGATTCTCAAAATTGTTCCCAGGAGCGAGAAGCAACTTTTTTTTGCTTCTCAATTTTATTCTAAATCTATTCTTTGGAACAAATTTATTCCCAAAAACAAAAAATTTACCAAACAAATTTCTGTTTCAAATCTGCTCCCGAGAACAAAAAAACAGAATTAGTTGTTCCTGGAAGTGTTAACAAACAGGCCTTAAGAAGCCAAGAATTTTTTTTCACGTAAGATGTGTTGCTACTAATTGCACACTACAGGTAGTTTAGAGGTTTGATCATAAGGCAAATCGAAATTTCTATCTAATAAAAATTGAAAAATAAAAGTTAATTTCAACTAGGAGTCTAGGATGGGCTAGAGCAAGCCCATTTTGGTTTTGCCCTAAAAATCGTACATGCCTGGAAATTGAGTTGGCTTAAGATTCATTTGATGTTAAAAAGTTTGTGGAATCCAACATATTGGGGTGAGGGGGTGATTTGAACTAACTTTTCCCTTACCGAGTGTTCCTGACTACTACTTTCCATGTTGATAAACTTGAATCAATTCAGTTTCGTTCACATGACTTTCAAGATTGACCTTGATTTGGAACAAGTTATCGAGTGTCCAGGGAGAGATTAATAATTCTAGAGATTTAAAAGACATAAAAAAGAAGAAGATCACAACCAAGAATCTTCCTCTGAATACTAGCACTAATTATACTCGTTTCCAAGTATCTAGCCATACATCTAACTCAAGATTAGGACTGACAATTCATGTTCACGCATCATATTTGAACTTCACAATCGTGTCATTTAAAAATAGATTAATTTTGTAGGATTAGGCTATAAGACTTATGCATATCAAGCTCATTTTTACCAAATAATCATGTCCAAATGTATCTATTCACGTCAAACACTCAACAAAAAGAAGAAGAAAAAAGATGAAAAGGAGAGATACTAGGGCGACCAACTCAAGCCTCAACCGTAATGTTGCCTTCTCTGGGCCGGTCTTGATCAAACACAGTTATACACCAATGAATTTCTAGCCGGGAGGCCCATAAACACCGTGAAAAATATCTCCTAATCATACACAACTTTGTACGCCTTTCTCCTTGTTCTCTTGTGGACTCTCTCTGACCTAGATATTTTTGCTAACATACTACCAAAGACATGGTTCATATCTAAGCCCTTTTTGCAGCTTTTCAGCTAGCTCCACACCCTTGACCTTTTGCAACTTTTTCAACTTCATCTAGCTCACCACGAGGAAGTAGGGCAGATATTTCCTTTGTTTCTACAGAAGTCGGCAGAGCATGGTCTCTTATTTGCAAGATATTTCTACAAGGTTTTCCATGTTTGAATGGAGCCAAGAGCTAAAATAGACATCATACCATACTGATAGTTGTTGGCAAACACTTTTAGTGAAAAGCTCGAATAAGGATGTGGTAGGATCGCTTGTGTTCTCAAACGTGCTGCACTGTTGAAATATCCTCAAGGAAGGTTATCAAATATCTATTGAATTAATTGCACGTGTTGAGCATCAGCCCTTCTATCATCTGAGAAAATTATTCATGCACCAGTGAAGAATAAATTTTCCTTTCTCATTGATATCCAGGGAACGAGCACAAAAGTCGAGCCATTTAGAGGTTTTTGAAACACCATAAAAACCCCATCATACAAGTTTTGGGTATGCGCAATAATCCCGATCCAGAACAATTTGTAAGCAGTTTGTGTGATTTGAATAAGGATATTCTAATTCCCTGATAAATTCATTCGTTACTCTAACCAACTACGCCATTTTTAGGGTTTAAACTATTATTATTATTATTATTATTATTATTATGGCTATAAGTGACTGATCATCAAGGTCCTTGCGAAACCTGGAACGCAAAGTCGGCAAGTAAAAGGAAGTCTTCAGAAAACCGCGTGCGACAAAGGCGAAAACAAGTGGCCGCATGGTGATCAAGCAGCCCGATAGTCGGAAGCTTCTTGCGTCGCTATCACTTGTTGGTTTTCAGCCACGGGTCGACGGATGAGATGCGTTTCGACCCACGTGAACGGAATCTGTTTAACGGTCGCGATGATGTTAATTATGCACGGCATTGCCCATGACCACGTGGACTTTTTCCTAGTGTTTGTCCGTGTACCACTTCGGGGACCATTCCAAAGGAGGAGAAAATTCAATACATTTATTTATTTATTTATTTTTGGACATGAAATCCAATACATTTATTTGATTGGCTAAAAGAATGAGAATGGACTCTTAATATCGCTAATTTCTCCCATTTCTACTTTTAAAAGGTCAATGAATATTCGATTTAAAGCATGCTGATTACTCATTTTAAGTAAGCTTGCCATCTCTATTTAACTGAATATGAGTTGGAATGAAGTGAGAATCTACTTCTAACATTCAATCATAAATCAAAAGCAACAATACCATTGCCATATTCATCTAAGCGAGCAAAATCCTGACAAGAGAAACTATATTCCAAATCAAATTAGAGCATAGAGCAATTTCGTGCTAATCATGTCGTAGATGACATTATACTCAAGTTAGCATTAGAGAAAGAAGCACAAGTGTAACATCATAGGTCCTTTTTAGTCGGTCATGATAAAGGGCAAACTACCTCAAACTAAACTAAATAAGGATTTGAAGGCCGAAGGTCATTTTGGGTATGAACCGGACTCGATGCAAAAGCTCCTGCTCATGTACTCTTTTTCAATGTATTGCTAAAAGTTTACCAAGCACCAAACAAGAGGCTAGCCAAATTAAGCATGAACCCATGAGATTTTGCATCCGAGTATGAATCGGATCTGATGGACCTCATGGGTCTGGAATCAGAAGGCATATGCATTCCCACGGTGCGGGTAACTACACGAGAACATTGCCCAATGAGATATGCGCAGCCGGTATCGTAGAATATCCTAATATTCTATTCCCTGGCCGTGTGCTGAGTGCTCGTCCACACATCGATTCACTGGCTCTTTCCCACCTGTTTCCAAAGGAAACCCTAAATTACTCAAAACCACACCACATTCAAGCCTCGTCTTCCTCTCCTCTCTATAAAAACCCATCATATCTCTCCTCATTTCCACAGCAATTCCATATACAAGCTCCCACCAAAGAAAGAAAAAGAAAAATCCGTCCCGCAAAGCAAAAAGGTCAAGAGTATGGCTGCCTTAGCCGGGATATGGGAGTCTGAGCTCTCCAAGCTCGGAGAGAAGGTTGCAATCAAGAGGTTATTCCGGTCCAAATCGAAGTCCGACCAAGACCACGAAGAATCGGTCGGAGCCGAGCCAAAGAAGTCATCATTGGCCAAGAAGGAAGATAGGAGGAGAGAGGTTTCGGCCGAGAGCACGATCTCAGACGCTACCGTGTGCTTGCTCATGGACCGGTTCGTGCCGTGCTGATGACCCAGAGAAGCAACGGATAGAAAGAGAGTGCAACTAGAATGAAGATGTATTATAAGGTCTTCCCTTTGTATATTCCTAGTGTAGGGTATCTTTTTTGGATAGGAAGGTATGTTGTAATCGGCTTTCTTCGGTAATTTTAGTGAAGGTTCCCTTTGACAACTACTTGATTTTCAACTAGGCTTTGGTCTTATCGACCAAGCGCTGTGGATAGAAGCCTATCTCTATGCTCTGTGAGAGAGGTCTCTTGCTCTAATTTCTTCGTAAATGGGTTGTGTCGACGCCCGACGAGCGCCTGCTCAACACGGGTTGCATCGTTATTCAGAGTACTTATAACACTTACTAAGCATACTTAATTAAAAATAATTCGATCTAGTAATTCGCAAAATCCTATTTTTATTAAGCAAGGAAAACTTTTATCTCCTCTGCCTCAAAGGGAACTCATTTCAGAATTTTAGCAATTATGGTAGAAATATTTTGTTAACAGATGTTAGAATTAACGATTATGTAATACAAATTTTTGGAGTTAAATAGAAGGTAGAGTGAAATGTGTTCAATGTGAAAGCAGCAATACAGTCAAAATTTTGCCTAATAGGACTACGTGTATTACTTGGAGCATGCCCTTTAGGTCGAATTGGGGTTCTCTTTTTGGAAATTAAGTGCGCCCTGGAAATCTCGTCGAGTTATTTTTACATTGCAAACTGTCAAGTTCTCATTTCAGTTTTTGTTAACATTAGTTCATGCATCAAATGCGGTCGGACAGAGAAGAATACTAGGCTGTGCTTTCCTCCGATCGAAGACTTTTTTTAATGTATAAAAAACCATTTAGAACATAAGTTCGAGCTTCTCGATGTATCTTTTTTAGGTCATCCTTTACCAATTTTATATGGGAATAAGCACACAACAAACACCATAACTTTCTTATGGGCTCTATTAAGTTCCACAACCTTTATTTGATTAGTTAAGTGCCATAACTTCTGAAAAAAGTTCACTTGAGTGCCATGATTTTCAATTGATTATTTAAGTGCCAAAAATTTTTAAAAGCATTCGCTCAAGTACCAGAAATCTGGTGCAGTATAGCACTTTTGGTAAACAATTTAAATTTTTTTTAGTACTACGGCAATTGATTGAAAAGTTATATAGTAATCAAATAATCAGAAATTTTTTTGACATTAAAGTGAGTGTCATACATTAGTTTTTTTTTGATAACTCGGGAACCCCTCACACGGCTGACAGCAGGAGATGATAAACCCGGGGCAAACCAAGCCACCTCCATAGACCCCGGTCGTGAGTGAGTTGCGCAGAATGCAGACATGGGGTTTCGAATCCCTCCCCCAGCGATGGGGGCGAAGGAGCGAAACCATGCGACCACCGTGGGTGGAGGTGTCATACATTAGTTATTCCCTCCAAATGCTAGGTAAAAAAGTTGTTGCATTCAAATAAGTTCTGTACAAAGTGATGATATTTATGGCATCTTTTCTCCAATTAATATGCCTTGTGAGCTTGAATGTTGGGTGTTCCTTTGGATGGCCACATCTCCCCATTGGGCCTTGGCCCTTTTGGCGATTTTCAGTCTTCAGCCGGTGAGGGTAGCTTTGCTTTATCATAGTGGCCCATGGGCCTGCCTAGGCCTGATCCAAGCTATAAGGGCAAGAAGACAACTTTGGAGGGCATCGGCTAGGGCGTTCAATGAGAAGGCTTGGCTTGACCCGATTAGCCCTATCTAAGTCCGGTTCAATGCCCAATATTTTTGGCATATAAAAGTTTTATGATGGGCAAGCTTGGCAAATAAATTTAGGCCCGACCTTAAGATTTGGCCTAGGTGCGGGCTTGGATGTGCCCACCGGTCACCTCTTGACTTCGTGACCTAGCCTCTTGTGTCATGGCCTTAGGGACCCCTTAGTTTGTGCTTCTTGTATTAGGTGAGACAGCAACTACCATCGCTCAAAACTACAAGCAACCGTCACTTTACTAACTGCCCTTTAACAATGCTAAAGGGAGGCAGAAATTAAGGCAATATATATGCAGGCCACTGTCTTGCCCAGGTCTGATCCAAGTCATAAGGGCCCGAAGGCAACTTTGGCAAGCTTTTATAAGGGGCATTTGATGAGAATCTCTGGCTTGATCTAATTCGTCCTATCCAAATCCAGCTCGACGACCATATATTTGGTATATAAAAGTCTTATGATGGTGAACTCAGTAAATAAATTTAGGCCTAATCTTAGGATTTGAGCTACGTGTGACCTCAGATGTGCTTGTCAATCACCTCTCAACTTCATGACCTTAGCCTCTTGTGTCGTGGCTTTAGACCCCCTAATTTGGGCTTCTTACATTAGGTGACGTAGCTACTACTTCTTGTATTTGGCACCCGTCACTTTCCTAACTGCCCCTCGACAATGCCAAGTGGGAGGCAGGAATTTAGGTGATATTATATGTATTGGATGTTGACACTTAAAAATTTTTCCCCAAAGGTCGCTAACCTCGTATCCCTCCTAGAACTACTTTATTTATTAAATATCACGTTCTTACATTTTATATTATTTAGACATTTAGTAGGGTTTTCTTTTTATTAAAAAAATTGCGATTAGATGCCGTGATATCCAATGATGCCGGCCATAATAAAGAAAAGAAGAAAGAGAATGAATACTTTTATGTTGTCATGCTTCTTCTTTTATTGCATCCATTTACTTCAGGGTGGCTATGATGAAGCATTTGACCATTTACCTACCTCTCAATTGTCCGTTGCCGAAACTCATTTTAGAAATTTCCACGACCCCTTTTGTTCCTGATTAGTCCCCTCGTGTCTAAAGCGGCTACAGTCTAGAAGCAAACTTCTATCCATTTGCGATCGGGTATTAGACATTATCCTATTCCAACTCTTTCTATCTTTGCACTTGCTTACAGTAAACTCTCCGCGTACTAATTGGAACCTAAACGAGTAAAGCTATGATGACTGTAATCTTCACCGCGAAGGCTCTGTAATAATGATATATCTCTTTAAATCAAGGTCCTGAAAAGGACCGGTCAACAACAACAAATTTGAAAAAGACGTACACATCCTCGTGACGTGTCGAAAAAATGGATAACATTTCTTTTAACTGAGCAATGACGTCTAACCTAGAGCTATTTTGAAATCTTCGTCCAACATATATAAACAAATAAATAAAAGGGGGGCGTTGAGAGTCCCCCATACGCTAGCCATCATCGTCATCCTATAGGTCAGACCGGTCAATCCTAGGAATATTGAAAATCTCAACCCTTCCGGCAATTGTCGTCTCCTTCGATTCCTCTTGCGGTCAAATCTCTTGCCGGCCATTGAATTTCATTGCTCACGAAACCTTTGTTAGGCGGACTTGCTAAAGAATTTCAACGTTCTCAGGTAAAATTAATTATATTTTTAGAGAGCAGTGTAACTTATATATATGTCCCGAAAATTGTGACAACAATCTATCCACCTAATAATCGTTCGATCGACTCTTTATGCCTCATGTGTTATAAGTGAGATACAAGAAATAATGATGTTTGTACAAATTAATTATGGGGATATGCCCACCACTTATTCGTGCGAAATTATTGATCACAAATCGGATAATAACGAATTGGTGTCTGGGTTTCACAAGCAAACCTTGAGACTATTGCCTGAGATTGCAAGAGCTTGAGTGGTTGACCCTGCTACTTCAAGAAAATTCAACAAGACGACTGAGCATCTTATTCATCATTTTTAATGTGCTCGCAAGAAATCCTTCAGCAAGGCGGCATGCAGGAACAGTTTTCTTGGCTTCGACCCATCAAAGTAAAGAAAAGTAGGTAAGATAAGGATAAAAGACCAAAGGTCCGGATTAAGCTGTGCTTAGAGAATGTAATTGCGAGCGTGTGAAATGAAAACAAAGCGTGTCAAACTTGTCTTGTCATGATCAAACGATGGCTCAGGAATGGCATTGACATTCTCCATGGACACGTTTTCAAAAGGATTGACGTGACAATGCATCGAAACATCTTTATATATTGTGCTCATTTTGTGAGGTAGAGCACCAAGAGAGTTTGAGTAGTTCTCCCATATCGTTCTTTGAAATCCTACACTCCTTAACAAATCCCTCTTCATTTTTGAGCCAACTATGTCTTCACCTTCTTCATCAAATCTCCCTCTGAAAGCCATCCCCGGAGATTATGGCTTGCCTTTCTTCGGCGCGATAAAGGACCGGCTTGACTACTTCTACCATGGGGGGACAGACGAGTTCTTCCGGACCCGGATGCAGAAGTACCAGTCGACGGTCTTCCGGTCCAACATGGTTCCGGGCCCTTTCATGGCCCGGAACCCTAAGGTCATCGTGCTCCTCGATGCCGTCAGCTTCCCTATCCTCTTTGACACATCCAAGGTCGAAAAGAAGGACGTGTTCGTCGCAACCTACATGCCCTCGACCAACTACACAGGTGGATACCGCGTGTGCGCCTACCTTGACCCCTCCGAGCCCAAACACGCCCTCCTCAAAGGCTTATTCCTATCGACCCTTGCGACCCGACATGATAAGTTCATTCCAGTCTATAGGAGTTCCCTATCAGAGCTCTTCATTGACCTAGAAGATGAGTTCTCTACCAAAGGGAAAGCATACTTCAATGACTATTGCAACAAAATGTCCTTCAACTTCTTGGCCAACCTATTTTGTGACCGAAACCCATCTAGCACAATCCTTACTAGCGATAAATCAACCAAATTCTTCGACTTGTGGTTGCTTTTCCAACTTGCACCGTTGATGACCCTAGGGTTACCCAAGATACTTAACTTTTTGGAAGACATAGTCCTGCACACGTTCCCATTGCCTTCATTGTTGCTCAAATGCGATTACAAGAAATTCTACAAGGTGTTCAATGAGTACGCAAAATCGATATTGGACGAAGCTGAGAGTCTAGGAATCAAAAGAGACGAAGCTTGCCATAATCTTGTTTTCCTCGTGTGCTTCAATTCCTATGGGGGCATGAAAACCACGTTGCCAGCTTTGATCAAGTGGGTCGGACTCGCCGGAGAAGAATTGCACCGACAGCTTGCGGAGGAGATCAGGACTGTTGTTAGATCAGAAGGCGGGGTCACGTTTGCCGCATTGGAGAAGATGAGCTTGACCAAGTCGGTCGCCTGGGAAGCACTTAGAATCGAGCCTCCGGTCGCGTTCCAGTACGCCCACGCCAAGGAGGATTTGGTGATCCACAACCATGATGCCTCCTTCGAGATCAAGAAGGGCGAGATGATATTTGGATATCAGCCATTTGCAACTAAGGATCCGAGGGTGTTTGAAAGGCCGGAGGAGTTTGTGGGCGACAGGTTCGTCGGGGAAGAAGGCGAGAAGCTGTTGAAGTATGTGTACTGGTCGAACGGGCGCGAGATTGATGATCCGACCGTGGGGAACAAGCAGTGCCCTGCGAAGAACTTGGTGGTGCTCTTGAGCAGGGTCATGCTCGTGGAGTTCTTCCTCCGGTACGACACGTTCACGGTCGAGGCCGGGACGTTGCCGCTAGGGACGACGGCAACGTTCACATCCATGTCAAAGGTCACGAGTAGTTGAGTCTCAATCATATCTAATCCTATCATAACTTTTGTGAAGTTATCTACTAGGACCAGGTTCTGATTTAGTTGGTTCGATTGGTTTGCTTGTGGAAGAAATTCTGGTGATTGTTTCATTGATTGTTTTATCCCTTTTTATGCAATAAAATGTTTTGGCTAAACAAATCCAAGTTGTATTATTAGTTGACCAATTACAAAGAATCTAAGATCCTACACAAACTATAAGCATAAAACAATGCCTGTTTGACATTTTTGTAAGCTAACATGGGCTTAAATTGACAAATCAGAGGAGTTCATTGTCCGCTAATTTTGCTTGAATAGTTTTATTTGGGGATAAGCGCAAAAGGCTTTGCCTATCAAGGGTAATCATAGGATGCATTAGTCTGTCCATCTATTTATTTGTTTTTTGAGATTTTAGTTTGCGTTGTTGGTACGAGAAATCAACGGTAAATTATGGCAACCCCATTCATTATTCATAAAACTTCATATTAGTGTCAAACACATGCTAAATTTAGTGGTGGTGGTAGTTGAAAAGAGTAAATGCAGTGGGCGGTTATTGAATACGAGGTCATCACTTGATGCAAAAGTAACTTGGGAAGGTCAAATAGGTCATTTAAGAGGCCACTTGTATTTTAAGGGGCACTATTGAAAATCAACAGTGAAGCCAATTGCAATGTCCACATAGAGAGCGGTAATGAATTTTATTATAAATCAAATGATATAATAGAGATTATAATCAAGTAACAAGTTACTCAAATACTTTTAATATTTTCTGATCCTCAATCATATCCAATAACTCATATAGTATTTAGTAATAATAATTTCTCATGAAATAATCTCTCAATTTTATAAACACGTTCAACAAATCTCAAAAAACAATTATAATCCACACTATCTATGTTTTATTATTGGGTCGGAGTTTTGCTTCCGGACTCAACTCGAAACAAATATAAGTTAGACTTTTGGTATTTTATTTTTGGATTAGGTTTTCTTTCTTTCTAGGTTAGGACTAAGAGACATAATTTTAACAAAAGCAATAAACCCACTCTTTTAACTTAATAGTATGCTATAGTATAGAATAGGTAGATAAATAATACATGATGTTAGTCCTTGAGATAAGAAACCTCCATTCTAAGGACGATTTTACTTTTTTGTGCATGTCCAATAGGAGATTTTTCCAGTTGACCAGCAACTTGCTTGGCTTGTCACATGTGCATGATTTATCGACACTTTTTAAAAAGTACCAATATTGCTTGGATTTTTTTCCAAATTACCAACTATTCCAAAAATTACCTACTTTTATTTTCATCACCAACCAATGTATGTCATAGTTACTGATTTGTGTACAAATTTACTAGCCTTAAATTCTAATGTTTATTTGATTTTTCCAAATTACTCACTATTTAAATAGTTTACCAATATCTAGTAGAGTCAGTTACTAATGTATTAAACTTATCAAATAAGAAAGGATAATTTCGTATAAGAGTTAGTACCTTTAGTTAATGGTAAATTATTGGAACAAGTGGCAACGAGGAAACATTCGAATTGCTATTTCAACCAAAAACCCTACTATATAGATTGATTTTTATCCTAAATCTTTCATTTGATTATGTACAGTCCTAAATCTTAAAGTAAATTTTCAATTAAGTGCTTTAAGTGAAAATCTATTTGAAATTGATGACGTAACAATCCAGTTATAATCGACCATTCTACATGAAAGTTAGCAGAGCTGACGTGGTTTTATGTGAATTCTCTAGCTTTTTTCCTTTCTTTTTTTTATTTTTCCTCTTTTCTTTTTTCTTTTCTTTACCATTACACATAAGGTGGTGCACGACCAAACCACTTCGGTTCGCAGCCTCCACTGCCATGCTGCTTCTGTCAGATCCCTCCTCGCCGTGCTTGGTGTCGACCACCTCGTGAGTCCCTAGTCTTGATCCCTTCTTCAATCTCGTTGTGCTCCCCTTCGGCCTGTCATGATTCGGGTCAGAGCACGCAAGGGTTCGCTCGATCTTGGGCCATGCCGGGCAAAAAAGACCTCTCCCACCTCAGGTATGAAACAATCGAATTGCTATTTTAATAAAAAAAAACCCAATGTATAAATTTCGTTTTTATCCTAAACTTATCAATTGATCCAGTACAATTCTAAACCTTTAAGTAAATTTCCAATCAAGTCCTTCAGCAAAGATTTATTTGAAATTGCTGACATGAAATTTGTTTGAAATTGCTGATGAACTAGTCTAGTTGGATTCATTAGGTTCTCTTTAATATTCATCATTTTGATTTATATTTGAAAGATCTAACTGGTCATCTCCTTCAACAAGGGCGAACCGTTCAACGCCAATCCCTTGCCGGTGCATAGCTCAATTTCACATTTGGAATCAGCACCGCAATTTTCAGTTTTTGCAATAGGTCACGCTTAGCATACATTTTTCCCTTCTTGCAAATCAAATGTTTTAAGAAAAGTTGTCCATGAGGTTAAAGCATGAGAAAATCCTAACTAGAAATTTTGTAAGTAAGAGACTAATGGGATTACATCATAATTTCCTTTGATGATTCTAAAACATGATGACATTTGTACAAAAATATGTTGTTAAAATACACATAAAAATATGCAACGGTTTGAAATTGAGATTCTTCTCCAAATTTAGTTTATAATATAGAGACGATAACTAGCTTGTATTTTGTAATTTAGTTCAAATGTCATACCGCCTTCAAGTGATTTGTACACATTCAAATGGTATTTATTACTTTTTTGATCTTATTGTTGACATTAAACACAAAAATGAACAAAATCACATAATGGGATGTTTTATATTTATAGATCACTTGTTAAAGAACTTGACTCCTCCTTGTTGATAAAACTCATTGATCATCTCAATTAGTTGAATAAAAAAAAGATATAAACAAAGAAGCATACTAATTTTCGAGTTGGACGGCTAATATTCTCTTATTTGTTTTGTTAATTATGCTTATTAATTGCTATATAGATAGTACATTCCTCTTAGTGACTAACTTGGCTCAATTAATCAAGGGTTAATATCATGAAAATTTTCAAATTGGTATACCCATAATAAATTTACCCCAAATTAATATTTTAACCATCAAAAATCCCAAATTAATACACCCATCTTGTCACATATCATTCAACTCAGCAATTTGACAGCAAAATTTAACAAAAAGTGAGAAACTAGGCTATCTTATAGGTCTATTAGAATCTACAACAAATGGACAATCAAGGCACATGAAATTATGCACATTTTCACTTCCGAATGAATAGTGCCGTGAATAGTAATCCATTAACAGTAATTTTCGAAATTCAATTATTAGTAAATTAAATTCATAAATTAAACAAAACATTGATTAAACAAATTAATCAATCAATTAAGCTAAATATGCTTAATTATCACATAAACCACACATAATCAAGCATAATTAAGCGAGATTAAGCTAATATAATCGTAACCACCAATCTAACCACCTATCTTAGGGCTAATACAACTTAATTAAACACCTTTTAATCAGCCCTTAGCACTAATTAACCCAACCCTAAGCAAGTTTAGGCACTAAATAGGATTTAGGAGCTAAACTCACCTGTTAAGTGGGCCGGCAACACGGACATGGCGACAGTGATGAACCCGACACCCGGGGACTTCTCCCACGACACTCTAAGGCGGTCCCGAGCAGAACACAGCAGCAACAAGCTCAAACTCCCTCTGCAACTTTGAAAATCTATACTACTTAGGGGGAAAGTGACTGACTGAAGTTGAACGGGCTGCCCGGAGCTCTAGCGAGCGACAAGTCGGCAACCGGCGGCACCTGGGGGTCGAGGGGGAACCATTGGTGGCTAGTATGGGTAGTGGTTTGGCTGGAATGGGAGAAAAATAGGTGAAAATGTGGAACAAAGTTGCTGCAGGTGGAACGATGGCGGTCCAACGACCAGTGACTTCCAGTCGCCGTACGGATCGGCCGGCGGCTCCGTTCGACGAACGGCTAATGCCATCCATACGGATTCTCTCTCCTAAACGCAACGGTGGATGGCACGAGCTGAGATTTCAACGAGAAGGCAGTGAAAAACTCAGATTTCGGTGGAAGGTCAGAAGCTGAAAATTGAAGGAAGAAGGGAAACAAAGGAAGAGAAGGGCTGCGATTTTTGGAGAAGATGAAGGGGAGAGAGAGAGACATGAGAACTAGTCTTCAAGCCTCATTAATGCCATTAAATGGCTTACTTCAACCCCCAACCAAATGACATCATCATCTCTTTCTTCCTTTTGACTTTTCTTCAAAATATCCAAAGACATTTTAGTTATTTCCACCTTGCACATTTTCCAATCTGCCCTTGGGCTGAAAATGAAAAGCTGGCCTAGGAAACGGGCCAGAATTTGTTGGGCTTGAATCGACTCAAGTTTAGACAACAGGTTTGAAAGGATAAATGCTCAGTTTGGTTCAACGGGCTCGTTTGTTTGTCTTGGTCTTCCACGGTGGCCATCCCACCTTGGGTGTGTGGCCCACACTATTCTTGCCCAGCCCACGTCCTCGTAGACTCGTTTCCTCGGTCCAAAAATCCCTTTCCCAAAAACTCGGCTTAACCAACACTGTCGACTATCAAGAAAAAATCGTCCAAAAGTCCATCCCGAATGTTCCTGAAAATTCAAAGTTCAATCTTGGATTTTCATGCCTTGTCAATTTTGCCCAAATGTCATTTTGGTATAATTCAGACCGACAGGTAGCTTCGAGGATTCACGCGTAACTGACTCGTGCTAAACCATGTTCAAGACTTCTCGACACATGGACATCCTTGACGACATGAAATTACAAAGGATGGATTTTTATTTCAAAATACACGATTATCAAGGATCAACATAGGGTCATTCGCGGGTTCGATGACAGTAGACGGAATCACCCGTCGTCCTATTATTTCTGTCCGCGAATCGACTTATATTCGTCCCTGAAATCAGCCTGCATGACTATAGGATCGTCCTTATGCAAGTCTCACGGTCGAGTCATTTTCCCAAGTTAAGTTCTTTAGTCGCATGAGTTTTATCCTCAGTAGCCTTTCCCCTCAAGGTCAGTATCTCGGTCCAAGCGGAATCAACCAACAATGCATTGGAAAAATTCACGTTCACTCATCCCTAAAATGGCTCAAATTTCAAGATGTCACGATTCTTCTCTCCTTACAAAAATTTCGTCCTCGAAATTTGCAATCATAGACAAATCCTCAAAAAGATGGGGTGCTGATGCTTCATCACTTCTTCGCTTTCCCATGTTGCTCCCTCTGTTCCGTGATACTGCCAGATCACCTTCACCAAGGCAATAGTCTTGTTTTGGAGTACTTGCTCTTTACGGTCCTCTATCCATATCGGCCTCTCCACGTGTGACACCCTGTTGTCTATGTCTAGTTCTTCAAAGTTCAAAACATGAGTCAAGTCCAGTTCACACTTTCTCAACATGGACACGTGAAAAACATCATGTACTTGAGCAAGTTTCGGTGGCAATGCAAGACATACACTAAAACCCCGATCCTTTCCAAAATTTCAAAGGATCCAACGTACCTTGGACTTAACTTTCCTTTCTTGCCAAATCTGGAAGTACCCCTCATCGGCGATACTTTCAGAAACACATGATCGCCCACCTTAAACTCCAATGGTCTATGATGCTTATCTGTATTACTCTTCTGATGACTCTGAGCTGTCTTTAGTCTGTCTTTGATAATCTGAACTGCATTCACTAACTGCTAAACAAAGTTTTGAACCAGCGATTCCCAGTTCCCTAACTTCGTTCCATAGACTAGAGTTCCACAAACTTCACCATATTTCGGCTATACCATTCCAATAAAATCTTATCCTCCAAGCACTCTTTTTTTGCACAGTGCGTAGTTCAGTTCATTTCTGCCCCTTTCGACATCCTAGAAGCCTACCAGGCGTCACTCCTTGTTCAGGCACTTTGGCCTCGGCAACCACTCCCCGCCCTCGTCGGATCAGTCATTATGGGCATCTTCGAACTGCACCACTACTAGTCCCTTTTAGATATGCACCATCTCATAAAGGTATTATCCGCTTTGGCCTATCCCATACCAAGCCTCACGGTTTTAATCTTGTCTAAGCACTTCAAAGTGCAAAACTTTCTCCAGCTTGTCAACCCATGAGTTCATTTCCACGGGGTCACTTATTGACACTTGAAATCTAATTCACTGAATTTCCATTGAACCACTATCCGAATTCCACAAACCACCGATTTTTCTTTCAATATTCCTTTCACATCTATTTAATAACCAAACCAAGAATTCGCTTCAACCACTTGAAAATTAGTGCAAATCAAATGTCATTTATCGCACTAAAGGCTTTCGAATACTTCTTCAAATCCTTTCTGATTGATCGTCCGTCTACAAATGGTACATCGTACTATACTACAGTTTCGTCCCCAAGGCTGACTGCAAACTTTTCCAAAAAGTTGCCACAAACTTAGGATCACGGTCAGATGTGATCATCACTGGAAATTCATGTATGCGCACAATCTGATGTACATACAACTTTGCATACCTATCCAACGTAAAATCTTTTCTTACCACAACGAAGCTAACTTCATCAATCTGTCAACTACTATCCAAATCAAGTCATTGCCTTACTGACTCCTTGGCAGTCCCATCACAAATTCATGGTAATGTGTTCCCACTTCCACTTGGGGATCTCAAGAGGTTGTAGCAGTCCACTAGGCTTACAATGCTAAGCCTTTACTTGTTGGCAAGTCAAACACTTAGCCACGTGCTTTGCGATGTCCAACTTCATACCATACAACTCCTTAAGTTCTACATCTTTCGAAACGCACAATCGCCCTCAAAACCTTAATGTCTCATCCTCAAACACTTGAAAGTCTGCTTTTCTCTTTGCCTGATCCATCTACAGGATCTTAAGAATTTTAGAATCCATCACTTGGGCACTCTTAATCCTACTTTGCATCTCGAGTTCCACCTTGAGAGTGGCCATTAGACTAGCAAGATGGCCAACCTCAATTTTAAAATCTGAGTCCCCGACTCCCTCCAAGAGAATCCATTCTCGTACTCTCATCTGTGCAATTGTCGACTTTCGACTGAGTGCATCCATCATCGTTGAATATAAGGCAAAGATGATCACCACTAATTCCAAATCATGCGCCGAATAGTTGAGCTCGTGAAGCCTTAACTGTCGGGATGTGTATGCAACCATCTTTCCATGTTGCATTAACACGCAGCCTAGTCCTTTATATGACACATCATTGTAGATCTCGTACCCACTAGGATCAAACGGTATTGTCAGAACAGGTATGGTAGTCAATTTACTCTTGAGCTCTTGGAAACTACACTCGCACTTGTCTGTCCAATCAAACCTCTCCTCTTTCTTTAACAACCTCGTCAATGGCATGGCTATCGCAAAGAAACTTTTCCATGAAACATCTGTAATATCCCGCCAATGCCAAGAAACTTCAAATCTCAGTTATTGTTATAGGTCTTGGCCAATTCATGACCGCCTCGATCTTAGTCGGGTCAACGACGATCCCTTCACCTGAAATTACATGCCCTAAAAATGCCACGTGAGATAGCCAAAACTCGCACTTGCTAACTTAGCATACAGCTCATGTTCCCTCAAAGTCTATAGTACTGACTTCAGGTGTCTCTCATGATCCTCGGGACTCTTCGAGTATACCAGAATATCGTTAATGAACACAATCATCAATCCTTGGCAATGGATACTTCGTCACTTGATTAAGCTGCCGGTAATTAATAGAGAGACGCAAAGACCCATTATTTTTCCTTACAAACAATACCGTGCTCCCCAAGGGGACACTCGTCCTAGTGTGTCTACACCTTCAATTCTTTCAATTCTGACAAGGCCATCCTATAAAGTGCCTTGGGAATCGGTTCAGTCCTAGGGGCCAACTCAATCACAAACTCAATTTCCCACTCTAGGGAAATCCCGGCAATTCCTCGAGAAACATATCAATGTACTTTTGTACCACAGCAATATCCTTCACCTTCGATCCTTCTAACAACGTATCTGCCACAATGCCAAATACTCTTGACACCCAGATTCCAACAACCAAGTCACCTCAAGTGACGAAATCGGAAGAACAGAGGGTTCTCCTCGATTTCCACAAACTCAAAATGACCACCCACTACTGGGTTAAACTGAATTGTCTTTCCATGACAATCTACCATATGCAATGGCTTTCTCGCGACCTAGTCTAGGGCGGTCGGCTTTCCCACATAATTATTTTTGTTGGGTGGGATGGGATTCCTTCTCTCTATCATCGGTCCCTTTCCAAACCGACGATTGTCTCTACTAGGCACGAATCGCGAGCCAAATGCAGTCGCCCTCTCGATCATGCTCTTCTCTATTATCTAGGCTCTTTTGTACATCTCATTAAAGCTCTTTAAGTTCAAGAGCACTAGTTATGCTTTCAATTTTGGCTTCAAGCCATCTCTAAAACATCTCACCCTATCCATAGGGTCCTCTACCAATCTTGGCGCATACTTGGCAAACTCAGCAAACTTCGCCTCATACTAATCCACTAACATTTGATTTTGATGGAACTGTCGGAATTCCTTGGACTCTCTCACACTGTCCAAGAAGTACTTCCCATTGAAGGCTTTGCGAAAGGCATCCTATGTCTGAACTATGTCTTCATGGAACACTCTTCCTTGAGTAGTTCCTTACCAAGTATTGGCATTACCTTGAAGCTGATAAGTCACCAAAACCACTTCGTCTTACTCTGAACATCTCAGCACTGTAATAGTTATCTCGATATCCCTTATCCAAAGGGTCGCAGCTTCAGGGTTGCTCACGCCACTAACCTTGGTGGCTTCAGTCTCAAGAACTGCTCTACCAACCTAGGCATCGGTGATAACTCTATTTTTAATAGAGTATTCTTCCTTATTTAGATGTGATATTTGCTAAATTTTGATGAATTTTGGGTGAATTTAATTGCTACTCACGTAATTTTATTTTGTATGAAATATTTTCAGATCTTCCAAAATATTGCAATATCTTTCAGAATATTTCATCTTAAAGAAAAAGCTAGCCCAAATCAGAAATTTGGAGAATTTGACCATAATTAAAGATATGGTTCAAAGAAAATCAATGAGATAAGGAAGAATCTTTTCCAAATCCTAGTAGGAGTCAACTTAAGGCAGATTTTTGGAGGCTATATAAACTGCTCTTGTGCTGCATATAGAGGAGAGAATCCTTGGAGAGATCATCTTTGCAGAAGATCTTGAGTTTTCTTAGTTATTTTTTGTTCTTCTATTTTAGTGGAGTTGGTGCGTGTTAAGGAGAGAAGGAGGAGGCAAACCTGAAGCTCCTTGTATCTCAAATTGGTGAATTTATTTTTATTTAGTATTATGTTTTCTTTAATTTTTGTTAGTTTAGTTTTTACTATGTTCTAAATTTCTTTTGTTAGAGCTACAATGAATCTTAATTATGATTGATTGATTTTCAAAGACTTTCATGCAATAGAATTGTTTTGATTGTGTTATTCTTTATCATGATTTTAATGCTTTTAGAAGTCTGGCTAACTTTTGAATGATTTTTTATGTATGCATAATACCGAGTGGAGATTGTATGCATGCGCATTAGTGATATTGAACCATAAATTAAATCTAAGTCAAGGTACACTAGGTTATTTATGTGGCTATGGTTGTAGATCTAGGTTGGGACTACTTAGATTAAATCCGAGAATTTCCACAAGAACTTAATGCTTTTAGGTAGTTTAAATTCACCTAAGGTTAGTGTGGGTTAACATACCTAATTAGGGATTATTAGACCGAGGTCGGCTTTTAATTCATCTTAGGGAAATTTCACCAACACAATTGGAAATTAATATGTTGCATGAAAAGTTAAGAAAATTAATTATGAATGATTAAGTGAAGTTGGATGCTCTAACGCTTTGTGATCTTGATAATTATTAATTTTCAGTTTGCTTTAGATTATTTTTACTTTACAATTTTAATTAGCTTTTAATTCTTTAAGTTTTGACTTTTTTTATATTTTAGTATTTTAATTGGTTTAGTTTACTTTTTACTCATTTTTTTCAATTTGGTTAACTAGATTTTTGAATTGATCACTTTCGGTAAGTAATTGGATAAAAAAAAAAAACAGTCCTTGTGGGAACGATACTCACTCATTACTTTATTACTTGTTGATATTGTGCACTTGCAATTCACCTAACAGTAGATCTCTCACAGACCTCTCCTCTCACTAGGCAAACTACAAGGACCACAGCAGGAGCACTTAGCTTGCTGTCCTAACAAGCTCTCTAGCACCAGTAGGATTTGCTTGCACGCTACCTTTAGCATTGGTCTAACTAGACCCTGCCCTATGCCTGAGGGCTCTCTCTGCTCAGGATTGCTCATCACTTTAGACTATGAGCAATCCGCCACCATACCAAACCACAAAATCAATCACAGGCACGTAATTAAAAGGCATCCCTATCTCACTATCCCAAAAATCCCACGTACCTTATCACTCCAAGCCTCGACCTCGCTCTGATACTAAAATCGACGAGGATGTCACGCCCCAAACCCCGAGCACGTGACAATCCCTTACCATGGTCAATTGAAAGTGACGTCCAAGGACTCATCGACGACCATTCATTTTAATCTTTCATTAAGCGCAAGCGGAAGACGAACCATCCCCAGTCCAAACAGACAATCAAGCAATCAATTGGGGATAGAAGGATGAACAGCAAAAACCTCAACTATTCATTTATATAATTTACTGGATTAACCAACGGAGGATTGTCTTTCGAATTACAAGCCCGACAAAAAGGGCCAATTCATCCTTTAAGCCAGGCCAAAAAGAAACTAGGCTAATTCAGCTATACAAAATGAACCCTCGGGTTCAACACCATGGTCACATGGACCCATTGGACTCGGCTCCGTCAAGTCGATCACTGGTGAAGCAGGGGCAAGATTCTCCACTGCGGGTGTGCCATTCTAAAGGCTTGAAAAAGGTTAACCACGACGAGTTGAGATAAAATCTCAGCGAGTTCTTCCCCTAAGCTCCGGTTAGTACAACAACTCAACCTGGAGTATCTCTCCAAAACCACCCCTCACTCAACCCAACAACAAACAATTAGCAACCCGCAAGCAAACAACAGATAGGGGCAAACAAACAATTAGTTGGTTCGCATGCAACCTTACTCAGTATGCCATACCCTGCACGTAAAACCTCATTCAATGCAAGCAATGCAACCCACAATCAAAAGTCGTTTCACATGCAACTTTACCTAGTATACCATACCCTGCACGTTATAAGTTAGCATAATACACGCAATACACATGGCCGTTAGATGATATAGTTCATTAATCACATGCAAGTCACATCACAAGCGATCTCACTTGACCATTGCCACACCCTGCACGTTATCAATTCATGCGTGCGTACCATAAATGATGATGTGATCACCTCATGCATAATCGAAACTAATGATGCAATGTTTCTCATACACTCTGGTATCCACACGTGTTCTATTGGGCCGAGGTGCAATGGCACTACGGCGCCCTTCCTTCGCAGAGGCACAACCGTGCCCTTCCGTGCAGGCCGAGGCGCTACAGCGCTATGGTGCCCTTCCTTCGCAGAGGCGCAACTGTGCCTTTTCGTACCCTTTGAGGAGCTACGGCACCCTTCCTTCACAGAGGCGCAACCGTGCCCTTCCATGCCCTCCGAGGTGCAACGGTGCTACGTAGCCAATACACACACACTTGCACATAAAACCTCAAATCATTTCTCATAAAAGCAATCCTATAGCGCCCTTCTTCCGCAGAGGTGCAACTGTGCCCTTCCATGCCCTCCCTTTAGTAATTCGGACTCTCGTAGCCAATACACACACACTTGCACATAAAACCTCAAATCATTTCTCATAAAAGCAATCAATTTCCAGTGTCTTTCAAACAAACCATTTTTCCCACCTTTCTCATAAAAGCGGTCAATTTCCAGTGTCCCTTGGACAAATCACTTTCTTTCTCATAAAGGAGGTCCATTTCCGGTGTCTTTCAGACAAATCATTTTCTTTCTTTTGTGAAAATCACACGATTCAAGGGGATGCTTATGCAATGCAACATCCAATTCACTTCATATAATCAAGGCACATGAAATTATGCACATTTTCACTTCCGGATGAACAGTGTCGTGAATAGTAATCAATGAACAGTAATTTCCCAAATTCAATTATTAATAAATTAAATTCAGAAATTAAACAAAATATTAATTAAACAAACTAAACATGCTTAATTATCACATAAACCACACATAATCAACATTTAAGCATAATCAATTATAATTAAGCAAGATTAAGCTAATCTAATCTTAACCACCTATCTTAGGGCTAATACAACTTAATTAAACCCCTTAATCAGCCCTTAGCACTAATTAACCCAACCCTAAGCAAGTTTAGACACTAAATAGGGTTTAGGAGCTAAACTCACCCGTTAAGTGGGCCGACGACATGGACACAGCGGTGGCAACCAACCCGACACCTGGGGACTTCTCCCACGACACTTCAAGGCTGTCTCGAGCTAAACACAGCAGCAACAAGCTCAAACTCCCTCTGCAACTCTGAAAATCTGCATTGCTTAGGGGGAAAGTAGATGACCGAAGTTGAACAGGCTGCTTGGAGCTCTAGCGAGCGGCGGGTTGGCAACTGGTGGCACCTGAGGGTTGAGGGGGAACCATTGGTGGCTGGTATGGGTGGTGGTTTGGCTGGAATGGGAGAAAAATAGGTGAAAAGGCGAAACAAAGTTGTTGTAGGCAAAACAGTGGTGATCCGGCGACCAACGACTTTCGGCTACCGTACAGATCAACCGGCGGCTCCGTTCGACAAACAACTGATGCCATCTGTACGGATTCTCTCTCTTGAATGCAATGGTGGGTGGCACGAGCTGAGATTCCAATGGGAAGGAAATGAATAACTCAGATTTCGGTGGAAGGTCAGAAGTTGAAAATTGAAGGAAGAAGGGAAACAAGGGAAGAGAAGGGCTGCAATTTTTGGAGAAGATGAAGGGGAGAGAGAGAGAGACATAGATGAGAGCTGGTCTTCAAGCCTCATTAATGCCATTAAATGGCTTGCTTCAACCCCCAACCAAATGACATCATCATCTCTCTCTTCCTTTTGACATTTCTTCAAAATATCCAAGGGCATTTTAGTCATTTCCACCTTGCACATTTTCCAATTTGCCCTTGGGCTGAAAATGAAAGGCGGGCCTAGGAAATGGGCTAGAAAATGAATAGGAACGTGCTCGGGAATTTGTTGGGCTCGAATCAGCTCGGGTTTAGACAACAGGCTCAAATAGGTAAATGCTCGGTTTGGTCCAACTAGCTTATTTGTTTGTCTCAATCTTCCATGGTGGCCATCCCACTTTTGGCGTGTGGCCCACACTATTCTTGCCCGGCCCACGTCCTTGTAGGCTCGTTTCCTCGGTTTGAAAATCTCTTTCCAAAAGCTCAGCTCAATCGTCACTGTCGACTATCAAGAAAGCATGGTTCAAAAGTCCGTTCCAGACGTTCCTGAAAATTCGAAATCCAATCTTGGATTCTCATGCCTTGTCAATTTTGCCCAAATGTCATTTTGGTATAATTCAGACTGATAGGCGACTTCAAGGATTCACGCGTAACCGATTCATGCCAAACCACGTTCAAGACTTCTTGACACATAGATGTCCTTGACGACATGAAATTGTGAAGGATAGATTTTTATTTCAAAGTACACGATTATCAAGGATCGATATAAGGTCATTTGTGGGTTCGATAACAATAGACGGAATCACCCTTCATCTCATTATTTCTGTCCGTGAATCGACTTCTATTCGTCCTTGAAATCGGCTTGCATGACTACAAGATCGTCCTTACGCAAGTCTCATGGTCGAGTCATTTTCCCAAGTCAAGTTTTTTAATCGCACGAGTTCTGTCTTCAGTAGCCTTTTCCCTCAAGGTCAGTATCTCGGAAATGATTGGGTTCGAGCGGAATCAACCAACAATGCATTGGCAAAATTCACGTTCACTCATCCCTAAAAGGGCTCGAATTTTAGGACGTCACAATAGGTGTCAAATTTCCTAGCACCTAGTCAAATCTCCCAACACTTTTTGACACGTGAGTCTAGAATTTCGACATGTAATTTTAACATGCATGGAATCAATTTTAAAATTTTTTAATAAATGAGGAGTCTAAATGTAAATATATAAATAATAATAAATTGGGAAAGAAGAAAAACCTAGTCTTCTCTCACTTACCATGATACACAATTCATCCCCAAGCTTATTTTTTTCCTTTTTTCTTCTAGCACGCTCTGATACGTGAGTCTAGAGTGTGGACTACTTATTTTTTCTCCAAATTTTATGGATTATTGGAATGGAGTTCAATTTGTCAAATTGAAATAATGAATAATATTAATAAATGATGGATTAATGCTTTTAGTGCAAATTCATTTTAGGCTTTTATTATTTATTTATTTATTTGTGAATTTGAATCAAATAAATTTGATTGCAATAATCATAAAAATGATAATTTGTCATGTATATACAAAAATATATATATTTAATATACAACACGTCCCAACATTTCAGAATTTTCTATTTTTTGAAAAACAATAGGTTGGCATGTTGTGTCGTATTATATTGTGTGTCGCATGTTAATGTCAGTGCTACTTAGGTCTTACGCTAGGGCAAATCTCTCACTCGATTCTTCTCCCTTAAGTTTTTTAAGGGCCTACTCAAGTTCAAGATTGACAAAATTATATGGAAAAAGAAAAATTTAAAGCAATTTGTTTTACTGTATAACAACTTCTCTAGGATGGCAACGACAATACTAGATTAAAGATCAAAAAAAATTTAAACATGAAAAAATAAAAAGAAACAGTTGGAAAATAGTTTATACTTTTGTAGACCATGAATTTTTTTCTTTTACACTTCTCTACGTCAAAGTTTTGTTCTAAGCTGCTATATTGCCTTAAAGATTTATGCATTGGTGCTAGATTGATAATAATATTGCGTAAGTTGTATTTCACATATTTTAGAAAAATTAAATAATTATCATTATTATTTATTTTAATATAATCATATTTTTTAGAAACGTTTGTCTTTTAAAAGGTAGGTATATATGAACCATGCATCGCACAATCCCTAGACAAAAATGGCTAATTAAATTCACCCAGAGCAATAATTCAAATCATGTCCATCAGACATGTAATTTACCTCGACCCCCAGCTAAAATGGCTAATTAATCCACTAAATTTTAATATTTTGGCCTCAAGACACTCTAGTCGAGTCCGCAAAGTCACATGAAGATAGCTCAAACCATTTTGCATTGGGCCATGTTTTCCTCTGTTAAAGTATTGACCTCCTTGTCTATTAGATTTCAACGGAGCTTATTTCTTGTAATCTCCCTTCACTCGAAGGCTTAAACCTTTGGGTATTATTTTATAACATTATATTTAGGCAAGTTTCGTTCCAATTTATTCCAGCTACGAAGATCCTTGGTTTGTCAGGTTCATGTATCATTTTAATCTTATTTGCATGAGAGAGGGGTTATCAATGATCTCACTCCTCTTATCTATAATGTTCTAGGGGGAAAAGTGTCAGAAAAGTTCTAAACATTTTGTATTAGTGCCAATTTATTCATAAACCTTTTAATGATGCCAATCAAGTCCTAAACCTTTTGAATTTGTGTCAATTCAGTCATAAACCTTTTAATAGTGCCAATGCAGTCCTAAATCTTTTGAACTAATGCTAGTTTAGTCCAAAAACTTTTGACTTAGTGCCAATTCAGTCTTTCCAGCTAATTTTGGCTAAGTGTTGAATTGGCACTAAGTTATAAAGTTTAGGACTAAATTGGAATTAATTCAAAAGGTTCAAGACTAAATCATTACCATCAAAAGATTTAGAACTAAATTGGCACAAAATCAAAATGTTTAGGACTAAATTGGCACCATTAAAATTTTTATGACTAAATTGGCACAAATGCAATAAGTTTATGATTTTTTGGATACTTTTCTTGGTTCTAGGAGCTTTACATTCATGAAATCTCTATCTACCAAGCATTTGAAGATTTTAGGTTGAAGTTTCTAACTGATATTTCTAGGTAAATTTTGCCTAACATTCCTTTCGGAGTGAGGCTTCTCGTTGCCAATTTCATGTGTCATTTCAATCCTTTTAGCATGTTATGAGGGGGGTTGTAGTATCCTGCACTGCTCGCCTATGAGGGTCATGCTCGTGGAGTTCTTCCTCCAGTACGACACGTTCACGGTCGAGGCAGGGACGTTGCCACTCACGTCAATGGCGATGTTCACATCAATGTCAAAGGTCACTAAATCTTAATCATATTTAGTCCTATCATAACTTCCTATTTACTAGGACTAAGTCCTGATTTAGTTGGTTTGATTGGTTTGCTTGCGGAAGAAATTTTGATGATTGTTTCATTGATTGTTTTATCACCTTAAGAAAGTTTTGGCTAAACATATCTAAGTTGTATTATTAGGTGACCAATCACAGAGAATCTAAAATCCCACATAAACTATAAGCATAAAATAATGCCCATTTGAGATTTTTGTAAGCTAACATGGGCTTAAATTGACAAATAAGAGGAGTTCATTGTCCGCAAGTTTTCTTGAATAGTTTTGTTTTGGAAATAAGCGCAAAAGGCCTTGCCTATCAAGGGCAATCATTGGATGCATTAGTCTATCCATCTATTTGCTTGTTTTTTGAGATTTTAATTTGCCATGTTGGTATAAGAAATCAACGGTTAATCACGGCAACCACAATCGGTCATAAAACTTCACGTGTCGCTAAACTTGTTGCTAAATCCATGTTAGTGCTCAAACACGCCATAAAGTTGGTGATGGGGGCGGTTGAAAAGAGTGGATGAAGTGGGCAGTTATTGAATAGGAGGTCATCACTTAATGCAGAAGTAATTTGGGAAGGTCAATAGGTCTTCAGAGGCCAGTTGTATTTTATGGTCACTATTGAAAATCAATAATAAAATCCATTACGGAAGCAAGCCATTGAATAATAAAATAAACAGAATAAAGACTTCAATTGGACACTAGATTAATATGGTTCAATTGTAGTGACATACTAGTGACACATAAATTTTAACTAATCATTTTAGAAATCATTGCATAGAAAACTAGTGACTAATCTTTGATCCATAAACAAAAATATTAGTTAAAACTGCATGTAGATTTTAGCAGCATTTCATTAGTAGCCCATACACTTGCATATTCATGGACTGGCGGCAAATGGATTTAAATAAGATGCTATAAACTTAATTGGATTAATTGGACTAGGCTCGCAGTGGTGAAAATTTGACCTAGCCCATTAATTCTCATTCCTAAAATTCATTGGCAAGTTTGTCGAGTTGGGAGATTGTTTTATCCTGGGGAGTGATTGAATACATATCGAATACACGGCCTCAAGAAAGTCAGAGAGAAAGGGGAGGAGAAAGTCGTGTAGTGTGAGGTTGGCTCATTGAAAATCGTGAGAGGGAGAGAGCACCTTCAATGTTCATCGAAGCACTCACGTTGATCAACGAAGACTCAGAATCAAGGCTTCAACCTTCCAGCGAAAGATCTGCTTCGCAACTGATCAACCAAGGCTCTTAGACAGTCCGACCCGAAACGAGATGTGCCGTGCCGAGCCATCGCCGAGACGCAGCCCAGTTTGTGACCGACGCACGGCTGAGTTAATAACAGACCACTGCCGAAGAGCAACTAGGGCAGATGCCTACTCTCGGATCCTAACGTCCATTAGCTGAACTGTTTCCTCGGGTCATCATCACACCAGCGATTCCAGCGCCTTGCAGTCTTCTTCGCTGTGCCCAAATTCCTAAATATGGAAGCTCTTATTTGTGGTTGTTATGCCAAAATATCAAGTTGGCTCATTCATCTTTATGTTAATTTTTACAAAATTTCACAAGATATCAAAGCAAAATGTTTCATGAATTCAAATCTTTTCGGGTCTCGTTTGTTTTCCCAATTAAATTTCCATACTTGATACTAAGCAAAAAAAACCAGACTAAGCATAAGATTTTGTATGAGATTACAGTCAATTGTTTTAAAAGCTTAATTTATCTAATAAATATAATATTTATATTCCAACACTCTACATTGCCGCACCTCCGGACCAAACTCCCCGTCATCATTCCTAAGAGCATGCTTGCTATACGTCAATTCCACTGCCGAAAATTGGGTCGTCTCTCTTCCTTTTTAAGCGTTAGAGCTGACTTCGTGTTCCAGATTTGTCTCTTGCATTTGCTTTGTTTATCCAAAGACCCACAGATAGATTTCGGGGGAGACGGCTAATATTCAAAAGGGATGGATAAGGGGTGAAAGAGAAGATTCCGCGATTTCCGCCACTATGCACGTTCACCCTGTCAGCACTCGGGCGCTCTCTTGATATAAAGAAGAATCGTGCAAGTTAAGCAGAAGAAAGATCTCGGGAATCTTATCACATATTTTCACGTGCAGGTTTGGGCGTTTGATTTCTCCATCAGCGATACGGTGGGTAAGCATGTTCAAGAACGAAAACTCAGTGCAGCCTTGCCAATTATCCCCATCAAGCCAAGCCACCGCATGGCCGATCACCTAGCCAAGCACCACCACGCTGAACTACCGCTGGTGCAAAGCCATCGTGAATGCTGCTGATCGCCGGTTATCCTCACTGCAATCCCTGTGTTCCATCGTTTATCCAAAATTTGGAAAAGTTAATTTAAATTGGGATTTGGCTTAATTTAATCCTTAAATCAAATTGAATAATATCTAGAAGAATAATGCTTAGCTAACCGTCCATTGCCAAATGATGGAGTGTGTGACGTCATGAAATTTGACCCCATTTTGGAATATAAGAAATAGTTATTTAATCAATGTGTTGTTAGTTATGTTTACTCTGAATTGATCACTCACGAATTAATTGACTTATTCGGAGAGGTAATGAAGGATGGATAGGCATATGACTAAAGAATTCAATTAGGGATAGACCATTCAACCATAAAGATTAAAGGGGATGGATGCTGCACTATTACAAATCAATTAGTGAAAAGAAATAAATCGATTTGACAGAAGTACAATGTCAGATTGTGGATGACGCGTGACTTCGATACTAAATGCGAATGATGTTAAACTAATTTCCTTTTGACTTTGTACTTAGGGTGAACAATTAATTTCTCATGATTACATGACAATCAAGGGTAGCCCCTAATTTGAAGAAGCTCAAATGTGAATTGAATTTCATCAATGATGGGTTAAGCATGCAAAAACCCCTAAATTTCACCCGATAGTTTAGATTGTACCAAAGTCGTAATTGATTGAATTTAATCACAAATTTCAATTAGATTTCAAATATTGAATTTTCAAGGATGACTAACCTATTGGACATTGCCTCATTAATTCCCATATTTATTAGTAAGTCCAAAAATTTTGAAAATAAGTTAATGGGTCGAGAAATTGGGGTCACAAGGAACTGACCCAATTGAAAGCCCATTGGGCTTTGTGCTTAGGATGGCCAGCCCATCATGGGCCCAATCAAGACCATTCTTCAATTGGGCCCATGGGCAATTTGGGAAATTATGGGTCAATGGTAAAATGACCAAAATACCCTTTGCTTCTACAAGGTCCATTGTGTGGTCCAAAGTCAAGAAGGGAATGCTTGGTTGTGGTTGAAGCTTGAAGACCGAGCTTGGAAGACTTCAAGCTCAAGTCTCTCTCTCTCTCTCTCTCTCTCTCTCTCTCTCTCTCTCTCTCTCTCTCTCCGAATGCTTGGTTGTGGTTGAAGCTTGAAGACCGAGCTTGGAAGACTGCAAGCTCAAGTCTCTCTCTCTCTCTCTCCCCCCCCCCTAGTCGGCCGAACAACCCTCTCCCCCAAGTTTCCCATTTTTCCTTCTTTCTTCCTCATTTCCTTTCTGTTGTCGCCCTTGTTGCTTGCTACCGCCATTTGTTGGATATTTGATTCATAGGAGTAAAGTGAATATTCTAATACTTTACTTGGATTTCTAATCGACTCACAAAAATAAATTAATGACGAGTTCTAGTTACAAATCATTTGCATGTTAATGGTACAAACCCTTAGTTGCGAATTGGTATGAGCTTGAGAGAGCTCAAGTAGTCTAGGCTTAATAATTTATTAGCCGAACCCTTAATTGGTTCCACCCACTTCAGGGAAGCTACGACACCTTTGTCCATAGGGAAAATATCAACAAACACTCGAGTCATGCAAACTCTCAATGTTTCTCATCCCATCTCTAGTTGCACCCAATGACTCGAACAGTGTTTAGCCCTAATAATTTATTACAAGATAATCCTTTAACCTTTTAAAGGAATTAAACAAACCTTGAACTCACAAGATTTAATGGGCTATGAAACACTAGCGGATCTACACAAGGATGTAATGGCCACAAATCCCTGTAGAAAATCTCATCTGCCAATCAATAATGGCTATATATATATCCCACCGTATGGCTTTGATACCATATAACATTACAAGGATCTAGGGTGGTATTTGAGAAAAGATTAGAAAATTAAGGCAGACTTAATTAAGATTAAACTTAAGCTTAATCTTAATTAATGGTAATTAATGATTAATGATTTAACAGTTTAGCAAAACTGTTGAATTAACTAATGGTGATGATGAAATAAAGTAGATAAAGCAGAATTATAATTGAGAAAAATGAAATATAATTGTAAGCATAAGGGTAAAACAGTAAGAAGACATCAATAAATGCTCATATGTAAATAAAAGTGCATAAATAAATTGCAGGTAATTAAATCACCAACCACAGGCGGTTAAACCAGCCAATTATGGGGTATAAATAGGTAATTAAATCACCAACCACAGGTGGTTAAACCAGCCGATTGTGGGATATGAGCAATAATTTAAATAGACAGTAGGAAAGTTTAAATAAAATATTGCATTAACTGAAAGTCACAAGTACAGATATTTAAAGTTGTATAAGAAATACAAGTGTAATATAAAAAAGATATTTTGATTCACAAACCATGAACAATGTTTGTAACCATTGATTTAACAGGGGTTTATGATGATAAAATGGTAAGATAGGAATATGAAATTCTTGCCAAGGACCGATCAGAACCAAGTATTTGGTTGTTGATCTTGGAAGGGAAAGAAAGAGGAATGGTTGTTGGATGGATGAAGAAGTGGAGAAGTGAAAAGGAGTGAAGAACTCCTTTTAAATGAAGGAGGTCCTCTTGGGATGAAGGTAGGAAGGACGTAGAAGAGCTCTCTCTATTCAAAACTTGCCATTCTCTCTTATGGAAGGGTCTATTTATAGAAGGGACAAGTCACTATAGACAAAAGATGAACAGTTTTTTCATGAGCAATTACTATTTGTCCGTAGTGAGAAGTGATTCGATTGGACTGAAAGTGCATAGTGATACAGTGAGAATCTTTGTGCCGAATTCAAAATATAGAATCTGATTTGACCTAAAGTGCATAGAGATTCAGTGAGAGTCTTTGTATAGAACTTATAGAATATTTGGGCAAAATCACGTGATGAACTCTTTGGCATTGGTTGTCCCACCTTTGCTCATCAGTCTTTATATTCTGCCAGATTAATACCATAGCAATCAGCTTCATTGGTGTTGCAGATATGGTGGGAGTGGGAGGATTCTGATTCTTCCACCTCACTTATTGCTTGTTTTAAAAGTCCCTTGAATTAATCTTGAGTTGATCTTGGGACTGAGCTGATGCCAGTTTAGATAAAACGAATTCCTTATCATTGAGGAAAGGGGTAACTCCTTTAGGTGAGAGGATATTAGAACAATCCTGGCTGGGGTTTCTCTTACTCAACCAGTTTGTGACTGATCGTTCACTTACTCTATAAAAAAATTTAAAACCATCCTACCACTTGACTCTAAATTTTCGGGTCAATATGAGGGTGTCTGATTCAATGATTTTTTTTGTATTCAAAATTCCATGCCATAACACATGATACTCGGAAGTATATGAAAAAGAGCATCAGGTTAGATAATCTATCTTCATATAAAAGAGGTTTAAATCTGTTGGAGAAGAGTTTAAAATTGGGTTGCACCAAAGGGTGCAGAATATCATTAATGGATGTTCCCACCATTGAATGAATCAGAAGGGTATCATGCAAGTATTTAAATCTTCGAAAAAGATCAATCATGTATGGGAGTTATTGGCATTTTTCCTGAGGAAAATATTCCGCCAGGCTTGTCGGTAATCAAAATATGAATAAAAGGTTCTGTATGATATTGGTTTGGTGATCTTGGTATCAAATTTGACCATGATTATGGGAGTGGGTTTCCACATGGTAGGATGAATGATTTTGTGTATCCTTACCGTGGAATAATTGATATGATTTTTGTCAGAAAAGTGTTTGAAAGTGATAGATTTGGTTTCCGTCAAAATCATTTCATAAAATTCCATTGTTTTGTAAGGATCATGCGGAGTATAATTAAACTTTTCAGAAAACATATTTTTTGCAAAGACAATTGGGTCTTTGTCATAAAAACCATTTTCAACAGTGCAAATATTTTGATAATTTGTTTTATCAAAAAAATTTGATTTTAGAGAGATTGCCTGAGTTGTCTGAGTAGGCCGAATCACCATTTCACTAAGAGTCATTTTTCCCTTTGATTTTCTAACACTCAAAGGGGAAGGATTCAGGCTTACCTCAACCTGATTGTTATTTGGTTTATTGAAGGCTATTTCAAGAAGTTTTAAGACTTCCTAATGGGATAGGTTGGATACGGAAAAATGAGGGTTTGAAGGTGGTGAGGAAGGTTCCTCTTTGGGAGATATAATAATCTAATTTTCTAATGTATTGAAAGGTTGCTGGGTAGCTTGTAACCAGCTTCTGATGTTGGTCATATTTTTGGGTTTTGCTTTGCCTTTGTTTTTTCCAATGGGTTTGGGAGGCATTTTCCTTGTAAAAATTTTCGTGTGAGAAAATCCGATAATGAATTCAAAGAACCATTTATAAATTCAATATCAAAATCGAAAACAGATAAAATGGCTTGCCATCTGGTAAAGATTTGTTTTGAAGCAATATTTTGGACATCCTTTTGTAAAACATTTTTCGCAGATTTACAATTAATCCTTAATAGAAACTTTTGATTCAGAAGATCTCCTTGGAACTTGGAAATAGATAAAACTATAGCAAGAATTTCCTTTTTTTATAGTAGAGTAATTCTTTTGGCAGTCATTCCAGTGTTTGGAAACAAATTAGACAATTTGTTTTTTACTATCTTTTGACTGCTTGAGAATTCCTTCGTAACCAATATCAGAAGCATCAATTTCAACTATTTTAGATGCAGATGGACCGGCAAGGTGTAAACAAGGAATTTCCTTTATACTTTTCTTGATTAGTTTTACCACATCAGTGTGAATATTTGTTCATAGAGGATGATCTTTTTTAAGCCTTTGATGGAGAGGTTTGTAAATTATGTTGATATTGGGAAAGAAATCTATAACATAATTCAAACTTCCAAGAAATCTTTGCAATTGGTTTTTATCTCTAATTTCTTCGGTAAATTTCTCAGTAAATATTATCAATCTTTCAATAGGTATGATAGTTCCCAAATGAATATAGTGTCCAAGGAACCTGATTTTGGTTTGAAAGAGAGATATTTTACTAGGAGACAGCTAGACCATTCTTTTTTACTATGTTAATGAAATGGCCAATATGCTTAAAATGTTGATCAATATTATAAGAAAAAAACCATAACATTATCTATGTAGACTATTATAAAATCTGAGTATGAATTGAATATATTATTCATAATTCTTTAGAATTCAAAAGGGGCATTTTTCAAACCAAAAGACATTACATTCCATTCATATTGTCCGAAAGGGACAGTAAAAGTAGTCTTATACCTATCTTTTTATTCAATTTGGATTTGTCAAAATCTAGATTTCATATTAAATTTAGAAAATAGTTTTGAATTATGGAGTCTATTCAATAAATCATTTTTATTAGGGATAGGGTATCTTATCCATTTTAGGGCATCATTCAAAGATTTGTAATTAATAACAAGACGAGAGACTCCTCTTTCTAACTTAGCATTTTTTTTGACATAGAAAGTAGAGTAACTCCAAGGGGATTAGCTTTTCTTGATGAGTTTTTTATCAAGAAGTTCTTGAATTTCCATTTGACAAAAATTCATGATTTCGTGATTCATTTGAGAGGGTCGTGCCTTGGTTGGAATGTTTTTCTCATAAAAATCTAGTTCATAAGGAAGCCCAACAGCATGACTTTTTCTTGACCAAAAAGCATTAGGAATAGTAGAACAAATGGAGTTTTTTATACATGATTCAAGGTTGGCAATATTTCTTTGGATGTTAGGATTAAGATTTTGTAATTGAATGTTCATGGAGAGTATTCAAGTTGCTGGTTTGTGGTTTGCTAATAAATTCAAAAACAATCTTTCTATTTAAAAATTGAGTTTGGATGCCTTCTTCATCAACAATAAAAGGTTGTATCAGTCCTATGAAAGGAGTTCCTAGTATGATATTTTGTTTAATATTTTTGACTAAAATGAAAGGTGTTTTGTAAGAGACATTATCCTTTATGACTTCTGCCTCAGGAATCTTGTAATTGATTTGAAGCCTATCACCAAAAGCTATTTTCAAAAAAAGAGTGGTTTTTTTCAAAATACTTGGTAGGTATAAGACCTTCCTTTATACAATTAAGGTATGCTCCAGTATAAAAAAGGGCTGCTGTTTCTAACACAAATTATTTATTGATTTTTATAGAAATATGGATTAACCATTTTCTATTTGTTATTTCTAAAAGCAAAACTAAAAATCCCGGATCTGTTGGGCTAGGAGAATCTTCTTGGTTTTGTTTAGAAAATTTTGTTTTCATTTCTAATATCTCCTTTTGCATTTTGATTTGAGTATTTTTAAGGTTTTGAATTTCTAATTTTTTATTATTGATCTCATGATTAAGATCATTTAAAGAAATAGGTCGAAAGATAACATTTTTTCCTCTTTCTAAAATGGTGGATAGGTTATAAGGGATATTGGATTGGAGTATGGGTACTATGGAAGGTTGGAGTCTATTAAGAAACTTTACCTTAGCTTGGGGATCTTCGATTTGGTCGATTTTTTGCAAAATAATTTATTCTTCCTCAGTCAAAACATTTATTTCAAAGGAATCTTGATAATTATCCTCATTAGATTCTAAAGAGGTTTCGAGGTCATTAACCTGGAGGCCATTTTCTGTATCTGAATTGTTTGAAGAATTACTCTCTTCCGCCATGATTTAGAGGAGATTATTGAAAGTTTTTTCTTTGAGATGTAATTCATTGAGTTTTTTATTAATTTTGCAAAATTTTGCAATATGACCCTTTTTACCGCAATTGTAACATTAAATGTTTTTATAAGAGTTTTTCTTTGTCTTATTGGAATTTTGTCTTTTGTTAGCCTTATTGTAAGATCTATTAGATCTATTGAAATTTTTCCTTGGTTTTTTCGAAGAGCACTAAGGGCAATCTTTTGAGCACTTGCCCGAACATTTGGATTTAGAAGATTTTCTATTTTTTGGACTTATAAAAGATGGGTCATATTGGGCACAAAAATCTCCCAAACCTTTGAGGTTTTTTGCTCTTTTTTGAGTTGTTTCTAAAGACAGATGTTGGTACACAATTGCGTTCTAATCTTATAAATATAGGAAGCTAGTTCACCATAAGAAATGAGATCATAAGGGATTTGTTCACTATGTTCTTCCCTTATCTTATTTCGAACTTGTTCTCCTATAAGCTTAGGAAGACCAGCAAAGAATTTTTCTTTCCAAAAGAGTTGGTTACAATCAGATCGGAAAAGAACTCTTTGGAAAAAAAATATCTTTGTATTCCCTAAATTCTCCAAGGGATTTACACTTCATGTTAGAAAGAAGCTCTTGATTCTTATCATGAATGTGTAAAGGATCATCTATGAAATGTTGGGAAATGGAATATAAAAGAGTATTTACAGCATCTTGGATGGGTTGGTCATTTTCATCTACAATAGCACAACCAATATCATCTAACTTATAAGTATTAAGAATTTGTGATCTTTGCTCATCAGTAAGATAATAATCCCACCATCCCTTCAATTGACTAGTAAAACTAGCTATTAAAAGATAAGCCACTGATTGGTCAGTAGTATCGGATATGATTTTATAGGTATTCGCAAGCATAACCATTTGACTCAAATTATTTAAAAGATTTTGTTCAGAGGCTCCATCTATGTTCCATTTATAGATTGAACCTGAAGAATATTTGTGTTGAGTATTAATCTGGTATATATATATATATATATACCACCGTCTAGGAGAGTCAATATTGGATCGGCGAAAAAGTCAACACCAGATTGGAGAAGAGGCCTATATATATAAGCGCCAAGCCACCGCCTAAGAGATTGAATATTGGATCGGTGAAAAAGTCAACACCGACTTGGAGAGAGGGAGCCAAGTCCAATTGGACTTCCCTTTTTCGTTGTTTTCTTGTTTAGATCTTACCAGTTGCAGACTTCTACAAGGCAACGACGATCCAATTCCAAATATGGACTTTCCTAATCAAGGCACGTTCGATTATCCAAAACCAATAGAAGCTAGCCTTTTCGTACTTTATTTTTGGTTAGGTTTTATTTCTGGATTCTAACTCAAGATATAATTTCAACAATCTCCGCCTTAGCTCGATGTTTGAGCCAACTTGCAATCGCTTTGCTAATAATTTGAACATTGCAGCTACCCTCCCATAATCCCTCATGGGCTCAATCGTCACAAATATTTTTCCAATCCAAGTTGCTCTTGAATTTTGTCATGACTATGGATCTCATTAGAATATCAACTTCACTTGCACTTTTAACTGTTCCACAAAGACTTTTCAACACAACCTTCTCAACTGTGATAAAGCAAAACAATCATTGCATTCATATCTACTTGGAGGTCAAATACGCACCCTGTCAAATTCAATAGGCTCCTCCTCGTTACAAGCACTATTCGTATTGATTACTTTGCTAGTACCCATCACCTCAAGAGTTTCTAGTTGTAACTCCACCTTGAGCTAAACACCGTGTAGATTAGTATAAACACTATTAATAACACTCTCAGTTAGAAGTATTAGAGAATCGTCAAATGTATTAATTAAATTATGGGCACCACAGGCAGTAAATTCACCTTGTGCATAACCTAAGAATATGCACTTTCTTACCATTTTATTGAGCTTGCCATCACTCATTCAAACATAACATGAGTACTTGAATATTCTAATAACAATATAATTAGTAACGTTACTTGACCACACTTTTTTGAGAGTCCGATATCCAATTATAATTGATGGGGATCTATTCACTAGGTAGCTTGTCATACTAAACACATCTGCCAAGAATCTTCTAGCCATACTAGAACTAAAGATCATTGTATAGGGTCTCTAGTAATTTTATGTTCATAAACTCTGCAATATGTTGTGGTTTCATTGACATTAGCTCGGTGTCTCACTGTGCCTTTATTCATGCAGAATCTGTTTAAAAGCTCTGAGTAGAACTTCATGCTATCATCAGTCCACACATGCTTTTTTTTTCCTTGCATCTATTTACTTAAGTGTGGCTATGATGAAGCATTTGACCGTATACCAACCTCTCAATTGTCAGTTGCCAAAACTCATTTTAGAAATTTCCATGCACCCCTCTTGTTCCTGCTTAGAAGTCTCCTTGCATCTAAAGCGGCTATAATTCATAACTTCTATGTATTTGCGATAAAGTATTAGACGTCATCCTGCTCATTTTACATTATTTAGACATTTAGTAGAGATTTTTAAAAGATTGCGATTAGATTTATTGATATTCATTGTCGGCAATAATAAAGGAAAAAAAAAGAGAATTAATGTTACCATCTTATTATGCTTTTTTTTTTTTTTTCATCCGTTTCCTTAAGGGTGGCTATGACGAAGTATTTGACCATTTACAAACTTCTTAATTGTCCGTTGCCAAAACTCTTTTTAGAAATTTCCATACATCCAACTTGTTCCTGTTTAGTCTCCCTATATCTAAAGCAGCTATAATCGAGAAACAAACTTCTACCTATTCGCAATCGGGTGTTTGATATTATCCTATTCCTACTCTTTCTACCTTTGCGCTCGCTCGCAGTGAACTTTCAATGTGGTAATTGAAACCTTAATAGGTAAAATTATGAATTACCGTAATCTTCTCTGCGAAGGCTCCATGACGATGATCTCTTTGAATCAATCCTGAAAAAGATTAGTCTACAACAACAAATTGAAAAGGACAAATACATCGATGTGACGTGTCAACAAAATGGGATAACATTTCTTTTTAATTGAGAATAGACGTTCAACCTAGAGCTCATTTAAAAAAAAATTTCTTCCGACATATATGAATAAATAAAATAAAAGGGGACCATCGAGGCTACCCAATCTGACCGTTCTAGATCTGACCGGTCAGTCTTAGCAAAAATGGAAACAATCTCAATCCTCCCTGCAATAATAGTCTCTTTCGACTCATCTTGCGGCAAATCTCTTTTTGGTGATTGGATTTCATTGCTCACAAAACCTTTGTTAGGCGAACTTTCTATAAAATTCAACATATTCAGGAAAATTTAATCATATTTTTAGTGAGCGGTGTAACTAATATTCATGTCCCGAAAAATGTGACTGATGCTCTATCCAACTAATAATAATTCGATTGACTCTATTCCTCGTGGGTTATATGTGAGATACTAGAAATAATGATATTTGTACAAATTAATACAATTGTTCTCAATTATTGATCACAAATCAAGTAATAAAGAATTAATGTTCAGGTTTCCCGCAAATCTTGAGACTGTTGCATGGTTGACCGATCTACTGAAGAAAATTCAACAGGAAGATTAAGCTGTTGTTCAAGAATGGAGTCGCAAGCGCGTGGAATGAAAACTTGTCACGTCTTAAGAAACCAATGGCTCACAAATGGCGTTACAAGTAGAGGGAGTGCATTGGGATAAGTATGCAGCTACAATCCCACCATCTTATCTTAGGTCCTTTTTGAGAGGGTAGCGGGATACGAAAGGAAAGCAGAAACCTATTCTATAAATACAAGGAAAAGCGTATCCTATTAGGTTAGGTTAGGGAAAATCAATCTATCTCTAACTTTACCCAGGGAAAGAGAGAGGTCTATTATAGGACAGTATGTAATAAAACTCCCATCTCAGCGAGAAGAGAAGAACTAGACAAACCCAATTTCTGCAAAGAAAATAGGAGAAACTCTGGGGTAAGAAATCCTAGACTGAAACTCCTTAGGGATGGCTGGCACTCGAAATCCCAGCGACATAAAAAGAAACTTAGACTGGCCTACTTAAAACTAGCTTTATAGCTATTTTATTGATAACTAGAACTAGATCTCTACCTGGCTTGCTCACACTAAGAGGGAAAGGAGACTTGCTGGCTTGGTTCTAAACATCTAGAAGTTTGGCTCTTGAAAGCTAAAGTGCTCTAAATCCTTGCCTCTAGGATTCAAGGACAGATGAGTGGTGGAAGGGCTCTCATATAAAGATTTTTTGATTCCCTTAAACTACTAATGTAGTGTTTAATTACTGGGTCCTGAATTAGATTGGATACCTCGACGGAAAATCGAATGAGTGGTTGTGGAAAGGGCTGAAGATACTTTCTATACAGACTCAGGAGAGTCTCTAAGTCCTCGGTATCCAATAACAACTCGATGGAAAATTGGCTTTATTAAATGAAAAAATAAATTATTTCTTTTCAATAAACCCTAGTCAAGAATGGAATAGGCTATATATATAACCGGCGGTTTTATGTAATAATGCATCGCAAAACTTGATACGTTCTGCTGATTTTGTGAGATAGAGCACCGAAAGGATTTGAGTTGTTCTCCCATATTGTTCTTTGAAACCCAACACTCAAAACAAATCCCTCTTCATTTTTGAGCCAACGATGTCTTCACCTTCTTCATCAAATCTTCCTCTTAAAGCAATCCCCGGAGATTATGGCCTGCCTTTCTTCGGTGCGATAAAAGACCGGCTTGACTACTTCTACCACAAGGGGACAGACGAGTTCTTCCATGCCCGGATACAGAAGTATCAGTCAACGATCTTCCGGTGCAATATGGTTCCGGGACCTTTCATGGCCCAGAACCCTAAGGTTGTTGTGCTCCTCGATGCTGTCAGCTTCCCGGTCCTGTTTGACACATCCAAGGTCGAAAAGAGGGATGTGTTCGTCGCAACCTACATGCCCTCGACCAACTTCACAGGTGGATACCGCATGTGCGCTTACCTTGACCCCTCCGAACCCAAACATGCCATCCTCAAAGGCTTACTCTTATCGACCCTTGCGACCCGACATGATAAGTTCATTCCACTCTATAGAAGTTCCCTCTCACAACTCTTCATTGACCTAGAAGATGAGCTCTCTAGCAAAGGCAAAGCATACTTCAATGATTATTGCAACAAAATGTCCTTCAATTTCTTGACCAGCCTAATGTGTGATCGAAGCCCCTCTGGCACGATCCTCGCAACTGACAAAGCAACTAAATTCTTTGACTCGTATTTGTTTTTCCAGCTAGCACCTTTGATGACCCTAGGGTTACCAAAGATACTAAACTTTTTGGAAGACATAATCCTGCACACATTCCCCTTGCCTGCATTTTTGCTCAAATCTGATTACCAGAAATTCTACAAGGTGTTTAACGAGTATGCGGCATCATTTTTGGATGAAGCCGAGAGTTTGGGAATCAAAAGAGACGAAGCTTGCTGTAATCTTGTGTTTCTTGTGTGCTTCAATGCCTATGGGGGCTCGAAAAACACGTTCCCGGCTTTGATAAAGTGGGTGGGACTAGCTGGAGAAGAATTGCACCGACAGCTCGCAGAGGAAATCAGGACCGTCGTTAGATCAGAAGGCGGGGTCACGGTAGCCGCATTGGAGAAGATGAGCTTGACCAAGTCGGTCGTCTGGGAAGCACTGAGGATTGAGCCTCCGGTCGCATTCCAGTATGGCAACGCCAAGGAGGATATGGTGATCCACAACCACGATGCGGCCTTCGAGATCAAGAAGGGTGAGATGATCTTTGGATATCAGCCGTTTGCCACCAAGGATCCAAGGGTGTTCGATAGGCCAGAGGAGTTTGTAGGCCACAGGTTCGTTGGGGAAGAAGGCGAGAAGTTGTTGAAGTACGTGTACTGGTCGAACGGCCGCGAGATTGATGATCCAACGGTAGAAAACAAGCAGTGCCCTGGGAAGAACTTGGTGGTGCTTTTGGGCAGGGTCATGCTCGTGGAGTTCTTCCTCCGCTACGACACGTTCACGGTTGAGGCCGGGAAGTTGCCACTCGGGTCGACGGCAACATTCACGTCAATGTCAAAGGCCACGAGTAGCTGAATCTCAATCTTATCTAGTTCTATCATAGTTTTCGTGAAGTTGTCTACTAAGGCCGGGTCGTGATTTAGATGTTTCAATTGGTTTACTTGTGGAAGAAATTCCGGTGATTGTTTTCATTGATTGTTTTATTCCCTTTTTATACCATAAAATGTTTTGGCCAAACATATTCAAGTTATATTATTAGGTGACCAATTACAAAGAATTTAAGACCCTACAGAAACTATCAGCATAAAATAGTGCCTATTTGAGATTTTTGTAAGCTAACATGGGCTTAAATTGAGAAACCGGAGGAGCTCATTGTCCGCTAATTTTGCTTGAATTGTTTTATTTTGCGCGTAACTTGACAAGCGCTTTAGGCTTTGATTATCAAGGACAATCATGGGATGCATTAGTCTATCCATCAATTTGTTTGTTTTTTGAGATTTTAGTTGCCTTGTTTATTAGAATAGTGTAAAATTGAATGTTGAAAATTTAAGCACGTTGGTTGTCGGGTTCTAGACTTGGTTGTTGGGTTCTAGATTTGGTTGTTAGTATTTTTCAAAGAATGCATTGATTTATGGTGGGTGTGAGGAGAAGAATGAAAATGAATCGGTGAAGCATGATTCATGGGAGGCGCTTGAAGAAAATTGTAGGCAAAAAAACTATAAGCATTTTAACGTGGGTCTTTTGTTTGTCTTTGTTTGAGTACATTTATGAATTTGTTTTTTCATTTAATATAAGAGGTGATGAACTTTAGATTTGTAGTTACACCGAAGCAAAAGGCATTTACATTTCAATAAGTTCTCCCTCCAGTTTTTATTTTTGCCTTGTTCCAAATTTCGAAAGTCTTCATTTTTCATGTGGCTCCAACAGGTACGAGAAATCAACAGTTAATCATGGCAACCACACTCTCGTTCACCCGTGACCCTGATTAAATTCTTTAGAATGTTTCATATATTTCTCTTTACATGAAAGTCAAATGAAAGAGTCACGAGATTCTCAAAAGTACAAGATGAGAGTAACCCTAAATAGAGACATTTTTCCGGGGATGTTTTTCCTTTTTACAGATCTTATGATACACACGAAACGCCTCGAGTATTTTAAAGTACCCAATTGATGAACATGGATTGTTATGCAAACACGCGCTAAAGTGAATGGTGGTGGCAGTTGAAAAGAGTGGACGAAGTGGGCAGTTTTGAATAGGAGAATATCACGTGATGCAAAAGTAATTTGGTAAGGTCAATAGGTCTTTTAAGAGGTCAGGTGTATTTTAGGGCACTACCGAAAATCATTAATAAAACCTATTACCAAAGCAAGCGATCAAACGATAAAATAAACAAAATAAAGAATTAGATCAGACACTAGATATTATATGATTTAATTGTATTGATTTACATTCATGGGGAAAATAGTAATGAATTTCACTATAGATCAAATAATATAACACATATTGTAACCACACTCGACTCCCTTGAATCCTTTTAATGTTTCTTGACCCTCAATTACACTCAATAACTCATACAGTATCTAGCCCTAATAATGTCTCACGAAATAATCTCTTGATCTCGCGATGAAATTAAACAAACATTAAGTTCACAAGTTGTTTGTTTTTTGAGATTTTAGTTGCCTTGTTTATTAGAATAGTGTAAAATTGAATGTTGAAAATTTAAGCACGTTGGTTGTCGGGTTCTAGATTTGGTTGTTGGGTTCTATATGTAAGCCAAGCCACCGGCGAAGAGAAAGTGAATATCGGATCAGCCAGAAAGTCAACAACGAATGGGAGAAGGAGCCAAGTCCAATTGGACTTTCCTTTTGCATTGTTTTCTTGTTTTGATTTCACCAGAGTTGCAAACTTCTCCAAATCAACGACAATCCAAATCCAAATATGGACTTTCCTAACCGAGTCACGTTTGGTTTTCCGAAGAAAATATAATCTAGACATTTTATACTTTATTTTTGGGTCGAATTTTGTTTCCGGACTCCAACTCTTAGAATAATGTCAACAAAGGCCAAAAAGTCAATACCGAATTGGAGAAGGAGACAAGTCCAATCGGACTTTCCTTTTTCGTTGTTTTCTTGTTTGATTTTACCCGAGTTGCCGACAGAACCAAATCAACGACAATCCAAATCCAAATATAGATTCGGAAGAAAATATAATCTAGATTTTTAGTACTTTATTTTTGGGTCGAATTTTGTTTCCGGACTCAAGCTCTAGAATAATTTCAACAAAGGTCAAAAAAGTCGACACCGAATTGGAAAATGAGCCAAGTCCAATCAGACTTTCCTTTTTCGTGGTCTTCTTGAATATTTAATTCTTTTCCTTTTTTATTTATTTTATTTTTCTTTTCCCTTCTTCTTTGGCTGCCGGGGACTAGCTGCAGGCGAGCTCAAGCCTTGCTAGCCTTGTGTGAGCTCGTCGCTCACTTGGGGTTGATTACAGATCATTGCTATGCTCGTTGACCGGCCGAAAGAGAAGGAAAAAGAAAAAAAAGAAAAGAAAAAATAGTTAAAGATTCAATTTTTCTTTCAAAAAAGAAAAGAAAAAATGAAATTAAAAAATGATTTTCTCCTTTTGAAAGTGTATTTTCCATCGATGCATGGCTATTGGTTGTGCATGTTAGTAAATATTGACAGATTTTCAAGGAGCTTTTGCTAATTTGATTTTGATGATATATAGTACCAAATACCGTTTATTTCCAGCTCAATTGTTTTTCATTTTTTATTTTTTTGCATTGTTTAGTTATTTGAGCGACTTTGGCAGAACCGTTAATCTACCAAAAAAAGAAGAAACAGTGCCTTGCTGTACATGACCAGAAAATTGATAACAATTAAAGCAACTGAATGTACTGAATTATGTGAGAATTATTTAATCTTCTTCTTTAACTGTTTAAAAATGACTTCCTACGGCTTAAGAAAAGAAAAGAAAAGAGCGAATGATGGCATAAAAATTATTAGTTGAACATACTAATACCTAGAGCTAGCCCCGGTCCAAGTATATTCATGGGAAAATTCCAAACAAGGGTCCCAAGTGCTCTCAATTTCTCAAATAAGGACTCGAAGTTAACTTTGTTTCAAATAAAGAAATGAAGTGTTATCACTTTTTCAAATAAGGTCCTGAATTGAATCTTGTTCCAAATAAGAGCCTAAAGTGATTATATCTGTATCAAATAAGGACCTGATTTTCTGATGATCAAGGGCACGTTTGTCATTTATTCTTTTCTTTTCTTTTTTCTAGTCATCTTCTTTTCCATTACCAGTGGCCACCGAGGGATGGCCTTGCATGGGCGAGGTGACCCTTGCCCTAGGGGAGGCTACCCCTTGTGGCTGTCCACAAGGTTGGCCTCGCCCACAGTCGACGAGGGCCGACCTTGCCAGATCTAGCGAGGTCGCCCTTGTCCATGGCTAACGAGGGCCTCCTCGCCCACGGCCAATGAGAGCCGACCTCACCAAATCTGGCAAGGTTGGCCTCGCTCGCGGACGACAAGGCCGACCTCACGGACAGTCGCGAGGGCGGTCTCCCTCAAGATGAGAGACGGCCTCGCTCATCCCTCGCCCATAGCCAACGAGGGCCAATCTCACGAATGGCCGCGAGTCGGGCTCCTTAGGGTGAGAGATGGCCTCACCCGTCCCTCACCTGTGGCCGACAAGGGTGGCCCTTGCTAGATTGAGCGAGGGCGACCCTCGCCTAGCCCTTTGTGGGCTTCATCGGTGGCCAGCTGACTATCGGTGATGATAAAGAAGATAAAACAGAAGAAAAAAGGAAAGAAAAAAAAAAAGGAAAAGTGGCAAATGATAAAAATGCCCATGATCGGTCGAAATATTTAGCCGGCCGGTGACCGGCGAGGTTAGGCCCTCATTTGAAATAATTATGGCCACTCCAAGCCCTTATTTGAGAAATTGAGGACATTTGAGGCCCTTTTCTGGAATTTTCCCCATATTCATATTATGCACTTTCAAGAGAAGTATCATATGCATTGAAAATTGACAATCGACGTGGCATACAATTTGTTCACAAAATGGAACTAATTACCACAGGCAAAGTGAAGATATATTTCCCCTGTGATGGACTTGGGAGAGGGGGGACATGTCCTGAAGGAAGAGCAAACTCCATTACTTCTCACAATTTCACAAGATTTCCTAGCTCAATCACATTCTGAATTCGTTCATTTGTCCATTTCTCGAATCAGTCACCTTTTGTATATAGAATTGAGCACGAACACCTGGAAACATCCGAAGATGTGATTTGTGGAGGAGATTGCATGAAAAGCTTGTACTGTCAAGGTAAGCTACCGGATAATATCATATCGAAACTTATAATAATAAACCATCCAAAGATATAGTTCAATTCATCTGAGTTTTTGTCTTTTTATTAAGCTAACAAACGTCATTTTGTATGACAGGATGATAATATATTCCTTCTAACAGTAGCGACTTACTTCTAGAGTCAAGCTCAATGTTGGGTTCTCGAGACCCTATAGTCCATGGCGAGTTACGAGAATAATCGAACGTCAAGTTCACTATTTTTTCTCCATTCTTCCAGTATTGTAGCATAGAAATATTTAAATATCATCCAGCCCATCCACTTTGAAGTCAGAACATTACAATGCTTCACATCGTATTTAAGGTACAATATTGATTTTATTTACTTACGAATTATGTAGAAAATTCGATGAATTTGTCATAATTAGTTTGTTGATAAATAGTAGAAATGAGAGCTTAAAATAGTAGAATATGATTTTATGATATTATACTAGTCATATACCTATTTGTTTCGTTTTCATAGACTAGTAGGACACGTGGATATATGGGTTTAGATATACATTTTCTTTTTAGTCCAGAGTTTTCACTTAAACCTAGTAATAAATTTGGGGTCAGATCGATTCCTTTTATTTGAACAAGTGCTGAATTTTTTAATCTAACTTAACCTTGATCCGAAGATTTTCTTAACTTATATCATTTTCACATATGTAAGTAGATTATATACCTTGATTTACACGCCTTTAAAAACTGATTAAAAACAAATGCTAGCATATCTAGCATAATTCATAGCTTTACTAATTTCTTAGAATCCATATGAAAGAACTTGATGAATTCAACATGACTATGCATCGATTTAGAATAATGATTATATACTATTATCTCTGTACAAATTGCACCTACATTTTTATTGGCTACTATTAACATCTAAATTTTGATGACTTGATCATTCATTTATTGCATAGAAAATTAGGGATTAATTTTTAACCTCTAAACAAAAATATTGAAATTAATTTGCATAGCATATAATTTTAGAAGCATATTTCAATTAATTGCATTGATTGGACCAGCAGCGGATGGACTTAAATAGATTGCTCTAAACTTAATGGAATTGGACAAAGCCGTGGTGGAGATAATTTTTGGCAAGTCCGTGGACATTATAAGAGATGCAGTTTTCGTTGGAAAATATTGGCGAACTTGGGGAGTAATTAAGCTTTACGTTATCTAAATTCAAATCTCATGAGATCAAGGTGAATTTGAAAGGCAATATCCTGAAATCTTTCGGTCATGTGGCAGAGAGGGAAACTATCAGCACATTCCTCATTATATTTTTGCATAGAGAGCGTCACAAATATGAAGAGCCCATCGATGTACGCTTGGTCATTAAAAGATTCAATCCAACTTAATCTGCACATTCCTCATTATATTTTCGCATGATCGGTTATTTGAAGAAAAAATATAAAGATAGCATAACAAATATGCGGCTACCGATTGCATATGAAGAGCCCATCTATGTACGCTTGGGCATCACAACATTCAGTCCAACTTAATCTGAATATTGGCCGAATATTTTGCTGAAGAGAAAAGGAAATAAAATATGCCAAGAGAGTCCGCAGGAAAAAGGATATAAAAAGGGAGCGGGGCTCTGTCTTTTAGGGGAGGCAACACATTGAATACACGGCCACATCAATTCACTGTTTTTAAACTTAACACTAAACTTTCGGCCACAAGAAAAAATAATAATATCACTTAGGCTCCGTTCGTTTCACAGAAAATGTTACTTTTCCGGAAAATATTTTCCAAAAAGTTATTTTCCAGGAAAACGTAATTATTTTCCGGTGTTCGGGTAAAACTTGATTTTGAAGTGGAAAATATTTTCTATTGTTCGCTTGGGAAAATATTTTCCATTATAAACTCTTTTTCAATAATTTTTTATTATTTTATTTTTTAAAATTGTTATTTATTATTTTTTAAAATAGATTATTAAATTATTTTTATCTTTATTTTGTGTTCTCTCCTTCCTTGGCCAATCGCTGGCTATTCCTCAAGCTCGCCTACCTCTGGCGAGCTCGCATGATCAGCTCACTGGCAAGGTGAGCTCAAGGCAATGAGGCTCGAGTCTTGCAGATCGGCATCGCGAGTTATGCAATTTCAATTTGGAAAGTAGTTGAACTACTAGGAGGAAGAAGAAGCACAACGCCATGCAAAAGCTGAGTGAGGGAGATCGACCAATTAAGGCAAGCAATTGACTTTGTTCTACTTTAAAAAGGAGGGATTCGATTGTATTGAAGGAAGCAAAGAGAGGCAAGCACGAGGGCGCTGGGTTCGTGAAGCGAGGGAAGAGAGGATTATAGTTTTTTTATTTTGAAAATGGGTAAATTTGGAAATAAGTTTCTATCTTATGATACTCAAGCGTCGCCGATCTGGCGAGCTCGGCTCGCCTGTCGTCGATCACCGGCGGTTGCCATGGCTGACGACCGGCCGAAAAAGAAAAACAGCAAAAAGAAAGACAGAAAAATAAAGAAAAATAAAAAATAAAAAATCGATTTTATTAAAAAATAACAAAAAATTCGAATTTATAAAAAAAAATCTAAAAATAAAAGAAATAAGTGAGGACTAATGGAGAGTGTAAGATAAGAGAGAGTGAATGTAGAAAATGTTTTTCACTTTTCAAAAGTGGAAAACATTTTCCCTCACTTTAGAAGATTTTTTTTCCTTTAAGGAAAATGTTTTCCCCAATGAATTTATTTTCTGTGAAACGAACGTCGGAAAATCCGAAAAATGTTTTCCTGAAAGTTATTTTCCGTGAAACAAACGGAGCCTTAGTGATCAAATTTGTCAATTAAGTGACTTGATTTTACTTTCATTTTCAATCTAGTCTTTCCGTCCGATTAACTTGAGAGTTCAGTGACCAAAAAACCAAAAGCAGCTTGTTGTGAAAAAATAGTAACCAAACAACAAAATAACAGAATAAGGAAATAATTAGAAAACTGGAATTTATGTGGTTCAATCAATAGGACCTATTGCATGGGGAGAAGAGAATCGGACTTTACTTTAGATTAAGCAAGATAATGAAAATCACAACCACATTCAAGTCACTCCAACACTTTCAGTGTTTTCCCATCCCCAATTACAACCTCTTAATTCCTCACACAACAATAATCTTTAGCTATCGTAATTTCTTAGAAATAATCTCTCGATATACATAAGATCTCACCATGAGATTACTAGTTTCAAAACATGGGCAATTTCTTCACAATGTAATCCACCATATAATTGATAGTTATGGCCAAAAGCTCTTATACTTCTCATGAGCCAAAAAACAAAACCACATCTTATATATGTAAAATTTGGATCAAAAGTAGCAAACCCCTTTTAGGATATTTCTACCCAAACTAGGAATCTAACTCAAACTTGAAAACAACACAAAATAGAAAACCTACTCAAATTAGGATAGCTATACTTCGATTGGATTTTCTTATAAGCTCGATCTCGAGAATATTTTCAACAATCTCCCAATTGGCTTGATGTTTGAGTCAAGTCATAATGGTTTTGCTAAAATCTTAACATTTCACTACTGCCCCTCATGGATTCAAATGATACGACGATCTTCCAAGTCCAAGTTGCACGTGAACTTCCTAGTTATCCTAGACTTCATCAGAATGCCAACTTCACTTATATATGTAGCTACTCCATAAGAATTTTTAGACACAACCTCCTTTATTGCAAATAAATCAAAACTACAGTTGAATCTATATATGTTAGGAGATCAAAAACCCACCTTGTCAAACTTAGCATCTACAACAACCATTGCCTTTACAGACTTCACCTCGCTTTAAGTACCACTTGTGTCAATTATCATGCAAGTAACTACTACTTGAGGAGTTTTTTTATTGCAACTCCACCTTGAGCTAGATACTGTCCAAATCCATACAAACTTTGCCCAGCTACTCCTACCTAAAAGTATTGGACACACGACAAATGTAACTTCTTTGCTAATAATAATTAAATTTGACACTCAACCCCATAAGCAATAGCTCCACTCATGTTGTGAAAAACCTAGGAAATATGCATTTGTTTGCCCCCTCGTTAAGCTTACCATTACACATTGGAATATATCATAGGCAACTAAATACACTAAGAGTAGATTGGTAAGACGATCAAGTATGTGTAGGCTAATAGTAGCTTGGAATTATGCTTGGAGCTATTAAACATTTTACTAGTAGGAGGGCACAGTGAGATATCACAATAAATTGCTGAACATTACTATAGACATCCTGTAATATGATATCTAGTACCGGTATGGCTAGAAGCTTCCCAACGGATGCGCCTATTAGCACACATTGAGTTTCTTAGCCATATAACCACTCAGTAGATTCCTTTAACTTGGAATCTTTAGGCTTCTTGCTTGCACCAATGTGCATAGATGTATGCCATAATTTAGACTCTCGAACAAATGCAACCAACATCTCCATGTTGAAATCAGTCACCATCTCCCCTTAAAGCTCATTTAGGTCATTGCGTTTGACCCATGTCTATATCACCATTGCACTTTGAATAAGTTGTAGATCTCTACCTTTTGAAATATACAAATACCCAACTGAATCTATGACACTTAAAGAAAATAAGTTCTTCTTCAATTATGGAACACGTTGTACTGTAGTCAATATCCTTAAGATACTATCATGTATCATGACATCAACTTTGCCAACACCTATGACTCAATGTTATTTCCCTACTGTAATTTACCGCCATTTGGGCATTAATAAGTAATAAATCAGTTCATGTTTGTTTAATGTGAAACGAACAACTATAATCGATAATCCATATGTTAAATGATGAATACTTGGTAGCATATGTTGAATAAATATTTCCAAGTGATTTTGATGATGTCCAAACTATACTTAGTATAATACTTTCTATCATATATACAAATGTTTGGACCAAAGGACTGTGCAACATTCATAGTGTGAATCCATTGGAAAGGAGGTTGCAAAATGTCCTAATATGAAAGCAATACTAGTGGACCCAAAAGATTAGTAATTGATGATGTTTATGACAAAACTATAAAATTGGGTAGAAAGTGCTGTGACAACCACGTGAATCAGATGATGCTCGTTAGGTCAGCAAAATAGCCATTGTGGCTTTGGATTTGTACAGCAGCAAAATTTGGATGAACAAGTAGCCGGGTAGTTAGGTCGTTTGACATGTTTATCATAAACTACAATGAGAAGATAGTAGTAGTTGCCATTTTTAGGTAGCTTGCAGATGTTCTAGGGAAAAAGCTATATGGGCAATTCCACCTAGGGACAACAACTCAACAATAAACTCCAACAGCTATCTACTTCTCCAATTCATCTTCAACAGGTAGATAGAAAGTGTCTATAAAAGAGAAGACTTTAGAAGCGAGAAAGGTGTGTGCGCAACATCAAGAGATCAATAAAGCTTACTTCCTGTTGTTTTCTTAGCTATATGCCCTTTGTTGTACTATTTTTCTAAAATCAGTATTCATGCTGTTTTAGTAGTTGTGCTAAGGGTTAAGTGTACAAGAGTAAGATCAGCAACTCAATCCTAATAGTGGTATCTATCTTTTGAACAATCAATGCTAGCCATTTGTAACTTCCCAAGTGAATTACTAGTGGAATCTCATCCGTCTTGTGGCTATTAGACTAAAGAGTGGATGTAGCCTTGTAGATAAAGCTGAACTATTATAATTCTCTCTGTGCTACTATGTTTATCCTATTTACTCTTATTTGCATACAATTTCTTCACGATTTTTCAAAACATCATGTTGATCAAATCTTTTCTTATCGGTAACCAAATCTCCACGAAAAAATTATCAAATTTTTGAAATAACCTATTCAACCCCCCCCCCCCCACTAGGTTGTATTTATTGAGAAAACTCCTAGTTTTGATGATAACAAATCATTTTATGCATATAAGAAATCATATATTTCTTAAGGAAGAAAAGTCACAGGGTGACGTATTATTCTGAGTCTGCATGAAGCAGAAGATGTTTTTGAGTCTGCTTGTACCAGACGGAAGACACGAGGAGATGCAGAATCTCTAAGTCTATGAGTACTAGACAGAAAACACAAGCAAACGTAAAACCTTGGTCTGATAGACCCAAGAGGAACTTATAGGACCAAATCACCAACGGTCATGATTTTCACTTACCATAATTATATTAATTTTGTTATATCAAATCGATCAACAAGATCAATCATCAAAGCAACTTCCAAAGAATGATGAAACACTTATGGAAGCCCGGATTCTAATTATATTAATTTTGTTATATCAAATCGATCAACAAGATCAATCATCAAAGCAACTTCCAAAGAATGATGAAACACTTATGGAAGCCCGGATTCTAATTGTATGGGCAAACAGAATCCAAGGGGATCCAATCTATCTTCAAACGATCAAAAACACTTTCCTTATGAAGTCTGTCCAAGAAAGGAAAGGAAGACGAATCTCTCAAGAAGGTAACCAACGGTCAAGTGTGGCTAGAAGAGTATAGAAGAAAAAATTCATCTAAGCATCCAGATAATAAAAAGTCTTACAAGAACAAAGAAGAATCCAAAGGTAAGAACATCGTGTGTTATGTATGTAGGAAACCAATTCACATAAAGCCAAAATGCCCATCTCTCAAGAAAAAGAAATAAAAGTATGAGAAGAAGAAAAATGTGTTAAAAGACAAAAACATGGAGTGACACCAATTGTTAGTCAAGTGATGAGGAAGAAAAATGCATGAAACTACCTAAATAAACCTTACCTACACAAAACGAATTATTTTAAAAAATGGACATTTATAAAATGCCAAAAAAAAACACTAAATTAGGATAATGACTTTAGAAAATTATAAAAATTCCAAACCAATCACTTCAGAAAATTATAGAAACATTAACCTAATTAGATTTTTAAAATTTTTAAAATTATTTAATTTATTAAACTAAACTATGCTTGATTTACATGAACATGGATCAACTTAGAACATGAATATCACATTAATCAAACTCGGAATCAACCTCTTCAGGAGTGAAACTTGGTTTGGCATTTCGTCGAACAGGTGGTGTGCATTAGATTACCAAGACCAGCTCCTTCAAGCCATGTTCGTGAACCTTAATATCCACTTGCAAGCGATCTTAAGCTCAAACAAGGCGTCAGGGTTATAATAAAACATATATGGGGCAAAATGAAAGGAAATGAAATCCCAAAATGCAAAATAACACAATTAAAATTAGCCTCCAATATACGGCTTCGACCTGCTTTTGCAAATTTGGGTTTGAACCTAGGTCAGCAAACAGGTTGCCTACCCAGATTCAAGCCCTTATATCTAATACATTAATTAAGAACAATCTACTCAATCCGAATGGATGTATATAAGATAGGCTTTCAAATGAGACAAACAATCTTGGATAATGATCAACTAGACATGTTGAAATGACCCCTCAAATTGGCCTTCATGCATGATCCACACAGGCCAGCCATGAACCATTGTAGATCGGCTTGGTTTTTTGTTCAAGCTCTAAGCATTCTCATCGTTCATATAGAGATTTAAAGACCAAACCAAGCTGACCTAAGCATCATTTGTGTTCCCATATAACATTCATCAAGCTCACAGATCAAAAGTGGCATAGCAAGTCAATCATGCAGAACTCTTGGAACTGGTTCAACACTTTGATATTCCAGTTTTAGAAATGTGTTTTCTAGGCTGGTTTTCCTCGGCAAGAAGATTGGATTGACCAATTTTTCATGCGATTGCGAATCATATATATTGGGCATAAGAACGAATTGACGACCATAGTATCTTATAAATTTAAAGGCTTCTTGGAAGATTTCATGATAATGTCTTTCAAAAATTCAAATAAGATTGTAATTTCACGAATTAGGCAATGAAATATATGAAAATCAAATCAACGGAGATTCTGACCTAATCCGTGATAAGCTCAGATAGCCTTTCCAAATTCAAACTGACGACAGATTACAGGAATCACCAGCCGACGACTGACAAAGGCTCACGAACAGTGGTACTCGTCCCAATGGATGGTTGGCTTACGGCAAGGACCGCCACGGTGTGGACTCCTCAGGCTCACTGTATGAACAACCAGTAAGGACAGCAAGAATGGCTTGGCATCGGGGAACACTAGCCGGCTAGGGGAATGTTAGATCGGCATCACCGAAACTGTTAAGATACAGACAAAGTCGCCAAAGGGTGGGGCACCGGACCTGCTGGGTTTTACTTGAGGACAGCATGACGATGATTGTGGATGCAACGCGGGGTGAGATCGAATGAAAACCTGCAAAGAAAAGGATACTTGCTGGATTTCGCCTATGAACAGGGGATGGTGCTGGTTCTGTTCACAGCTGCGGAGGTGTTGTGGTCGAACTTGCTGGAGTGTCCACAGTGACCCCGCTGAGAGGTGGCTGCCTTTGCTGCAAAAACACGTTGATTTCTCTTCAGGCATTATTTTGGGCGCTCTTCTCTATGATGCATTGTGCCCAATGTCCGGCCTCCCCTTCCCTTTTCTTTTCACAAAGAATCTGGGCACATCAAGACAAATCTCACCGCTACCTTCCCTATCTCTCTGTGTATCGTGTATGTGAAAGAGGAGAATATGTGCATGAGTGTATGTATGGAAAGGCTCTAAAGTGTGTGTCCTTCTGCTCATTCGGCATCGAATTGACCTCCCAGCGAAATCACTGGATGGCAATCAGGCACTTGGGTACGTTGGCCACACTGGTGCCTCCCTGTACTTGCTGGAAATGGTGTCGAAGATGCAGGAGCTCGCCCGGATTGCTTTGATGTTCAGTGCATTCGCTGGACGTATCACTGGGATTGCTGAGTTATTGGGCTAACTTAGGCCATGGAGCCGCAACAGAATAGTCTCACCGGAACACACCTCTGGAGTTGCTGAACGGGCAATGGCTCTACAGGTGATTCGCCGTGGCAGCCGCAATTTGTTTAGGGCGGAGCTGCGTCGGGCTTGCTGTGGAACGGCGGGTGGTCTCGCGTGGGCGAGCTGCTCAAGGGAGTCTTCAGCGATGAAGAAGAGAGAAGACCACGCTTCCTCTTTTGTCAGCCTTGTCTCTCTATTCTCTGTGCATACGTCGTGTATTGCATCATGAGTTTCTGTGTTGCACTAGCGGAACTTTCCACTCCCCCCTCCCTCCCTCCCAAGTGAAGACCCTAAGCCTCCATGTATAATAAGGTCAATTTCTAAAAAAATCCCAAATTTTAGGTCTAGTCCCAAATATACCCCGAACTTTTTTTTGTCTCAAGAAAATCTCAAACTTTAGATTCAATCCCAAATCTATCTCGAACTTTTCTTTTGTCTCAGAAAAATCCTAAACTTTAATTTTATTCTCAAATCTACTCCGAATTTTATTTTGTCTAAAAAAGAGTCAATATCATGAAAAATCCCAAATTGGTACATATAGGACAAATTTGCCCGAAATTAATTTTTTGACCACCAAAAAAAATTACCATCTATTAGTTTCCATTAAATTTTACTGTCAAATTGCTAAATTAAATAACACGTCGCAATTAACGGGTATACTAATTTAAGGTTTTACCCTCCGTTTATACTAAAAAAATCACCAATTTTTGATATGTTCTCAAATATACCCCATGGTACAGTCCCAACTTAACATGGTATTTTCACATAGATAATAAATACACATAAGCAAGATGTCATAGAAAATTATTTTCAAAATAAAACCATTTTAGGACATAAAAAATTAGGGATTACTAATACGGCTTTTGGACAGAATCTAAATGGGCAAATTTATGATTAGAGTAAAATTTGATGATTTTCTTTTTGACAAAAAAAAATTGGGATAGATTTGGGAATGGAGTAAGAGTTTCGGGTTTTTTCTGAGACAAAAGAAAAGCTTGAGATAGATTTGGGACTAAACCTAAAGTTTGTGGTTTTTTCTGAGACAAAGAAAAATTTGGGGCAGATTTGGGATTGAACCTAAAGTTTGGGATTTTTCTTGAGACAAAAAAAAGTTTGGGATATATTTGAGATTGGATCTAAAGTTTGGGGTTTTTTTGGGAATTGACACTATATATAATAGCAAACCTAGGGTTTTTACTTCATGCGCCAATCTTCTGAATTATCTTCCAGGTAACGCAAATTTCGGCTATAATGTGTCCATGGATTTGTTTTTTAATCCTTGTGGGCTTATCTTCAGCCACATTAAAGAAATAATGGGCTCCATTAACATTCAACTCTAGCACTTATATAGGCTCAACCCATTTAGTTAAACTAAGCTCAAAATCCATATCCATTCCACCCATGTGATTTTCGGCCACAACACTCCCTCAGTCTGGCCGAATTTTGCTTCTTAATAGGACTAGTCCACATAATTCAATTAAGCTAAGTCACTACTGCCGATCCAATTAAAATGCAACAAATGAATTAATCTATATGATGAATATTCCTAAGGCTAGATGTTATGTAATCTAATTAATATTTTTGTTTAGGATTTAAATTTTAATCCATAATTTTCTATGTATATTTTCCTAATTGTAAGTCAAAATTTAGGTATTAACACCTTCCTTTTTATTTCAATGATGGAGAATAGCCCCTCTTGAATGCTGAACCAAATTCCCTATCGAAGTCCCAAACCCTGACATTAACCTAGTCAACTCTACTGAAATTCTCTAGTAAAACTTGCATTTACCTCTTGGTTCCTTGAAGCGCAACCGCCGGTCCGTTAAAGTTTCTGCCGGTCCTTTCCTTTCCTCCTCGTTAAAATAACTCCGATCTCAGCAGTACTATTTTTCTCTCTTTCCCTCACGTTTCCCATCTTTAACACAACCTGCAGCTTGTCCTTTTCTACCTGTCTTCACCGTATCTGCAGCAAAGGAAGAGAAGCAGCACACGCCGCCCGTTTTCAGCTGGTTTCTTCCTTAATGGTTTGACACAGTCTTGTCCATTTCTATTTTCATCTTTAGTTCCAATAGGACTAGGGAGAGGCTGGTCCAAGGGGCTTTAATGACGTGCAGAGTTGGGAACAAATTGGTAGTTGGACGGCGGCAGCCGTACTAGGGAGGAGAAACGAGCATCTCGGACTAGGCATGGGCTGATCGAGCAGTCACGCGAAAACGATGAGTACTCATTTGTCGTGCTTCCGATTGAGATCAGATTTTATGGGGAATGAGTCAACATGTCAACTTAATTTGCGTTAAAATTTCACGCCAAAGGGACATCAGGAAGTTCATTTGCGCTTCGTGTATCAAAGTTAACTCCTTTCGAAAATACCATAGAATAAGGTATTAAAGCACAAATATCGCTTCATAAAAGATATCTTTTCCGTGTGCATCCTATCCAATATCCACACACAGAAATCAACCGAGGTGCAAAGCATCAACAGAGAGAGAGAGAGATAACCAGAATACGACGCAATTCCATTGCATCGATTTCAAGGATAGATGGCACTTGGCACCATCGTTGCACTCCAAGTCAGTAATCAACTTGTTAAGAAGAGCTGCGGTTAACATTAGTCGACATAAAATCACCAAATCACAAGCGCGATTACCACAGCGATGATGTAAAAATTGTCTCTGGATGGATGGCTAGAGAGAGAGAGAGAGAGAGAGAGTCTGTGTCATCGTGGAGAAGTTAAAAGACAATTTGCTTTCCGTGGCGAAAGCAAAGTTGATGTTGGAGATGGAGATGAAGACGGTTTGTACGCTGGGCTGATGACACGTGTGAATGATGGTTATTGGCCAAAAATAATAGGGGCACGGACCCACAGCCTCGGAACCAAACCATCGTATCTGCCATTTCCGTTCTCATCATCATGCCCACGTCTTTCCGTCTTGTCCGCCCTTAGATGGAACTTTTTCTAGGTTCCCCACGAGCGTCACGAGAGGTGAACGATACCAGGTTTCAATTTATATGGCAAAAGAGGAGTTGATGTTAGAGTTAAAGACAGTTCATACGCCAGGCTAATGATGTGTGTGAACGAGGTTATTGGCCAAAAATAATGGGGGCACGAACCCACAACCTCGGAGCCAAATGATCAAATCTGCCATTTCCATTCTCATCGTCATCCCCACATTTTTCCATCTTGTCCACCGTTAGATGGAACTTTCTAGGTTCCCATACACAAGCGTCACAAGGGGTGAACGGTTCCAGGTTACGCTAGAACCTAGAACTTAGTCTTAGGTACAGATTTTTCATTTTCTAGAACCTAAAAGCTACTCTCTTACAGATTCTAGGTGTCAAGTTCTATCAATCTAAAATCTAGAATCTATCCGTTAAAATAGGTTCTCCAAATTTCCAATCATAAAATTGAAATTTAAATTAATGGGTTTTGGATTATACACTTATTATTAAACAACATATAATACCTTAGGATAACATGAAAACATAGACTAAGAAAAATACAAAAACTTATTCAAGATTTTAGGTTACAAGTTCCAAGTTCCAAGTTCTACCAACCTAGAACCTAGAACCTACCTGTCGAAATAGATTTCCCAAATTTTAGAATCTAGAACTTACTCTATATATCTTGGAACCTAGAACCTATAGGATCCTACCCATGTTGTTCTTCGATTCTAGGTTCTACCCTAGAACCATATGCACATCTAGGTGTTAGTTGCAGCTTCCTTGCGCAGAAAAAGGCAAACCTAAGAAGCTATGCTTGGAATTAGCTCACAAGCCTTATATCCTTGGAAAATACATTTGAAGACGCTCACTGTGACACCTGGTTTGTAATTTTCTAGGTTCATTTGGGCCTTCGATCGATTAGGAAAATATGGGTCAAATTTTGTGGGAGAGAAGATTGAGTCTACTTGTGAATCTAAGACGGTCAAGGCTCTTTGGGGTTGCCGTCGACCAAAAATTTGGCCATCGAACCTGGAGTTATGATACTACAATCTCCCTTGTTTAAAAGTATAGTAGAAATTCAGTGGAGGGTCGAAATTGTGCCAATACAGGCCCATTTAGATCTCTAATCTTCATGAGATGCATGGATGGCCTATACAAAATGAACTCTAGCTATTAATGAACTAGCATACTTATAGTATATACTCGCAAAAGGAACACAGCAAGAATAATGTTGACACCTAAATTTTGATTAATCATTTATATTGTATAGCATATAGTTTTAGGAGCATAATCTACGGCGGCTGATTTTTGAATTGTGAAAAAAGGTAGGGATGTGGCTAGTTCAAAAGTAAAACATATCTGCAGGGATGTGGCTGATTCAAAAGGTAAAGTATATCCGCATGATCAAGAAAATGAATGGATGTAGTTGGTTCAAAAGTAAAGTATATCTGCATGGTTAAAGATAGGAAAAGAGCAAAAAAGATATATCCGCAATAAGAAAGCAGATCATCGTGTCATTATCTTGTTTTTTTTTCAAGGGCATCGTATTGTCTTGCCTATAAAAAGGGGGACAGACACACCGAAAAAGGGGAGCGGCAAAAAGTGAGCGAAACTGTGAGGGTGCCCTAGTGGAGAGCGATAGAAAATTGTGAGAGAACCATTGGTAAAAAAAATCGAGAGAAAAGTGACGAGAGAGAATAGAGAGAAGAGCGGGGTCTTTTCTTCGCGGTCTCGGCTTCACAACTCCTCCCACTGCGGCATTGTGCTCCCGCTCGCTACAGCGCTTCCCTCGTTCAAGCCACCATCTTTGCTGGATTTTTCTGACGATCCCTTGTTAAAGCACCGCCATAGTCTGCGACTTTCTCCGTCATCGAGGAACCGATTCATCCGAGTTGAGGGTTGAAGGGCGAGAGTCCAAGAGGTGGGTTTTGTCTTTTTCCATCACATCTTCGCTAACCCAAGTTAATATTATTCAGTCAAAGAAAGCCACAGCCGTGAGTACAAGAGATAAAAGTTGACCGGAAGGCAAGTGGCAATTGAAGACTTTGGCTGGGCTGCGACACTGAAACCAGCGAACCACTATTCGCGAGCCATCCATCCACAAATTCGAATTTGGAAGTATATCCGCAAATGAGGACTTTTGGTGAATCTGCAGTAGGCCCCCACGACGTCAACGTGACTCGACATTGCAAGTCTCCCCGCGACGTCTCCACTGCCGCCCCTTTGCCAAGAACCACGCTGATCCACCGTTCTCGGATTAGGTAAAATCTCGTCTGATTTTATTTTCGAATACTTAGTTTTCTAACTTGAAATATTGCAGTTATACTTGATTGGACTCCATACTTGGTATCCCAAATTTCAAGTAACCCTTTAAATTAGAGATTATTCTCTAATTTGTTAACGTGCCATAATCGTCAATCCGATCTCACGTCCGAGATACGATTCGCGATTGTACGGAAAATCGGCCAATTCGATCTCATGCCCAAGATACGATTCGTCGATTTTATTTGTTTCTTGGGTGATTAATTTTATTCGTAGAATATGTTTTAATTAACGTAGATTGCATATTAGGATAGGGTTCATTTAATTAGAGATAATATAAACTAGGATTCGGTTTAGATTAACCTTTAGATTGAATTGGATAATTTTTAGAACTAGGAAATTTATTTGTTTATTTTAATTTCATGAAAAACACACAAAAAAAAAAACATATCACTTGCATGTCATATAGTTTAGGTTGCACATTGCATGCCATTATAGTTAGACACTTTCGTACGTCATGCATTGCATGTTAGTTTTAGGCCTCATTAAATAAGAGAAAATCCAAAATTCGAGTGATTGCGTATTAATTAGAAATCACTTTTAGGTTGATGTGATTTTCTAACTAATATTGCAGATGCTTTCGTTGCTTCCAGGTAAGTATTTCTTCCTTATACTTGCAATTTATTTATCACTTTGCTTTATTGAGTGTTAAATAATGATTGCGCACTCGCATGATCACATTGCATGTTAGGGATTAAATTAAAATCAATGCAAACTACCTGCCAATCATTTTTTTCAAATAAAAGAGAAAAGGTACCGAAATGGCGTTAAAGAAATCTAACGTAATCAAGTCCCCGATCCCATAGTCTCTGGTTCGTAGGAGTAAAGTAATTCTCCCGTTACTTTACTTGGGTTTCTAATCGACCCACCAAAAAATAGATTAGTGGCGACCCTAGGTGGTGCACCCGAGGTGAGATCGCGACAAATAACAAATGCAATGTAAACCAATTGTTTTTTTCATAGGGTCAACTCCTGCCATTACCCATCAAGCTGACACTCTTCCACCCAATTCGATTGCAAGTCCACCCAATCCCTTGTTGCAAATTTTCTGTTTGGACTTTCAACAGGGATGTAATCCTGCTTCAAGCACAGTTTAATGAAGCTATTTCCTTTGATAAAAAAAACGCTCCTGCCATTAGAGGCAAACTTGACTCATAACATGATTTTCTTTGGAAGATGCGTGATGGATGTAATGGCAAAATTCAGATCTCAACATGTATGTTTATCCAACAAATCTCAATCAAGTTTTTGGTTTCTTTCTCCGTCTTCTAGCATTATTAGTTTTATTGTTAAAGTTGGGAAATACCCCTAAGCTTCTGCACTTAATTTGGTAAATGATACTTACATTTTGCACCCAAAAAAAAAAAAAAATCTCAAATAGCTTGCTTCATTGACTCTAGCTTCTCCTCAAATAGAGAGGTAACTAGGTATTTTTCCAATATAGATGATCCACAATCTAAATCTTCCATAAATCAAAATTATTTCTATTAAAACTGTAATTTACACTTTTCCTTCTTCAATTGCCATTGATGTGCTTCAACTTGGCCAAGCCTTAACTCCAATACTAATTGATCTAAAAAACAAGTGACCGAGCAACATACAACAAGGAAATAAATTAGAGATTGATTTTCATGATTCAATCTGGGAGACTTGCTCCATAAGGAAAGTATCACATGATTTCACTATAGATCAAATAATATAGTAGAAATTACAACCATACTCGAGTCGCCACTTTCATGGGCCTAAATTACATCAAAAAACTCATAATACTTAGCTCTCACAATTCCTCACAAAACAAAATCTCAATTTCACAAAAAACTTACAAACCTTATCGCAAGATTTGTTGGCTTCACAAATTTTACAATTTCTTTATGATGTTATATACAAGCATGCCGTGCAATTGATTATTACAACCAAAAGCTCTTCGACCCTCCTGTGGATAAAAATCCAAAACCCATTTCTTGAATCAGATTTTAGGAAATCCCTTTTAGGAAATCTATTCAAACTATAAATGTAAGTAAAACTAGGAAACTAACCAAACTAGAAAACCTACTCTAGTGGAATACACACTTGAATCGGGTTTTGTATATGGATTCAAAATCGGCAAAATTCAACTTAAAATCGATCTATTAATATATATTCATGATAAAATTAGAAGTAGAGCAACCTATCTATTTATATATAAGGCAAAAGCTACTACAAAAGGAGTAAGCCTAGAGATTAAGCCAAGGAAATTGTCTAATCAGTCTTACATAATAGTTCATGGCAATTAAGTCCTCAACTTTTCAATTTTCCAATTTAATCCTAAATCTTTGAATGAAATTGCAAATGGTTCTTTTAGCTAATGTTCAGTGGAAACCACTAACATGATGGTGTGCCAAGTGGGACAGCCAGCAATAACTAGATTACCACGTCATTTTCAACAAATCAAAAGAATTACATTTGAATTTCATGTAAAGGTTTATGAGTAAATTAGTAAAATTGAAAAGTTAAGAACCGAATCGATATTTGTCCAACAAGTTTAGGACTAACGAGGTAAATTTACTATTTTAGGGCTATTTGTTATTTCATTTTGCTTGGTTCCCAAAATTCAAGCGATTCTCTCCTAATAGTCACCTACATTTAAATTAGGGTTTGGATTAGATTCATTTTTTTCAAAACAAGGGTCTAGATTGGATTTTATTCCAAATAAAGGCCTAAAGGTTTGAAATCAATTTCAAATAAGTGTCTGAATTTGCCAGTCGGCCAAATGTTTGCCAATAGACAATTTATAACAACTAAACGAGGGATAATTTTGTCCAAATTTTGCATATGGGTAAAAAATGAAGAAAATTGCTAAATTGAATAATGATTAAGTTGTTACTCCAAATTTTTACGTTTCCTTCTTCCTCTCTCGCTGCTCCTCAAGCAAATCCTCGCCTGCTTCACAGTCGGTCCTCATGGCTCCTCGCCCACTCCTTGCAAGCTTCAGTCCGGCATCCACTGTCGTCCCTATTTTCGTAGGTTCTGTCGTTCGCGAGCTTCAACTCCTTCATCTGTGAGCTTCAAGTCCTTGTTCTCGAGCACATTTTCTTCTTCAGTGCCGCACAGCCGGAGGAATTGGTGCTACATGAGGCTCCAATGGTGGTTTTCATTGAAGTCCGTTAGTGCTTACAAGTAGATTTGCCATTCTGCCCTATACATGCTTAAGAAAGTGCCCGAAAGAAATGCCTAATTTCGCTCCAAGAATTTGCTGTCTTTGATGTTTCTGTTTTTTTATAGCGATTTATTTTGGCTCCCTTTTCCAATGACATTTCCCGTAGTTTGGGTGATTTTGTTGTTCTTTCTCTCGTGAAAGCTACACGAGTATTCACACTAAGAACTTACCCAACAAGTTGTCGCAGGTTTTCATTGGAGCTTTCGATTGATTGTAGAAGGATAGGCTGTGATCAGTGAGAGGTTTAATTTGTCTTCTCTTTCTTGTACTATTGTGCATGTTATGTGCACATGTTAAAGTTGTAAACTCATCTATTGTTGTCTCCTTTTGTATTGCAAATATTGAAGTTAAATGAATTCGAGTGTTAAATGATGAGTTGATGATGATCATTGATGATGGTGTTTGTGGTTGATGATGGTTGTGCTGGAAAGATAGAGATACTAACAATGAGAAAACAATAACAAATTAATAATAACGACCAAGGTAATGTATATATAATCTTTACAAGTAAAGATGACTTATTACAAACTAAATATAGACATTCAAGATGCTATAATTCGTGAAGGAATTAAATAGGAAATAAGGTATCGATAACCAAATCTCTTTAAGGTGATCAATTCCTACCAACAATGCTAAGCAACTTAATGTACCGTGCCTCTTAAAATACAATATATGGAACTTGTTTGAATTAATACATACAAATATGATTCTATCGAATACGTTTTGAAACCAGTACACTAAGAGAAAATTGAAATAAAGAGATGAGAGGGTCTTTTTCTTGGAATGAGGAAGAGTTCAAATCAATTTATGGAGTTAATGGAGTTAATAGAAGTCGTGGACTGAATGGACTGAAAAGATACATAAACTAAAGTAATACATGAATTCAAGAGATATATGGACTAAAAAGATACATAACTCAAAATATATATGAGATGAAAAAAATGTATGAATTTAGAAAATACATAAACCAAAAATATATATTTCGTGTTCTGCTAACTTTCATTAATCTATTAACTCATCATAAATACAGCTGTAGGATGATGGCGGATCTTTGGACAAAAATACAATGCGAAATCTTGAGCATTCTGCTTTGAACCAAGAGCCATTATATAGGTGAATGTACTTCGAACCAATGTCCTTGTTGGACCATTGTGCTCATTTCTATTTTGCAGTTTTTCTGTTTTTAAGTAGCTATTCTCTATTTTCCTTTTTCTTGTTGGACTGATGAGCTCGTTAAACCTCATTGTCAGTACATCCGAAGATGTGGTTTGTGGAGGAGATTGCACGAAAAGCTTGTACTGTCAATGTAAGCTACCGGATGATATCATATCCAAACTTATAATGGTAAACCATCAAAAGATATAGTTCAATTCCTCTGAGTTTTCGTCTTTTTATTAAGCTAAAACAAACGTCATTTTGTGTGACAGGATGACTATATTCCTTCTAACGGTAGCGACTTACTTCTATAGTCAAGCTCAATGTTGGGTTCTAGAGACCCTATAGTCCATGGCGAGTTATGAGATTAACCGAACGTCAAGATCACTATTTTTTCTCCATTTTCCTAGTACTGTAGCATAAGAAAATTTAAAATATCATCCAGCCCATCCACTTTGAAGTCAGAACATTACAATGCTTCACATGGTATTTAAGGTACAATATCTATTTCATTTACTTACGGATTATGTAGAAAATTCAATGAATTGGTCATAATTAGTTTGTTGATAAAGAGTAGAAATGAGAGCACAAAATAGTAGAATATGATTTTATGATATTATACTAGTCATATACCTATTTGTTTCGTTTTCATAGACTAGTAGGACACGTGGATATATGGGTTTAGATATACATTTTCTTTTTAGTCTAGAGTTTTCACTTAAACCTAGTATAAATTTGGGGGTCAGATCGATTCCTTTTATTTGAACAAGTGCTAAATTTTTTAATCTAACTTAACCTTGATCCGAAGATTTTCTTAACTTCTATCATTTTCACATATATAAGTAGATTATACACCTTGATTTACACGCCACTTTAAAAACTGATTGCAAACAAATGCTAGCATGTCTAGCATAATTCATAGCTTTAGTAATTTCTAAAAATCCATATGAAAGAACTTGATGAATTCAACATGACTATGCATCGATTTAGCATAATGATTATATACTATTACCTCTATACAAATTTCACCTACATTTTTATTGCCTACAATCGACACCTAAATACCACTCCTAGACTTCCTAATAAAATATGCCAAGAGATTCCGCAGGAAAAAGGAGAGGCAACAATTCAGATTTTTTTAACAATATTTCTCTCCTCCCCTTTCCAATGCATTATCTTTACTGCCCCTCGTGACCATGGATGGTTGCATGGATTATCCCATGATCTGACCATCACTACTTATCTTTTCATTTCGAATAATGGTTGTATTGGGTGATTCTCCAGAGATTGCAACTTATCTTTTCATTTCGAATCTTATTTGTTTATAGATTTTGCCTGTAAGAGCAGTCGATCATGCGGCGAGCATCTCACTCACCTCTACTCATCCCAAGCGCAAGAGGTGCCTACAAGAGCCCTGTTCATACCCAATGGTAGTAAAAATTGAGTTCTCACATGAAATCTACTTTCCCTACCATAAGCCTCCTAATTAGTGAGATATATTTTTCTACCACCCTCGTTTGGGAATACCAAATAGTCACACCAAGAAGAGTTGAATGTTGGTAGCTCTTCCCCCCTTCACCCACACTAGATATTCCCTAGAGGCAAGTGAGATCGGAACTCATCTTTTCGTTTTGAATCCTATCGGTGCTTTGACGAGTCCTTTTCTGACAAGAGATGACTCCTTTAATCAATCACTGTCCGAGGACGATGTACCATGCTGTCGTGGTTTTATAACCTTGCCTCGAAGTCTCCAATTTCACCACAACCTAGTCCTCTAAATCTACGTCTGGCTGTGCGTTATCTCTATCTTGCTCATCTTCTTCCTCTACCGGTTCGTGCATCGATCATGTCGGATTCGGAACTTCCGCTGGAAGAGATCCCGGGAGCTTACGGTCTCCCGTTCTTCGGCGCGATAAGGGATCGTCTCGATTACTTCTACTTCCAAGGAAGAGACGAGTTCTTCCGCGACCGGATGCGCAAGTACCGGTCGACGGTCTTCAGGTCCAACATGCCGCCCGGCCCATTCATCTCCTCGAACCCCAAAGTCGTCGTCCTCCTCGACGCGGCCAGCTTCCCCGTCCTCTTCGACACGTCCAAGGTCGAGAAGTGGAACGTGCTGGACGGCACGTACATGCCCTCCACCGCCTTGACCGGCGGCTACCGCGCCTGCGCCTTCCTCGACCCGTCCGAGCCCAAGCACGCCGAGCTCAAGCGCTGGTTCTTGTCTCTCCTCGCCGCCCGGCGCGACGTGTGCATCCCGACCCTCAGGAGCTGCCTGTCGGACCTCTTCGTCGACCTCGAGGACGAGCTATCGAGCAAAGGGAAAGCGTCCTTCAACTCCCTCAATGACAAGATGTCCTTCAACTTCGTGTTCGAGCTCTTATGTGGCCAAAAGCCCTCCAGCACAATTCTAGGGACCAAAGGGGCAGCGATGTTTGACCAATGGATAGCGCTCCAGCTCGCCCCAATAATGTCCCTAGGGTTTAACAACATGGTCCTAAATTTCCTGGAAGATGTCATTTTGCACACATTCCCACTGCCTCCATTCTTGGCTAAATCTTCCTACAAGAAGCTTTACGATGCATATAGCGAGCATGCGTCTTCAATTCTAGACGAAGCCGAGAGGCTAGGACTCGACAGAGACGAGGCGTGTCACAACCTAGTGTTCCTCGCCGGGTTCAACGCCTACGGCGGCATGAAAGCCACGTTGCCCATCTTGATCAAGTGGGTCGGGTCGGCAGGCGAGGAGCTCCACCGCCGGCTGGCGAGGGAGATCCGGTCGACCGTCGCGTCGGAAGGCGGGGTGACCCTCGCCGCCCTGGACAAGATGAGCCTGACCAAGTCGGTCGTGTACGAGGCCCTCCGGATCGACCCGCCGGTCCCGTACCAGTACGGGAAGGCTAGGCGGGACGTGGTGGTCCGGAGCCACGACGCGGCCTTCCGGATCAGGAAGGGCGAGATGGTGTTCGGGTATCAGCCGTTCGCGACCAAGGATCCGAGGGTCTTCGACGACCCGGAGGAGTTCGTGGGCGACAGGTTCGTCGGGGAAGGGGAGAAGCTGCTGAGGTACGTCTACTGGTCGAACGGGCGGGAGACCGACGGTCCGACGGCGGGGAACAAGCAGTGCGCGGGGAAGGATCTGGTGCTGAACGTGTGCAGGGTCGTGCTGGTGGAGCTGTTCCTCCGCTACGACACGTTCGACGCGGGATGCGAGAGCTTGCCCGTGGGTTCATCCGTGACGTTCAGGTCGTTAACCAAGGCCACGAGTTGTTGACTGTGCGCGTCTACTGCTGGTGAAGAACCCGTATGGATATTTTCAGTTTTTTTATTTTAGAATAAATGGATTAGAAATTCTAAAACTTTCAAAAAAATTTCTAAAACTTATCACAAAAGTGTGATAGAGTCCTAAAATTTTCAAAAAGTACAATCAAGTCTTAAAATTTATCATGAAAGTACAATCAAATTCTAAAACTTTCAAAATGTGCTGGATTTGATTTGATCGATATAATAAGTTTTAGGACTTAATTGAATTTTGTAAAAGTTTTAAGACATGATAGTACTTTCGTAATAAATTTTGAGACTTAATTGCATTTTTTGAAAGACTAAATTATATTTTGTGGACAAGTTTTAGGACTTTTAATATATTAATCTCCCTTTTTTTACTAGATTGCAGCAATTTAATGTGTTTCTAATTTTTCGAATTATGTAATTTTGGTGGCCATTGAATAAATTGAAGTCATGCAATACTTTTTCCATGGTAACCACGCGTTAGCATTGTGATTAAATATTTATTTTTTTCTACATTATGATTAGCTCAATCTATTATTTTGTAAATAGTACAATGAGTCTATGGAAAATGTTATCTTCCTAGTAACCATAGTAACTAAGACACGAACTTAATAAGTAATAATTTGGGCTTGACGTTGTGCTTTTAAAGCAAAGTGGAAAGTATATAGACACTTAAATTTTCGAATTGGCAATAATTTTGAGCTTGTAAATAATTACCATATCAACCGAAAGAAGGTAAATTTCCCAAATTTCTGTACATAACCTTCATGGAAGTAATTGGAAAAGGATATTAGGTTAATAAGATATTATGATTATGGGATTTATTAGGAAGTCTAGGAGTGGTATTATACTAATCCAATTTGTTTTGCCTTTTCCTTAGGATTGGTTCTTATTTGCATGTCCTAATTTTATATTCCATCAAAATCCCATTTCGTAGCGGCTACATAGCTCCTTATTTACGTAGGAGTTATAAACATTATAATTCTATTAGTTGTTATGTTCATGAATGGTTTAGAATATTAAAACGATTTGAAACATTTTTTTCTTACCTCTATTTGGATGAGCCAAAATCAAATATCTTATTTTCTGTTGAATAATTGTTAGTAGCATACATGGTCCAAGAAAAGAAAGACTTGCCCTGTATTTGTAATACTCATTCGATTTCGAACATGAAGAAAAAGGAGGATAATTGTCCAAAAAGTCCCAAATCAATTGCAAGGTAGGTAATTCAAGCCTAAATCTTTCAATTATATAAATTTAGTTCAATACCTATTCTTCGACAGCCAATTCAGTTTAAACATTTCAATTATACCAATCCAATGCTAAACCTTTTCACGATTATTCATTTTAGTCTTAAAGTATTTAACAATTTTTCAATATAAAATTTATGGGTAATTTTGATCGAAAATTGTCAATGGACTTTATTGGCAAATCTTTAAAAGATTTAAGACTAAATTAGTAGAATTGAAATGTTTAAAATTAAATCGGCCGTCGCATAATAGGATTGTGACATATTGACACGATTGAAAGATTTATAACTGAATTGCTTACCGTACAATAAGCTTAGGGCTTTTTGGACAATTCTTCTAAAAAAAAAGTTCTTAAATGACACCAAAAAATGTTAAAGATGGAATTGAATTTCCATTGAATAGAAAACGCGATTTAATGTTTAAATCTTCGATAATGACTTCTGGAAAATGCCATTTTGAAAGTACCATGAACAAGGGTCGTGACCACATTATTTGACCGATCTTTTGTCAATAAAACGTGGAAAGGGAGCAAGGTGGTTTGCGCACCTCAACAAGGCAAATGCTTGGCACGGTCTGTTGTCCAAGAAAAGGGGGAAAGGGAACAAGGGGAAGGGGCTTCGCACATGAACAATGCCCGTGACCACATTCTTAGGACGATCCGTTTTGTTGCCATTCAACGTGAAAGGGAAGATTTGCGTTCCTTTTGCCGATGAGGCACCAGTCCTCAACCCATAAGATTACGAAATTACTCCACACCTTCTTGAAATGAGGGACCAGTGCTAACCCTGGAGAACCAAATTGTCGCATACTAACACTTTTTTTTCCTTCTTTATTTGTTACCGTTGAACTTCTAATGCATCCGGATAAGTAGAAATGGTGAAAAGACAAGCCAGAGGGTAAGCAACTCGCGCACTGTGCTTGGTAAACGGGTCGTATTAATTTTGATCCAAAAGGAGTTACAAGACTCATAATAAAACGATAGCAAAGCTCGTTTAGCCTGCTACATTGAGACCACTGGGGAAGTTGTTTGAGGTCGCTTTTGGCCTCAGGATCAATCTTTTCATTTTGCGAATCCAGTTGACCAAATTTAGGCCTACTAACTTTTTCCATGGAGAAAAATGGAAACGCAAAAAAAGAAAAAGTTCTTTAAGAAAGAAGAAATACAACTGGATTGGATAACCTTCATGAGGAGCGGCAGCTATCAAAGTACAATTTCGACATCAAATTAGTTTCAACAAGAAACGGGATGTAAACGTAACTTAACACGAGAAAGATGGCATATGCTACCGTTCATACAAAATGCAATTTTGTATAAGGAGGTAAAGGGCGTCATGGAGATGATCTTGGAAGGAATGCCACTAATTAGATTACTCTTTAGTCGTGCTGCACGGCAAGTTTAGGGGGCAGCTTTGATTTAGATAAGCAAAGGCATATTCAAAGAGATAATCACAAAGAAAAAAAAAAGTCTTAAACTCATTGGATGACTATCAATTCAATCATAAACTTTTTAAATAGTCATTTTAGTCATAAACCTATTAGCGATTTGCCAATATAGTTCTTCCAATTAATTTTGGTCTGAAACGCTTATGTGGACTTTGATTGTCTTATGCGACACGCCCGCCAAGAGTTCTTTATAAGTATTTCAATCCATAGGTTTTTTTACATTTTTTGCATTATTTACTATTTTTTTATTATGATAATTTACTTATTTTATTTGGTGTGAAGTTTTCATCTAAGTAACATACGCATGTGAGGAGCTTGTAGGTTAAATGGGTGGGCAAGAGTTTTTCTAAATTGGGTTAAATATTAATGTGTTTTCTTAATACGGGTTGGTCGAGTATATGTTATTAAATTTACATTTTATGAAAAATAGATCAAAATGGATTAAATGGATTAATATAGATCATACTACTTTTAACTCATCCCAAATCCGACTAGATCCACCCATTTGACCATCCTACTTGCAGTCAACACCCGCATTATGTGTTTTGATCATCATTATCTCTCAGTAGCCTACGTGGTCCAAAAGAAAAACGAAAAGAATCGCTCTATACTGTTGAGACTTGTTTGATATTCAGGCATGAAGAAAAAAGGTTCTTATTTGACACCAAGTAATGTTAAAAGATGGAATTGAATTTTGGTTGATCAGAGAAAACACGATTCTATGTTTAGAAGCTTCGACAATGACTTCTGAAAAATGCCATGTGGGGAATGTGTATCGTGAACATGGGTCGTGACCACATTCTTGAAACGATTTGTTGCCATTCGAAGCGAAAAAGGAAAAAGGTGTGTTGCGCACCTTTTGGCAATGAAGGACCTGTCCTAACCCCATAAAGTTGCTAACCCATGAGTACACCAAATTTTCGCATACTAACTTTTCTTTTTCTTTATTTGTTACCGTTGAACTTCTAAAGCATTCCGATAGGTAGAAATGGAAAAGACAAGCCAGAGGGTTGGTAATTCGGACATTGTGCTTGGTAAACGGGTAAACGGGTCGAAATTAATTTTGATCCAAGAGCAGTTACAGGACTCGTGATATACCAATTAGAAGGCTCATTTAGCGTGCTATGTTGAGATTGAATTGGGTAAGTTGTTTGAGTTCGCTTTTTGGCCTCAACAGTCGTTGTTTTCATTTGGTGACTCTAGACGGTTAAATTTAGATTATGTTTATTTCGTGAAAAATAAATAATTTAGAAAATATTTATTTTTAAAAATGATCGCTTTTATTAATTGTAATAATTAGTCATTTGAAAATATTTTCATTATCAATAATAATTTATGTTAAACGTTTTTGTGGATAATAAAAAAAAATTTGTTTATTCATTTTTGTAACAGATACAAGCGATTATTTTTTAGAAAATATTTTCCTAATTGTTCATTTTCTACAAAACAGACGGAGTCATAGGCCTTCTAACTTTTTCCATGGAGAGAAATGGAAATGTAAAACAAAAAGAAAAAAGAAAAATTGGTTATCTAACCAATTTTTCTTTATTTTGTTTTATGCATTAGCAAATTTACCATAATAGTGTCCCAAGACATTACAAAATATGTCTAAAAGACAATGAGGGATATGAGACGGTCAGTTCAAGGCCAAAGAGTCATGCCAGAAAAATTAATTTATATAATTTTTGTTGTGGAGCACTTAATATATTTAAATTGGCTCGTAACTTTAGCCTAACTAAATATGTTGACAGAACAAGAAAATAAATCAAATACCAAATTTAAGTGGTTCGATCGTAGAGACCTACATCAATGAGAAGAATAGCGACAAATTCTACTATATATCAAACGATATACGGAAATTACAACCATACTCAAGTTACTTAAACAGTCAAGATGTTTCCCAAGTCACAAATACATCAAATAACTTACACAGTGTTTAGCTTTACAATTTCTCGCGAAATAATCTCACAATCTCTCGAAGGAACTATATAAAATTCTTATCATAATAATTCAATTGGCTTGAACACTTGTCTCTTGAAGATAATTCATGAATAAGAACAACGAAAATAACTCTCCAACCACTCGACGATGAGACAGCACGTCAAGATTGCTTGATCAACAACAGTCCCTATTAAGCACTCACGTAAAGGTAGTGCTTAATGCAATATCTAACAAAGGCACGGATTCTTGATATATATGCAAAAACAAGCCACCACTAATTGGACAAAAGATCTAATCCAAGGATTGGTCAACCAAGTCGAAAATATGGACTTTGCTGTTTCGTCCTTTATTGGCCGACTCAAGCAAGGAATTTCCTTGTTTATTTCTTTCTTATATTTGACACATGTTCGACCGAGTCCAAGAAGCCCACACCAACTAGGATTAGAACAAATTCAAAGTGGATTCAGTCAACTTGGACTTTCCTCCTTCAAAGTGCACGTTCTTTCCCGTTTTACCAATTTTTTTACCAACAAATATTCACTCATGTCAATTGTAGAGATAAGAAACTGGGCAGAAATATAGCACAAGTGCCGAAATTTAACATGAAGGAACAATTAAGTGTCAAAAGTTCTAAAGAGTACAAGTAAGTGCCACTTTTTGTAAAAAAGAAAAAAGAAATGAGACATTTAAGTGTCATTTCTGAGTGAAGGTTGCAAGGCATTGATTTTTCTCTTGCATGATGAGTTGATATATTCAATCGAGTGGCAGAATGAACTCCATTTACAGGACTCGAAATTAATTTTGGTAGAAATTAATTTTGATCCAAGTTTAGCGTGCTATGTTGAGATCGAATTGGGTAAGTTGTTTGAGTTCACTTTTTGGCCTCAACAATCGTTGTTTTCATATGGTGATTCCGGACAGTCAAATTTAAATTCCGTTTATTTCGTGAAAAATAAATGATTTATAAAATATTTATTTTTGAAAATGATCGCTTTTATTACTTGTCATAATTAGTCATTTGAAAATATTTTCATTATCAATAATAATTTATGTCTAAACATTTTTGTGGATGATAAAAAAAAATTTGTTCATTCATTTTTGTAATAGATACAAGCGATTATTTTTTAGAAAATGTTTTCCTAATTGTTCATTTTTTACAAAACAGACGGAGTCTTAGGCCTTCTAACTTTTTCCATGGAGAGAAATGAAAATGTAAAACAAAAAAGAAAGAAAAATTGGTTAGATAACCTTTTTTTTGTTGGTCAATAAAATCTTCATTCATTACGCAATAGCAAATGTACCATAACAGTGTCTGAAGACATTACAAAATATGTCTAAAAGTAGGGGTGTTAAAAAGGCTCGAACCGACCCGACCCGACCCGACTCGAAATTTAGGATATTTTCGGGTCAGGTCAAAATAGTATCTGCATATGGAGCTGGTATCATTTAGAATCGGATCAAAACAGGTCGGCCTATGTCTTTTTGACACTGGGACGGTACCAGTGGTATCGCCTATGCGTTTTAGATAAAATAAACAAAGAAGAAGCAAACCCCTCTCCATGCGTTTTTCATCCACTGCTCAACCCGATCCTCTCTTCACCAATCATCCCTTCGCTGACCATCGACCGGTCCTCCCTTCAAATTTTTGTGCATGCTAATTTCCTATGATCTGTGTGTGCTGATTTCCTATTATCTGCAACCTTGATCATACACGTCTTGACTATGTTCCGTAATTTTTTCGAATTTTTTGCAGAGAACCTCTATGATTTGGGATTAGGTCTAATCTGTCCTTCTATTGATCAGAATTACACTTACAAAATTAGTAGTGTAAATGTGATTTTGGCTTCAATATCTTCGTGAAAATTATAGTGTAACTCCATACCTTTATCAAAAGGTAAGAATCATGCTAATTGAACTTCGATGATCAATTAGTTGCGTGAACAAACTTGATTTTAAGGTTGTGATAAAATATTTGGTCTATTGCATTGGGTTTGTCTTGATGATTTTGTAGCATTCCTTGTGTGCTCGTTTAGGCATATGTTTCTTCATGAAAATTGCTCATGGTTGCATAGGTAATCTACATGATTTTTATCCCCGATCCGACCCGAAACGCATTAAGAGTTTCGAGTCGGGTCGGGTCGGGTCAAAGCATGACCCTTTACAATTGGGGTCGGGTTGGGTAACATCAAGACCTGACTCGACCCGAGCCATTGACACCCCTATCTAAAAGACAATGAGGGATATAAGACAACCAATTCGACTAAAAGACAGAGTCATGCAAGAACAATTAATTTATATAATTTTTGTTGTGGAGCAACTAATATATCAAAATTGGCTCATAACTTATTGATTTAAACTTTTGACTAAAAGTTGATCTAACTGAATATGTTGACATAACAAGAAAATAAATCAGATACTAGATTTAAGTGGTTCAATCGTAGAAACCTACGTCCACGGGAAAAATAGCAACAAATTACACTATAGATCAAGCAACATACAAAGATTATAACCACACTCAAGTCACTCAAACAGTCATGGTGTTTCCCAAGCCCCAAATACATCCAATAACTTACACAGTATTCAACTCCATAATTTCTCGCGAAATAATCTCTCAATCTCTCAGAAGAATTATATAAAATTATTATCATAATAATTCAATTGGCTTGAACACTTTTCCTTTGAAGATAATTCATGAATAAGAACAACGAAAATAACTCTCCAACCACTCGACAATGAGACGGCACGTCAAGATTGCTTGATCAACAACAGCCCCTATTAAGCACTCACGTAAAGGCAGTGCTTAATGCAGTATCTAACAAAGGCACGGCTTCTTGATATATATGCAAAAACAAGCCACCACGTATTGGAGAAAAGGTCTAATCCGAGCTAGGATTGGTCAACCCAGTCGAAAATATGGACTTTGCTGTTTCGTCCTTTATTGGCCGACTCAAGCAAGGAATTTCCTTGTTTATTTCTTTCCTATATTTGACACATGTTCGACCGAGTCCAAGAAGCCCACACCAACTAGGACTAGAACAAATTCAAAGTGGATTTAGTCAACTTGGACTTTCCTCCTTCAAAGTGCACGTTCTTTCCCGTTTTACCAATTTTTTTACCAACAAATATTCACTCATGTCAATTGTAGAGATAAGAAACTGGGCAGAAATATAGCACAAGTGCTGAAACTTAACATGGAGGAACAATTAAGTGTCAAAAGTTCTAAAGAGTACAAGTAAGTGCCACTTTTTGTAAAAAAGAAAGAAAGAAATGAGACATTTAAGTGTCATTTCTGAGTGAAGGTTGCAAGGCATTGATTTTTCTCTTGCATGATGAGTTGATATATTCATGGCAGAATGAACTCCATGGTAAGAATCTGTGATCGAAAATATGAGCAACTATCATTCAAATTAGTAGGAACTGTGCCACATTCTCTAGTTCCTCGATGGCAAGATACTACTTCAAAGTGGTGTCAAGCCCTTCAAGTTTCTTCTCGGTTGTCTCGAGCTCAGTCCATAGAGCCAAAAGTCAATTGAAGCAAGTGGTGAGCAAGAGGTTCCCTTGCTTCACCTCCAGCAAGGCTTGACTGAGATAATAACAACTTGTTGTGAGCTCAAATTATTGATAGAGTGACTACTACAACAATTTATAATTATTTATTATTTAATCTTTTATAGTCTAAAATATTCTCACATTAGATTAAAGACTTCACCCAATCATTTCTTTGTAACACCTTCAATGAAAATGCAACATTCATATTGGATGAAGCCGAGAGTTTAGGCATCGAAAGAGACTAAGCTTGCCATAACCACATATCTGTTGTGGGTTTCAATGCGTATGGAGGGATGAAAACGGTGTTTCCGACTTTAATCAAGGGGGTTGCACCAGGAGGAGAGAAGTTGCATCATCAGCTCGCTAAAGGAATCAGATTGGTCGTTGAGTCGGAAGGCGGGGTCAATCTCACTGCCTTGAACAAGATGAGTTCAACTAAGTCGGTCGTTTAAGATAAACTGAGGATCGAGCCTCCGGTCCGATTCCAGTAAAGGAAGTCGAAGAGTGATACATTGGTCCGGAGCCACGGCCGCGCCTCCTAGATCAAGAAGGGCGAGATGATCTTCAGATATCAGCCGTTATGCTTCGAGAGACCCGCGGGCCTTCGATGATCCGGAGGAGTTTGTGGGCCGTAGGTTTGTGGGGGGAAAGGAGAGATGCTGTTGAATTATGGACCTGTTCGGTTCGGCTTTGATGCCCTAGGAAAATGCAAATATCTTTAAGTTAATGGGGTATTCCGAAATGCAAATACCGTTTGGTAAAATAAAAATTTTCATTGCAGTGCAAAGCAACTTTGGTCTAAATGCCGTTTAGTTAATACTACTTGTAAAGCACTTTGACTAAATTTCTTTTTTAATAAAAAAATTGTAATTTTTTTTTAATCTATTCACTGGCGACCAACTGACCGCCAGCCACTCTCTGGCGGCCAGATCTGGTCGTTGGACAGCCACACCTAAGGTCGAGTGACCTCAAGCGTGGGTCAATCGTCGCCGTCGCTTGGGTTCACACAACCTCGGTGATTGTCTGACGGGGCCACACGTTGCCTCCTCCGTCGCGCGACCCAGGTGGTGTCGCCTCAGTCGCTTGGGCGCACGACCCAAGCGACACCGCCAGGGCCGCGCAAACCCAGGCAACGGCAACGACACCTAGGTTGTCACCTGGGATTGCGCAAGCGACCACCACTTGGGTCACGCAACCTTCAGAGGCGGTTGCCCCGCTTGGATGGTGGTTGCGCAACCCAAGCGGCGGTCGGTGGGGTTGGGTGAGCAACGTTCGCCAGCGTCGGGACCCCTTGGCCGACAGTCATCGGCCTTATTGGCTCATCGGAGAGATGAACAGTGAACAATGCTAAGTTACGTTTTGGAATATGCAACTTCCCAAAGTAGCTCTAGACCTCTCTTAGGTTAAAAGCCTTTAGAGTCCTTTGGAAATGCAATTGTATTTAACTAAAGTCCTCCAAAAAACGAACCAAATAAGTTTGCATTTGGCCAAGGGGCTTGAGATCGACGATCCAACAATGTATGTAGAACAAGCAGTGCCCGAGGAAGGATCTGGTGCTGCTCCTGCCGAGGGTCATGTTGGTGGAGATCTTCCTTCGTTACGACACGTTCGACGTGGACCCCGGCAAGTTGCCTCATGGATCATCTGCAAAGTTCAAGTCGCTGACCAAGGCCGCCGCAAGTAATTGCCCTGGTTTGAAGAGTTTTTACTGCACAAATTGCTGAGGTTCAACTTAGGGCTATCCTTCTTCAAGGCTTTATTCGATTTATTATATGGGTAGGACGTACGATGAAACTTTGCAGGAAATCAAATTTACTTCAACTCAAAGTTCTTGCAATAGGACAAATATTAGGAATCATGCTATTCTCCCTACTTTCTTGAAATTTCATATTTTCTAGGAGATTCCTATAAAAAAATTTATGCAAAATCAAAAATAAAAAGATTGCCCAAAAAAGTTATTGGACCAATAAAATACCTATTCTTGAAATTTTGCCTCCGAAACTTTTTTTATATGGAGAAATAACTCAAGACGTGCTATAATAGCTCAATTCATCCTATTTTCTAGAAGTATCACATTTTCCATGAGATTTGTCTGCAAAATTAATGTAGAATCAAGAAAAAAAATCTTTCAAAAAAGTTTTTGAAACGTTGAGATATAGGGTAATTTATATGGAAAAATACATACATTCCTCATACACGTGATTTGAATCTATCAATGCATGAATACATTGAGGAAGACTTATTCTAAAGGTGCCTATCAAGACGAGAAAAAAAACTAATGACGCTTCCCTTGCCTCGGAGGAATCGTATATTTTATAGATTCACGTGCATCGTTTGGATTGTTCAAGCTTGACCAATCCAACTATAGTGTATTCACATTCAACAAGCACTAGAGTAACAAATATTTCGGTACATAGGGTTTCATTAATTAAGTTGAGTAAAATTAGAAAAAATACATTATTCAACAAGTTTTGAAAACTACAGAAGCATTCATTTTATTGAAATCACTTACTTAGAAATTTTATTCTCGCGGATATATATAATATAATATAAGATAAGATAAGATAAACGTGTTGGTCATGTGGGCTTCCTTTTCTTCTCCTTGGGCCTGATCTGCCTAGGCCATCTACAGATGTTAACAAGAAATAAGCCATAAGGATGACCTGGGTCTAAATTTAGCGGGCCATTTTTCCCTCATCAAAAATGAAGATTGGAGGAGATAGATTTTGATTGAATAAATAAATATTATATAATGCATCTATATGTGCGTGTGTGTATACATATATATATGTATATGTATATGTATTATCTCACATTTTGAGAATAATAGGATGAAATGAGACCAAGTACTCCAAGCATCTCTATTAAGTAGCAAAACTCTTTGGCCTACTTAATCGAACAGATTTATGGCCCTCGATCGCACAAAGTTAAGGTCATTGTATAGAAAGTTGCATCTTGAGTACATATGATCGGGATGACCCATTTCCAAGGGGGTATAAGTTCGATGAGTTTACCTTATTCTCAAGAGAAAGTGGTGTGACAAACTCTCTATAAATATGGTTTGATGTAAGATTGTGTTCCGTATCTCTTATCACTTTCTCAACTTGCAAGGTTCAAAGGGCCATCGAATAATCTAAGAATAGAAAGCAAGCAAGTTCTCAACTATGAGGAAAAGGATGGGAAAATTATTCAAAATATTCTATTTTTATTACACTTTTGGCAGTTAAATTATAGACTTTTAAATTATGTCAATTGAGTACTAAATATTTTCAAATTTTGCTAGTTGAATTCATTCGATCAATTTTGACTTGAAATTATTAACACGAATATTAATTATCCTACGTGGTACGATTAACGATGACATTGATAATTTTTAACAATATTTAATCATTTTGAATTATTTTTCATGTTTTCTTTACTTTTCCTTCTTTACTTTTTCTTTTTCTTTCCTTTTCTCTTCTCTTCTTATTTTTACCCTTTTTCCCTCCTTTGGCCATCGTTAGGCCTCTGGAGAGGGATGCTTGGGCTTGGGAAGGCAAGGGTTGCCCTTGCCAACCTAGGCAAGGATTGCCCACACATGCCCAGGTGTTGACACCTAAATTTTGATTGATCATTTGTAATTTAATTTTAACCCCGAAACAAAAAAATATTAGGATTAAATTGCATAGCATATAGTTTTAGGAGCATTTATTATTGCATTTGCATTTGACATGTGGCAGATGGGCTTCAATTGATGGTTCTAAGCTTTAATTTAACAAGTTGGACTAAGCCCACAAAGGAAAAGAATTTGGCTAGGCCCATTAAAGAGTGACGAGTTGGAATATTCGGAATATAAGAATATTCCCGAGAATATGAGAATGTTCCCGAAAATATTCGCATTATTCTTACAATATTTAGGGAAGCTATCGGATGAAATATTCCCATTAAAGGGTGACGAATTGGAATATGAGAATATTCCCGAGAATATTCTCATTATTCTTTCAATATTCAAGGAAAGCGTCGGATGAAATATCGGAAAAATATTGCACGTGGGATACAAGAGTTAAATAGACAACGTGCAAATTTATCATTTTTCCTTAAATAACATAATCTTCTCACCTATAAAAAGGGGCTACACACACTGAAGAAAGACACAGAAAAAACACAAAAAAGGCCAGAGGGTAGAGAGACGGCCACAAAAATATAGAAAAGAGCGGAGGCTGAGAGGTCGGCAATTCTGAACACTCGAGCGACACACGAGAGAACAAGGTAGGGAGTGATAGCTTGCTCAGCCCAGCCTTGATTGAGACCTCACCGTGCCTTCGTCGCTACCAATCTGCTGCCGATCCACCACGCGCACCACCTGACGGAGATGCCGTGCAGCTGCTCCAAGTCACTCCAAGCTTGACGATGCCACCGTCACTGCTCTGGTCGAAGACCCCCGTTGAGGACTCCCCTGCACCGACGCGAAGCTGTTTTTTCGTTTTTTTTTGGCCTCTTCGATGTCGTTGCTGCCTCCTGATTTCTGATCCCTACTGAACCGTCAGGCGATGCCTACCAGCGAGTGAACTCCAACACCCAGCCACATCAACGTTTCCTGCAGCGTCATTGATTAATTCCAGCGAGCCATCTTGGCGAGTTTGACCACAAGCGAAGCCCCGCCGTTCCTTAAATTCACGATCTCTGTATTTGCAGGTACCTCCAGGAGCATCAATCGCCCCTGACTTCTATAAGTCAAAAGAGCCAAGGAAGATTGAAGATGACATGATGATAGAGTGCCAAGTGGTGGAGGTCTAGTAAGAAAAGGAGAGATTTTGACCATTGTTCGAAAAGAAAGACTTCTTCGTGTGCCAAGCAGGTGGTCTTGAGCAGCGTAAAGAAGCCACGTTCGCTACCAAATCGCAACGTCACAAGGGTTGCTTCGTTAAAATAAAAAAAAAAGTTTTCCGGTGAGCATCTCATCCATGGCGTATCACCAACACACCACCGTGAGTCGCCCTGCTAATGCCATCGTCGATCCATCCGTTTGCGAGTCACCATCACCATCGCGATTTGGTAATGTTATTCTCGCAATATCAAGAGCTAGGTGAGAATCTTAATTAATTCAATTTTCTCATATTGCCTAGTTTGTAGAATTGCAATCTTAGTTGAATATTTGATTAATATTGCCATATCCAAAAGATCTCCTGACCTTTCGTGAACTAGGAAATTTTCCTTACTTCACAACGTGCGTATAATTGTCAGTCCAATTTCATGCCCGAAATATGACTCGCAATCGCACGGAAAAATCGTCAATCCGATTACATGCCCGAGATACGATTCGTCGATTTTATTTGTTTCCAAAATTAAATGGACGTGGAAAATATCTTGCCTGATTTGTTGCCATGCTTTTCTTGATGCATCTGCTTGAACTAATTTTGCTTATAAAAGAAAACCCAAAAAAAATATAGTTTAGTTGGATGTGGTTTTTGTTAGGATATTTTCTTTTATGATAGTTTGCATGTTTAACTATAGGTTAGTTTTAATTTCGAATTTTGATTATAAAAAACATAAAAATTGCCATGCTCATGTAGAATTAGGTCATCTTCCGTGTGTCATCTAGTCATCACATGTTTAGGGTCATTCAAATACGTGACATACTAGGATAGTTGCATTGAATATTTTCTAGTGTTAGATTAAGTTAAATAATTAATGTTGCGTGACATATAATTTGCATATTAAGTTGCACATTGCATGTTAGTAAATTTAGACACTTTCGTACGTCATTACATGCATTGCACGTTAGTCTTAGGCCTCATTAAATATGAGAAAATCCAAAATTCGAGTGATTGCGTATTAATTAGAAATCACTTTTAGGTTGATGTGATTTTCTGACTAATATTGCAGATGCTTTCGTTACTTCGAGGTAAGTATTTCTTCCTTATGCTTGCAATTTATTTATCACTTTGCTTTATTGAGTGTTAAATAATGATTGCGCACTCGCATGATCACATTGCATGTTAGGGATTAAATTAAAATCAATCTAAATTGCCTGCAAATCATTTTTTTAAATAAAAGAGAAAAAATACCGAAAGGGCGTTAGAGAAATCTAACGTAATCAAGTCCCCGATCCCATAGTTTCTGGTTCGTAGGAGTAAAGTAACTCTCCCGCTACTTTACTTGGGTTTCTACTCGACCCACCAAAAATAGATTAGTGACGACTCCTAAGTAAAAATCATTGGCATGTTAAAAAAAACTTAAACCCTAAGTCGCGAGTTAGTATGGGCTTGGGAGAGCCCGAACTAAGTTTAGGCTTAATAATCCATTAGCCAAACCCTAGGTGGTGCACCTGAGGTGAGGTCGTGACACCAGGTGATGACAACCTCGCTTGATTTAGTGAGAGTGGCCCTCGCTAAGGTAGGCACGGGCCTCTCTCTGATGAGGGTGATCCATGCCTTAGTCTAACGACCTCCACTCATAGACAAGTGTCACGAGCCGATCGTTTGGGATCGCGACCATGCGGCAAGTTAGGCTATTTCGGATCGCTTAGGATTATTGAGGCCTAAGCCAAGCCTTCTTCAGATCAACCAATCACTCACTCACCCATATCGTAGAGAGAGAAACTAAAGAGAGAAGCTTTGAACGAAAGAAAGGAACTTAGATTGCTAATGGTTGAATGGGGATCCAAATGAGGGGGAAGGCGCCCCTTCTTATACTTGAGGCTCTCAAATTACAACCATTGATCGAATTTCAATCTGGCGGGCGAGATCGTTCCGCCCCACCTTCCATCTAAGACATTTATAACAAGAAGATTCTAGATCACGGCGCAATTACAAGATTGCCTATCACTAAGAATGTTTCGAAAGTGCTTAGATCCTTCGAGGGGCATTTTGGTCATTCTTCCTCGATCACGAACGCCCCATTGACCATAGAAACCTCTATTCCGTGACATTCTCCCCCACTCATTCGAGCGACGTTCTTGGCGCTTACAGCATAGGGAGAGTTCTTTTTGCCACGAGCTTTTTCCCGCTTCTTCCTATTTCACTTGGCCCTAATCAACTCGAACGGTACCTCGAACGGCTTCTCGAACGATTGATTGAGTGGCTTCACGATCGGTTGGGCGCACGACCCTTTCTTTGGCTCGGACATGGTATGCGGCGCGTACTCCATTTCAAGGAAGAGGGCTTCGATTGGCATGTTGTGAGTTGGCACAGGAGGTCCCAACTCTACCTTCAGCTCCTCCAATGGTTGGGTCTTTGGTTGTTGATCGGCCATGTGCTTGGCCGCCTTCAAGCTTTTGTCGAGGAGATGAACCGCAGCAATCGTTTTGGTGTTCATCACCTCTTTAAGCATCGGCACCATGGACGGACACTTCGGGTCAAGCACTATGATACACTTGGGCCCCATGTTGATCATGGTTCTTACTTGGTCGAAGAACTACATTCCCAGGATAAGATCGTAGTCATCGAGCAGGACTACTTTGAACGAGAGCTTACCTTTTCATCCACCAATTTGGACTTCGACCTCCGAGGTTGTGCCTCCACTTGCAATGTCTTCCGAGTTGACGGTCTTGAATCGCCTTCCATTCGGCATCACTTCCAAACCCAACTTCTTCACTACCTCGATCGCCATGAACACATTAGATGCACTCGTATCAACCAAGGCATAGAGAGTAATACCACATACCTCGAGTTCGACGAAGTACATGTCTATTTGCTCCTTCTTCTCGGGCAGTGGTTAGGTTTGCACAAAGTTGTGAGTCATCCCACCAAGTCAGATTTGGTGCTTCTCCTCATTTGGCCGTTCTTCTTATTCGACAGAGAGGATGGCATTGACTTGGTGTTTTTGCGGACACTTTTGCGTCCAATGATTCCCTTTGCAAATGAAGTAAGGAGCGAGTGGAAGTTGATCGTACTTACTTGTGTAATTCGTTTGTGGTTGACCTCTTTGGATGGGTTGTTTGGACAAGCCTTCTCCCCAAGTTTTCATTCGACCACCTTGATCTTTGGGGCCACAGGAGTTGTCTCCACCTTCATCCTCGGAGGACCAATCCAACCTCCAATTCCTTGATTGATACTTCGTTGGATCAAACTTGTTGAGGTTGATGAGTGATCTGGCCACGGTTAAGGCTCTCGAGAGATTTCTCACGTCCTAACGCATTAGCTCTTGTCTTGCCCACGACTTGAGTCCATCCAAGAATGCTCTGAAAGCTTCATCTTCTCCAAGATTGTTGATTTGGAGCTTGAGTTTGGTGAATTCTTTCATGTACTCTCGGACCGTACCTTGTTGTTCGAGGCGATGGAGCTTGCTACGGGTTTCTTGTTGAGCAAACTCGAGGAAGAAATACTCACAAAATTCCTTCACGAAGTCATCCCACGTCTCCACGGGATGGGCACTACGCTTGGTCTTATCACACATATTGCGCCACCAAAGCATTGTGGTATCAATAAGGAACATGGCAGCGGTTCGTACCTTAACATTCTCGTGTTGGATGTTGGCGGCTCCGAAGTACTGCTCCATACTCCGTTCGAAGTTGTCCACCACTTTGGTGGATCGATCACTCTTGAACTCCTTGGGCTTTGGTACCTCTAGCTTGGGCACCACTTGGGTATGCACCGCTCCGTTCGCGATGCTCAGCTTGCATAGGGTGAGCTCCATCTTGAGCTCTTGGATCTCCACCTTCATGGCTTCAACCCCATCCCATCGGGGGTTCTCCTCTTCCATTGTTTGGACTCGTTCCCTCAAGTCGTCAATCGATATTTTGAGGTTATTGTCCTTCGCTTGGAGAGGGATTGTTGCATCATTGATGGCGTCCGTGAAGTCCTTGCGAAGAGAGCCTTCAACCTCCATGATCCAGTCTCGAACATCATCGAGTCTGTCAATGAGGTCGGCCACAGCACTTTGCATCTTCACAAACTTCTCATCAAGCGTGGCAATGGGTTCCGATGAGGTTCCTCTTTTCTTCTTCGGCTGCGAGTCTCTCTGACTTGGACAACCTCTCCATCCATAGTGGCTTCTTGGCTCGACATTCTTTCGAACAGTTAGTGCTGCTCCTTGGATCTCTCTTCTTTTGCTCTGATACCACTTGTCACGGCCCGATTGTTTGGGATCGCGACCGTACGGTGACTTAGGCTATTTCGGATCGCTTGGGATCGTTGGGGCCTAAGCCAGGCCTTCTTCGAATCAACCAATCACTCACTCACCCAGATCATAGAGAGAGAAACTAGAGATAGAAGCTCTGAACGAAAGAAAGGAATTTAGATTGCTAATGGTTAGATGGGATCCAAATGAGGGGGGAGGGCACCCCTTCTTATACTTGAGGCCCTCAAATTACAACCATTGATCGAGTTTTAATTTTGCGGATGAGATTGTACCGCCTCACCTTCCATCTAAGACATTTATAACGAGAAGATTCTAGACCATGGCACAATTTTAGGATTATTAGTCCCTAAGAATGTTTCGGAAGTGTTTGGATCATTCGAGGGGCGTTTTGGTCATTCTTCCTCAATCACGAACGCCCTATTGATCATGGAAACCTTTGTTCCATGACACAAGTCTCGACGATGGTTAATAGAGGGAAAAAGGGAAAAAAGAAAAAAGAAAATAAAAGAAAAGGAAGGAAAGGAAAAATAAATTAATATTTTTTTAAAAATTAAAATAATATTAAAAATTGTCAATATCATTATTGACCGTGCCACGTAGGACGGTTGGTATTCACGTAAATAATTTTCAATTAAAATTGATCAAATTGATATAATTGAATATAATTAAAAGATTTATGATTGAATTAAAAAAATGTAACAATTTTAAAATTTTCTAAACTATTTTTTTCCTTAAAAGGAGGTCACTAGCTGGCTATAGAGAAAATAAAATGTAGTTAGGCATATAAACTAATTGACACCAATGCAGGGAAGTCGGTCAATAGGCGGCCAGATTTTCTTAAAAAACACTGATTTAGTTGGGTGTCAACTCTGTCTTAATTTCTTTTGTCTGGGAAAGAGTCACTCCAATTCAAAATCCATCACCTGTCAACTTTTTGTCTAATGACGCTGTTCACTATCCATGCGTCACTTCAAGTTTCCATAACTTTCTTTTTCCGTTTGGCATTTTCTCTCTCTTCATTCTCTCAACAAACACACCACGTTGCGGCAATAGCTGTCGCCTCCATTGGATGAAATACCTCCTCCCCACATCCAAGAGCGGCCAAATTGGCCCTGATGGGAATACTTCATCCTTCATTTGCTCTTACTTTACCCTCTCTATTTTGTCGATTATGAGTAAATCCGTGGATCGGATCAAATTTAGATTAAATCATAAATGATCAAATTCAAATTAACTAATTAATCCGTATATGATCCATTTATTAGTAATATAGATTTATTTACTTATATTAAATTTAATTTATACTCGACTCAACTTATATAATTAAAACATTTACATATATAACCAAATCTAAAAATCTTATTTCTTATGATTATAAAAAAAATTATATTGTTAAAACACTTTTATACAATTACAAAATTAATGGATGGATTTTATAATTTTTTTTAAAAATTAAGACTTCATTTATTTCATAAAGATTGTGGTATTTCTAAAAATGACAATATTTTTCATTGTTTGATTGAAATTAAAAAATGAATTAAAAAAATACTTTCCACTTGGAATTTCTGAAAATGATAATATATGCACTTCTTTTAAGTATGTTTATTTTTATTAAAAAAAATAGAATTTCCAATTATTTTATTTTATTTTATTTTTAAAAAAAATTTCCTCCTCCTTTGCCGAAGAAGGAGGAAACAATACCTTCATGCAATCATCGGCCATGGCAACAATGGCCAAGTGAGCTCCAACCTCACCACTAGCTAGCAAGGCTTGAGGTTGCCTTTTACTAATGAGCCAAACCTCACCTTGATGACGGTGAGCTCAAGCTCGCCTCAAGTGACACTAGTGAGCTTCACTCCCCATATCTGACAAGTTCGAGCTCACCTTAGGTGACACCTCGCTCGATCAGTGACGAACTCAACTCCCTAGATTTGGCGGGCTCAAGTTCACCTTAGGCAATTGGGCGAAGGCCGCGCACCCCAGGGCCCTACCATGAGGGCTTCGCGGCCCTCATCTGCAACCAGTGAGAGCCTCACGGCCCTTGCTTAGTGGCCGGTCACCGAACTTGGGGGGGTTTGCAAAGAAAAATAAAAGAAAGAAGTAAAAAGAAAAAGAAAAAAGAATAACTAAATAAAATAAAAAATTATAAAAATTGTTCAAATAGATGGTATCTCATTAGTAGGTTTACTTAACTAATAACTTTTAAAAGTTAAATGAGTTTAAAGATAAATCCATTTGCAATCACCCATTTACCATTAGACTTATATACACACAAACCCATCAACCACTCATTTATTAAAGCTTAACTAATCCATATATGACTCATTTCGTTGTAGAGTAATGCAGCTTTAAGGAGAGAGACAGTGATGGATCATGTTTGGGCTGAGGGTTTGGCTTTTCCTCTTCGCCCGCAACGCCGGCTCTTTCATTACAGGAGGACCATCCCGTCACTGTCGGCAACATGACCAAGTTGAGCCCGCTCTCATTGGTCTCGCCATCATCCTTGGTGAGCTCAACGAACTCGTGGCTGAGCTTGGGGACATTCTCAATGGCTTGGTCGAGCTTCTAAATGAAGTCTAGCGGGAATGGATGAGTGAATTGTGTTTAAAAAAAGTCCAACATTATAATGTAGACTAGTTAATATATCTAGGTTGGACCTTAACTTGTTTACTTAAGTTATAAGTGAAGGTGGGTCTAATAAATATATTTACAAACTTGGACCTGGCTCTCTCTTGAAAATCTCTTTGGCACTGAAGTAGTTAATATCTCTTATTCGACCCATGACTCATTCGTTTAAACTTTTTAGTGAATGTGGGTATAATTGAGTATTTGGATAGGTTCGAACTTTGTCTTTCTCTGGACGATCTCCCCGTGTGAAAGTATCAAACTTCTGCTGCATGCAATAATGTTAGATGGAATTATCAAGAAATTACCACGTTAGGCTTTAACAATAATGTTAGATGGAAAGTTAATGGGTCAAATTTGGATTTAAGGTGTAAGTTGTTGAATTTCTACTAACAATAAAAAGTTAAAAGTAAAATTCAATCTAAAACTAAAGTTCGAAGTTTTTTTTGGAAAATTAGGCTGTCAATGGACAAAAGAGTTACCCGTGGAAAGCTAAAGACTAAGAGCGAGCTTAGGAAGGACTCTCACGACCATGCAAAGGCTCCTACCTCATTTACATAAACTTGAGTCTTACTGAACAAAATAGAACGATGCAACCTCGCCGCTTCAACTATTTAAGCGTAGAAAAGAAGATGATAGAGGAGGACAAGAGAATTCCCCATTTGAGTAAATAATACAAAATTAAAATAATGGATTAGGCATTATTCTCACTAGATTATTCTTACATGGACAACATCCGAAGAATGGGAGGACTATAACATATTACTGAAGGCCTCACTGTACTCCTTCCTAAGGTCAAGCATAGCGTCCTTAAAACTTCTCCTGCTATCGGCTATCCAATTGTCGGGTCCGTGCTGCAATGGTGCTTTGAGATGGCGAATCATCCTATGGAAGAATATATCCAAGGAGCTATTGATTGGTCATTCACGTAATTAATTCAGAAAAGGGTATTTTAAAGTGTCGAATGACCTTCTCCAAAAGGGAAGTTTTGTTTATATTATGCATGCCTATAAAATAACAAGTCATGTGATAATGCTTACCGTGAATGTCAATTTCAATACTCCTTGATATGATTAAAACTGTCTATTTTATTGAGAGTTGAAACCTTTTAGATGTGACAAGACAAAATTACCTACTTCATTAAAATATGAAGCCCTCCTAGACAAGAGCCTTAACTAAATAACTCATGGAAACAAAAAGGGTCCTTAAAATAATATTCGTTGGTAAGAGCCTAAACTGTCCCCACCACAAAATTCCTTGGCACAAAATTAAACCTTTCTAAAAATCAAAGTCAAATTGAAATCTTCTCGACATGAGCTTGAGCTGTCCTCTTTAGGGGTGACTATTGCACCGGGTTGACCCAAGACCAGCAAACCAACCCAATCCAACCAATCCTAGTCCAATTTGACTAAGGTCATCCTTGGTCTTGTGTCCCCTTGACCCTACATCGTACGAGTAGGTCCTTAATCCTAGGACTTTAGAATTGGTCTAACCTGAACCAATCATGTATAATTAAATAATATATACAATATATTTTTGTCTATTCTAAATCCTAGCACTTTTGCCTCGATTCTTTCTTGTGTGATTCTATCATGTAAATTAGAAAGTATAAACCCAACCTTGATTGGACAAAAAAAAAAAATAGAAACCTTCTTCACTCGCCCTACTCATTACTTGTCTCTCTTCGCTCACTAAGCTTGCCTCTTACAATTTAATTGTATTTCGTGTGTTTATTTATTATGGTTTGCTGCTTTTAGTAATTGGAGGTTTTTGTTATTATCTTATCTTACATTTATATTTGACATATATCGGTGTTCATTGTTTGGTTATTCAATGTTGCATTGCTGATAGATATATAATTTGAAAAAGTATGTTTGTCCTTTTAAAGAATACAAAATGTGAAACAAAAAAATAATTAGTTAGTCCTTAGTTGACCTTAGAACTGAACCGGACCCATAGAGTTAGTCTAATCCTCCATATTAAACTCAATAAGGTCAGTCCCCAATTTTTGTCCTCAATTCTAAAAATTAGGGACCAACACTGTGCGAGTTAGTCCCTAGATTATATGCAAGACCGGCCTAACTTGGACCCTGCTCATCCCTAGTTCTCATAATGAAATTTCATACCATGAAATTTCATTTTCTTAAATTCAAAGTCAAATAGAAGTCTCCTTGACACGAACCTAATCTGTCCACCTGCATGAAATTCCTTGGCATGAAGTTAAAATGCCTAAGATTCAAGACAGATTTGAAGACTCTTCGATTACAAGTTCAAATCTGTATACGTCCCAAGTTATTTCCTTGGCACGAAGTTAAGCTCCCAAATAGTTCAAGATGATTTCAAGGGTCATAGACACGAATCTACACTGTCTCAAGCATGAATACGCGAGATGACAAAGTTCATGTCATGAAGCTCTTGATGGCTCAATATAATATGCGGATAATCAGAACAAAAAATTCAAGCCATGTCTCTTGCGATAGACATGACATGAGGCTGGGGCATCTGTAGAGAATGAATCTTGTTAGACAATAATCAAAAGCCATCAAGTTCATTTTAGTCTCCACTTGTATTGTGACAAATAAATAATTAAAAAATGATCGCTCGTATCATTTACAAAAATTAACAAACGAATAATATTTTTGTCATCTACAAAACTATTAGACATAAATTATTATAGGTAATGAAAACATATTTCATTGGCTAATTATTTCAAGTAGTAGAGGTGATTATTTAATATATATAATGTATATATTTTCAAATAATTCATTTTTCAAAAACAAATGGAGTCAATTTCAGATAGACAGACAATGACTTAATGAAACTTTGCAAAATTCTTGGTGACCCAAGATTTTTCAAAGAAGGAGAAGCCTTGTCAAATTTTAGGTCATCAAGACCTTAACCACTTGTCATCTAAAGCCTTTCAAATTTTAGGACACCAAGCAACATTGGATCATCAAGATCATAACCGGAAATTCACATCATCAAGACTTTGATTATCTTCAATGATTCAATCCGAGAGCGCGCCTTGAAGGCCATCGGATTATCTTTATAATATTTAAAGAAAACAATCGAGAGATCATTTGATTTCATTTTTGGAATTGGAGATTGCAGCCATCTTTAAATTAATCCAAACTCAATACACTTCTATTTGCTCTGATTGCATATTGCAGATTTATTTGAGCACAACATTCCATCCCAGCTATCAAATAGACCTTGTTTTGCGCATTCGGACCTATTTATCCATTGCGATTTGATTAGGAAAAACTAAAAGAAAAAATTGTTTTCTGTTATAACTTAAATTTTAGATTGTAGCCATCTATAGATTGTTTTTAGAAACTGTTCTAGGAATGTCGCTACATGTTCTTTTGTTTGTTCCGGGTTGTATTAACTTCTATTTCCCAAATCCAATTAAAAATATAACCTGAAAAAATCTGAGGAATGAAACAACTCTCAAGTTTTCAAAAATATATTAACCTTTCAGAAAAGGAATAGTTCATTAATTGTCTTTAACAGATCTCCTCCTTCTATTAGAAAAAGGGTTATACAGTCAGCATAGTGTCCTCATCAATCGTGTTATCAACGTGATGTGCTTATCTTTCATCGTGCCGCTTAAATTTTGAAATTCATCTTTTTTAATCAAATAAATCGTTGCATGCAATTATTTCTTGCTTCAAGCATAGTCTTTTCTTTTGTTTTTCATCCTATTGTCTTTCTCCCTAAGATGTTTAGAAGAGGGAGGAAGATAATAGGTATATCGAAAATTTTAAAATTTATTATGAAAGTATAATTAAGTTTTAAAAAAAGGAAAATTAAATTCTAAAACTTATTAAATTTATACAAGCAAGTCATTTTGTTAATTTTGTATAACTTGAGTAATAGAAAATGTTAACGTGATTCTTTTATTATTATTTTTCTCTCTTACGTAACATTGATGTGACTATAACAACATAATCTTTGTCCAAATTTAATATTTTAATAGAAAATTTATTTAAATTATATTAAAAAATAAGATAACCAAAAAAAGAAAAGGGGAAAGCCAGCTCTCTCTACCGTCGCCCCACCAGCATTAATTGGTGGGGCGACCACCGTTTTGCCCACCGTTTTTCTTTTTTATAAATTTATTTTTAATCCAATTTAAATAATATTTAGTTTAAAAATATTATACTTTGACTAAAGTGATGTCGTTTAAATTTTATATTTCATATTTCATATTTTAGCCACGTTAATATTTTTTGTTGAGCAAATTAAATAGACTTAATCTTACCAATTTAATAATTTTTAAAATTTAATTACTTTTTTTAATTGTAAGGCTCAATTTTATTTTTCTTTATAACTCTTCACATTTCGAGTACACTTTTTTTTTTTTTTTTAGTAAGCATTTCGATTACACTTATCTACTATAGAATTATCCAATGAATCTATCAAGGACAAGATCCAAAAAATTCGTAGCAATCACGCGAACGTGCGATGCGATTTTAAATTAAACGAAATGGGTCCACGTGGCACCCCTCATTCCATCGTCTTCCCCGATACATACGTGCTCCTTCATGCCGCTTCGCTGTCTGATTCCCTGGCCCCAGCTCTGCAAATCAAGAACCAGAAATTGATACCGACACCCCCATAAAATATCTCCGCTTCGCTTCTCCGACCTGTTCTTCGATCTTTGGAATCGTGGGTCGCCGCGGGATTTCGACGATCGCCGAGGAAGGTGCGAGCTTTGGACGGAGATGGGCAAGTACGGGTACTTGAAAATGAGGACGGATCGAGAAGCGAGCGACCAGATCGGCTCCGATCTGAAGGAGCTCGGCGCCGCCGCGAGGAAGCTGGCGAACCACGCGATCAAGCTGGGCAGCCTGGGGTTCGGGACCACGTTTCTTGAATGGGTGGCCTCGTTCGCTGCAATGTGAGGGCTCGAATTTCGACTCTGCCTCTCTGGTTGTCGTCTCTGTTTCTCCTCGATGATGAGGAATGTTCGTGATGTTGTGAAGTTTTTTCATGTTAATATGGCATATTCTTGTTCAATTCCCGTGATCTGTTCTTGTTGCATGTGGTAGATGATAACCCTTTTCTCAGTTGTTCTTTTACGACTGATGAGTTCGGTATGCAGGGCTTCGGATACTAAATTGTGCTCTGTTTATGTCCTCTTTCGGTGTCGAATTTGTCAGTCTGATTTCTAAAGCGAAAGCGTATCAGATGTTATCCTGAGGATTGGTTTCTTCTCTCAGCTTTTTGGACTGCTTTGCACAAATGGAGATTGGACACTGGTCCTTTTTTCCTGTTAATTGGTTTCAGCTGTACTCAACACTGAGCTTGCTTCATTTTTCGCTTGAACTTTGCAAGATGACGTGTGGATTTGATAGATGTATAAAATCCCCACATAAAATTTTGTGTATATGCATATAGGAGAACATCCTTGTGAAGTTTTATGGGATAGAATTTTGTCAACCTACGGGTATCATAGCTTCAGCCTATCTACCTGGGAGAAGCAGCACGCCCAGTTTTCGATATATGAATTTGGGTCATATGCCAAAATTGAAGTAGAAAATGAGAGTAGATACAGAAAGCCTGATTTTTGTACTTGAAACTGATATGACTATTGCAGAAACTAATGAAAGTGGTCTTATTGTTTTTGTTTGTGCAGTTATTTGTTGATCCTGGATAGAACAAATTGGAGAACCAACATTCTCACAGGATTGTTGATCCCATACATATTCTTTAGCCTTCCTTCAGTACTGTTCAACGTATTCAGGTGACTATGAAACTCTACAGAAGTATTTCTTCTGTTCGAATTTCCTCCCAAAGTAACTTTTTCTTGTCTTGTGCAGGGGAGAAGTAGGAAAGTGGATTGCCTTCATTGCTGTTATACTGCGACTGTTTTTTCCTCGGCATTTCCCAAGTATTGTTTTCTTTTGCATGAAGTTGCATTTTTCAGTTTGGGCATATTTGTTGCAGTGTTTACTAGTGCTTTTGTTAATTTCTCCAGCAATTTGCTTATCTAAACCTTTAAAAACACTCTGCATCCTATGTCAGATGAAACAAGGCAATGTTTATCTTCTTTTCTCGCTCAATTCAGTTAATGGATTCTTTCAGTTCCTTAAGACAACTTTTCAGATAGTATTATCCGTGGAAATACTGAAACCATATATTCTGGCTAGCCAAAAATAGTCTGTCTTGTAAGAACTAACTTTTAAGTTGATGAGGGAGTAATCTGTGGAAAGTACAGTGACTGTCATGCTTCATTGCAGTGCTCATCTTTATTTTGCTGCCTACATCAGTATCTTTGATTATCTAATTCATATGCTATTCACTTTTATAATCCCTGTTCACTGTCATATTTTTTGGCTGCAGATTGGCTGGAAATGCCGGCTGCTCTGATTCTATTGCTAGTGGTGGCTCCGAGCTTGTTTGCTAGCACTATCAAAGACAGCTGGGCTGGAGTGGCAATATGTCTTGTCATTGCGTGTTATCTTCTACAGGAGCACATCCGAGCATCTGGTGGCTTTAGAAACTCGTTTACACAACCGCACGGCATTTCGAACACTGTCGGAATACTCATCCTGCTGGTTTACCCTGTGTGGGGGTTGGTGGTATATTTTCTATAGCTGGTTTCTGGCTGTCTTAGCAGTGTTGTGAGTCCATATTGCTTCTTTCATTGTTTGGGAAGATACTGATCCATGCAGACCTGTCATTGTTGCTTATTACTACAATAATGGCAACATCCTTATTTCTCAGATGTTGGTTTTACTTTTGCTGTGAGAACTTGGTCTGCGAACAACGATACTTGCATGGTAATGTGAGGATTGAATCTTTTCTCCTTAAAAGTTCCAGATCTCGTAGGTGTCGTAGACAAACAATATCCACACATTGGATGGTCGATTCTGAGTTCATTTAGCATCTTCTTTGGTAGCTGGTGCTTCCATATGGTAACTTGTGTGGATGATTGTTGTAGTTTCGAGTCTATGTGCTGATATGCGAAGTTGAATTTTAGCTTTTGTGTTTTAGCAAGAGTTTGAGATCAATGATTTTAGGACGGTAGAACCGAGTAGATAGGGAAATGCGTTATCAGAGACCATTCAGTCGGAATGCCTCTTGTGGATGGGATGCTAAACTCAGGAATAATTTTCTTTAGTGAGTTCTCTTTAGTCCCCACTTCTTTCCTCTAATAACCCTGGCTATTCTTGATTTGGTTTGCTTCTTCACTTTCTAATTTCATCCTTGCTTTCTCTTCAATCTTCAAATTCACCTCACGGACCAACGGGTTAAAAAGGTATAAGACTCCCGTTTATTTTGTGAAAAGCATTTTCCACAATTTTTGGTATTTATTTTGCTTAAAAAACTGAGTCAACGAAAAATATTTTTCAATCAAAGTTTAAGTTCAAGAAAATGATTTTGCTCTTTAGAAAATTGAAAATTGTTATTTAAAATATGACTAGGCATCGCATTTGGACTAGAAATTTTGCACTTGGTTGTGAGAACCCTAATGCATTCTCAAACTCGTGATAGCAGGACCTGCAATGGCAGGATTGGATCCCCGACACTAGCGCTCAAGTCCATCTAGGCTAGGTTGAGATCCATCTAAGACGTGTCCCAGATCCTAGCATTTGTGTTTTAGTTTCCATCAAGATCAAGCCCTGAACACCAGTGCCATAGACACTAGGTCCGAAAATTGCTAGTATGCACGTTGGCCGCTCTATATTGCACGACCGACTCTGACGTTAATAATTTTGATAATTTTATCATAAAAACTATAATTTATAAATATTTTTATGTTATTTTTCTTCTTTTCTTTATTTTTCCTTTTCTCTCTTCCTTCGCCAAAGCCATATAAAAGAAGAAAAAATTTCAAAAATTATATTAAAATTCATTTTTTAAAATTGTAAACAATTATCCTAGTTGGTGGCAGCCGTGCCAGTAGATCTATCGATATCCATGTCAACAACTTTGATAAAACAATAGAGAATATTGTTCGGGCTGTGTTTAGGTCTCTAACCAAATACCGGAAAATATTTTCATTTTCCCAGAAAATATAACAAATGAAACCTGAATCATAACCGGGTTTTCTAATTGCTTCGATCTTTAATTTGTGAGGTAATACCACACAAATGTTCAATGCTCGGTCACTCTCATTGGTTGGCTCGGATGATCAAATCGTTCAATACGTTATTGTCTTCATTTATACCTCAACGTTTCTGCGGTTAGGTTGGTCATTGTTCTTCAGATCGACAATGTGACCCAGACTGGAGCACTTCATCAATCTCTTTTTTCATGTGCATGATGAATCTGCACATTGCAGAGGCCAGGAGTGATGACCCCTTTGAATCTAATTCGAGTCTCTTCACCTTTTCCGCAGCACAGAACATTCAATGTTGATGGCCATATTCGGCAATTATCGAGTAGGAAGGGAAAACGAATTCACGAATTCCCGATGCAGCCGAGCTACACTGCATTTATAGCCAGAATTATATATAAAAACCAGGAGGACTTGATGTTATAAGAGAGTAACAAATGAAAAATAGATACTGTTTGCTCCTCCCTAGCATCAGGGTATCCTTTAATGCATCTATCGAGCGGCTGCATATTAACTCGTGTAACTATAGATGAAGTTGCGAAGACAAGGGATCGATGAATGGGGCCGCCTTTGTGATAATCCGTTGATTCTTCCGGAAGGAAACAATCTAAATGTAGTTTTAAGCAGCAGATGGGCAATGCTGTTGTATGTGCACTGATGGAGCCATGCCCTCCAATAACCGGCTCTTACACTTTCTTTGCTTTTGCTTCAGAGTAGAGCTGGTCAATGCAGTCCTACAGGAGACAATTAGCAGAAGAACACTCAGGTTTAGTGGCAGTCATTTGCTGTTTTGACAGATGAGAAGTGTAATGTGCAGGACCTTCAAAATTTAGGAAAAAATTAGTACCACCCAAAGATGATCAGTTTCACCCAGAACCCAGCGCTCGGTATGAAGTAAGAGTTTTGAAAAATTGGTGCTGTTTAATGTTATATAAGTAACTCGACACTCCTGTTAATGCATTACTTTCCAAGACAGCGTTCCTAATGAAGTTTTGAGGCAGGAAAAAGGCTGCATGATTGTGATCGTGCGGACTATAAGATGCAGATGTGATAAGGTCGAGAAAATCTCATGGAGTTGCAAGAATTTGCTTATTCGCCGCATACAGATTCTCTTGTTACAAAATTGGGGTGATCATGAAATTGAGTTAGCGGTAGCAATCTCGGCTCAGCTATCTTAGGAAACAAGCTAAGAGGCTAGAATGAGTACCTTGTAGTATTTGAGCAACTGCGGGCGCTTCAGTTTGAAGGTAGGAGTGATCAGATCTCTCTCCATGTCGAAGAGATTAGGCTCCAAATGGACCGCTTTCAACATCTCGAAACCTCGAAGCTGCACGGAGAATTTCAAGTCAGATGGCGAAATGGGATGTCGTGCTTTCGCATTTTGCAAGAGATAGGGATTCATCTGCGTACTTTGTGCTTCTGGCCAGTGCTGTTTAGCTCGTCCAGCACGTACTTCTTTGCCTTGAGATTTTGGCACAGTGATTGGAAATCCCCCGTGACACCGTGGTCTGCCGCCCAGTTCTCGAGGGCCTTCCTGTCAGGGACCACTACGGCCACAAGGAAGGACTCGAAGCTGTTCCCATATACCCAAATCTGTTGCGGAAAACGTGGGAAGAAACATAAACTTTGGGAAATCAGAAGAAAATGTTTGGTCTGTATCTGCTGTACTTCAGATGAACTTGCAAGAGGCGTACCGAAGTCACAAGAGGGCAACGCTGATACACGCTCTCGACATTCTCTACAGCAACATATTCACCCTGAGAAAGCTTAAATATGTTCTTTTTCCGATCAATGATCTTCATTGCCCCGTTTGGCTGCCACTCACCGATGTCGCCTGCAAAACTCGTGATTTGTAAGAACAGACAATGAACAGATTTGGGATGTGTCTACTCCAAAGTTTAGCTGCCGTTCAGACATATTCGATTCGTTTACCTGTGTGAAACCAGCCATCGACAATGGCGCCCTTGGTGAGGTCTTGGCGCTTGTGGTAACCAGAGAATAATGTTGTTCCTCTCAGACAAATCTCTCCACGAGGTGTGCTCGAAAGCGCGTCATACCCCATATCAGGCACGGACTCCAGCCTCGCTTCGATCGACGGCATGGGGATGCCGACTGTTCCCATCATCGAGAACACATTGCCTACGGATGTGAAGCACCCGCCACAACTTTCTGTAAGACCTGAGAAAGCAAAATGCCAGTGAAAGAAATAAAACCAGATTACCGGAGTTTCGACCGAAGGGTAACTAAAATCTCAACCAAAGTTGGGATGAAATACGTATGACCATTTTCATAGAGCAATTCCTTCTCAGAACGTACCGTAACCTTGCGATAATGAGGAGCAGCTGGTGACCCGCAAAAATTCTTCGACATGCTTTGGCAGTGGTGCGGCACCAGACGACAGGACGCGAACTCTCCCTCCCAATGCTAGTTTTGTCTATGACAATTGAAACTGATAAGATTAAGCAATTGATTTCCACTGAAAAAGAGATTAAGGCCGGAAAAATTAGCTAACCTTTTCAAAGACCAGTCGGTCCATGAGAGGCGAGGCTTTATCATGCGCGAATCCCTTCTCTAGATTTGCTAACTTGCTGTCGATAAGCGATCATTAGACATACTGATGCATGTGACAGAAGGGTAGAACTCAGGAGGATGATATGGAATCAGAAGACGTACTAGTCATATGCGTACTGGAACAACTTTTGCCGTATCACACCGCTTGATGAAACTTTAGCAAGTATGCCTTCGAAAAAAGAACAAATGAGGATTCAAAAGAGTTGGACAGTTAACACTGACAAATCATAATCGCTATCCTTTTGCTAGTGACAGATTTCTGAATTCTATCAAAATAGTGACTCGGGGTAGAAAGCAAATTACCGGTATAGATTCGGTCATAGACTCTGGGAACCCCACAGAAAATGGTCGGCTTAAGCTCTTGTAGGTCCTCTACCAAAAACCTGACATCCTAAGAAACAAAATGGGAGGAGTGAGCAGATAACTTGTAGAAACAGAATGATGTATCGACAAGTCATGGCTGTGTGTGAGCTTACGCCTCGCCAAAATCCGATACAAGAAGCTTTGTAGATGCAGTAAGTTTCCATCGTCAGGTCGTAGATATGGGCCAGAGGGAGGAACGAGAAGTATGTATCCTCTTCCGAGAACTGTAATACAGGAACTTCAGGTTACATTAATGTTACTTCCCAGGCAAGAAACTTCTCAGGCTCTTGCGAAAACATACGAAACACAAGCAAACACAAAGTAGGAACTAGTAAAGCCCTGGGCATGCATTGCCTATGTTTGCACTCAAACAATCATCAAATGCACGGCCACAGAGAACAGAATGCGTTATTTAATTGGCAGAGGACACGTTCAAATATTTACCACTCGGTCTGTGAGTAAGAGTAGCTTGTCAATTGACAGTACTTCTGCGATGAGAGCCGCGTTGGTGATGACGACCCCTTTTGGGTCTCCAGTTGTTCCGCTGGTGTACATTATTGTGCAGACATCAGTCCTCTTCTTCGGAGGCAATTCACAGTGTGCATTTCCCTGGGGGTAGGGATCAAGCACGACGGACCATTGGAGTATGTTAATTAACAAACGATAATTTGGCCTTGCGAATACTCAGACAAAAGGACATGTCTATTGAGGATATGCATCGCCCTCTTACCTGCTGCGAGAACTCCTTCCAGGAAAAGCAAGAGACTCCTAGTTCTTCAGCTTGCGCCTTCTGTGCACTCGCAACATCTCCAAAGCTGACAATAGCTGAACAAGGATGATAAAAACTTAGCTTCTAACCCCAAAATCTTCCATTAACTCTGCTCTTACGGTAGATGCTTAGAGCACGATACCTACTTTTTAAACACGGGCATTTGGGAAGACACGAGAGAATCTGCATAGATAGTGATCTACTGGGTAAATCAAGCCAAGCGAGAAACAGAATTAACTAACGAATCGGTACCAGAAGGGAAACTCACAGATGGAATCTTGTTCTCCTGAGCGAAAGCGATCGAGACTTCCGCATGGTTTATGATGAATTCAACTGCATTGGGACCTGTTATGTGCAAGGCTCAGCTGATGAAGCTTATCTTTGATCATTTCATAAGAAGAGCTAAAAATCTAGCAGAATAAGCATCAGAGAAATTAGATATCTCAGCCTTAAGCGAAATCTATTCTAGAAGTACGAGAAAGCCATATCATACCGAGAGTGTCATAGAGCGGCACATATGTCACCGCGTGGGCACTACAGGCCTGCCAAACCAATCCAAATAGAACCGATTAATGCAGCCCTAAAGCTTGAAGTACTTGCTCAGCAGGTAATAACTTTTGGCTTCTGCATTGAATTTGCTCCATAGACGTGATCAATAAACGAAGAAACAAACTAAAAGAATAGGAATAGCCATTCAGTCTGAAAAACATTAAACTTCTGCAGTGTAGAACAACTGTCTGCTGTATTGCTGTGGCAGAATGCGGCATTTGATGTAATTAAGCGAAGAATGGAAGCAAGCGAGCAAGTTGCATTCATACCTCCATGGTGATGATCCATTCTGGGCAATTTGATCCGTATATGCCGCACCGGTCGCCCTGTATCAATAAAACTCAATCACATCTCCTCCATCAAGTAGAAACCGATCATGAGTCCCTCGGTCTAATCTGCTCAGCTACTTCACAAACATATGTACTTACAGGATTGACGCCACGACTCCTGATCGCTGACCCGAGACGGACTGCAGAATCATAGACCTCTTGGTACGTATGCCACTCATAAGGACCGACCTGCACATCCAATCAGACCTCATAACATCTCGGAGAGTGGCTACCACATGAAACGCCACCATCATCTCATTTTTCAGACTCTTGATTGGAATCATGGTGTGACAAGAAATCAGGAATTCATGGGAGCTTTTTCTTGGACCAAAGCTTGCCTCAGTAACATTCACGATGATAAACACTACCCAGATAGATACAGAGTGAGAGAGAGATGAACCTTTGAATCCACGACTTGACGACGACCCAGCAATCTACAGTCGGGCTTTCTCTTGGCCGTATCACTGCCATCAGTATAAAAGAATAATTAGAATCACAGTAGGCTTAATCTCAAAGATGGCCTATTAGCTCAGCTGGTTAGAGCGTCGTGCTAATAACGCGAAGGTCGCAGGTTCGAGACCTGCATGGGCCATTCCATCTTATTTTTTTTTATTTTATTTTATCCCTTTTTCTATCCTCCTGTCGTTTTCTCTCATGACGGCCATAATACCATTTCACCTAACCCGTTGGCAGAGTTTGCCACCCACCACCATGTGCTCGACATTAATTTTTTTTTTTCCATTTTCCTATCAATTTTTCATTACCCTTTTCGGTCAAATTTGTCCCTTGAACCTTCTTGAATTTTTTATTTTACCCAAAATAGGGAAAAAATAAATAAAAGACTCATCTTGGCGTCTGCGCCTGGATAAGATGACCATTCTCTATAAGAAAATCTCCCAATTAGTCATCTGAAGTGTTGATGTAGTCAAATTGAATTAATCACGGCTAGAAATCAGAAGACATGTGGGGTCCGCATTTTCTTTTTGTGATTTTTGTATGAAAAAGAATTTGGTATATATGAGATCATGGCAAAAGCAGATCAGCTTCAATATGATATAGTTTGGTAAGTACATACGGGGGCTGATCAAGAACATTCAAATAAATTTTGAGAGAGGCAATCCTGATGGTCATATCAGGGTCAAATTTCTCCCTTGGACCTTCTTGAATTTTTCATTTTACCCAAAGTGGGGAAAAAAATAAATAAAAGATTCATCTTGACGTCTGCGCCATGATAAGACGGCCACCTTCTATAATAAAATCTCCCCATCAGTCATCTGAAGCGTTGATGCAGTCAAATTGAACTACCCACAGCTAGAAATCTGATCACATGTGAGGTCCACATTTTCTTGTCGTATACCCGTCGTATAAAAATAATTGGCAATATGAAGATTAGCTTCAATATGATCATAGTTTGGTAAGTACGTATGGGGGGCTGATCAAGAAGATCCGAACAAAATTTGAGAGAGGCAATCCTCATGGCAATACTATTTCCCTCGTTTATGACAATGGAGATAACTTTGAAAAGCAAACACATTATATGTCATCGGATCACAAATCCAAAGCTAGCCCTAATGAACCGACATTTCACGTCGAATCAACTCGTAGCCAATGGGAGGCTATTGTCCTTCTTGATCGCTGGATACCTTGGTGTAGTTTTTATGGAATGCATGATATCATGATCTAGGAAATTTCCTAAACAAGAAATGCCAAGAAATGCACGTATTCCGTTTGAACTAGATTTCTACATCTCCCGCCGGTGAAAGAGAGAGAGAGAGAGATAGAGGAAGAGGGACCGACCTGAAGAACTGCCATGGAGACTCCATGCCAGGCTCCACCCCGATGAGGCCATCTTCGGCGTAAATGCCTCGGTAAACAGGTCCCACCGACGGCCTTCCGTCGACGCCTTTCTTTCCTTCTTCCACCTTCAACGTGTACACAGACACCTCCTGCATCCTCGGAACCCTCCGCGTATCTCGGCTGCTTCTTGATCTTCTTCACTTGGCAACCGACCGACACAACACGACTCGACTCGACTCGACTCGCCTCGCTTCGCTCTTCAGTATCTCTCAAGACTCTCTCCGAACCGAGGCTCAAGAGAAACAATAATGTACCCCCTTTATACGGAATGGGTCGTTAATCTTGCTTGTCATGGAGAGCTTTCTTTCTTGACTTTGAGAGAGAGAGAGAGGGAGAGGGAGGATGGAGACAGATGGAGTTGGTTGAGCCGAACCAATTAATTCTCAAGAAATTAAAGAACAAAGAGAAAGTGAAAGGAGGGCAAAAGCTATTAATTCCCAGCTACTTTTACAGCGAGAATCAATCACACCGGTCGACCCTGCTTCTTCATCATGTCCATGTTTGTACAAGAGAGAGAGAGAGAAACAGCCAATTTATTGCGCTGATGACCTCTTCAAGTTTGTGTTTGCACACATACCCTTGAGGTTTGCTATATTAGCCAATGAGGGTCTCTGCTAGTTCCTTTACCTGTCGAAATTTGGAGGACTTCGTAAACACCTGCTGGTCCAAGCGTTAAAAGCTGACGTTTGTAGGTGGATTGGCATTGAATGCCGATGTGCATACATATAATGTACTTATTTGTTATGCCCTAGATATTCTCTGGACATGCCCCACGAATGAAATATAGGTCTTATATTAGAAAAGCTTAGGGTATACAACCAGGACGCGACGTAGGAAGACGCCGGTGGTTGAAAAATGAGTCACACCGACAAATTATTAGACGATGAGACATCGTGACGAGTGCATGCGTCCGTTTCATGTGATTTGTATTGATCTTAGAACTTTGATTTGATAAAGTTTATCGGACTCTTCTAATAAGGATTTTAACACCGCAATTATTTGAATGATTAACCATTTTACAATCATGTATCTTAATTGTTATGTTTTGTTTGACCAAATACCTTGTTTTTTCATACTTGGCTCAAGATTGATATTACAATCGTAAATGAACAATGCCGATGTAGAAAGTGACGTCACCTTTAACTGGTCCTGTTGGAATATGTAACCTCTTGATATAATGTCATGTCATAGAGATTGATCGAACAGTTAAGATTGTCCATGCCAATAGTCTCTCCTTCCTCATCACCCGACACCGATACCAACACAGAGACATGACATAAATTTTGTTGAATAAGCATGTCGCATTGGCAATTATGCCTAACGTTTGTTGAGTAAGAGAGTTGTGTTAATAAAAATGCATCACATGACAATTCTAATTAATGAATGCCTCAAAATTAGCTAAAATGTAAAAGTTGAGGTACTTGGTTGAGAAAAAAATATTATTTAGGTGCATGATTGATATTAGAATCGTAAATGAACAATGCCAATGTAGAAAGCGACGTCGCCTTTAACCAGTACTATTAGAATTCGATGTAACCTCTTGATATGATATCATGTCATAGAGATTGATTGAACAGTTAAGATTGTCCATGCCAATAGTCTCTCCCTCCTCATCACTCGACACCGACATAGAGACATAACACAAGTTTTGTCGAATAAGCGTGTCGCATTGGTAATTGTGCCTAACATTTGTTGAGTAAGAGAGTCGTGTCAGCAAAAGCACATCACATGATGATTCTAATTAATGGACGCCTCAAAATTAGCTAAAATGTAAAAGTTGAGGTACTTGGTTGAGAAAAAAGATTATTTAGGTGCATGATTGATATTATAATCGTAAATGAACAATGCCAATGTAGAAACCGACGTCACCTTTAACTAGTCCTGTTGGAATTCGATGTAACCTCTTGATATGGTGTCATGTCATAGAGATTTATTGAATAGTTAAGATTGTCCATGCCAATAGTCCCTCCCTCCTCATCACCCGACACCGACATAGAGACATGACACAAATTTTGGCGAATAACCGTGTCGCATTGGCAATTGAGCCTAACGTTTGTTGAGTAAGAGAGTCGTGTCAATAAAAGTGCATCACATGACGATTCTAATTAATGGACGCCTCAAAATTAGCTAAAATGTAAAAGTTGAGGTACTTGGTTGAGAAAAAAAGATTATTTAGGTGCATGATTGTAAAATGGACAAAAATCTAGATAGTTATGACATAACTTCCCCTTTCCAACACGCTACCTATGTTTATAAGAAATCAATAACGTTCATTTCGTGTTGTTTTGGTCCAATATGATTAGGGCTTTAACGTCACCTTTAACCAGTCCTGTTGGAATTCGATGTAACCTCTTGATATGATGTCATGTCATAGAGATTTATCAAACAGTTAAGATTGTCCATGCCAACAGTCTCTCCCTCTTCATCACCTGACGCCAACATAGAGACATGACACAAATTTTGTCGAATAACCGTGTTGCATTGGCAATTGTGCCTAACATTTGTTGAGTAAGAGAGTTGTGTCAGCAAAAGCACATCACATGACGATTCTAATGTATGGACGCCTCCAAATTAGCTAAAATGTAAAAGTTGAGGTACTTGGTTGAGAAAAAAGATTATTTAGGTGCACGATTGTAAAACAGACAAAAATCCAGATAGTTATGACATAACTTCCCCTTTCCAACACGCTACCTATGTTTATAAGAAATCGATAACGTTCATTTCGTGTCGTTTATGACCAATATGATTAGGGCTATATATTAACAATTAGGAAATTAAATATAATCAACCGAGATAACAAAAGAAGAATCATTGCTGGAAACCGGCGGTGGATAAGTATAGGTATGGCATTGGGAATTAAATGACCTTTGACTTTCTGGAGGAAGAAATAGGTGGAAAAATACATTTGTGTCCGACGATGACGTGCATTGGTTGGCACAACTAGCGAACTCAACTCTCAAGACCTTTAGCTCTCTTTATATTTCCTCCTTTTCTATTGATAGATCAACCACCAAAGATCTTAAAGCTGTAGCTGTATCAAGAAAGATAGGAGTTAGGTTTAGCTGAACACCCATCCCCTCCCCGCCTTTCCTACACGCACATCGGTATATATACGGTGCATATGTAAAGTAGCTACCATTGGATGCACGAGAACGCCGAGCGTGGTAGTTTAGTGATAAAGAGCTTATATCTTTTTCTTTGTTTTAATAAGAGCACAAGTTTGAGCAATATTGTGAGTGGATCTCTAGACAACTTGTGCCTTCGGTGTTTGCTACCTCTTATGAAGATAGACTTTCTGGTTATGGCACGCCTAGTAAAGTTGGATTCATACACTCGGGACATTCCATAGCATGATAGTCTAGTGACGACGAGTTTATCTCGTCTTTCATAAGAGCA